>JAJTUP010000029.1:0-600000 GCA_021399435.1 Diaporthe sp. PMI_573 | reverse complement strand
GAGGGACGGTGGACCGGGGTGTGCTGTTCCCTACTGCCGGTTCGTTGTTGGTCGTTGCGTTGTTGTGCTTGACCTCTTTTGTCCTGTCCGGTGGGCCACGAGAGGCGCGAGACTGAGGGAGAATCAGGCCTCGAGCATTTCCAAGATTGCAGTGCAGTCACTCGGATAAGTGTGATGGTACCTGGTGTGGAATCGAAGGGATGTTACGTCGAAAACCCAGACTTGCGCCGGCCTGTGACCGGCCTTTCGCCAATGCCTCGGCTGATTTCCAGTGTCGCCTAGTTTGCCGAGCGGCTAGGACCGCGGTCTACAGATGCTGGGGGGCTTACCTAAGCACAAAAGGCTTCTTTCTGTTATACTATGGCCCTCTCACACGTTTTTGCTAAACCATCTGACATGCTTTGATCACTCCAAATTGGAATGGAGGTACTGAATCTTGTTCAAGTCTCAGCCATGTCTACATCTTGCCGCATTTGCGCATACCGACATTATGGGCGAGTGCTTCGACTCGGCCACCGGGGAGAACTCGGCGTCTTGACTCGGCTCTCGAGTCACCCATCCTCGGCCGAATCAATCAAGCCTTGGCCGTCAGAGATGACTTGCTAATCCCAGCTCACCTTGTGTTCAGCCGAGCGACAGTATATGTTCAGATCTAGTTTGTTTCATTATTACAACACACGCTACCCAATCTAGAATATTCTACTAATCCAGACTCTGAATGATGACCTTGATGGCCCCAGTCTTGGGGTCGGCAGAGGTGTTGAACGCCTTGAGGGCGTCCTCGAGCGGGAACTTGTGGGTGACGAGCTTGGACAGGTCGACGACGCCGTTCTCGATGAGCCGGATGGCGCGCGGCCACGTGTTGGAGTAGCGGTACTGCAGCTGGATGTCGACCTCGCGCACGCTGGCGCGCATGAACTCGATGTTGATCTGGTTGCGGCCCACGCCGATGATGAAGACCTTGCCGCCGAACTTGCTCGCCCAGATGGCCGCGTTGATGCTGCTCTCGACGCCCGTGCACTCGATGGCCACCGCGGGCTCCACCCCGCCGAACGCCTTGACGATGGCCTTGGCCGAGTCCTCGGCCGACAGGCGCTCCACCTTGTGCGTGATCACGGTCGGGCAGAACTCCCGCGCAAATGCCAGCCGGCCCTCGTCGATGTCGGTGATGACGATGGGACACGCGCCCGCCGCCTTGGCCACGGCCAGGCTGATGAGCCCGATGGGGCCCGCGCCGCAGATCAGCACCGGGTCGCCCACGGTGATCTGGGCGCGCTTGATGCCCGCCAGCGCCACGCTGAGCGGCTCCAGCATCGCCCCGTTCTCCCACGACATGTCGCCGATCTTGTGGCACCACGCCGCCGGGTGGTTGACGTAGCGCCGCAGCAGGCCGGGAACCGGCGGCGTCGACAGGAAGTCGACCTTGTCGCACCCGTTGTATCGCCCCGTCAGGCACGGCTCGCACTCGTTGCAGATCACCTGCGGCTCGACAGCCACCCGGTCGCCCACCTTGAGGCTCGTCACGCTCGGGTGCGCCGCGATGACCTCGCCCGCCGACTCGTGGCCTAGGATGTGGTCGCCGCCCACGATCATGGGGCCGATGCAGCCATGGTGCCAGAAGTGTATATCTGATCTGTGTTGCCGGAGCCCGTGTTGTCAGCAATGCGCGCCATTGACTCTCTCTCGCGCTCTTAATGTTCGTTCCCCAGCATCATGGCTTCCCGCAGTCTATGCTTCGCCCAAACTCATGATTCGCGTCTCATTGTAAATGTGTGTTCACGCTCGTTTAAAGTGACGTACCCGCAAATTCCCGTACTCCTGATAGCCACCGTAACCTGTCCCGGTCGCAAGTCCTCCCCGCCCTTCTGCACGCTCTCCAGCGTCGGCTCGGCCTCATTTATCCACAGATCGTGGGCGGGGTTGGTGTAGACGCCGATGTTGGGCTTGGAGGCCATGACGCTGGTGTGCCCGTTCGCTCCGTTCTCCGTTGCCGAGGGACTCATTGTGAGGCAGGTTGCGGGTGCGCGGAAGGATAAAGCGAGGCAGAAGAAGAGGCAGAGAATGCGAGGGAATGCCGAGAAAGACGGACTTGAAGAAGGAGCGGCCTAAGGGGAACCAGAACTGGGACGCCGGACCTGGATGACGATGAGCGAAGGTGGGGCAGTAGCCGGTAAAAGAGGTGGCACCCAAGGGTAGGTCGACTGTCAACTTGCGACGCAGAGACACGCAAGAGTTACTGTAGATACAGGATTGGTTGTACACGTGCTCTCCCTATAGCAAAGATCGTCAGGCTGCGTCGCGCAGGCTGGGCTCTTTCACGGGGGCGTGGGACGCTTTATAGGAGAGACCGAGTCAAACGGGCCAGACACGTTGGGTTCAGGAAGCAAGCTATGTATACGGGAGTATTATCCGTCAACCCACGACGATAGTAGCACGAGAAGAACTCGGTTGGGGTCGTGACCCCGAGCCGCTATCGCCGTCACCAGGTCCAGGCCCGGGGTGAAGGACGGGGCCCAGTCAGCCAGTTCCAGCCAGTCAGTACAGAGGTAAAAGGGCCGTTCCTGGGCGACTGGGCGGGAACATGGACGGACTCGAGGGAACCACCAGTATGCGAATTATCCGCGGCGCCGTTGTGTTATATCAATGTGGGGTAACAAAAGCGGCCCTCTTCCCAGCAGCGTCAGTCCTGCTGCTGTCTGCTGTAGTACTAGACCTGCCTGACCTGCCGAGGGGTACGTCCTCGGCCGCTTCAACCCCGACCGATGATCTCATTCTCCCGCGCCAATCACCACGCCTGGCCCCAGCTTTTTCCCTCCCACTTCCGACGGAGACCCACAGAAGGGGTGAAGACTGAACCAGACTGCGCTTTTCCCGCTGCTGCCCCAGGCCTTGTTCCAGAACTGCCAGATGGGCAATATCGGGCCGAACAAGATCTTGGACCCCTGAAATACTTGCGCCTGCAGATTCCAGAAGTGAGACCCCCCAAGATCCACGGATCAAGCCTTCTTGCCCCCCCTTGCCCCAGCAGAAAGGTAAGGTCAGAAAATTAAAAATGGGAAAAAAGCCACTGCCGCTCCGGGCATTTCACATGCGAAGGGAACCAAGGGACCCACTCAGGCAGTCAGGGCGGGCACGCGTACCTTCTCAAATCTCCGCTGTATCGTACATGCGCAGACGCGGTCAAATCGGATCCTGTCACCCTCCACAAACAACACGGGCTGACGAATACGGGCCGGTTATTGATTATCGTGAAGCATTTCCTGCTGCCCTCCTTCCAATTGAAGTAGTAGTTGTCGTCGTCGTCCGCCAGTCAATGTCGTCCGTGGTGGCAGTCGGGCGTGATCACACGAACCACCACCACCACCACCACCACCACCCCAAGACAGACTGGCAATGGGCTGAATATATTTTCGCACCAATTGGCAGGATTCCGTGTCTTGTGGTATCACCACAACGTGTCAGTCCTCCCATGCGACCTGCTTGATGTAGGCCACAGGGATCCTGCATGAGAATCCGTGGACGACATGTGCAATTTATTACCGTGGACCCCATTCTATGTCGTCCTACAGTGCCTGACAATACAGGCACATGCTCAAAAAGCTCGCATCGTTGTTGCGGAGCCCATTTGGATGTTTACTTTTTATCCGGTCATCCCCTAGGGGAGGGTCTCATGAATAGCTGACAAAAAAACGTACAAGAGGTTGTCTAATAGGAGGTTGCCCAACAAGAGGTTGTCTAATATACTAGAGGAGGTCGTCCCATAGGAGGTCGTCCCATAGGAGGTTGTCCCATAGGAGGTTGTCCCATAGGAGGTTGTCCCATAGGAGGTTGTCCCATAGGAGGTTGTCCCATATCTAGGTAGGAGGTTGTCCAGGAGGATTTTTGCCTTCACATATCGTCCGCTCACCCGCCCCCCCCCCTTCATACAACGACTCAACTTGACTCAAACCCATCTCAGCTTAAGGCTCAAGACGAGCTCCACATCTAAACGCGCCTCATCACTGCGGACAGGCAGATAGGAGCCCGGTCAGATCACCCAGTAGGAGTAGGGGTGGCTGCCTTCGTGCTTCAACCCCCCCTCTTTGACATGCCCGTCATCGACACATCGCCCGTCGGGCTCTAACCACCGGGCTGCATGTGTCCAGTAGGATGCGCGCCAGTGGGCTCCAGAGAAGCAGAAGGAGGGTGAGGAGGAGGCTCGTCCGCCGCCATGGCTGGTATCTTGCTCGGGTCATTTTCGTGGCTGCACAGTATCGGCCAGCTGGAGGAGTCCTGCAAGAACAGGCCAAGCTTGACCATCATCTGCGCGGCGGAGGCGCGCCTGGCCGGGTCGAGCCTGGCCATCTCCGCCAGCTTGTGCAGGCGCCGGCCCGGCGCCGCCTCCTCCCTGGCCAGCTGCTGCAGCGCCGGCACCGTGAACTCGCCTCTGTACGCGGTCTGGCGGAACCCCTTCAGGTCAAAGACCCAGACGAGGACCATGAAGAGGGACCAGATGTCCGCCTTGGGCGTCTGATCCTGACCTTGCGCCCCAGACGAGATCTCCGGTGCCATGTAGGCAGGTGTGCCCGCTATGGTCTTGGCCTGGGCAGCCTGGTTACAGAGGCCGAAGTCTCCTAGCTTGAAGATGAACTCCCCACTCTTGTTGCGGGCGTAGAGGATATTCTCTGGCTTGACGTCGCGGTGGACGGTGCCCATCGATGCCACACAGTCCTAGAAGAAAAGTGTCAGTTGATTTCGCGTGGTATCGAAGTACCTGTTGGCTAGTAGAACACCGGCGCAGACAGACGCGAAGACGTTTGTGTTTCTTACCAGAGCTTGCAGCATGTGGTTGAGCATCAACTTCGCGGTTCTGTTGAGATTTTCCTCTGGAAATGATTTCTCATCGAGAAGGGAATGCAAACTGCCATCCATCAGGCCCATGATAACCTCTGCTTCCGGGGCATCTGTAATGGCTTGAGAGCATATGTATTCGACAACGAATGGCTGGTGACTGTGTCAGCCTGGATGCGTCTCAGGTCTCGTGAATTTCCTGGTGTTCTTGTTACCGCCTAGGGGAAAGCTGCTTACATGCCGGATCCTGCCAATAGCCTCGACCTCTCGTTTGAGAGAATTCAAGAAATCGTCCCTGCGCTGGTTTGTTCGTATCTTGATGATCTTGACAGCGATTGGGTTTCCAGAGTCTATATCCACAGCGTGATATACCTGCCAAGTTGACAGGGAATTAGTAAGTCGAATACAGGAATGAGAATAACAACCAACGCTGAACTATTCAGCTCAAAGTGAGAGACAATGGTTTTGTTGGTCTTCTTTTGTTTTCTCTGTTTTCACAACGGAAACTCACCTCTCCGAACGCTCCTCGCCCCAGTGTTTCGATACTGGCCCATCTCACCATGGGATTGTTCGGTAGTGAAGAGAGTATATTTGGTTGCGGCGTTGTCTGGGGCATCGTTGGCATTGTAGTCTCAGTATCACCTGAGTTGGTCTGCGCATATCTCGGATTCACCGCAAGCGCCTTGTCATCTCTCGTCTCCACCATCTTCCTGCCTTCTGAGGGCTGGTAAGCCCATAACACCTTGAACAGGATACGGTCGCCTTGGTCTCCTCCCACTGCATTCTTTGAATTAGCGTTTCTTGTGCTGACCACCGGATGATATGCTGTACCCAAGGGGCCTCGTATTGGAGATGAGATGAGAGATGGGCAGTTGGAAGAGGAGATGTATCCTAGCAGGAGGAGATGGTAGTTATAGGAGGTGAGGAGAGGTATAGGAGGAGAGGAGAGGTATAAGAGGAGAGGAGAGGTATAGGAGGAGAGGAGAGGTATAGGAGGAGAGTTGGTCGATCGCGAGTATGATTGGAAAGCGCCGTTATCAACTTTGGACCTCGTGATGGAAGACAGGGGCCTACTCACTGCCGATGAGCGTGTTGAGCTTAGGCTGAACAACAACTTTCCTCGGAATTCCAGGGCGGAAAGGCGTGGAGTCTGGACCGTGGACTGCGCTCGTCCCACGTTTGGAGTCATCACGGAACATGATGACCTGGGTTCCCGGGTTGATCGCGAAAGAGCATTGCTCCCTCGAGTAGGCGGTGCCTCTGAGCACGATATCGCCAGTCCTTCCAATCGTGACGAGAGCCTCTCTTGTCCTGCTCTTGGATCGGAAATTTCCGATGGCGAAGCAAGGTCTTTGTTGAAATTGATCCACCAAGTATGCATTGTTTGGGTCATTAAGAACCTCTAGAGCGGGAGTACTCATTGGGCAGAGATAGAAGAGCGCATCCTTTCGAAACATGCTGCAGTAGGCTGCGGCAAACGTTGCAAAGAGTTGCAATGTAATTTTACGAAGGAAGTTGAGAGGGATGAAGGCTGGATGATGAAAAGCTGTCAGGATTGCATTGAGGGGGGGACGTGTTTGGGTGGCGCCCCATACCTTCACACAGGGACAGTGAATAAATGTGGGTCCAGGGTCAACAATACCGTTTCTACATCCAGGTGAATGCAATGAGGCCACGGCAACGATGTAGTCAACCTACTGGGCAGTGCTGACTGGACATCTCCCTGTGAGATTCCCTCTATGGGATATCCTCCTGAATGCACGCCAGGTCCAGTCACTCGACTGGACCCACTTATTCGCTTATCTTAGCAGCCCAATGGCCTCCAACACCTCAGCAACACCCTAGGCAACCATAGTTGTAAATCAACAATTCCTCATAGTCAGTGACTCCCCCCTGGAAGATTCGAGAGGTGTGATTGGTCAGCTAGGCGGTACCCAGGTACATTAAGGCCCCGACCTGCTTGACATTGTGACCTAGAATTCACTTTGCTAGTGGCACCTTCGTTTACCTCCCTATTTAAACAAGGAACTCCCCCACCCCTCCACCTTTTTTCTGTCCACTTCTTCATCACCATCAATCCAAGTTGTCACCATAACTTCTTGTCTCTCTGTCACGGACAGAGAGGCACACCCAACCTTCGATGGCTCTTGACCCGATCTCAGGCAACAGCCTCTTCCAGGCGCATCGTGCTCTTGCACCCGTCGCCGAGGTTCCTCAGCAGCCCAACCAAACCAGAAAACGACAGTTCAGCCAGTGCTCGCTCTCATACCCGTCAACACCCGCTGTCTCACCGCAACCAGAGAGCCCCAAGTCTGTGAATGACGCACTCGTCAATTACAACGTGCGCTTTGGCAAGCTCTACGCAGACTGGCAAGCATCTTTTCCCATGGACCAATTCGATGAGCAGACTCGAGAGGAATGTGATCGCATAGAACGGGCACGCGAGTGCGTTAGCGTCGGCAGCAGCCCGTTCACCCTGGCAGCCGACAGGGTGAGGGAGCGATGGATCGAGCAGGGCATCTGGGATCACAAGTGGTACGAGACGAACGTTGAGGAGTTCGGCGACAAGGTCCGGAATGCTCCCCTCTTCAATGCGCGGTGGATGCACGAAGTACCACTCGAAGATGACGAGGAACCCGAAGATGACGAGGAACCCGACGACTACCCGCCTACAGTATTCCAGTTTGGCGTTACGAGGAAGCGACAAATGTCAGCCGAGGAGGCGCAGAAGAGGGCTGAATGGCGCGCCGAGCGCCTTCGTCGACGCGAGCTCTCACGCCCCATCCACCAGTTCAAGTACCAGGTGTCTCGAGAGCGTGACCGGCTACTGGAAGAAGCATCTCATGAGACAGAAAACCGCGATCCTGTCAAGGAGTGCCCTCCAGACATCGACACACAAGCATACACAACGGTCAAAGACAAGTGGGTCAGTGCAGGACTATGGGTCGATGACTGGGGCACCATGCCGGGGATGTCATGGTTCCATGAGCGTGACCTCGACGAACTGATACATCAGTTGGGTCCCAAGCCATCTCCGCGGCCTGCAGCCCCTGCCGTGCTCCGGATTTTCAGATGATGTGTTGGGCAATCGAGACCTCGTCCGTCCTTAGAGATTCATGGATGAAGGATCAGGGAAGTGGCATTTTTGGACCATAGCTTAGTCAGCAGCAGACAACACCTACCTTGGGCGCCTCGCCGCCCAGGGAATCAAGCAACCCACTTAGACTACACCGACCAGACCCTACCTTCACATACGTGACAGTAAGCCAAATGCCAGAGCGTGTAAGATGTGAAAGAGTGGGTTCGTTTTTAATTCGTAGACGTACGCTTCTTGAGCAGTATGTAGGCAGTCCTTTCACACAGTGGTACACGCTTTAAGATGTAATGAATAACTAGTGTTTTCATGTGGAAACTTGGTCTCTCCCGAGGCACCATGCGAAGTGGAAGTAAGTTTGCATTCAATATGAAACTCAAAATATGTGACGATAAAATTTAGAACGAATCCAAAGTAGCAGTCGCCTGTTGCAGGCTCCTCGGTCTTCCCCCATCAGACTATAAGATTTGTGTATATAGTAAATAAAGACGAGAGAAATTGAGAACGTGTGCATCCTCCACTTCGGCATCGGCTTCTGCTTTGGGAAATATCCCGAACTGCTCCAATGCTGGGGCTATTGCTGGTCTGGAGCTATTCCTGAGTAGTACCTGCATAGTGAATCCATAGTACAATGCTCCCACAAAGCTTCTGGGTTGTATCTATCGATATCGTACTCTTCGTCTGTGACGTACCCGTAGATACGGTAGTCCTCTTGTGGTTTCAAGAGCTCAGGATTCATTAAATCAAGTGCCATGTTGTTTCCAGCATGCTCGCGAATCAAATATGCAAGGGGAAAGTTACCCATCCTCTCCGCCAACTCAATGGCGCCGTCGTACCCAGTCTTCCCTCGAAAATGGCTCAGAGCGTTGGCGTTCAGGAGGAATTTGGTCATATCCAAACGCCTAAAAAGGACAGCAGCATCTAATGCAATGTTTCCCATGTTTCCGCAAGGAGGTGCGTTGACGCGAGCGCCGTTGCGCAGTAAGAGTACAGCTGTCTCTAGATGTCCTGCCATTGCCGCGCGCTGCAAAGCCGTGAAGCCCCCGATTCTGGCCGGAGCTGCATTTATGTCTGCGCCATGGCTGATCAGCAGCTGGCAGATTCTCACCTTGCGTTCGTATTCTTCCTCGGTGGCCGTATCCCACGAACAGATCGCTTGCAGCGCTGTGAGGGACCCCGGACCACATGCACGACTATTAACGCTGGAGCCTGATGCTAGAAGTAGGTGCACCAGGTGCTCATTTCCATTCATTGCCGCAGCCTGTAGGGGAGTGTATTTGCGCTGCTGCACGGGCGATCGAACCTGGTGGTATGCGTTGAGGTCCGCTCCAGAACGCACCACTTTCTCGACAAGTTCGTCTGGTCCGCCTGCATGAATGACTGCCGCGAGACAAGAGCCCGGCTGAACTGGAGCTCCTTGGTCCAGGAAGGATTCGAAAATCTCCAGTCTGCCTCTAAATTCAGCTTCTCGGGAGTTTTGGTGATCGATTAATCGTTGAGGGTGGACGCATAATTCCAACAGGTCAGGTGGGAAGACCAAAAACGGGTTGCATTCTCTTAAAACTTGGACGGCATATTTGACTTTGTGGAAAGTGTCAGAATGGCTGTACATCAGTAAGTGGCGTGTGAAGTCAAAAGGCGATGAGTCGTTCGGGGTGACAACCAGCCTTGCGCCGTGCTCGGCTAAAAGCTTGATCATGTCAAAACTCGAGCTCTTCGCGTTGTAATCGTAACCAACTGCGATGGCTTGAACGCTATAGCTCGAATCCTTCAGATTCTCGTCTTCGAGTTCGCCACGCGGGACGAAAGAGTCGGGGTCCACTCCGGCACGGAGAAGGAACTCGACAGCTTCAAGTTTGTTCAGTCGCGCTGCTTCTGCCAAAGCCAGGACAGCTTTAGCCGGGAAATCCTCAACTAGTAACGCTAGACATTCCAAGACGTTGAAGCCATGGTCTTGAACTGCCATCCGAAGCTGGGCTCCATTTATACTGGCTCCGCTTTGCGTCAACATTACAAGAAGTTCTATCCCATCGTCCGTGCAATGCCTACATAGTTGGCGTATCACTGCACTCAGTAGATCTTGTGTACTGGCATTGATCGAAGGTAAAGCTAGATCGACTCCATATTGAACCAGACTTCGAACTGTTGCCATGTCGATTCCTTTGTAAGGCCCCGTCGGCTCTTGTTGGTATAGGGCCATCAAGTCATCCTTATGCTGCAGCATGAATTGTTCGGCTAGGATAAGTTCCAGGAATGATTGCGCGCGTTCCCAGTTAGACGAAGTTGTCGCAGTCACTCTGGTCGCCAGATAATGTTGCAAAGCATTCGTGTCGTTCTCGAGAGCGAGTAAGAGCTCGTTCCTGGACAAATCTGATTTCGATACCTTGCTGTAAGGGGCCAGCTTCCAATACACAGGACGGTCAAAGTAGAAGCAGTAGTCCAAGATCGTAGGGCGCCAGCAGCCATCATTTTGGGTTCGATAGTCCCCCTCAATTGATGTCCTCACATAGTTCCGGGGAACAGCCTGGTCGACGTCCGCGCCGATTGTCAAGAGAAACTCTAAGGCGCGCATGTCGCCGTCATCCTGTATATCGATCTCGCGAATGAATGTTGGAAATTGATCCAAGTGGTCGCTTAATAATGGCCGCCACCAACTTCGGTTAGATGACCACCACAAATGGGCAGTGAAATCGCAATGCTCAATTAGTAGCCGTGCACATTCGTCGTTATCGTTACGTATGGCGGTGACGATCGCTTTGAAACTTCCTGTCCACCAATCAGAACCAGACCTACACCCGTAGTTCACTAGGGCCATGACGGTGTCATTGCAATCCATGTTGACGGCACAGAAAAGCATTTCACCGATCATTGGTCGAAGATTGATCCAATTATTCCGGATTCCAATATCGATCAGAAGCCTGAACGTTCCTCTCAGTGGCGTCATGGTTGAGTGGTAAAGCAACGATTGCCATGCACTCCTGATACTTGGCAGCTGGCGATGTAGGAGTTTGATGGCCTGGCGAGTATCAAGCTCCAGAATCGAGCAGAAGCGCTTCAGCCCTTGGTCCCCATCCAAAGTATCGTGGAGATGGTTTGAGAGAAGATACATGGCTGTTGAAATAAACTGGCTTAGTTGTAGGCGTTCCGCAGATATCGCGACTCTGCATCCAAGATCATGCGATGGATGGGGTGGAATCGGGCAACCAGCTGGGACCAAGCCAAACAAGGACTGGAAGTTGTTGTTCAGTTGATAAGTACGAACTCGTTTTGCCCGGGTTGTGGTGACCGAGGTAGAAAGCTCTCGTTGTGCCTGGAATAAGTCGTCATCAAGCTGGCTAGTCGCATGTGCGCCGTGGAGTAGGTCTGAGGTATATCAATGCCAGTCAGAATGATATTCTTTTCCTGAAAAAGCACACGAGTGAGCTCACCTTGCAGCGCTTGGTACAGATCTACCCATGGGATGGTAGCGGCGCAGTCTTGATAGACTGAAATTGCGTACTGCGCAACAGACCTCGACTTTTCAACTTCAATGGCGATCTGCGCGGTCGGTTCCATCCCGGATTCGTGTCTCAGTATAAGATCCTGAGCCTTGTGCTCGATGTATGTCGCTACGACCTCGCCCATCAGCTGGGATGCTCGGTCTGTGGTCGTCGATGGTCCAGGGACGGGCGACGGAGTTCGTATTACTATCCCAGATGGAAGGGGGCTTGGAGGTTCTGCGCCATCGTATGTTAGGTCTCAAAAAATAACAACAGGGGATTTCATCCTAATTCTGAACACTTGTCGATTTAATTGACTCACTTTGGCGTAAAGGCATGGAAATCGCACGTGACCTCCTTATTTCTTTCCACGCCTTGTCCCACGGAATTTCAGAGCCGTTGAGATAGATAGCTGTTCTCCTCCTCAGTTCTTTCTGTCCTGGCTGTTGGAGGCGTGGGAGGACGTGTTGATATATCAAGGGCCAATTCGGCGCTTTGGCCTTCTTTCGAAGTTGTAGGACATCTCTGATCTTAGTCTCCCAGGTTGATAGGCTAAATATCTGTTAGTTTCAATATGAATCAAGCTTGGGCTTTGGATCTCGTAAAGGAAAGCCCGAGACCCCAGAATGCAATAATGTAACCGTTAATACTACATGACATTGGTCGATCTGGCCTTGGCGCAAAAGAGCTCAAGTCTGGCGCCAGAACGTAGGCAAGTACTGCAAGGACAACTTACGGCTTTTTAGGGAAACCTTTTAACTCCATTAGATGTTTAACATCTCTGAGTGTTTTCCTCCGATTCTGATACAGGTCCCTGATTTCTGCCTTGTTCTGATGCCATATATCATCAGAAGCTATGGCTGGGAGGGGGTTGTCTGCAACGGACATATTGAAGATATTGGGTTTGCGTAATTACCAAGGCAATGAGCTCTGTTCCAGAATATCCGTTGGAATGGAAAGATGAATTTGTAAGTGCAGGCTTGGAGAATGAACGGAGCCAACAAACTTGGGCATGTGGGAGGTCAGGCTGTCGTTATATCAAGTTTTGGCTGTCACACCTTGCTCTTCAAACCGATGCATATGCAGTCACCTTTGAAGTGCATGGTGTCCAGGCTGTCCGAAACCTGCCTGCGTTGGAGCACATGTGCCTACACTTTCTCTCCCGGCTGAGCACCATGCATGCGAGCTGACAGAGGAAAAGCAGGGGTGTGTAGGTGGGGGCAGTGACCTGCTTACAGTCGGATGGACCAACAAGGGGCCAATCAAGGGCTGTCCGAAATCTTCTTACGTGGCGAAGTTGATCTTGCTAGGGTATGCTGTTGAGGCTTGGAGGTACAACATTGCCTAGATCCTCCCGTCTCTGGAAGGGAGGGGTGTCCAAAACCTTGTCACGTGAGACTCCAGCCCATTACCGTGTGTCTGATGCCAAAAGACACGATGGAGAAAGTCAATGGCTGTTGTTTTGCAGGATGGGAACACTACTTTGATTTTTCGACCCCATGCCGGACAAGCGCACAGCTTGTCCGAAATCTGGTCAGGCACTTCTTGACAAGCTTGGAATGCTCCAAGTTTGGATCAGGATCTGCTCAGTTTCGAAGTGCAATCCTGGCAGATGTATCTAATTTCTCCGTTTCTACATCACTGGCATCCTATGGAGTGGTATCTGTGCTCAGAGGCTTTGTCCCTATATAAAGTCTATCTGAGCTTCCGCTGACTGTTTGGTCATGATTGCATTCCGTACATCTCGCGACACGCTTAGAAAACCTTTCTGTCATTTAATTTTGAACTCGAAGCCACAAGTATGGTACTGGATTTGAATGACATTATCGGCATGTTGACGCTCTTAGTCACCTGCATACCAGGTGCCTGGTTCCTGGTTCGGTTCAAGCAACAACGTCAACGGAATATGACAAACGTGAGGAGAACATCCTGGGACCTTGTGAGATACTTAGCTCTCATTTATGGTTCATGACAAGCTGCGTCTCATTTTTTCTCCCTGAACCGTTTCCAGCACTGATTGCAAGAATTATTTGAGACCCTAGAACATAAGTAGTCCATGCTAAGCAAATCTTTTCGACATCAAATAGGAGCACAACAGTCCTCATATCGCAATACCATCAAGAGCATACATCCCTGACAACCGCTTCGCTGTCAACATCGCGAAACCCACATGTGAGCTTGCATGCTAGCATGTAAGTGAAGCCCTCGTTGCCCCACGCAAGGACCTTGCAGTACTGAAGATAATTTATTTGAAAAGCCTGGTTCTGACTGATAATGTTCAAGCAACATCACCGACTTTTCAGCTCCTCACTCGATCTGAGATTTGGCGACTCGTAAAGGTCGAGAAGAAATTTGGTTAATCAGCATTCAGGTCCTTGGGGATCTGAAATATTGTTTTGTTGTCCTTGACTAAGTTCATTGTTTTTTGCTGAGCAGCCGAGGCCTTCTAGGCTTCTCAAACCACACGATGCGGCGCCTTCAGCTCAGTGATGTCAAGTGAAGACGAACACTACCAGAGCAATCTCTATTACGTGTCGAGGCATATTCAATAGGTTACCTTGTCAATCCTTTTGCATGAACGATTAGTGTCAAGAGCAGGCTTGCAAAGCCCAGATAGAAAGAGATAATTGCCAATTTCATAGGCAAGCTGGATCTGGGTGGGCACAAAAAGACCAGACGCTCATGAGCAAGTTGACTACAACACGTCTCTCTGAAGACCTGAACCAATACCAATTGGGAGGGATTCCAATTTTAATTCTGAACTGGATATTTGTAACCTCGTTGAAAGTACCAAAACGGATCATGCCTTGCGGTGTGGCCAGTCTTTTTCCTTCGAGGCAGCAGCAATACAAATACAAAAGACTTCGTCTGTCGGAACATAGCTCGAGACGTTGATTGGAATCCGCTCTAGCTGCACTTGACCCGTGTATCACAAAAAGGCCTCACCAAGGCAAGATACTTCGATCCAGATGCGTCGCATTTAGTGGTGTCGCACTCATGGTCGGGTCGAGAATGGACCCGAGCCTTCTGTAGTACATGACTCCAAAGGCCTCTTCGCGGAAGTTGAATATAACTGGTAGCCGTTCCAATTGCTCAATGCGATCAATCACAGCGGGATGACTTCGTGCCCAGATCTTGTGTTGAGCGCCCCAAGTGGTTATTAAGAGACAGGCCTCGGTGGCTCCGTGGACTCCGCCCATGACCGCGTCAACCGCGCCAGATCGCAGCATCTTATGCATAGAGAAATCTAGCTCACCGTTTACGGCCACGAAAATGGCTGTTGCTTTGGTTGCGCCATTAGGGAAATATAGGAAGACACGCGTCTCTTTCCCGCAGTTGACGGACCTCGCGAGGCTGGCAACATTGGCAGGCACTATAGGGCCAAGTTTTTCGAGCCTGAAGTCCGAGGCGTCCTTGTTTAGCCTGGCCAGCTCTTGCGGGACATGGAAAGTGGCCTGCCGGAGCGCGTTGTTGCGTTGGCGTGGCGCCCTGCTGCGTGCCATGTTGAAATCCGTGGCCAGGGTCGCCTCGACATCGTTGCGCGTCCGCCGGTCGGCTGTATGAGCCCAGGTGTGTGGAGGAATTATCCCCCTGTTGCAGTTCGCGCAATAAATTATATCACTACGCCTCCGAAGGCGCACGCCACCCACGGTACCTGCTGTGCCAAGGCTGCGGAAGCCAGTCTGAGGAAGTGACCTTTGAAGTCAAGATCAGTCTTTGATCTGGCTTGGACGTAAGAGTAAAGGGTAGAGACTGGAACGCTATTCAAGTACACGGTGGACAAGGTCTTGCGCAGATCGACGCCCAAACTGCCACCTAATGTCCACAGTAGCCTCCACAGAAAGTGCCTGATAAACTGGGCAGACATGGCTAGGGATAGCATGGCAAGCTGGCTGGCTGCTTTTCAGCTGGGTGGGCTACTGTCAGCCTGAAGCCGGTGAAAGTCTATTACATGGCACCCCTGGAGTCCTCAGCCCCGAAAATCACTTCCAGGCCATATCCGGTACAAAGCCTCGCACAAGTGCAAGGTTTGCCATAAAAGCTGAGGTTATAGTATCCAATTCTGACAAGGTTTTCAGTTCTCACACCGTAGTCGGATATGGTGTAATGGTTAACATCGGTGACTCTCACTCACCAGCTCGGGGTTCGATTCCCCGTATCCGAGAACGTCTCTTTTTTCGCTTTTGCTTCTATTGCATTTTTGGCCTTTTGATATCCCAGCGTGCTTGGCGGATTGGACGTTAAAGTTTGATTTGGCTAATGGACACGGAGGAGCTGCTTTGTCGAAGTTGCACAACATACCGTGGGTTCGCCTACATCCTTGAGCCGATTCTTGGCGGTCCACTGACAGAGGCTGACGGCATGTAGCTGTGCATGTCAAATTCTCTGTCTTCAAAATACGACCCCTGACCAGGAAATGAGGCTTCAAGCTTCAGCAAAGCACCGCCAGCAGAATAATCACTATGAGCCACACATGCAGGCTGCTCTAGTCCACGATGGCCACCCCATCACATGTAAACCGTTCATCACATTTCCTATCTAAAAACCCCATACCCTCGAATCTTCTGTATTCAGGTAGACTTTCATGCAATATGGCCTCGATTTCAGCAAAATAAGAGCTCTCCACTTCCCTTGGCCGTTGAAGAGTATCTTCCGCGAGTAGAGATACCTGTGCCTTCACCACAGAGGTCTTCCCGTTGTAATTACTGCTCTGGCGGTGTCGACACAGCCGAAGACATTTAATCGTAGTGCTCACTGGCAGGCTGGGGGCAGAATGTACCTCGCATGTAGATCGAGCGACCGACCGCAGATCTACTTAGTCGGTGGCACACAGTGGGGAGGCGCCGTGAGATCGGAAGTAGGAGTATGTTCCTCAAGGGCCTTATTCCTGGCATGAATTGTGCGCTTCGGACTGTAATTTTCAAAACCTAGGGCAAGGCGGGGGAGCGTTTCAAAGACGAGCTTGTCGCTGACACAAGGATGTCACTGTAAGCCTTTTTTGTGAATTAAGAGAAACTTTACGAAAGGCTGCAGATTCCTTTAGCAGCAATTCATAACCGTATGACACTCACGGCAGGTCCAGTGAGACAGGCCGGCCGTCGTTCCCGAGCTCACGGGTCAGCCTTCCACGGCCACAATTGCGTAAACCTGGCTCAAACTGAGGACCCGTGACCAAAGACCTCATAAGGAGGTGGTTGCCTAGAAGGGAATGTTGCCTCCCACGCGCTCTGCACTTTGATCAGTGTCGCCTCTTGGTGTCCTGCGGAAATGGCGGCCATTCCAAAGGGCCGGCCGTTGAAATCGAGATAACCTAATGGCATTCCGGCAATGGGGTAACCTGCGAAATTGTTGCAATGATCAGTACGTCTTTCTTGCCGATCATTCAGGGGGCGCCTCTCACCGCTTGCGCAAGCCATCGTGGGCATGGCGCTTTCTGCAGGTCCGATGATGGCATCGATGTCGTATTCCTTCATAATTCTGTCGATGCCCTCATCTCTTGCGACTTTTCTCGCGTGGTTGAGCGCCACGTCGAGTTCCTCTGGAGTGGACTTGTCTGCGAGAGCCCCCTCAAGGCGATCCTGCGAAGGATAACCTAGATTTTGTCAGCAACGAAGCTGGGTACCTTACTCAGATATCTACGAACGAGATGGAAGTTCTTGGTCCTGATCTCGGTTGAATTGAACCAGTTCCTCGAGGGATTTCACCGGTGCAAAGTCCATATCGGCGAGGTAAGATTCGAAGTCGCTCTTGAAGTGACCAGCTGAGAGGAGCGTCAGTCGCGTGGCAGGTTCCAAGGGAGTGGTGCTGTAAGGGTAGGTGCTGTAAGAGTAGGTATTGTGGGAGTGGGTGTTGGTGGGTCTGGGTCTGGGCGATGAACTGGTGTACCCTCCTTTTCTGCAGGTTCGAATATCCGATTTCAGATTGCAAACTTACTGAACAGCTTCCTGTGAGCAAGCTCTCCGTCGATCTTCAAAGCGCTCGGGAGCGGAAGTGGGACGAATCTGCGAAACACTTTCGCCCGGGATTCAATGGTAGCATACGCATTCTCGAAGGCTTCGTTCTGCTTTCCGGTCAGGCTGGCGGTCTTGTAAGAATGTGTCAAAAGCTTCTCCTCACCATTTGCTTCGTTGCACCTGGATCTGGCTTGGTCCATAAGTCCGAAGTACCCCAGTCTGCCGGACTAAGCACTCCTATCTTCAAGTCCGCCCACGTGGCCGTCAAGGCCGCCTTGTAGCCACCCTGGGGAATCGATGTCTTTGTTGGATCAACGAGAATGTCCATGAGATTGGCCAGGTCCAGAACGCTCTTTGTCATTGGGCCTGCCGAATCGGCGAGAGATGAGATGGGGACAATTCCCTGTTGAGATATCAGACCAATTGTTGCTTTGATTGTGTAGAGGGCCGCCTTCGAGGCTGGCGAAATTAAGGATGCCGCCGTTTCAGTGCCAATCGACACCGGGGCTAAGCCGGCACTGACTTGCAATGGCAGGGCCTGAAGAGGAGCCTCCAGGATTCTGCAAACAGATGAATCAGCAAAATCGAAACCTCTGTTTTCACAACTGGCTTCGTACGCTGTGCCCACCAGGTGTGTCGTCCTCCTGCAAGCCGCCTCGGACGTAGGCAGACTGACTCTGGCCCCCAACGGCAGACTAGCCGCAGATCTGGTCTTCGCCCCTGCTTTTTTCTTAGCATTCAAATTGGGTGTTTGGTAGCACTAATACCACGCACTTGAAGTAAGAAAGCTCCTAAGGACGCCATGTCAGCCGGTGAATTCAGCTCTGCTTGATCGGGCTGTGGGCTTACTGAGAGATTGGCTTTGCCCAGGATGATTGCACTAGCTTCGGTCAACTGAGATGTGTAATTAGCCTCCAACGTCTCTTGAGTGATTATGGTGTGGCACTACCTTCTCGATAAGATCAGCACTCTTCCTCGGCCGAGATCCTTTCAAGGCAAAGGAGCCTGCGGTGGTCTCCATCCCTAGAGAAGGACTCGTGGCGATGTTGTCCTGTTGCAAGTTCTGATCAATTTATGATTTGATGCAAGGGCATGGTGCATTCATTCACCCATACCTTGACAAGAATTGGAATGCCATGCATTGGCGACCGAACAATTCCTTGCTTTCGCTCCTGGTCGAGCCTCTCGGCCTCTTCGAGCAGGGACGCCTTTGGCGCTGTGCTGATGACGGCATGGAGATATCCGTCGTAGGTCTCGATCTGCTCCAGATAAAACTCGACCAGCTGGACGCTCGTGGTTTTGCGATCCTGCAGAAGGCTCTGAAGCTCGGAGGCAGTGACGACCCGAGGGTCAAACGGATGCGAAGGGGAGTTCACCATTCTGTGTGCAAATCCGTGCCCTGTCAGCCATTGACGAATGTGGTCATTGGGAATAGGAGGCGTACCTGTGGAGACGGGCTTTGATCTTGATCTCGCCACACTGAAGAAGGAATCCTGGAAGATAAACATTGAATCCAGGGAGCTTCGTTGGGGCGTGGAGGGCAATCAGGTAGTTCTGCCTGTGGTCGGCGAGCAGTCCAGTCGGTGACGGAAGGAAGCACGTACGACGACTGTGACTGTCTCGGGAGGGGTACTTACTTTGTATGGGTGGGGCAAAGTTCGGACAACCATAGAAGTACCAACCTGCATCCCTAGATAGGTTGGTGGGTAGATACGGTATGGTGCCCGGAAGCTACAGGTAGAAACGTAGAATGGCATGGTTCAAACGCACCGGTCTGCTCTCATCCACAAACACACACAAACACACACCCAGACTCGCACACTCTCCGAGACTCCTGGTGCCACCACTGCAGACCTACCTGCGATTGAAAAAGGTGACAAAGGAAAGAAAGCTCTTCTCGTGGATTGCCTCTATATCACAACTGCACCATGATGGAGAGTGACGGCGTTGCTTCTCCGGCGCAGCATGATCTGCCCACTTGTTTCCTCCATAAACATTCCTCCGTAAAATACCTCCGTCTCCAATGGGTGGAACTTTCTGGTGTTCAACATGCCCAAATAGTCACGACACGCGTCGCCCATGCACTTGGTCGCCAGCGTGATGGGCTCTTTCACAGTGGCACAGAATTGCATGATTATACCTATCTCCACGGCACCTAAGCCGTTCCCCGTCAAACCTGAAGCATGGAAGCTACGCCCTGACTGGTTATCTCTTCGGCCCTGTGGTTGCACTCCAAAGCATGGCAGCGTCATGTGCTTCATACACCAGAGGGACGCCACAGAGCCATTCGCACCATGCCCCAGGACCTTGTTATGCAAGACTGTGAAGGAAATCGAGGAGCGACTTTCAACAAAACTCCTGGCAGGTTTCGAGGCTGAGTTCGCCCTCCTCGACGAAACCCTGAACCCTCCGTCACAGCCTCTGGACCCCGTGACTGGGGACTCAACCATGTCCGGCCTCCGAGGCACCAACCTTGACCTCATAGAGGAGGTTGTGGAGGCGGTGGAGATGGCTGGTATTGATGTACACAACTATCACACCAAGGGTGTCGGACATTTCGAAATTGCACTCTTCCCACTGAGCCCTGTGGAAAGCGTTGACGCGCTGGTGTGTCTCCACGAGACCATCCGGGCACTGCCAGTGAGCTTGCGCCGCGGACTCAAGGCTACTCTGGCTCCGCGGCCTACATCGAACGCAGCTCAGAATGGGTCCCAGAACGGCTGCCACGTCCAAATATCGCTAAATCCTCCAAAAAGCCCTGAAAGCTTCCTTGCCGGGGTGTTGCAGAAAGTGCCACAGCTATGCGCCCTTGGCCTGGCCAACTTTGACAGTTGTGCCAGGATTGTCAGAGACGGTACGGGACTCTGGGTCTGTTGGGGCACCGAGAACCGTGACCTTCCTGTGCGTGGGATTGAATCAAATCACTGGGGACTGCGTTTTGCTGACACCACCGCAAATTTGTACTTGTTTCTAGCCGTTGCTCTTGCAGTTGGTGGTGGTGGCGTTGACAGGCAACTAGAATTAGCGTTCAAAGACTTGAGGAGGTTTCCCCAGAGCCTTATCCCCGAAAAGTTGGGCGGTTTTGGCATCTCAAAGAGAATTCCCTCATGTCTTCAGGGGTTACTCGATGCTATTCACACGTTTCCCAAAGCAACATTATAATTACGCATCAAAGTTTCAGCTGCTTTCCTGGATTTCGATGGAATCTCAAACCAGAGATTCTGCTTTTGATGAGAGGCGAGTGGTCATTGGCTCTCAGAACATCTTCTGGATTTGGCTACCCGACGTCGGATGGGACCTGACGCGTCCTGCAAACCTGGACTCTTCACCGCCAGCCCCCCGGCTTCACCTCGAATGCGAAATCAGCAACGTGGTTATTGACCCGACCAAAACCGCATTGGTGATTATCGACATGCAAAATTTCTCGCGCACTGTGGAGAGAAGTGCCTGCGTCGGTGGAGCAGGTTGAAGCCACTCTGGTGAAACCTGGCCTTCCTACAGCAAAAAGCCAAAATACAGGTGGTATGGTTTAACTGGGGCCTTACAGAGAATGATCTAGATGATTCATCTCCGGCTATACTGCGTGTATTTGCCTGGAGGGCCAACAGTCACTTAGCCGACTCTGGGCTTTTTTTTCTCTGGGCGCGTTGTGCGATGTGGTGAAAGCTCAAAAAGTACGCCTGGGCCAGGGGATACGCTCGGCATGATTACATCTGATGACGGTACCAAAGTCGATGCCGGTTGAATTCTCATGAGGGACTCCCGGAACGCCGCGTTGCATGGCCCTTTAGCACACGCTTTCGAAGAGGGGAAAATGAGTTGTCGGCTCGATGTCTTGTTCCACAAGAACAGGAACTCAGGGATGTGTGACGCAAAAAATGAGTGCAATAATTTTTTGAAAAAGGACGGTATTCGAGCACTCTTGTTGTCATGATTAATCCTTGTATCGTATACGCATGAACCACTCCGGTTTGGTGCCTCTGTAACCACATGCCAAGATTGGCAAAGCCATCGCCCATTCAAATTCCTCAGCCCGAAAGAGATCCGTGATGCCGATCACCGGGCTGTTGCCTTAGTTGCGGTCGACAGGGGCTCATGCTCGGCAGTGAGGGGGAATCTGTTCAAATTCTCCACATCTACCAAGTGTTGTAGACGAGGATTCGGCCGCCAAAGCGGAGATGAATTCGGGAAAACAAGACCCGAGCCAGCTGCAACATAAACAAGGTTATAAAAGTGACTATTGTTTTCTTGCCGATGAGGCATGGGAGCTGTAGGGTTTCAGCAAAGAAAGTTGTCAGACTAACTACCATGTTGCAATCCGCGCTGCACATACCGGAGCTGGTACTTTGGGGCCTTTTGATAACATCACGTGCGTCGGCCCAGGCGACACCATGGGAGCCGTATATCCTGAGCCCTGCTTCGCGTACGGTGCGCCCAGTCAACGTTTCGGTCCAGGGCGGGGATCATGAGGTGACGTCCAATGCGGAGGGATACGTTCTGTCCCTCGACATCGGGGCGCAGGCAAGCCTGGACTATGGCGTCGAAGTCGGTGGGCTCGTCACTTTGAACATCGAGACCTCGACGGATGGCTCCGGGGGCCCTCAGCTATCTCTGGCATTCGCCGAGTCTCCTGCACACGTTGGCCCAATTTCGGACGATGCGACTGGTTCCATAGCTTCATCAGACTGGGACAGGGAGCTCAACGTCACCGTTGACGCCGGAGAAGCGGTGGTGTACACGATGCCCCAGGAGAGGTTCAGAGGCGGATTTCGATTCATGACCATTGTTGCAAAAGCTCCTGTTACCATATCCAACATCACCTGTGCAATTGGCTTTTCGCCGTCACAGGATGACCTTCGGGACTACTCGGGCTACTTTTACGCGCCCGACCACGACCTTCTGTCAAGAATCTGGTATGCCGCAGCCTATACAGCGCAGACCAACATAGGGCCCGTAGACACGGGCCGTCACCTCCCGCAGATCCAGCCTGGTTGGGCATACAACTCCAGCACCGGAGTCGCCGGACCTGTCCTTATGGATGGGGCAAAGCGGGATCGTGCGGTGTGGCCCGGTGACCACGGCATCTCGGGCCAGACGGCCTTCCTGGCGCTTGGAGACGCTGGGCTTGAAGCGTTCAACAACTCGCTCGAGACCATGTTCTACTACCAGAATACAAGCGGCAGGTTCCCATATGCTGGGCCATCGACGCGGTCATTCAACTCGGGTAAGGAGAGCGATACCTACCACGCCTGGAACCTCATCGCCATCTACCATTATGCCATTTTTACCGGCGACGAAGAGTGGGTGGAGCGGCATTGGGACAACATCACGAATGGGGTGGGTTACATTCTCAATGGTATCGATGGCGATGTCGGCCTCCACAACCAGGTCGGGGCAAACGACTGGGGCCGACAGGGTACAGGTGAGTTCAACAGTGCTCTAAATGCACTTGACTATGGTGCACTTGTTTCAATATCGTCCCTCGCTAGGGCATTGAACAAGTCAGACGAAGCGGACGCATGGAGTACTGCCGCAGAAGGCATCAAGGAGGCGTACAACAAACACCTCTGGGACCAGGACGCATCACTGTACAACGACAACACAACAACCTCTCTTCACCCACAGGATGGAAATTCTATGGCCCTGTTTTTCAACCTAACACAGGACACCACGCAGGCCGAAGCCCTAAGCAAAGCCCTCGAGACCAACTGGAACACCTTCGGCCCCGTGACACCGGAACTGCCCGACGTCATCTCCCCCTTCATCTCAGGCGTGGAGGTCCTGGGCCACTTCGCAGCAGGCCAGCCGGACCGCGCCCTGGAGCTCACCCAGCGCCTGTGGGGCTACCTGCTCGACTCGCCCGAGATGACGGGCAGCACCTTCGCCGAGGGCCTCGCGGCCAACGGCAGCCTTTACTACCGCGGCGCGTCCGGGTACAACTACGACGCGGCGTACACCAGCATGAGCCACAGCTGGTCGACGGGGCCCCTGGTCGCGCTCACCACCAAGCTCGCGGGGCTGGAGCTCTCGGGCTGGTTCAGGTGGTCGTTTGCGCCGCGGCCGGGCGGTGGGGTGCGGGAGGTGCAGAGCGGGTTTAGGAGTCCGTTTGGGGAGTTCAGTGTGAGCTGGCAGCTGGTTGAGGGTGTCTTCAGGGCTAATCTGTCTGTTCCGGAGATGACGGTGGGTGAGATTGTTCTTCCCTGGGAATGTGAGGCAATCAAACTGAATGGCCGAGATTGGACTGGTTCATTTGTTGAAAAAGTGACGGGTTTTGTATTAGAAGCGGATGGTTGCGATGTAGATAATCATCAATAGTGGGGATAGTATCGAATAATGATCCGGCTGTTCCATTTCTTGCCATGTATGCGCTATTACTGTTGCGAGGAAAAAACAATACAAAGCATCGTTCCTTTTTCTGTATTGCTTCTCAGCCACATCTTCGATCCAGAATTTGAAGCACTCATTGCACACTGTTTCAAATATTATGTTGAATCTGGATGTATTGAGAAGATGGAATTCGTGGCGCAAGGCGGAATCTTCGCAAACAAAGATGCTGCTTTGTCTTTGCCTCTTCTGACCCGCGAGGGTTGATAGACCACAAACAATTACGCATAATATAATTTTGCAAAATAATATGTGGGAAGACAGCAAAAGGATTTATTGTGGTACTAAGACCACTAGTTTACAATTTCATATCATGCGCTGGTGCTGAAAGGCGTCCAAAATTATCAACAAATAATTTTGGCACCAATTTGGATTGACTTTGTGTCCTTCCTAATCCACTTTCCTCACACGTAATCCATTCCCCCCAGGTTTCAAGTTTGGCGAACAGAATAAACCAACATGGCAGAAAATATCACCGATATTCATAGGAGATGCTGGTACTGTCTGCCAAGAGAGCTACAGGACATGATTCTCGAACGCTGCACGTGGAACACTCACGGCGAGGCTAATTTATTAGCTGGACCACACCAGCTCGCCAGCCTCGCCACCGTCTGCCGAGACTGGGAGGACTTCTTTGGGGATAAGGTATTTCGGCACTTGACTCTAAAGACCGAGGCCGACATACAAACTTTCGCAGACCTTGTTCGGGGCAGACGACGGGCACGTATGAAGTGGATATGGCTGCGTATCGAGCTGCCAATGTACGACTGCCAGCAGTGCCATCGTGCTGATACCAGCGAAAGTTTTCAGGCACAAAAAGCCATGTTTACAAACCTTGTCTGGAACCTCTTTGACGTCTTGTCCAAATGGAAAAACAAAGAGGTCCGTAATGGTGGTATCACCTTCGAGTTGAGCGCGCACTCCCCCAGCGACACCCACCACTTCAACAAGGATCTTCGATTTCGCGTCCACGACACGGCGTGGGAGCGATGGGACGACCGTCCAGTTTCGCCACATAACGACCCTTTTCACGGCTGGAAGGACGGAAAACATATCAGAAAGATCCCTGAGGATGCCAAGTTTCGATTGTTTGGTTTTGGGCTGCGCTTTGACTACAAGCAATCATCTGTCCGCCGTCTGCGCATGCGCCTACCCAAGGTCTCCGTGGTTACCTCCTTCGTCATCCGGCGACAATTTCCCCGTGTATTTGCGGCCCGCAAGTCACTCATTCCTATTATGCGCAGTCTGACGCGACTGAGTGATTTCTCTTACGAGCCCTGGCGAGGCCCGACGATAAAGTACCAGAGGACTTCAGCCTGGAGTTCCACGATTCTGGTCAAGGAGACATTGCGAGCGAAGAGAACAATCTTGAAGAAGGTTTCAATTTTTGAGAGCCGCGATGAACTTTTCTATCGCACGCCCCGCATCGATATGGCCTCTCATATTCATATAGGCTGGTTCTCCGTCGCCCTCGCTCGGGCGAGCCACCACTTGGAGGAGTTATACGTGGCGAACAACATCGATGCATATAATTTCTTCGGGGCTTTCCACCCACGAGCCCCGCCCGCGTCCAGGAGATGGATGGTTTGGAAGAACCTGAAAAGGCTCTCGCTCACGACACGGCAGCTGGCGCCTGGACACAACGACATGATAATTCTAATGGCCGCGCAGGCTGCGAAGATGATGCCTCAGCTACAAATCATGGAGCTGTGGAACTACTGCAGTAAAAGAGGCATGGCGTGTGTCTTCCGCTTTCGGAGAGAGGAGACTGAAGCCAGTGTTGAGCTCGTGAGCACATGGCCTGCCGGTTTGAGCTTCTCTGCGAGGACGAAGGCGGCTTGGGGTCGTGTTGCGACAGCGCATCGACCATTACCTCTATGGTGGAATCAGAGTTGCTGGGATGCAGCAGAGATTGATGGAGAGCATTCCGTGCTGTCCCAGTTGGAACTGGTGGAGCATCTGCTACATCCTGTCTCGCTCCGACAGATCGCGAGGGAGGACCAGCGACGGCGCGAGGGAAGAGTTGTGTAATCAATTATATGCAGTTCTGCCACAGAAAATAATAACCTTGCCGTTGGAATCATCGGAAACTAGTCGATTGCGGTTGGCCACAGGCAGCATGGACTGGAAAAGAATAAAGAGTTTGTAAAACAGTTTGCTAAGAATTTGAAATGCAAAGCATGTCGGCGCTTGGGAGCGAACCTTCGGGGAAGGGCAACTTCGGTTTTTGGATGTCATGGCAATATTTAGAAAGGGGCAACACAATTTCTTCGGACTGAAGAAGAGGACCGTGAAGATATTCTGGCTGATAGAGGTGGGCTTTTGCGTCGTGGAGGCCAGCCAGGAATGATTTGGTGGCTCTACGCAGTTAACCAGACATGTACTACCGCAAAATTTACTCCAAACTCAACCATCCTCAACCTCTTAATTCTCTGTTTTCTACGTACCTATGCTGATTTTGATCTGCTTCTGTCAATGTGCGTTCCTCTGAATCTGAGCTTGAGATGGATGTATTGTAACAATTGGGGTACATCATACCCGTGCACTGGACTACCATCCAATGCGCAATGGGATTTGATAGTAAAAAAGAGTATCAGTTTTCTCTGGGAGTCATACGTGATGGAGGAAATTCATCTACTGCCGGATGCTGAAATGGAGTGTCGTTGGAGGCCAGCAAAACGTCGGCTACGTCCTCCTGCGAACGACAATGAATATCCAGCTTGACTGCAGGCTTGACGGGAACAAAAATGCGGTGTCAATTAAGTTTTAATATTTCTTCTTTTATTATTAGCTTCCACATTTGTGCGTGATCATCTCGTACAGTCTATTGCAACTCCGTTCTAGCTGCTTGAATTAGCAGTAGCCGGGGTAAGCAACAGGCCGAAAATGGCTAGCCGCAGGCAGCAGGAACCTGGCGTCCATCGTAGCCGGAACGTTAGTGCTCATCCGTCAGTAGCGCCAGGCTGCAGCCGCGCTGCCTAACGCGTCGAAGGTGAAAATCACGAGAAAGACGTGCGGATGGGACGAGATAAAACGTCGGGGTACGCTCACTCTGGTTCCAGATCAATTCTGAATGTGTCATCGAGCTTTCGCCGTTATCTGCAAAGTTGCAAGCCATCACATATATTACTTCATTTGATAACTACAGAGACAATGTTCACCCTCGACAATGTCCACGACGGCGAGGTCATGCACCAGCGCTGTGTGCTCGTCAGAGGACGATGCGAATCAACCGCTGAGAAACGCAGTGCCTACGTGCGCATCGAGAACAAAGATGTTGCGGGCCGTGATCTATTCCCTGAGCAGCAATGGCCGATGTGCCAAGGCTGGTTCAAGGCGCTGCTCATCTTGACACCCGGGGAGAACATCATCAACATCACACCTGATAACGATTCACACAAGGAGAGCGTAAGCCAACACATTCAAAACATTTGAAGGATCCAAGATGATGGAAATTAATAACAACCTGCCAGTTTCGGCTGCACTACGTACCACTTCTCCAGACGCCGCCCTTGCATCTTGCCATCATGGTAGCCAAAGACTCACCGCTGGCAATCGACTGTCCAGCTCGCAAGTATAACGGCCTTTCGAGTGCGCATTCCAGCCTCGAAGCAGCCATCTCCAAGTTCCGAGTCACAGCATATATGTGGCAGGCCCTGACAGCCGAAGAGTTGCGCAGGCTCGGTCTCGGTCGGCGATCGTTCCGCCTGGAGGAAGAATGGGCGGCTGATACCCTAAGCCAGACCTTTACACACGACTTGACAATGCATTCCACCGCCAAGATACACCTGATCCGAGCAGACAAGACTGTTGCCGAGCTCCGCGATGCGCAGGTTGCCCAGCAGAACCCGAATGGGAGGCGCAGGGACGACCTGCACAAGATTTTCAGCGAAGCGCTGCTGGCACACGGAGGACCATTTGCATCCGAGGCAAAGCCGGTTGTTGCCGGTCTGATACTAGACTCGCACTACGATGCCGGGAGCAAATTGATCCTCGCTCATGCTGCTCTGGGCGCACACAATCCTGATCGCCTTTCGCTGGGTATTTTTGGCAGCCACCTGACGTATTCCTGGCCACGGTTCATGGAGGAGATCCCCGACTGCCTGCTGGACGAGAACGCACCAGGAGACCGGGTTGGAAACGACAATGGCGAGTGCGTGTCCATGTGGAGAGCCTGCGCCGTGGGCCAGGGGGCGTTCCTTCACGAGGTCGGCCACGCGTTCTCGGCACCGCACACGTCCGGAATCATGGCCAGGGGATACTCGAAAGACTGGCCCAAATGCTTCCTGACGAAGACCGCATATTGCGCGCATGACAAGACCGAGGGCATTGAGCCCGTCATGCCTCATACACCGAACGACTGCCGGTGGGATGTCCGCGATATGCTTCGCTTCGCAAACTTGCCGCACTTCAGACTGCCTTTGGACACACCACGCGATGACAAGCCTGCCACCTTTGAGGTCTGCGACGATGAGGACTTCACCCGCGTTATCATCACCTGCGAAGCAGGGATTGCGCAGGTTTCGCTGCAAGGCAAGGAGGAAGTCAGCCCCAGCCTCGCCAAGCCTCAGACCTCCGTTCAGTATACACTCGATGAGCTCGAGTCCCGCTTCGACCTGCTCAAGCCCGTGGAGGTCGAGGTGCTGAGCATGAACGGCAAGCACCAAAAGGCCGACCTGTCGCGACTGCTTTCCAACAGGTCGTCAATCCGCATACCAGGGACCACCATCCGCCTGCAGAAGCAGAGCGTCCGCGGCAGCGAGCCGCAGAAGGACGACTGGCAGTGGGCCGTCATGCTGAAGAAGCGCAACCGTGACGGCGAGCTCATACCCGCTCACAAGATCGACCTCAGGGTCGGCTGTGGGCTTGACGGCGCGGTGGTCTACTACAAGGACGGCACGAAGGTGCCCTGTGGCCCACGCGGGAGGAACGGGAATGATCCAGGCATGGGAGGTCACCAGGCGCGCAAAATTGCGATTCCGAAGCGGGTGGATGTGGTCAAGGTTGCTGTGACGAAGCGCGGTGAATGGGATTTGCAGGGGTTGAGGATGTGGCTTTCCAATGGCAAGGCTATGGGCGCCTTGAACCGCCGATATGACGGGGACGTCGAGACTCTTGGTAGGTTTTCCTGCCGCTCATCACCTTTGGTTTGTGGTCAAAACTCGCTACCATTGCCAGCGAGCCACATCCCATACGCTTTGGCGACGGATTTGGCTAACACGATAGAAACCAGTTCCGGGACCCAACCAAAAGATCATTGGGTTCTATGGCACAAGTGGTCAACATGGCATGTGCAAGGAGTTCGGAATTGTCACAGGCCCGGCAGATCAGCATATTCCTGACACGGTCTACGACATGCCGGAGCTGCAGAATAACCCTGACGGCGGTTCGGGACGGCCGTCCAAGCGGCGACGCGTTGTAAGTACTCTATTCCAATCTTGCACCCTACAATAGGTATTTATCCGATGACGAGTCGAAATGAGTGATGAGTGCTCCGGCTAATTGTGCTTCTTTGTATTATAGGATCTGCACCAGTCCGATACCGAGGATGACGAGACGGAAACGTCTGAGGATGAGGATACTGGCTATGATTCGGAATATCAGGACGATGATGAGTGAAGATATCATCGCTGTTTTTCATCGCCATTTACATGCTCCCAGAATATTATTCCTCCCAATCCCTTCAAAATTGCCTTTTCCAACTTCAGCTCAACATGGGACACGTTCGTCACTGCAACAGACAGAATATGCATCGGAAAATCAGTGTTCCAAGTTCACAGGGATCCACAAATGTTCACAATAAGAATACAAGTGACACATTCTCCACTTTTAAACAAACATTTCAGGGTCAAATTCAGACATGCATATGCTCTGCTGACCGGCTTAAGGTTCAGTCTTCTACTCATGTACCTGAAAAACTCAAAGCTTCAGCTCTCACAGAACGCACCATACGCGGCCTCGCCAGCGTGTGGAGTCTTCCCCATGATATTGCGAGCCTGTTGTGTACAGACCGTTCTCACTTGAAAGACTCCTGAAGGTTCTGTCTCTGATACAGTTGTGTATCCCTCCGCACATTCACGACATGACTTCCTTGTCCAAAATCGCCCATAGACCCAGCTGGCACCCAACGGCGGAACGATTTGAGAGCTCTGCAGCAAGACCGATCCTTGGCTGGATCATGACCTGCTCCGGGACCCCACCCAAATTCATTCCCTCTTGAATGCCACCATTCCGAACCCTTGGCCTGTACGTCCGATATGCAACGCCTCAAATCCTGCCCTCATAAACCAGTCAGTGTCACCTCTACTTCCGGGCTCTACTCCTACACGCTGAGGGGCTCACCTTGCTCATTGGGCCTGTCCTCCCTGCTCGTCCGCTTCGTCCATTCCGGCTTGAGCTCCTTGCTGATCAGCCTGCTCGGCCACTTCTTCCATTCCGGCTTGAGGAGCTCCTTGCTGATCAGCCTGCTCGGCTGGCTGTTGCGGACCGCATTGATCACAGTTCTGATTGACGTAGAAAGACGTACACTGTCTAACCGGAACCGGGTGAAGGCAGAAGGGGTGTGTGAATTGCTTCAGATTGTGGACACATTTCTCCGGTTCTCTGCGCCACATATGACCGCAAGCAGCGTAAACCAAATAGTAACCACAGAAGCAGGTGGCGCTGTTGTAGACGTAATTCAGTTTTATCCGTGCTTTCCACTGAGAAGGTGGCACGCCGGTTCCTTGGGGCATTGTATGTCTTTCACTCAGCTGAAGTCAGCTGAAGAATGAGGTGCTTGCAAAAGATTGTCCGTAGAAGATAGATGACTTTGGTGCGGTTGAGAATGAAATCTTGTTTGGGTTCAAGGTTATTTCTCCGAGACTGATGAGAAGACACTGCTCCTTATAAAGCCCGAAGCACAATTTCCGGGATCATGATGAAACCACCCTCCTCCAGCACAACAATGCCAAATGAGCTGCAGCAGACAAAGTGGCTCCAAATCCTGGCTTCATTCCTCAGGATATTATCTAACATGCTGCAGATGTTAGTGAGATTTCAGGCTGTGACTTCTTGGCAGCGAAAATCCGAAACCTGTGGGCACTGCTCGACGCTCAAAGACCTCCAGCGGCATCTCAAGCCGAGATGCGGACTTGAAGTTTGGCTGCAGCCTCTGCTGGACTCCAGTTTTAGAACCAGCCAACGAGCTACCCTAGTATTTTCGATTGACCTGAGAAGTACCTGGGTGGAAATGGCGGACACAGTCGTATAGAACACATATTGACTTGAACATATTGATCCATCTAAGCAGAATTCAAAGCCCTGGTTGGTGCCTGTGCATTTAGGAAGATTCCTTTGTCTTAGTGGCGTCCAGGCGATCGCCTTGAGCTAGGCAACTTCCTAGCACCGAAAATGCTTTGTTCCCCAGCCCTTTGATGAAGCACTACTTCTTTGACAAGCGAACGTTTAGCACCGCAATAAATAGGCCAAACTTATGGAATCAGCCTGATCCTGGGTCCAGGCTCTCAACTCTCCTCTGATACACTTGAGTATCCCACCGCAGACACTCTACGGAGACTTTGATCATGGCTCATTCTTTTTTCTATCCATTTTGCAAAAGATTTGCTTTGGTGGGTGGATACAGTCGGCCTGGAGGACCAACACTCTTCTACGTCAAAGATAGTGAACAAAGATGTTTTATCCACGTCAGGGTGCCGGACGAAGATATATTGCAAAAAAAAGAGAACGAAGTTGCCGTGGATATTGTAGCTCGCCACATCGAAGAGCTTGACCCTGAAGTTACCCTAATCAATGTTTCGCCAGATGGTACAATATTGTCCGCGTCTACAGACCCTAAACACGAAGCATCCGGAACCCGAGCTCTTCTTGGCTGGCCTCTGGATATGATGCCTGTCGAATGGACGGCTCATGCAATTCCAAGGGCAAAGCTTATCGAAGTTCAAAGAATCTGCGATTCTTGCGATCTTGTCTCATATAATGATCCATCATCAGGGTCACCGATGACGGCAGTCTTTAAATACCAATGGGACGGTGAATGTGCTGGGATTCTTTGGGATGAGTTGAATTGTTGGATCAGAGTCTCAGGGCATCCTTACATTGTTCCAATAGACCGGATTATCACAGACCATTCTCACCTACCGGGTCTGGGCCTCAGAGATGTGGTTGTGGGCCTCACCAGCAGATTCATCAGCGGAGGCACCCTCAGAGACAATCGCAATCGGCTCTTCAAACTCAAACACCTCAAGCAATTGTTGCGTGTCATAGATGACCTCAACTTGAAATATGGAATTGCGCACCAGGACATCGCCACCTACAACATGGTCATTGATCCTTCTTCCGACCGCCTCCAAGTATTTGATTTCAACCGCGCTGCAAGAATTGGAAAAGAACGCCTGGATCCTGGACGTCCTGATCACTACCATGGCACCGTCTACATGCCGGAACAAAACGATGTGAAGGGGGCTACCTGCGCTCTCTACGAAATCATCACTGGAGAATTGCCGGATCCGTGGTTGGAGTACGATTCCAAGATCTCAAATGTCCTCGACAAGGAATGGGTCCAAAATTCCGAGATCACACTCGATTGTGATCCGCTTGAGTATCGTAAAACACTCTGTGAATGGATTCGCTGGCGAGAACAACCGGAGAATACGATCAACCACTACACCGAGGCTCCTGGGCATATAGACTGGCCGGCACCCTATAAGCCTATGTTGCCCGTGGAAGCTAGTGATCAGAATGATCCCGAAATGAAGCCATATCGTTATTTGAGTCGTGCTCACTGCAGGTCAAGGGGGGTTGACTTTATCGAATGGAAAAGACCAGCCGGCAACAAGATCCCCGACGGCTTTTGCGTTTTGGGAAACGGCGAGCTTGTTTTGAAGTCGGAATTAGACCTTGACGATGAAAGCGACTCGAGTAACTGGACGTCAGATTCGGAAGCAACGGATGTTGTTGGTGGCTCTTGACCGAAAACTGAAAGACAAATCACATTAGATAGGTCATCGGGAATTATTCCATGTTCGCCTCTTACGCTTTGTGACTTCTGAAGGCAGACAAGTTCAGTATTTCATCCTTAATTGATTAGTCCTTTGAATTATATCGAGATTTCACGTAGCTTACGTTTGACGTCTGCTTCCTAGAGTGCGTCCGCTAGTGTCCTTGCTGCCCAGGTGCCGCCTCTCGGCAATATATTCTCACAGCTTCCTGAATCCTGGCCCGCTGATGAGACATAAGAATAAGGTTTCTCACCGTAAATTAAACGTCTAGTTTCCACAAGCGTTAGCCAAGATCAACTTCGCCGCGCGAGACAGCAACTTCAGCACTATCGAGCGTGGACTTATCAAATTCCCGCCATCCACAACAACAGAATGTGAGGGTGTGGATACCAGACTATATCTCAGCTAACTTCAGAACATCGCAGGTCTCAAGTTTCGTGGAGCCGATAATCTAAGGGATCGCCTCCGGATTATCCAGGAGACGGGGGTCGTTGAGTTGTATCATCACACCTCGGTTCTGAAGGAAAGTCTAAGCATGAAGGGTCTTCTTCTCGATGATTCGGCTTCCACAGAAAGGAATCCAAGGTCAGTCCGTTTCCTGATTGCCGCAGACTCTCATGAGATTGCTATTTGTCTCGAATCTCACACTTGAGGTAGCATTATTCTCCGCTAGTTGGCTCTCAAGACACTTGATTTGCTGCAAAAGATCATTTTTCCGATGGATCAAGTCTCGAAGAATATTGTGTTCTCTTGTTTCAAAACAGAATTTAGATCCAGACTGTCTGCGGTTCGAGACCAGAATCGACCGTGCAGAGGATGAGACTGATATTAAATACCAGTACTGGGGTTCCCGGCTGATGGATTTGTACGATGAGATTGAAAATCCCAAGCCTCGCGGCCTACTAGAACAGAGGATGGAGAGGAAGAGTGGCGCCAGGTATGTCATGATGGCAACCTTGGCTGGCGTCATGATCGCAGTGGTTCTGGGTTTGCTCGGACTGGCCGTTAGTATTTTCAAGCCTGGGTCGGCTACCAACAGTGGAAACACCCAGTGACAGAAGGCTAGGGTACTACTGAACTCGACATTTCTTGATGTGGATGTGCGACCGGACCTCGATTTGAGCAACAATAATTCTGTGGTGGGTAGAAGTTGACAGACATCGGGAGTCATCCTAGTTGGGGCATTACGTTAATAACAATATTCTATTCATCTCCACGCCATCACCTGTTCCCTCGGCTGTGCCCTGCATAAGTCCTAGTGGCCGTGGTTCTGGGAGATTCCAGGCTGATATGCGACGCCAAAAGCTCCACCATATCAAGACTATTCGACTTACGTGCCCTGTCCAGCGGCGTGAGGCCCTTCGCGTTGCGAATACTCAGATCTGCACCCCTCTCGACTAAGATCTTAGCCTCCTCGTATCTCCCGGTGCCAGCAGCAGCATGTAGCGGTGTGAGTCCGCCCTTTCTGTCCCAGGTTTTCAGGTCGGGGTTGGCTCCGTGATCGAGCAGGGCGTTGATCAACGCCGGGTTGGAGCACATGACCGCCCAGTACAGCGCGGAGCAGCCGTCGTTGGAGTTTTGAAAGTCAAGATTGGCGCCGTTATTGACTATTTCTAGTGCGACTGGCAGATACGCCCTTGCGCAGACACAATTGAGAATGGTATCGCCTAGATCTTTTGTCAGCGCTGTGCATGCCCAAGTGAAATTGAATCGGGAATGCTCACGGGCAACTGGGAAAACGACGTTGGGATCGGCACCATGTGCGAACAGCAACCGTGTCATGAGTAGACTCTTGTAAGCCATCTTGAGTGGGTTGTAGTCGCGGTTCTCAGTCTTCTCCACGAGTAGCTTGTGACGAGGCTCTGTTCTCCTGGGTTTGCGGGCACTGGGCGGGAGGATTGAGTTCACGTCGGCCCCTTTCTCGATCAATAGCTTCACGTCTCCCAGCCGATCTCTCATCACGGCCTGATGCAAAGGCGCGTACCCATCCTCCGAAATATTTGGGTCAAACCCAAGCTCAAGGAACTTAGCCAGCGCGTTCGAATCCTCACGTTCAAGCGTCACATGCAACAGCTGCGGCCCACCGCTGGTGTCCCGGGCCCTCTTCACCACCGCCTCCAGCACGGGATCCAGCTTGCAGGCGTCCTCCCCAGCGTCCTGTATTGCGTCTAGGATCTTCGACGAGAAAGTACCCAGCCGACAACCCTTCTCGATGAGAAGAACCGCTACTTCCGATGACTGGTGCTCCAGGCAGACGTCGAGCGCGGTCAGGCGGTCGTCGTTCTTCAACTCGAGAGCCGCGCCGTGCTCGATCAGGACCTCGGCGATGTCGCGGTCGTCATACTTTGCGCACACATGTAGGGCCGTTGCGCCTCCGGCTGCTCTCTCGGATACGCGGGCGCCCTTGGAGAGGAGCTCCGTCACTGCTGCTTTGTCGCCTGCCGATACCGCTTGTATGAGTGTCCTTGGTGTTTCGGATCTTGGTAAAGCTAGATCCTCGCTAGTTCCAAGATCGCTTTGAAGTTTTGTCAGCTTTTGCAAGTAATTAGATGTGGTGAACCTACCTGGTGTCAATCGTGCGTGGAGGCTCATCGGGAGCTGTGGCGATGTCCAAATTCTCCATGTAATTCCTCATGGCGAAACCGGCGTCCGTCTGTTCCGTTATCGACCTCCGCCGTGGCCCATCTGGAACGCTTGAGACATCGTCCTCAAGCTGCTTTCTAATCTTTCTTGCACTGGCATCATTAATGAAACTGTCAAGCATCTTGTCGTAGCCTGCTGCAATGTCTTGGCGTATTTCGTCTTGAGCTTTGCCTGTCAAGTGGCTGTACCACCTGATTAGCCCCGATACACCTATGAGAATTTCTCATTATGTATATGCTTACCCGTTTAATACCGACACTGCAAGATTAAAGCTCGCCTTCCGGTCTCGCAGCTTCGCCATCGAGGCCCGCACTTCTTCCTTGTGCATGATCCAGCTCAGCATCCTCATCGGACTCCGCCTGGCACTTCCCGCCTCAGCGAACGGGGTTATGACCACGCGCAGATCCTGCATGGACTCCTGACACCATGTTGTGCACTGAGATAGCGTCTGAGCGATGACAGCGTCCTCGCGCCGCAGTGGGTAGTTGGTGGTCAGTGTCTGGGCTGCCTGGAGCAGCATCGAGAGGTTTTCCAGCTCGACCCGGAGGTCAGTGATGTCTTTTGGTGCATCCCGGATCTCGGTGACCAATGTGGTGAGACTCCGCGTTGATTGCGCTGCAAAGGCGAGAACGCCGGCAAGGCTGGCGATGATGGACACTGCCGAATGATGTCAGCTCGAGAAATGAGCACTTGGTTACGACTTGAAGGTGGCTCCTACATACGAGGATCCATTTTGTGCTTCTTTATTCACCGATGCGTTGATGTAAGACCTCTCATTCTCCGCTCATAGCAGTCCGATATCGACCCTTTTCATTCAGAGCGCATGGTTCCGCTTTCTGCAACCTATGGATGCGGTGTGCCTGGAGGTCTCGTGACGGGGATCGCTCAAGTGCTTATGGTGTGTGCTTGTAACCACGACAATACAGTGGGCCGCCGTCGGCAAAGAGCAGACTTAGCGCTGGGTTATTGAAACAGAGCCCTCGTTTGTCGCTATCGCAGCTTTGAAGTTCCCATAGGATAACAAGCCAAGCATAACTTTATGGGAAATCTCGGATCTGTCAGCATGTGGCGATGAGGGGAGTCGGGCTTATTCTTCAATCTTAGCTCAGCATTCGTGGGCCTGTAGCATCGGCTCTAAAAATAGGACTCAGGATCAGCTGAAAAGGAGGCTCGGCCCGCCAATAATCCTTCTACAATGCTCCTCGTTCATCCAAGTAAGTGATGCGGGGACACGGGATACAACGCGAACTAATCGTATTTGATTTATGCCTTGCTGTAACAATATGTCGATGCGCAGTTTAGTCTTATCACGGTAAAATTGCCAGACTCAAATGCTTTGAACCGCTGACAACGGAGAAACAACAAGTAAAGGACAAAATTGATCTGAGAGGACCACGCTGGAATAACACACATGAACAGGTTTCAGTATGAATATCCTTCATCGGACTCGTACCCGTGGTGGCTCCGAGGTCTTCCACCCATCCTCCCTAAGTCAGCCATCGAAAAGCTCGGACTGGATGAACGGGAGATGTGACGCTGCATCCCGGGAGTACTCAAACCTCCTGGCATCAACCCGCTCGAAGACAAGTTGACGACGCGATCAGGCCTTTCCTCAAAAGCCGGCAAGGACTGCAGATCCATGCTGCACGTCGAGTTATTTGCCATCAGGACCTTGAAAAAACCTCGCAAGTCCCTATCCTCGACAATGCCTCGAAGACATTTCATGACGACTTCCAGGTCCTGAAACGAATCGAAGGTGTCTATCATGGATATCGAGTCGATGATGCAGAACACCCGCGCGCCTGCTGGGAACCCGTGCAGGAGCTCATGGAGCGTGTAGCACATGGCCTCCAGATTGTGGGCCCTCAAGGCTTCCACCATATTTCGGTCGTGGAGGAAGTCGAGATTCAGATGATCACTGCGGACGAGATTCAGGAAGACCTGGAGTATCAGCGACCGGACAAGACCTGCTGGTCCTGGGAACGGTTCCTCGTCGTAGTCGGCATGGAGACCACAGAAGAACTGGATGATGACGTCCTCGGGTCGGGCAGTCGCCAGGCATCCAACCAGGTCGGCGCAAAGAACAGACATGGCCGATATCTTGCCCTGCCCTGCCGACCGTATGTTCGCGTTGACGAGTATGAGGTCCGGGTTTGCTTGGTTCATCCAGGTGATGAATCTGTCGTTGCGAAGAAGCGTCTGCGCCTGACTGGACGCCCGAGTTCTCATGTTCCCTCGATACATGAGGACGTACTCCAAATCCACGACAGGGTGGTTTATGGATGTTTCATCGTCGGGGACATATCGCTCCTTTGGACCGTCTTCTTCAATCATGTATTCAGCAAATAGCTGCCAAAAGTCACCCGGGGCGATGACAGGGCCGCGTTTGACACGTCGGCTGTGCTCTCTCTGAACAAGACGGTCAAGTTCTGCCTTGTACCCTGTTGCATTGTCAGCATGATGGGTCAATTACCGCTCCGGGAATTTCAAAGACTAACTGCTTGATTCCAAAACGACAGCCATCATTTCATTCTTGTAGGCGACTACTTGCTCGTCCTGCCGACGCGCTCGAGCTTCGGCCTCTGCGAGCACCTTCTTGAAGTTCTGCTCGTACATCTCCGCGCACTGTTGCGCCGTTCGTCTGCTTTCGATCTTTATTGTTTCCTTGAGGTCGGAGTTCTTCCTTTCCAGACTGTATATCCGGTCATGTACTATCTTGTGGTTTTCAGTGATGTCGTGGTGCACCATCGTAGCCCGCATTGCAGTATAACGCGCCGCGGTGTCCACTCTTTGAATTACATGGTCTCGGGCTACGCCAATCGCTCGTTCGAATGCTTGGGTCTTTTCAGACAAGTGCTGCAGAACTGTATCTACGTCGGTCTTTTTCTTTCGGTGCTCTAATTTCGGGACCATACGTCGCCCTGTGTGTAGAATATCAGTAACTTGGCTCGAATGAAATGCGTTCGAAAATCTGGAATATGTCTTACATGTTGAGTTATCCTCCATCGTGAGGGGTATCAAGTTGTCGATTGAGTCCACGATGGCTTGGTAGAGAGATTCGGAGGCCTTGGCGACATCTTCATGAGCCTGGAAGCTAACTTTCCTCGGGTCTGCCGAGGCCATCGCTTGTTGTATGGCCTCAAATGCCATGAGTATCTTCTGCCGTTTCTCCAAGGACCTTCCTGCCAGCTGAAGCAATATTTTCTTTGAGTAATCATTCAAGTCAAACGTTGAGCAATCTCATCACTCACCTTGATGACAAGAGCAAGACCAGTTTTGACCACGGCTAGTCCGAACTCGTCGGGAATCCAACCGACCCAGACATCAACATTTTCCGAGGCCTTGCCAACTCCATGCCATATTTTGCGCCAAGAACTTTGCTGCCTCTCTGTGTAGTCTTGTTGAGTATTGAGTACCTTGTCGCACAATGTGCCCCAGCCTTCGGTGGTGGTCTGCTGGGGAATCTCGAGGCCTAAAGCCCCAGGAAGCATCAAACGAAGTGTGTGTTCCAGACGGCTAGGAATTTGAACGCATCAGCGACTCTGTAAACATGTGCCGTCGGGCTTGATAGAGTTGGCTACCTACGCATAAGGGCTCCTGGGCGGTAAAGATACAAATTTGCCAACGTTGGGATCAAAAGTTGCCTGAACTGCGAAGGGCGTATCTAGATTCATCTGGTCCTCAGACTGGATGAATTCTGCCGCAGTGGAAAGCTCATGAGGTCCCGGATTGGTCCAGTCCAGGTCGAAAGCCTGCCCGTTGGCCATCACGGACTCCATGCCTTTCCATCAAGCACGCAATGATTAGTTCTGAAAGCGACGGACGGTGGAAGAGAGAGGCAGGTGAGATTTGATAAGCGATCACACGAGATACGAAGCGGCTATGAATATGGGCAACATGATATAACGTGGGTGAATGACTAGCAGCTTCTAGGGACAGGGACATCAGTACTTGTCGAGAGGGGCTGGGCGTTCAAGGTCATACACGCGGGACTCGATCCATGTGATGATTCGGAGAACAAGGGCATTTACTACTATCTCCTCGTACCTATCATGTCCGGAGGTGCAAGCTTGTCTCGGCATGGTGGCGTAACCTGAACGCTGCCCAATCCTGCTACTCAAGTCCACTTTTTTCAGCAGAGCCGTATGCAGGATGCATGTGCTGCCTAGATGAGCGGCATTAGACTTTCTTCTTATTTCGAAGTGTGGTGGGCATGGTCGCAGTCACATTGCATCGGAGCCATGCGGCCTTTTGGGTGCCCCCCGTCTATTGGCTTGTTTTTATGCTGTTGGTTCTTAGCGAGTTCAGCCCCGCCTGGGGAGAGAGAAACTCGGACCAACACGACCGAACCTGCTCGGCGCAACGCCCCAACCGCCGCAACGTATGATGCACACACAATTGGCATCTGGTTTGGAGTGATAAGAGGCCCACTTTACTTAGGTTGCATTGCTTTTGGACCAGGTAGGGAACTTGGGTTCACGTCGACTGGTTGGTGCCTTGGTATCTCGTCCTTTGCTCATTTCCTTCATCTGCGTGAGCGTTTGCCTGTTATTCTCTTCGCAGATGATAACTTCTATTTGAATTTCAGAGTGATAATTGCTTGGTTGATTCATTGAGCTTTTTGCCATCCATTATTGCACATCAGACGGCTTCCTCACGAAGCAGAGCCATGGCAACCTATGACGCGTCTACGACAGCTGAGCAGCATGTCTCTGGAGAGTCCGCCGCGGTGGCCCCGAGAGAGACGATGGGAAAGTTGCACGTGGAGATCCCGGGCGATAACAAGGCGCAGAACTCAACACAAGAGATCATGAGTGGAGACGAGAATACCGCCGTGGAGAGCTCCAAAGACGACTCTTCAAAGGGGCCGCCAGCAATGCAACCTCAGCCGACCACATCATCGAAGGGTGACGACGCGGATAAAACTGCTGAGGAAAAAGCCGCGAAAGAGCGAGAAGAATGGGAAGAAAACCGAAAGAAGCTTCCAAGGAAAGCTGCTGTCAAATGGTCGGATTACGAACATTTCAAAAACCGATACAGCCCCGAGGATGGCTTGGAGATCATTGAGGTATTGTACGGTCACCCGGACCTAGGAGACGAGATTGCACAAGAGAAGGCTCGGCGGAACTCCAAGAGAGCCATCGCCAGCAGAAAAGCCCCGTCAGGCGACAGCCGCTGGATTCAGAGAGTGCGTATCGAGTCACCAGTCATCACCCCATTGCTGGCGCATCTTACAAGCTGCGACGGGGTCATAAATGACTGGCCATCCGACAGGCCGCGGGTCTTTTTCCGACCATTCCAAACGCTATACCACACATTACCGCTCATGAAGAAGTGCGTCGATAGTCTCGAGAATTCCGGGAACACGGAGATGGACCTGGGCGTGACCTTGGATGCCACAGGTCACACGCCTATTATCGATTCGTTCTTCGGGACAGACATTGGTGCGACTTTGTTTGCCTTAGACCCAACTATTGCTTTGCCACAAATGCGAGTGTATGTCGACTTCGTGGAGAGAAACATTATTCCGATGTGGGATGAAGCGGCCGGTACCAGCAAGCAGAGGGCGAGATGGTGCGACCTGCCCATGTTCTTCCGCCCTGGCGAGCTGCTGTTTACAACGCATGGGACGTCCACATCCACAGCAACATCCAAGTCGGCAGCACAGAACAAATCAAACGAGAAGCGAGCAGTGCAAAATGTGTGGAAGTTCATTTCAGCTTATGCGTCAGAAATGGATGACATAGAGCCCTCTGACTGGCGGAACGCTAGGCGTAGTTTGAAAGTTCGAGCATACCACGTCGACTTTGACGGAGAAAAATATGGAGCCAGCGATGTTGTCATGGACATCAAGGAATACTCCGGAGAGAAGGACATTCGAAGCTTGTGGGCCTACCCCCTACGCTTCGAGAAGGATAGGAAGAGGATTGAAACCGAGTTGTGTGAGCGAGGCAAGCGATTTCTGCCCCTGGTCAGAGAACAACATTGTCATTACGATGGATGGAGTATTGTATTCCACAAATTCGGTGTCGAGCTGATCAACTCTAATCCGAATGCCGAGTACATTGATGGAGAGATCATGATTGATTTCAAAGAAGGGGGCAGAGCCAACTCGTATATGGTGGGTGATGTGGATGGGACCTATGATACGGATACTTTCCGGTGGTACAATGCTACGGACCCCATTGAAATCAAGTTTTGGGACAGCTCGACACGGGTGAAGCTTCTAGGGGAGAGCAGAGATCTTGTGCAAACGGAGGAGAGACTCGACAACCAACAAGAACGCGCAATGTTGAAGCGCGATCACTTTCTCAAAGCACATAACGAGGAAGAATCTTGGCTCAAAGAATATACAACAGACCTGTCGAGCCATTTTGGTGAGTTTAAACACTGATCCCTCCAAAAACCCACAGCCCCTTCCTGCGATCATCATCATTTGGAGACCAGATTATAACGAATTTGGACAGACAAAGAAACGTACATTCTGTTGCCGCAGCGTGTCATCGCTTATTCCTTCCGAGTGCGTAAATTCTTCATGGCAGACATAGACTGTATATCGCCCATTACTTCTACGAAGCATTCTTTCAGAGATCTGAAGATAAACCCCGACCATAAGATCATGGTCAAGTCGTTGGCTCGATCTCACTTCGAAAAGCAAGATATAAGGCGGCATGCAGGATCGGAAAATTTGGACCAAGACTTTATTCGTGGAAAAGGGGCGGGGTTGATCATACTACTTCACGGGGTTCCTGGGTAAGAAGCACATTCCTTATCACTTCAATGTCTTGGGATGATTTCGATATTCCCGCACCCAGTGTCACATTTTCGGGGATATCACTCAGACGTGGCTCTATGGTCTTTACAGAGATAGATGTCGATTTAGAGTTTTGCACAGGGCCTGTTGCTAACTCAAAGCGTGGCAGTGTTGGCAAGACTACGACTGCTGAGGCAGTGGCTCTGCACAATCGAAAGCCCCTTTTCACTATCACGGCCGCAGATCTCGGCTTCACCCCATCTGAAGTCGAGAAAGCTCTTAAAGAGACTTTTCGGTTGGCTCAGATCTGGGACTGTGTTCTGCTGCTAGACGAAGCCGATCTTTTTCTGTCGACACGAGATATATATGATTTGAAGCGCAATGCATTAGTATCTGGTAAGCCAAACTCCGGATCCAAAGTGTACCCCGACGGGCTAGTTACTGATGGGTTTTGTAGTATTCCTTCGAGTACTCGAATACTACAATGGAATTCTCTTCTTGACAACTAATCGCGTTGGCACCATCGATGAGGCTTTCAAATCGAGGATTCACGTTAGCCTCTACTATCCTCCATTGGACGAAAGACAGACTCTGGATATCTTCGGAGTCAATCTAGTAAGGCTTCACGAGATTGAAGCAGCCAAGACAGCGAGCCGGCCAGGCCATACCACCGTTGTCATCGACAATGACAGCATCCTTGAATTTGCCAAAGACCATTTTCACGACCACAAGCAGTCACAGAGGTGGAATGGTCGACAGATCCGGAACGCTTTTCAAGTCGCGTACTCTCTTGCCCAATTCAGCTTGTGGAATAAGGATCCGGACGACTCAGATGACGAGGACTTCGCTCATCCCACTCAGGTCAATGGTGAAAAGGCCTCGACTGGCCACGGGAGACTCAAGTTGGACAGCAGGCATTTCAAGATTGTTAATCAATCCATTGAGAGATTTGATCACTATCTCTCCAAAACAAGAGGCGTGGACGCAGACACGGCAAAAAGCCTCCAAATAAGAAACGACTACTACCAAGATCCCAGAGAACACGACAGGAGGCCGGTTGGTCCAGATTATCGAAGCGCTCAACGGCTTCATTCTCGTAGGGAGATGCCACGTAGCCCTGCTGGTCGGGGCTCGATGTTCGATGCGCCTACCCGGTCCCCGAGACTTCTACCTCGAGAGCCGTTGGACGACGAGCATGAAGAGGACGAGGAAGACAACGTTGACCTCGCCGGCCCGAATTATGGGAAGTATAAGAATATCCCAGTGAGACAGAGTTTCCCTTCATCCTACTCGACTCCTACGGTCCCCAGGGCCAGGAGAGGCGACGACAGACACTATGGACAAAGGGGTGGCGACGAGCTCTCACCGGATGATACCGGGTATGGCAGAGGCGGTAGCATGAGCAGCGGCCGTGCGAACAGTTACGGCCGTGCTGGATACGAGTATTGAGCCCTGCGGATCCGCCGGTTCCCCATGAGTGGTATGGGGCCGAGGGGGTGCATGACAGCCTATTCCGATTCCCGTCTCGCTTTTGCCCTTGGCCTGCCCAATAGCCCAAATCCGAAAGTCCAGCCCGGGCGAGTGGAAATATTGGTCGGCGACTATTGGAAGGAATTAAGGGGACCAGGGGGCTGGTTTTGTAGGGGAGGTGCCAAGACCAGGGCAAAACGTGGTACTAGTTATTTCTTTCCTCCACTCACGATGGTCATGCCTTTGTCATCCACTTTGCGTGGTGATATTTGAATACGCGCTTTGATTTCTGGTTTGCACTTTCCTCTTTTCGTTCATGGTAGCTGATCAGATTTACATTTGTTTTGCAAATCCCTTTCGATGTACCATTACGGGTCGGTGTGGAGATTCACGACCTGGTCAGACTCATCCCGCGGCAGACTTCCGTGAAATGGTGCCTGAGATCTCCCTCCACGTTGCACTCGAGCACCATCACAGATTGCCTGCAATCGGCGGCATCGACCGAGGATGTGCTGCAGCAGGCTGAGGGCATGAACAAGAGCCGGCCGTCCAAAGTCGCGTCGGTCGTCAGACACGGCAGAACCAGGGCAGGTAGGCAGACATAGAGACAGATAGTGAGCAAAAAAGACACCGAACCGCCGAGTTTTTAGGCCGATGGTGATATATGGTTCGATGGAGAGGTGAGTTGACAATGGGATGAAACCGTCTCGATGTTCTGGCAGTGGGTCTGACAGGAGGTCTCGTTTGGGTTCAGCCGCAAGCCGTTTAAGTTGCCCAATGGGGCAGCTCGGCGGATGCGCCCTCAGGGGCCCCCATGCCTCGCTCCTGCGAGGGGCGGCTCTCTTACGCCAACTGTCTGGGGAGCCAGAGCCAACATACGAGCCTGACGAGCGCCGCCTGCCAAACAGACTCATTCTTGTCAGTCTTGTCGTTTCCGGTTCCCACCCACCAGAAACCATCTACCGCGCAGGATTTTCCCGATGATCGCTGCTTTCCCTGCTGCATATCGCTCTAGTACTGCCAAGAGAGGCAATCCGCAGAGCCCTGGAGCTGGACGCCCCGGGCGGGCTCGGCGCCTGCTTCGGAGTCCTGCACGCACAGTAGCATTCCTTTTTAACCTCCTCCGCCTCTCACCCCTGCCCTACACAGATTAACAGAGCAGTCGATCCGGAACTTGACGAACTTGCTTGACCCAAAGTAAGCTCATGCCGAGCGTCTTGCCTGTGTGATTTGCAAGCATGATCGCGCCCCTCGCGAGCTTGAGTCGCCGTCCTTCTCCTCAGGCTCTTCTCGGTGCTCGCGTGTACCCACGTACGTACTGGGGAATGTTCAACGTCATGACCATGGCGGCCATTTCGAGTAATCCGCCGTATTTTAAGCCATCGAAACAAAAACTCGTCTCAATATTGTCCGTTGTCACTTCCCGCAAGCCACACTTCAAACATCGGCACAACGGGTCCGCACACAGTTAGAGCAGAATCATCGGGCAAAAAAGACCGGCCCCCCGCCCCATCAGATGGATGTCCACTCTGAGCCCACTTGTCCCCCCGGCACGACCCCCTGTTCAAGCATGTTTCCAAATGGAGCCCTTGGCGAACTCCGAGGTGTGTTCCTGGTGCACGTCCTCATCCTGCGTCAAGCTGCAAATTTGGTGGATACCTTTGACACCGTACCTGGTCTCTGCATTGTCTGCATCGTCTGCATTGTACTCGTGGTGTGGTCGATGTCATCTGCCTCGGTTTGTGACACCCGCGAAGATTGCCGCCCCGGGGGATCCCCTTGCCAACATGGTCCAGTTGAAGCAGGGCTGAGGCCTAGCGACGCGCGAGGGTGGTAATAGTGGCTGGATCATCCTAAGATCTTCAAGATTGGCACCCAGGGTACCCCCCCCGGCGCCCGCCGCATCCCCTGCGACTCCCTCAAACAGGGCTCGCCAGCCGCTACCAAGCTTCCCTATGGCCGGCCTTATATCCTGCTCCTGGGATTATATCGAAACAACGTCGAGCCCACACTGCACACACACACACACAGCCGCCTGCCACCACCAGCCTGGCACGCTCCACCGTGCTGTGACGGAGTCTGTTCGAAAGGCTCGAATAGTCACTGTCTCTGTAGAATGGCCCCTCCTTGGCGAGACTCGCTTGCTTGGTTGGACTGAGCATCCCGCCGCACCCCTGGCAGACACGGCCGACAACGTGCGGCCAGGAGCCCAAGCGTCGTGCCCGTCCCTGCCCTACATATACCTTTGTAGACACTGTCATCCGACTGCAAACTTAGATCTCGCCATTCTTCACCTCAGCCACTGTTCTATCGCTCATTCAGAAAGGATCTTGACGATTCCTAATTCTTTTCTTTCGATTCTTATTTTCGATTCTTCGATAGGCTGGGCCTGCATTCATTTGTCCTTTCCTCCGTTTCGGGCAATACGTCGTGTTTACACCCTTTCTTCCGTTCTCGACGATCCTTTACAAGTCCCCGACTCCGCCCAACATGTCTTCGCTCACCCGTGTACTGCTCACCGCAGCTTTTGCGTCCCTGGCCTACGGTCACTCGCAGATCCTGAACGCCCAGGGCGAGTCTGGATCGCCAGCCTCCGTCGGTTTCCTGGGTATGAACCATATCAAGACCTACACACAAACAAGAAAGATTTTCTAACAGTGATTCCAGTCGAGGGTGACATTGCAAGGAACTGCACAGCCATCAGCCCTTGCCAGCAGGACGCCACCATCATCCGTGATGCCGAGATCACCGCGAACATCGCCAACGAGTGTGGACGTACCGAGCTTGGAGGAAACATCGACGTTGGAGAGAACACCGAGAACGCCCTTGCCGCCAATGCTGTTACCCAGGTCTCGCCCGGTGGAGAGATGACTGTCACAATCCACCAGGTCAACGCTGACGGTGCCGGCCCATACACAGTAAGAAACCTTGTGTGGTGACTTCTACTGCGTAACTTGATAGTGGCTGACAATCAATTACAGTGTGACATGGACCCCACTGGCAACTCTCTGGGAGCTACCGGTCAAATCCCTCTCGAGGTCACAAACAACGTCCCCGGAGCCAACGGTTTCTCTCAGGCCAAGACTGTGGACTTCAACATGACCGTCAAGATGCCTGCTGACATGAACTGCACTGGAGGTGAGTCTCATAATCATATTCTGTGTTCTCACAATTATCCTAAGCGCATGAACTGACAACAATATTCAGCCTCAACCGGAAATGTTTGCACAGTCCGATGCCGAAACAACGCTCTGGCCGGTCCCTTCGGCGGATGCTTCCCCGTGCAGCAAGCCGGCGCCGCCACCAAGACAAACGTCGCCGCGGATATCACCACCGCCCAGACCCTCGACGGCGTGCAGAAGCAGGTCGAGCAGAACAAGCAGGACCTGGGCGTCGCCGTCGCCGCCAACCAGCAGGAGGGAAGCGATGAGGGCAAGGCTGCCGCCGCCTCGGTCAAGGAGGTCCTCAACCAGCAGGACCCCGTCATCAAGGATGCCCCCGTCCAGACACCAGCGCTCGCCCAAGCCGGCGCTGCTGCTACGGCGGCTGCTGGCCAGAACAACAACAACGGTGCCAATGCTGGCGGAAACAACAACAACAACAACAACGGAGGTCAGACCCAGACTGGCAACGGACGCCAGCGCGGAGGCAAGAACGGCGGTAACGCCAACGCGGCCTCCGGAAATGGCAACGCGGCTACCGGAAACGGAAACGCTGCCACCGGAAATGGAAACGCTGCCACCGGTGGCCAGGGCAATGGTCGTCAACGTGGCGGCAACAACAACAACAACCAGAACAACAAGCGCGCGTTCGGCCGCTGGGTCGGTAGGCAGCTGGCCTACCTCCGCCAGTAAAGGGGGAGTGAACAATACGATACGTCTTTCTTATGTGTATCTAATTGGCTGCTGAGAAGAGAAGGGCGCTGCAACGCGAGGAAAGGGGCTTTTGGTGTGGTGTATAAACGCCTTACTACCTACTTGAGGGTAAGAGCAGAGCCTGATTGATACGATATACCGAACTGCTTTTCTTTCACTTGTTTTCTCGTTGTGTGTGAATAATTTAGAATGAACGATAAGTCTTACACGATGCTTGCCATTTCTCCTCTATTCTGCTCCGGGGTGAAATACGCGGAATGCTGAGCCGACCAAAAAGGCCGGATTTAGCCATCACAAAGACCACGCTAAAGCCTTTCCGAACATATAGTCTACCAGGGCAAATGATCTACTCGATGTGCAATGATTTTCAAGGCTGCATGCAATCGATACCTCAACGCACATCAAGTGGCCCAATATATAAAACACCAGCGCATAGTGTGGCCCGACACCTGCCGGAGAAGTGCCAATAAACAGCAGACCGTCCAGGAACGGGGACAGCCTCCCCAAGGAAAAAAGCAAGCAAGCAAGGCGTAAGCGTACCTCCGTATGTGGCGGGCGAAACTCTGCCCAGAAATTTGACTCGCGCACTCTTGTGCATACTGTAGGAGATGGAGTTTCACGTTCGTGGGGGCCAACTCGTGACGTAGCCCACCCGCCTGTCAATGCAGAGCGAACGAGCCCAACGTTGGGCCGGCGGGTTCTGCCCGAGCGTTTGCATTTCAACTCGGCAGCCGTGCAGTACACGCAATACCGTCCTATTCCCACCTCTATCTGCAGGTACGGACGTCTCAGGGCCGTATTTCGTCCTGTCTTTTTTAGTTCGGCTGCCCGGTGTCGTCGTGTCTAAGGTTTTTGGTTGGCGGCTTGGGAAACTCCGAGCACTTTGGAGAAGAGATTCTCTCCACGTGATTGCCGGCGTGGACTTTGGGCTGGTGGCTTCGGCGGTGATGCATGAGTCCGACCCATCAGGAATTGATCCTTTGTGAGTCGTTGGCTATGGGGGTTGAGGTTTCTGTAGATCACGACTGGTGCGGCTAGAAAAGAACGTGATCAAATACCTAGATATGACATCAATCCATACCTATTTCACATTGCAAAATTAATTGTTCGGCTTATGTTGTGGGATTTGAATAGGTTCGTGCCGCCACTTGACGCGTTTCGAATGCTGCACGACGAACCTGTTGTTATCGAGTCTAAATTCTCCGGAGCTCTCAACGTGGAAGAATAACATGGCTCTCCAGGAATCTCTAAAATAAGCTTAAAAAAGGGACTCAATAAGCTCAGCTAAGTTTAAGAGCCTATGATGCCGAGGCGGAGAATTCTCAAAGCTTGTAGCTGGACGCCGAGTCATGGTGAGAACCCCAGGCCAGTTTGATAAAGTTTAGAGACTCTGCATGCAAACGTTCAAGCTCTGTCGCAATCGCTTGAAAGCGATGATGCATCTGGCCATATTAACATTCGAGGGGGATGTTTACCAGCAAACAGAGGCCAGCACCGGACCTGCGTGACGGTGACCTCAGTCACATATTGTACTTGGGGCACCTGAAAGTCCTGAATCATTGTAAAATTGTGTGCTGTTCTAGTCTCCAAGTAATCACGCTGAAGGCTTAGGACTATACTTTATGAGCTGTTTACTGGACACTTCAAAAGTCATTAGAGTAAATCCTTTATGGTGAAAATAGACAGAAGCATAAGTGTGACAGCTGAAGAGTGCGAACATTGCCTAGGGAACAAATGCTCGTTCTTAAATAGAGCCGCAGACGTCAATTATACAGAGAGCAACGGACTCTGAAATTTTCTTTCTGCCTTGGATGATACTTCCCCTTTTGATGGAAAATTCCCTCATCAAAATTACTCTTCGAAAGCTCTAAGTGCCATTCAACTTCAATCAGCCAAGCAAGTTCTAGATTCAGGCACAGACAGTATCCTGTGCAGACTGACGCAATGCCCACGGCATTGGACGATATCTGAAGGGGTTTACACTACAAGGCCGTAATGAGTGAGAATATACGTTATTGCTACTCCACGTCAAATTCCGATTCAAACTGCCGTCTCGCAACGGTCGCCGAACCTGGAATGCATACAAGGAGCATCAACTGGCCTGTTCTGATCCTCGATGCAACCTTTCGATGCTATGCCCAACTATACTCATGACGTCTTCCTCTGATCTCTAACAACATTTTGCTGGGACAAAGTACCCCAAAATAATCCTACATTGGACTATTAACGATAAAATGCGTCATATTCCATTGCCTCGGACCAACTCCGGTTTGCTCACAGACCTAAACGCGGTGTTGTAAGTGAGTATCGGAGACGATATGAGGTCATGAAGCTTACTCGTCTAATGCTTAAAAACCGGAAGTCAACCTATGAGCGATGAGAACCATCACGACTCCCGACCGTGACGTGATCACTTCACGATCGCCCGGATTGCTTCCTTCAGCTCATCCTCATAATCCCAATCTTACAGCTCCTGAACTCCGGCTTGCCTTTCGGCTGCTTGTTGGGTTACTGCTGGGAATAGGCGGAAGACGACATATGAGGTTGCACAAAGAATGCACTTTGATTTCAGCCCCTTACTGAGGGAAATGACCGGCATTTCTAAGCAACCGGACTGGCGATTTTGCCCGTCTAGGTAACCGGCCTCCGCCGGTTGAAGAGATAAAATTCTTAGCCACCTTCGCACCAGCCCGGGCCAAGAGCGGATGAGCATTGGGCGCATCAATGTCTTATGAGTCCCTTGGGGTCTGAAGAATAACCATTTTGCGGTCCTCTACTCATCACCTCTATTCTGCAAGTCTGAAGTCGTGCGAGCTTTCAGGCCTATCCTTGCAATAATGATTCGAGCAGACCCCTCTGCTCCAGAAACCCAACCGTCTTATCACTACTCCGTAGCGCCTGCCAAGTCCAACCACAGACCCCTTTTGGCAGTGCACACAGAGATGCACATCCTCATCCTCGGAGCAACCGGCCGTACAGGCATCATATCGTCCTGGAGGCCCTCCAGCGCGGCTACAGTGTCGCCGCCCTCGTCCGCAACCCCTCCGCGCTGGATGAGCTGACCGCCAAGCTCCCGGACACCCAAAAGTCCAACCTCAGGTGAAGGGGTGAAGGGATCGCCGTTGAACAGCGCGGACGTCACCACCGCCGAGTGGACCGAGAAGCCCAAGGTCGTGTACGTCTCCGCGATCGGAGTGGGCAAGTCGCCGCCCAACGCGCGCTGGGTGCTGCGCACTCTCATCGGGCACAGTAACGTCAAGCTCACGTACGACGACCACGACGCAGCCGAGGTGGAGCTGAGGGCCGCTGGCGAGGGTGTGAGGTGGGTCGTCCTGCGGCCGGGGAGGCTCACTGAGGGCGACGACAAGAAGCAAGCCAAGGTGTGGCCCGCGGAGAAGGGGATGGTGGGTATGACGGCGAGTATCTCCAGGGGCGCCGTGGCGAGGTTCTCGCTAGATGCTGCTGAGGGGAACGAATGGGATGGGAAAGATCCCATCATTCTTGCCTGAGCCCCCTGATCTGGGTGGTGGGCCGCTTCGTGCAGCGTTACTTCGCGTGCTCCAATATTGTATTTCCTGTTTTGTTCTCTGTATGATTTGGCGGTGGAACGCATGAGATTTGGAATGATTACAGATATGATATCAGCGAGCGTAGCTCGGCTAGACAATTTGTTTTGGCAATATGATCATATATTTCATTTCAGCGAGATACATACATTTGATGCGAGTAAACGTATGAATTCGTGCTTCATCATTTGAGGTGATCAGTGATAATCGGCCGTTGCCAGCGCAGGCGGCATGCTCGACCCTAGGCATCGAGGCACCAACCTCAGATTCTCAACCTCCAGCACAGTCTGTCTGATCTCATCCCACTGATATACGCCTGTATGGGAAATACAAAATACAAGCGGTTAAAAAGACGATTCCTACTGCTGCACGCAGCGATAGCTGGAGCTTAAAGGGGCAAGATGTGACGGAACAAACATGAATGTGTTTTTCTACAGATGCATTTGGCACTTTAAACTATTCTCTATAACTAGTCAATTCTCCTTTCTCGACCTTCCTTCTTTTCATTACCGTCGCAATTCATCTGCATTCTTCAAAATACTCTATACAACAGTCAACATATACCTTATCAGCTATACTCGTTTTGTATTGTACTACTAGCAGTACATATAGGTGAAGATTCTAATACCCAGACGGAATGATGCCCAACTTTCCACCATCAGTCACAATGATGTTACCCGATAGCCACGCGCCCGAGGACGCAAGCCAAAGAATACAGCCCGCCATGTCCTCGGTATTTCCAGCCCTACCCAGCGGCGAAATACGCAGTGCACACTCCCCCGGCGTGAGCTGCTCAGAAGACTTCACAATGCCTTCCGTCATCTCGGATAGATATGCTGGCAAATCAGTCCACTATATGAGCCTGGGAACATAGCTGACTTCGGCGGTCCTCCGGGCGACTCAAGTTTCACAGGCGGAGAAAAGAGGAGATACGGATAGGTCGGCAGTAGACAAAATCCACCCCTAACAGACGAATTTCAAGACAAATACGCGTGAACTTGACTTGACTGCTTGGGTTATCGAATGCTTCTTCGCGCCAGTACACAGAGTCAAGTTGATCATGCAAGACATTCAAGTCATTGGAAATGAAAGGGACGATACGGAGACTCGAATACGACGTCTTTCTGTATTCCCGAAAAAGAACGGTGCGCGGTCTCTTGCACAAGCCAACGAGATAGAGCCTAATCCGAAATTGCTACCAAATCACCGGGGGAGAGACAATCACTTGGGAAATCTATTGGGGGAATATTTTTATTAGTCACGGCGAGCTGGAAAACTCGCTTTCCACTCTTGTTGAATATGTTTATCGAACTGCATGTGAATATGCTGTCATCCGTGACTACGACGGTGTATGTAGTTAGTTGAGAGACTGAGAGCGCCAAGTCGGGAACGTTGAACTGCTTTAGCGCTTACTGCCAGTTTGCGAAATAGCAGGATTGATGCGAGGACCTTGGTGTCGCACAGCAGCGTGGGTATCTTTGTCTGGTACTGCAGGTGTTGGCTGTTGCACAGACACTGCTGTGGCAAGCAAACCAAATCCCTTATGCCCAATCGCCGATTGCGCGTCAATCACCGCCTCTGCTTATTCAATCACCGTCAGGAGATGAATGTTCCCAGGCAACCCGAGACAAAAATTTAACTCCGAACGGACGTGGTAAATCCGACCTGCCCACAAGATTTATTGGCATTTTTTCCTGCCTCCTGGCCTTTTCTTCTTGGAGTCCATCTGTCACTCATCCATCCATCACGGCCAAGACGTCACAATGGCACAACCTCAAGCACAAGAAGCTCCTGATCTGGCCACACCCAGCCGCTTCATCACGGACCATGACGCCAAGGGCCTCTCCGTCTTCAACACCAGTATTCCTGACCTCCTCCCTGCCAACATCGTCGGCGGAAAGTCCAAGTTCCTCCTTGGCTATGCTACTGATAAGATCCCGGCGGACTTCGCAGGCCAGTCTGACATCGCCACCTACTCATCTTTCTTGTCCAACCCTCCTGGAATTTTCCTCCCCGGCGGTAGCGTTCTACGCATGGTAGACATGAAGCCGGGCGGCGAGAGCCTCATGCACAGAACGCAGAGCCTGGACTATGGTATTGTGTTGGATGGTGAGGTTGAACTTGTCCTGGATTCTGGAGAGAGTAGAATTTTGAAGAAAAGCGATGTGGCAATCCAGAGGGGCACGAACCACATGTGGAGGAACACGAGCAAGACGGAGTGGGGCCGCATGTGCTTTGTGACGCTGGAGTCAAAGCCGATCGAGGTTGATGGCAAGATCCTCGGAGGAACTGAGGGCCACGGAGTAGCGGTTGCGGCGCCTTCTGAAGACTGACCCAGGGCGGGAGATTAGGGTGGAAGCATTTTGAGATATGAGACTGTTGTCCATGAAAACTGTAGGCTAAGACTGCATACACTGAACCATTCTTCTCGAAGCCACAGGATCAGATTAGGCTAGGAGTCATTCCACTAAACCGTGGGAACGATTCACACCACATTCCATGGCCAGGGACCATGAAGTGCTTTGCCTGAGAGTGACGCAGGCTCTACATTTTCTCTCAAAATAGGTCTCTCAGGTGCGAGACGGCAGCCACATAATTATGGAAATAGCTCGACCACAGGCAGTATTACATGACAGAAGGCTGGCCAGAGATGACTTCCTTGCATGAGTGGTATTGTAACCCAGCGGCGGCACGTCCCCGCCTTCTCCACAAGTGAAACTTGGTAGACTGCTCAGTAGTTCCAATTGTGATTCCAGAACATGTGGGCTAATTTGTTCACCAAGTTTCTGGGTCGGCAGGGCTGCATCCGCGGCAGACCCAAGACGCCATCCGCAACACAGCAGACATAAATTACACAAACGGCCGCCACCCGCAGGAGCCATGGGACACGTGGCAGTGGCAATTATCCTTGTATCCTGTATCCTGAACCACAAAGCCTTGCTAGCCTTATTGGGCGCTGTGTTCAGAATTACGACAGCAAGGCCTATCAATGTCACCCCTATTACTCAACCGAACTAAAGATGCGAAGGCTATCCAGATTCGGCGGCAGGTACCAGAAATCGTTGACCGCCGCAAATGTGTGCTCTGCCCACAATAATCCTTTTCATCACTAATACAACCAAGATTGTGTTACAAAGCATGGCCTCTCAACTAGGATCCAGGATTGAAATTAGACGCAGGCCTGAACATGCGGCCGCCTTCTCGGCTGTAAGCTTACTGGCTTTCCAAAATCGGGTTCCGAAGTATGGACCAACAGTCGCGCTCGAAATTGAGGCATGCACACAATTAGAGGCGGCAGTTTGTCAAATCAACTTTTGTGGTAGCCAAGCAGTGCCTCTTACGGCAGCAGTGTGTAAGGCGGCTGGGGCCCGCCAAGCTGCGGCGGTCACTCCATGTAGAGACACACTTTTGTCTGGTGGTGGAGCGAAATTGATGATGCAAATCAAAGGCCGAATCGGGACGATGTAGCCTAGTGGAGTGATACAACTCCATCATTTTCATCATACCAGGCAAGTACCACATCCTCCCATCGTCACCTGGCTTTTCAGCTTGCAACGTTTTGTGTGTTGCACGACATGGCCATGGAATGACGGTGGCCGCCTCTGCCGTGCTGGCCAAGCTCTACTGAGATCTACGTATACCCACCCCCACTGGATAGTGTACAATGGACCAGCGGGCGACCAAAGTCGACTCTGATGATGATGATGAGGCTGACGTGTTTTGCCAACGCGCCGCGCTCAGCTTCATGTGGGTTGTAGAGTACGTCGTCCCCCACGCTGTGGTAGAGGGTGTAAGAACAAAGAAAAGAAACTTATTCACGATAAATATCCTGTAGCTTTCTTTCAATTCAGACGATACGAAGACGCCAGAGAGCGTCACAATTGGTGGGTACCACTCGAAGATTCTGGTTCAACATGCTCGGCAACTAAGAGATAAGGTGTTGGATGAGTCAGTCCCTTTGACAGGTGGCACTGATACAATCGAAGGTCATCGCATCTGGATCAGTTTTGCGAGGTCGGTGATGATATGCACATGTACACATACGTGGTGTCGCGTCAAGAACAAAGAAAGATGGTGGGCGGTCAGACGCTGTGAGTGAGCGCCATGGAAACAAGATTCACGGTACTTAGGGCCGAGCCTGAACTAAACACAAAAGGGGTGCCAACTGCGGCACATTCCGCCATAATGAGCTCCGCTTATCATGTACCTACATATACATGTAGCCGGCATGGCGAACGTCACACAGCTCCGCCTATTGCCGCTGACGGCGCTGACTGTATTGTGCTCCCAGGCGACAAGTATCTGGTATGCAAGTACCTCACTGAGAGTACATTGCATTGCCCCCTATGATGGTGCAGCCGCAGCAGATGTAGACCAACCACCAGCCTCTGCATGGTCAAATGCCTGCCGATCTGTCTACCAGAACCGCTCCTCTGGGCTCGGGACATGTGTGTACTCCAATCGGGTCTCATCCTGTCAGCAAATTTGTCTATGTATGCATCCTTTGTAGGGGATTGTCACATCACTGGTGGTTTGCCCTCGCCCATCCGCGGATCAAATAAGAATAGTCGGATGCTGCTGTGGTATCTATCCCATGGTCGGTACCGGACAAATTGGTCGAGGCTGTCGACATGCACTTTCTTACAAGAAAACACCAATAAAGGTCATATCCAACAGATTACTACGGCACTCCACGAGTGTTCAACACTCTCATCACTCATATCAGTATCATGACGCTTCCTAGACGCTGACAGCCAAGGCCATTAACACTCACAACTTTCATACCCAGCAAGCCCAGGCTGAACCTTGAAGGTTCAATATATGGGTATGGACGGAAAGACGATAAGGCTGCGAGCCTCTTGCAACGCCTGCAACGAGTCAAAGGTCCGGTGCAGCCAGCGCAAGCCGACGTGCGCTCGGTGCGAACGAAACGGAGCCGAGTGCGTCTACGGACTCTCACGGAGGACTCACAAGGACGCTCCGCCGATATCGATGCCGCCTTCACAGCGGTCACGGGGCCCTTCGCGGGTATCGTCCAACATCGACATCAACGGCTCAAGCAGCAATCTCAAGGGCCACAGCAGGAGCAACAGCAGTACTTGGAACGGGTTATCATTCACCAGGAGTGCAACTGCGACGCCATCTTCATCAACCCCTAACGGCGGTGCATCGCCTGACCGGTCAATGCCCACCGAGATGTCAACACACGATCCGAATACAGTTCTCTTCGGAGATTACATGTCCCGTTTCCAACCATACACTCCGCAAACACAGACGACAGCTGATCAAACACATCGGGCCGGGATTCTGCTGGACTTCGGCGGCCTGCCCAGAGCCGCCGGCAGGTCAAGCAGCGGTCCACACGTCGACCAGCTCAGCGCAGCCGTGACACAATTCTCGACGCCGGTGAATGAGTACGCCAACTCCTGGACCATGGGGTCCCTCTTTGGCACCAGCACCAGCACCAGCACCAACCACAAAACCACCAACAGCAATACCAGCAACCCGACGAGCAACCCCGGCAGCAACCTCACTAGCAATAGCGACACAGACATGGCAGCATACCTGGCGACGCCCCCTTCGCCGCCGTCGCTGGGCGATTACCCGTGCAACTGCCACTCCGGGGTGACGGAGCTGCTGACGTCGATGCGCGGAGGTGGGCATGACGACCGTCGGCTGCCCATCGACGCGCAGCTGGCCAAGCTGAAGCGGTGCATCTCCTCGTCCGAGTCCTCGATGGCGTGTTGCCATGGCCGCGACGACGGCGAGCCAATACACATCATGGCCGTCGCCACGCTTATTGGGTTCGTCATCGACGAGTTCGAGATGCTCGCCTGCGACCTGGTCTCGCCCGCGCTGCGCAGGCATCTCTCCCCGTCCGCTGCAGCTGGGACTGGTGCTGGGATTGCGGGCGCGGGGATGAGCATTGACGATATTGCCTCAGCCCTCAGGGTCGGGGCCGGCGCCGAGAGGGTGGGAGGGAGCAGCCTCTCCTCCGGCTCGGACTCGGACATGTCTATGGCTGGTGCCGGTGCGAACATCCCGCTTGCGAGCTTGATGGAGCCGCGGCTCTCGTGGGGCATGCTTGAGCTGGAGGATGACGACGAGGTGGATCTCCGGCAGAGGCTGTACTTGTTGTCTTTCCGGAAGCTGGAGAGGTTGCTCTCTCAGTTGACGATATATCTACGGAATCTACACGACTCGCGGGCCTGCCTGGCGGATCCGTCGCGGCATATGGCCTTTGTCATGGCGTGCGATTACACTCGCCTGTGGCTGGAGAAGAAGGCTGAAGATGTCAAGAGGCTGCTATCAGCGTCTGTTGGGGATGAAATTCTAGATCCGTCGCTTGTGTAAACACGGCATATCTAGTCGTCTTGAGTACCTTGGGAGGATGGGAGTTTGGTTTTGCTTATTGCTTCGCGGGCGCATGAGACTCGGCTCCGGTTGTACAGGCTCGTGTATAGGATGACTAGACTAGACATTGATATCACGGTACGGCGGCAGGGAAGCGTGTGAAAGCTGAAGCCGAATGACCACGATCACAGATGATGACCTTTTATTCCTCGCCGTCATGTTTGCCCAAGAACTCATCGAGTGGCCCCTGAATGACCAAATTCACCTGTCACCCTCTCCCATTTTTTGTCTGCCAAAAACCGCCAACCTTCTCGACCTACCGCTCATCAGTCCTCGGCGAGCTGGTACCACTCCCGGCTCGCTGAAATCGGGATCAACCGCTGCTCCGGGTCCGTGGGAGCACGTTTCCGCCCGATCTGACGAAGGGCCTCGATCCTAGACGGTCCTGCCCACGGCAGAACGACAACAAAAACAAATGTGATAAGTGATACCTTGGCAGACAGCCTACAGCGGCAGCCCACGCACCGTGATAATGCCGGCAGTCGCGGACAGCGCAGCGCTGACACCTTTCGTGCCCCTTATCTACAGCCGGGGCCGGGCAGCGACCACCCACTGTCAGCTGAGAAGAGCCCCCGTGCCCGTGGTAGTGTTGTCGGATCCTACTCGCTCTCCTGTCATCCTGCCTGCAGCTGCAGTTGCCCTGGTCAAGCCAAGGTGAGAGGCGATCCCTTCCGCGTTGAGCCTCATCACCCACAGACGCGCGTCCGGCCCGTCTGTCGCTCCCGTCTCTCCCCGGTTCCCATTTCTCGTTCTGCTCCCTCTCCATCTATTAAGGTTTCGGAAACTTGCGTCCAATAGGAACCTTGGCCCGGAACTAACCAGAACCTTATTTGGACGTTATCATTTGTGGCCCGTTGTTACCGGTACAGAAGCTATGGGCAGGCTAGGAGCATGTAAGTGTTTCTTGATCTTAAAAATAAACTATTCCCTAACGCTTAGTCACACTTTTGTCGTTCACGAAGCCATTGATGACAACCGTTCACTAACAGAGGATCAATTACTATGAAGAGAATCTAGTCACACAAATTTCTTGTTTGAACCAGATTGCGCCATATTCTCTTCTTTCAGAGTTGCGTCACCTTCTGACTGCTTTTCCCAGCAAAGCTAGCGGAACGTCGATCATATCATCTTTGTTTCTCACTTATTCACCACCTTTTCTTTAGTGCTTATGATATGCTTTGACTTTCCTTTGTGTCTATCTCTCGTGTTCTCTCTCCAAACCTGGGACTGAGCACCCCACGTTGTACTTTCAGGGTCGTAAACTCCGCCTCCGTGAATCCGCAGTCTTGCTTATTCTCGGATTTACCGCCGCCATGGATGAGAAATTTGATTATACACCGAGAGCCTCTCTGTACCGAGCAAATACAATCGATAGTCATGTCCCTTCAACAGCCTACTTACCACACCTGAACAAACCCTTTGAACTTGAAAGAAAATAATGATTTTGGTCTTAGAAGGACTGAGATGGAGGGCATTGTGCGGCACTCCCATGTAGCAACGACCTGAGAGATGCATAATTTACAAAAGTTTGGGAACGCATGAACAGTGAAAATACTAGTCTTTCTGGGTGTCTGCAGGACCGGCGCAAATCTATACAAGGCACCGTATTTAAACATTTGAAGGGAATCTCGTGAATATACCACACGTCCGCTACAAACAGAACTTATTCACAGCGCTGTCCAGCACCTCGCGATCAGATATTCAAATACTGGGTAGGGAAAAGGTCTTTCGGTTCATAACGACGGTTCCAAGGTTCTGAGTCGTGCTAGTTTGTTGGAAATGTTGCGAGGAAGCTCCTCAAACATAGAAGCATTTGAATCGTACCGCTACATATGGAAACGCCAAATTCGAACCCCAATCACAAGTAATGTAAATGAAAGCCAGCGCGAGGGAGGAATGCGCCAACACATCCCGAAAATAGACTAGTAACCCGCCATCTCAACCTTCTTCCCCTTCATACTCCTCCACTCCAAGAAGATAGCCCCCAAGGCGCTCAAACAGGTCGTGATGAGCACAATACGGAAGTTCCCTATAATGGCATCGTTATACTGCAACTTGACCTCAGCTAGCAACGATGGGTTGTCACCAAAGACCCATCCAATATAGTAGCCCCGGCATCGAAGACAGCTTGGGGTACCATTCCCAGGTCGTCAATACTATCAATCCCCCTAAGAGCGTCAGTACTAAACACATTCTGGGCCATACTGACGAACAAGCTGTCGCCAAACATCTGTGCAAAGACCTACATCGCGGTGCCCATGGCAGTGTCCTCGAGAGGCAGCGACGCCTGCGCGGCCACCATGCCTTGCCGCATCCCCAACCCGATGCCGAGACCGAACGGGATCTGGTACCCGATACACTTGCCCGTCGAGACGTCGACACCAAGTCGTCATTAGCCCGGCGCCGATGGAAGCGATGGGAGGCAGCGCCAACATCATGAGCGTGTAGTAGCCCGTGACGGAGACAAACACGCCACCGATAATATTCCCGACGGTGGTCGGGATCATCATGGGCAGGGTGTCGATTCCTGATTCTATAGCGGAGGCACCCCTTATTGCCTGGAACCAGATGGGTAGATAGTACACCATGGTGAAGAATGCGGTGCCGACGCAGCCGGTGAAGATGGCCGCGCTGCCTACGCTGCGCTGCCGCGCGATACGTACTGGCACTGTTGCGTCCTCGCCCATCTAGAACTGGACGCCGACGAAGGCTATGAGGAGCAGGCTGAAGAGCACGAGGAGCGCAATGATTCGGCCGTCGGTCCATGGGTATGTCATACCTCCCCACTGCGATGCGAGCAGCATGCACAGAACGCACGGCAAGAAGATAATGCTGCCTATGGAACCAAAATGCATGATCTTTTGGAGCAGCGTCTCGTCGGTGTTGAGGCGCGCCTTGCGCGGCGGTGTGTCAAGGAAAAAGATGAGCGCAAGGACCGTGACGCCCCCGAGGGGCAAGTTGATGTACAAGCACCAGCGCCAGGAGACCTTGTCTGTGAATAGTACGCCATTGTTAGCACCTTGGTGCTGGTGCTGTTTGAATCAAAGTCCATGGTGGCTCTTGGAATAGAGCACAGGATGCTAGGGGTGTGAGCGGTCCGCAATGGGCAGAGATGGTGGAGGATTTGCAAGGTAACCCCGAAGCTTTTGTTTCAATGGCTGAAATATATCCTGTTTACAAAGGTAAGCCCAGTACACCTTGTGGGACCCTGAGACGCCGTCATCTGTCTCACCGAGAATACAATGAATGTACCTAGGATTACCTCAAGATCTATTCAAGAGAAGACAGACTTGAGAAATGTTCAAAATCAGGGTACTGTTTGTCCCCAACAGACACGTCATACCAACAAAGACTGGAGTTCTCCGTACATTCAGCCTTCGGCGTTGGAGATGTTCAAATTCAACATACGACAGCTAAGATCTAGAATATGAGGTACCTATGTGATTCCGCAAGGCTTGCAAGAAGGAATTAAGAGTTCTCCCCGAGCTAATCGTGATTCCCGAGTGTGGCCAGCGCTGAGTGTCTTCCGTCCAAGTTGCGCGCCCAATCCCTTGGGGTCTAAGAAGACAAATATACGCTTCAGGTCGAATCGGGTTGTGACACTGAGGTCTGGGCAAGCTGAGCAGGATTTACATGCCATGGATATAGAAAATTACCCACTATATTAGCTTAGCCACTGGTCACATGGTCGTTTTGCTCGCGCGACTTTGTGTTGGTAATCCATTTCGGGCTGCGGTACTTGCCCGCCTGGCGGATTTTGAACAACCTCGGACGGAGCTGAACTATGAACCCCCCCCCAAACAAAACCCGAATCTTGAAAATTTATGCCGTTGAGATTTAATCAGCTTTTTTGCCACCTTGAAAGAGGATCAATTCATCTCACGGAGTGCTTATTCGCATCATGCATTGGTTCTTTGTCCGCCGCTCCTCCACCGCTCCTCCACCGCTCCTCCACCGCTCCTCCACCGCTCCTCCACCGCTCCTCCACCGCTCCTCCACCGCTCCTCCACCGCTCCTCCACCGCTCCTCCACCGCTCCTCCTCCGTTTATCCGCCGGTATCCCACCGTCTTTCGTCCACTCTGCCAGCTTTTTCGACCGAGTCAGCATGCAAGCCCCAGCATTCGACCTTTTTCGGTCGGAGACCCCGTCCGTTGGGAAGAAACGGCATGTCTCGGTCGTCCACTGACGAATGCCGCCCATGTCGAAATAGGCAAGTATTGTCGATCTGCCAACATTAGGCACCACCCGTAAGACTGCTTGTCTGAGTGCAGATTGATTCCTGGATGAATTTGTCAGTGATCTCAAGCTATGCAAGAGCCTGAAGAGTGTTAATGACTGACCGCGCTTATTTCAATGTCACGTTCACTTTGATTGTTGTGTCTAGGCACATGCCAGACTGTGCTGAGCCTTGTCAAACGACCCATTTGGTCATAGCATCATTATCTTCGTGTAGTGAAACTAGTAAAGACATCTTTCAGGCACTTCCTGCCCTCGTACGCATTGCAACAATTATATCAGAAATTAGAAGTGATAAATTACTACAAGCAGGCGCACACCTCGGGTAATGTCAACATTGCCTTACATCATATGGCAGCTCTTTCTGCGCTCAAGACATCATGTTAAGACGGACTCTCGACGATGAATTTGTCTTGAACACAACATATAAACCGTTTGTTATTGCAGAAGGGGTATCATATCTGTAAGTCATAGCTGTTCCACGCCGCAGAAGTAATGATGCCAACAGAAGCCTCTTCCAAAGGAGGCGATGCCTAAGGTCAACGAGGCTGATGTTGCCTCGACATGTGTCCCACTTGTATGGTCTGAGCCTGCCTCGGCCGGTCGAATCCCGCCCCGGACCCTGCAACAGCCCTCCCAGTAGTACTGACCCGCCTCGAGGTACTAACATGAGATATAGAGCCGCTTGAAGCTGGGTCTACGGAATAGTACCCCTGCTCGCCGTGCTCATCTGTCCCGGCTAGGGTCGTGCGATCATCATCGCCATCTCCGACCGAAGTCTGTGTGTCCTCATCATATTTCGAGTCGAGACTGCCCAGGATCATCTTGTATATGTTGCCGTCGGCCGGCTCGTGGTCGATGATATCACTACGTGGTTATATATTAGCACCAAATGAAAGCAAGTCACACAAGGGGGAAACTCTTGGGAACTTATTGGGGTGACTCACGGTAACGGCTGGCCGTCAGCGCCTTCCAGATTATTATCCATGTATTCGAGCTCCTCGATGGCCGCCTCATCGTGGCCGAACCTCACGAACTGAATGCTCAGGCCCCGCTCTTCGAGCTGCTTCCTCAGCATCTTCTTGTTCTGCGCCCTCTCGAGGGTGTGTATGATCCCATTGGTTACGATTCTTTTGGTTCTGACTCCGGGCCACACCCCGTCGGTGAGGACGATCAAGGTGAGTTTCTTCTTTTCCTTCTCTATGAAGTTGTTCAACCAGTTCTCCAGGATTCCATCAAGAACTTCGGTTATGTTCTCGTTTAGCTCGTTAGATGACGCCGTAGAAGCAGTGGTGGCCCGTGGGATCGAGTCCGGCGGCAGAAAGTCAGACTGTGTGTTATGTACCGAAGTGAAGACCTTGCGCTGAGATCCGTGATTTGGCCGATACTTATTCATCTCCTCGACAAATTGTTTCGGCTCGTGGAAGGTGCCGACCAGCTGTTTGGATGAGGTGAAATAAAGGTCAATGCCGTCATCGTCCTGTCCATAAAGAAAGGCGACAAGAACAGAGACAAGATCCCTCACGTAGATCCAGTGATCGTCCATACTGGGCGCATTGTCAATTAGAAACGCCTGGATGCAACGTCGTTAGCAGATGCAAGATTGATATATCTTCTGAGCGAGTGAGCCCTTACAATGTCTCTTCCTTTGAAATAGGTGTCAAACTTTTCATAGCGATGAATCGAAGGCTCGGAATTCTCACGACCTCTCATTCGGCCTCCTGCTTTCTGTACCTCTACTGATTCTTGACCCGAGAACGGTGCAACAGGATCTACTGGCGAAAGCGCTGATGATCTTGGAGAGCTTGTGGGCTTCGATTTTGAAGATGTGCCTATGAGCCTTCGCATGAGCGACATGGGGCGTTTGTTCGACTTTGATCGCGAAGGTTCTGTCGAACTTTGCGGAGAACGCAGTGAAGTAAAACTATACGCAGAAGACCTGGGCCGTTGGGGACTTTGCGGCGATTTAGTGGTCTCTGTGACTGTTTCAGGGCTCTGTGGGATTTCCAGCGTGCCCGAACGCCAGCCTGCCACTTCAAGTAGCCTCCTAGCCTCCATGTAGTCGGCATGTAAAACATCAAGCGGCGGTTGTGAGCTGTCGTGCTGAGTCTGAAGAGGGGCCGACTCGCAAAAGCTATTGCGTCCGAGTCCGGTGAAGCATGTGCTGGATCTTTGCAAGTTAGTCCTCGTTTGTAGATTCGGGTGTACACTAGAGAAAGTGTCGAAAGGTCCTTCATGGTCATCGAGCTGGGTGCCTGCTAGGAGCGGTTCCTTCGTTGCCTCGATAAAAGCTTTTGATCTGTACTTGTCCCTCCATTCTTCCGAGCCTTCCTTAGCCATCCGGTCTTGTATTACCTGTGACTCTTGTTGCTGTTCCTGATGGATGGCAAACTTGAAGTAGCTAGGTACCTTGTAAAATCCCGTCTTCTCCGCGTCTCTTCGCGCGAAGTCAAGACAGGATTTGACCTTTTCAGACACCTCAAAGGCGGAACCTCTGTTCTTGGGGTCTGCTTGCAGCATGTTGTTCTCCACAATTCCAAGAATCTTCTCCGTCACAGGATCACAATGGCGGAGTGCTTGCCGGACGTGTTCGTGCCATTCCCTGACGGTAGAGGACATCTTACTTCCGTCGTGAAATCGATCCAGGCCCTGAATACCCATCAATGAATTGTCGTCGACGTCACTGATTGAGCTTGCAGTCTCGGCATTGCTTCGCTGAAGGCCATTGTGCTCATCACCCAGCTGGCCTGACTTCCTTACAAGTTGGAAAAGTTTGATGCCTCGATGACCAAGTGCAATCCAAGTCGCGGCTTCAGAGAAGACACAGCCTAGGGACCATATATCGAAACGCTGGGACACCGGAGATTGGTCGCCGTCTGGGTATTCCGGGCCGCCTGTAAAGTCATTAAAAAAAACACTACCACCTTTGAATTCATCTACTCACCATAGGCACTTGTGCCTCCCTTCCCGTGAATGACGGGCAGGCCTTCCCGCTTCCTGACGCGCGCTTCCTCTGCAAATGTGGCGAAGCCGGGATCTGCAATCTTCCATCCTTTCCTTTTCCCATCTTTGCAATATATGATATTGGCAGGTTTAATATCACAATGCCAGCTGCAGGCTGCGTGGTTAGTATGAGTGTTCGAGCCAGGATCAGATGAATCCCCTACTTACCCAAGCAAGAGTATCTTGGTAGCTGGAGTTGTGCACCTATGGATCTTTTCGAGAGCGGTGAGAAGATGACTGAGTGCTTCCCAGAACCGTATGATCTCTTCGGTTGTACTCGGCGCCGGATAGAGGGAAAAGAACTCGCTCAGATCATACGCCCCATATTCAAGCAAAAGATAATATTGCTCCCATTTGGCACTTCTTTCGGGCCCCTTCAACCTCATCACCCAGCTTCCAAGGCATCGAATGATTCCGTCTTCTTGTCGGAGGTGTTGATAAGCCTTTTCTTCATCTTCGTAAGGTCCTCGCTGGTTGAGAACTTTCAAGGCGAATTGTCGAACCTATGCAGTGATCGCGAGTCAGGTAAAAGAGTAGCTGCCTGAAGATCTCATTTGACTCACCTCTCCTTCAGTTCCGTCTTCGTTGTATCTGGTGTAGTGTTTCCCCTCGATCTCCTCCGTCAAAGTCAGGGGAATACACTCTGTCGGAACCTCGACTATGTATAGCATCCCCGTTCCTCCCTCCTTCAGTAAAATCTTCTTGGTCACAGGAATGATCATGTTGCTGCCGTGAGTGAAGACACGCCCCTGAGTGTGAAGTGTCTCCCTTGTGCAAAGCTCCCACTGCAGACTCGTGAACTGACTGGCAAGCCTCTTGGAGTCAGTGTCATCAAAGCCTACTAGTACGTCATTGAACATAGACTCCAAATGGCTTTCTGTGAGGTGTCCTATAGACGCGTCCAAGATCTTTTGCTTAAACAGCGCATATATATGTTTGCCCATGTTTTGCCCATTGTGTTCCATCTGCAGCAGGATGGCGAATATCCGCAGCCAGCAGTCCTTGTTGTCTTGCGCCATGTGTCCCAGAAGCAAGTCGATCTCGGCAGGCCGGTCATGATTCAGTCCGTACAAGGCTTCGAGGATGCGCCTAGCGTTGGTGCTGCCTTCCGGTGTCGCATTGCCGTCGCATGGGGCTCGTAGCCAGTGTGAGATTCGGCTGGCGAGTATGAAACGGCGGTCGTCGATGATCGACCATCTCTGTGCTGCCTCGAGTTCGCGCTTGAAGTCGTCTAGGGCGTTCTGCCCGTATTGCCCGGGATCTATGACAGTTGCCATACGTGCCATAGTACCATTCAAGCGTCTGTGACCAGGTCCTCGGCCCGTCGATCCCCAACTAGCGCTTCGGCAGACGCTTGCGATTACAGCTTCCGTTATTGCATACGGCTCGGTCGTCGAGTTTAGAAGAGTGGGGAGACTCTGTCGGTCTGTTCTGAGAGCCTTCAGCGACTAGGAGGAAGAGACTGAAGGCAACAAGTGAAAGTTTGTAGATGCAGATGGCACCGACAAGGCTCTGTACTCGAGAGCTGGACCCTGAAGAGGGGCAGTCCCGACACTGCGTCTTACCTAGACTTAATCAAGATTGCCCCCTGGTTAGGGCCGGGCAGTGTCACCTCTAAACCCCTTTGAGGACCCGGGGGCACAGTGTGAGAATTCTACACATGCCAGCCCTGGAGGCAGCTGCACGATGTAGAGGTTCTCCGAGTCGGCCTCATCGCCGCGGCTGCTGCTGGACTTCATGAGGCCCCGGGACGTGATGACGTTCGGAACAAAGACCTCGCCGCTGCCTTCGAAGTGATATGACATTTGCAAATGGGTTGCCGGATAGAGAGGGTCGGTGTCGCGGGCAGAGAAATTGTGAAACACAGTGACGAAGTGGCTGCTGCAACAGTGGGAATGACTGGGAGAGTGGGAGGTGTGAACGAGCGAACCGAAAGACTGAATTCGGGCGTCTTGGGCACGGTGAAATGCAGTGTTCAGGTACTGTCTGGGCTCTGACTGACAGGCGGCAGCGTGAGTCCTTATGCGGGGTCGAGCACATATTTGTATTTCACAGCTGTCGATATCTACTACATATCTAGAGGTGAGTCTCGGTTTCGAGGGGCGGGTTTGGGGCACAGGTAGTTAGCATATATATCGACCAGGACGATAACAATAACAATAGCTCGAGTAAGCTCGTCGGAGATAATGCTTGTTTGAGTGCACTACGGACCGGCCCGGATGTTTATCGCGGGCCCACTGACAGGAATCACGCCGCTTGGACAAGGTCTGTCCGAAGCTGCGACGGTGCAAGAGATCCCACATAATAACATCATATTGGAGAGAAATGAACCAGTTAGCGACTAAGGGCACGTGTGTATTGACACAGCACGATCTTAAATTCACGATGTGGAACGCCACGCTATCCTGGCCGTTGGCCACCGAGTCAATCAATCAGTTATCTTGGCTGAAATCAGCCGCAATGCCGCCCGGGGCACGAACTGCTAATGGTTCAGCTGTCACAATATACGTGTCTCTTCGCCGATCATGCTCCGAGGGTAGGTAACGTTGCTCGGCTACATCGAAGGCTACAGTTTGCTATGCTGGCCATGCTGCTAGCCTTTTGTTTGCCTATGCCATCGATCCCGGCGGAAAGGAGAGTAGGGTGTCAAACTGTGGCTCATTGCAGTCTGCGATTGCATGCAGGCGCAGCAAGATGCACATTCGCTCAAAGCAGTATGGGCCTTCAGAGGGGACCAGAAAGAGAGGCCAGGAGAAGCGGTGGAGGGAGTGCTAGCGCAACACTGGCTCATATTCAGCCACCACAAGACCCATCTAGGGCGTCTTCTCACTGGAAGCGTACCTAGATAACCTGCTGCGATCCAGTACAAGATCGATTCCCTGTCCGACGTCATGGAGGCTGTGTAAATTATTCTGCACATATGAACATATGAATGGTTGCACCTCTCTGTTCACACTATTCTGTATTGAAAAAGAGTTGTCGCCCCCGGCGAACGAGACAGTCTTTCTATAACACAAAATCGCGATCTCTGAGCGAAAGCACCTGGCAATGACCGACTTGCGAGGATTCGTTCGTCGGCTTTTGGGGCGAGGCCCCCAGCCAGTGCCGCCGCCTATTCCCAGCCTGTCTCCGGTGAACAACTCGCCCTCTTTTACTGCCGCTGCAACCCCTCCCGAGACCCAACAGGACCCCTCTTCAGGCGACGTCGACCCTCAAAGCTCACACATCTCGGTAGCGAGTACCGGGTCTGAAACCCCGGTGATGAGTGGCGCCCACGGCCCCTTTGCAACGCCCTCAAATCAGCACCTCCCCGCCGCGGCGACCAGTCCTGGTGCAGTGCCAACACAGCATCGGCGTGTCGAGCTCCGTACTCCAACAAATTCGACAGTGACCAGCCGATTCAGCTTCAGGCCCCAGGGTCGATCCGATACCAATGATACTCGTCGCTTCACTATAGGGACCTTTGCGTCTCAGGATCTGCAGAGAAACGCCAAAAGAAAATCACGGCGGATGGTCCCCCATACGGAGTCATATCCCACGTACAACCTGGATTGGGAGAGCTTGAAGCAGTGGCTCGAGAACAGGTTTCCAGAGTGTCACTTCGGTGAAGTCGCCGTAGGTCTTCCAACGCACCTAGTGGTATTTGGATTCATTGCGCCAGGTCCACAAGGTCCCAGTACTAATCTCCGGTTCACAGAACACCACTAATGACTCCTACGTATTCTACATACCACGACACTTGACGCCTGAAGATAAAGAGGAAATGTACAAGCTTAGGTCGGACTATCACCCAGAAAGAGAATAACCTTGCGGCTCGGGCAAAGACGGTGCCCAAAGGTTGAGCCCTCAGGTATTCACAGAAGCCTACGCAAGTGATTAGATGTAGACGAGTTGTTGCTAGGCTGTATTGTAAATATGGGCTTTTGCAAATCGGCGCCCGTTCATCTTTGACGGGATCCGTTGTAGCGGTGTTCAGGCTTCAGTGGCAGGCTTATCGACCCACGCACCGCACTTTCACGGCTGAATAATTGTTGATAAAGGTTTGCCTGTTTATCCAAGAACTTTTGAACCAGATTATGAACCCCAATTCTGCCTTGCACACGGTGTCTGCCGTGCCACCCACAGCCCACTCTGATAGATATTTATGTGATATGTGGGCCAGCAGATCTCAACCCCGCGAATTATTCTACTTCCCCCAAAGGGAAAGCTGAAAATTTGTCATACCTGGCAGGCCATCTCACAGCCCCTGGGAGATCTCGCCAAAACCAGTCGTAAGCCGTGGCGCTACCAATACCAGCTGACACGGCTCGTGCCACCCAAGTACATGCGGCCACACATCAACCCAGGGCTGATCGGTACTCTGTGAGCCCTCTGGGCAGACTGCAGCTGCGCCCTTCCAGGCGGGAAAAATGGGCTATCTTCCAAAGAAGCCTCAAGTTGAATCCTGTAGCTACCTTAGCACAGAGCCGCAAGGTCATGTCCAACCGAAGCATCTGTCTTTTATATCCCCTTCGATACAAGCAAAAGCTTCAACAATTACTCGTTGCCAGTACATACAGACTTCCATCATGGCCGTATCAATGTCCATAAAGCAGTTCAATGCGTCTTGTCAAGACTACAGGAAGTACCCATTGAACCTATCACACCATGTCTCCAACAATGGGAGCCTCGTCGCCCACCGCATTCTGCTCAAGGAAAGCGCACCTGATCTCTTCTACAAGAAGAGTAAGGTTAAAATTCTAGAGCTCAAGAAAGCTGAGAATCCAATGCACTCTGGTAATTATAATTATACTCTCCGAACGCATAAGCTACATGCTTACCACTTGTAAAGCCAGTCCGAGGCAACTCGCAGAGGACGACGAATTCACATCATGGCTCGTCACACCAAAAGAAGATGGCTCGACTACCACGGATGAAGTCCGTTGCAAATTTATGTAAGATTGACATTCAAGATTGAAGACGAAAATCTAATAATATTAGCAATCTAGTAGAGAATTGGCTGAAAATGTGCTGACGATTGTATAGCTTCTTGCAGGCGGAAAGCGGACAGTCCAAACTCGACGTGTCCCTCTCCCATGCCGAAAGACTGTTCACGTATTTCCAAGTGATGCCAAGCTACATAGACTTCGTATCCGCATTCTGCAAGAAGAGGCAAGACGACGAAGATGTGTCTGACCTCCGCTTCAGCAGCTTCCGCGAATCCATCCGGCTCTCCCCAATAGCATGCGGTTTGAATCTGCCCCACCTCGCCTTATCTGGGCGTGGGTTCCAGCTCAGCTATAATTTGAAGTCTGTAACAAACAAGAGCAAAGAGAAGACATCCTGGCCAGCCGTTATACAAAGCAAGGAGAAGTGGGACTGGTCTGTTCGTCAGGCCGTCTTCCACCATCAATTCGACATGAAAGAAGGCAGTAGTCTCTGGATCATCACTTCTGCCCGAGACTATCTGCAAAAGAGGGTGCAAAGACTAACAGGACAGACCGAAAGGAGACCACCAATAACTAGTCAAGCTAATATCAGCGAAGACGAAACTGAGCTTCAATCCAGGCCCGCTGATCGCAATTATACCACGGCTGCAGACAGCTTCATCGCAAGTCTCTCAATCCACCTGATGCTGGCTCAGTATGCGAGCGAGGACTGGAGGGGATATGTCCGGTGGCTAGAGCAAATGTTGGAAAAGAAGGTTAGCCATGATTGACTTTGCTAGATGTTTTATACTTCAGAGCCCTGAGACCTGGAGCCGCTACTAATAAACACCTGTCAATCACCAGACCAAGGCAGCGCTGATCGACGAGAACTACGATCCCACCACATTCGACTTGACGTACGTCCAGACCCTCGAGGACAAGATAAACAAAGCCGTCATGACCCTCGATGCCAATGCTAAAGTTCTTGAGTCCCTCAACTACTTCTACGCGAACCTCGCCAAAGACGAAGATTTTGAGCTCAGGGCCAACAGCGAGTGCAAGCGGGCTATTGCCGACTTCACTATTCAACTCCGCGATTTCATCTATGACACAAAGATGTTCTCTGACAGGGCCACCACCCTGGCCAAAATAACCGCCGACAGGAAAAGTCTCGTAAGCACCTTTATTTGCCGTATTGTCCGGATCAATGACATGCAAAGGGGGAAAATGAGATTGACTGGTAGAAAAGATTCAACAGCATTTCCAGGCCCGAGCTACCGATCGCGTGGAAAAATTGACCCTCCAGCAGCAAAAGGAGGCGAAAATCATGAGAGTCATTGCGGTTCTCACACTAATCTATCTGCCGGCAACGTTCTCCTCAGTAAGTGCAAACCCCCCCCCCCTTTGTTCTCAGATTGATAGTGTCTAGGCATTAACAGTCAAAGCTCTGGAAGCACGTAAATTTGCTGATTATATTTTACTTTACAGACATTCTTCAGCACTGATGTTGTCAAGTACCAGCAAGACGGGGACGGGCCAACGGACTACTCCTATACGTCATATTCCGGTCTGGCACTAGAACGGTGGTTCGAGGTTACAATACCTCTGACCATCATAACGTTTGTAGTGGCCATAAGTTGGTATTACTTCTACGAGCCCACAAGGAACGCTGCCCGGGGCTGGCTGAGAGGCAAGCTTTCGATGGAATCACGGGATCCAGAGAAGCTTCCATGACGAAGAATGCTATTTTGTCGTGCAAGTGTTTACAATAGTCTTAGATTTCCTTTTCAGCAATTCTTAAAATCGACCAAGGACTGAAAATGGCAGCCCTCGAATTGTCTTTTTTTGTCGCGCATTCTTATATACATTCGGATCTTCCTGACATCGCTAAGGCTTTCACTAAATTCTTAGATCGCAAAGTATATCAATTGAATTAGAAATTACACACATGTACCTCTTGTTACTGGTGTGATAAGATTCAAGGCCGACGAATTAAAGGGGGTGACCAAGATTGCACACAGTAAGGAGACTGTACTTGAAAGCTATCGTCAGACAATGTAAATCGATCCAGTATTATACATAGCACGAAGCAGATATTTCTCTCGAATTTCTCGGGGTATTACCTGAAAGATACCTACCATCTTCAACTTGTGCTAACAACCCCAAGGGCGCCTCTCAGAAAGGCCGCCATTGTCCTCGCAGCTAATGATATATTTAGTCGAATTCCTGGTCGAGAGTCGTTCGTGGTATTTTGATGATGTGCTCAATGAGGCCGTCCTCGCATGTTAGCGTAGAATGGCTCAAGTTGGATCTGAAAATCTGTTGATTTACAACGAGAGTTGCCTGAGTAAAAAAAAGAAGAGCAGCAAAAATATCTGGAATAGCCCGAACGTCTTAAGTAGGCCAGTTAAGCTCCTCAGATTAGCTGTGTGAATAGGCCAGGTGAATGGGCATTGGGTGCCCTCAGCCCCAAGGCTCTGAAACTCAAGAGAAAGTCCACGAATATCTGGACTTCTATCTGATCGCGTATGAAGACTTCGCCATGTAATTATATACGCATCTGTAAAACACACACCTGGGAAACGACAACAAAGATTTCACTAGCTACGCAGCAGCAAGAGCTGCCTTTGATTCCGCAATCACATCGAATGCAAACACATATTCGTTGACATCTTCAGTAGAGTCGAGCCTGTGACCAGGAACGTACTCGGCTGCGACATCCCGGACACTTTGGGGAGCAGGAGGGTTCACGTTGGAGAGGATCTGCAGCGCAGAGCCCCTGTTCCGCCTGACCTTCTCAAAAAGTTGCAGCCGTTTCTCGATGGCCGCCGCGTCTTGAACCTGGTCGAATAAGATACCGAGGGCTGCGCCATCCTCGATGGCCTGTCCGCCACCTTGGCCTTGGACTGTTTGTAGAGTCAGCACAAATCCTCTTTACGCACGTTGTATCGATTTGGGGACAGGCTTACAGGTGAGCATGGGGTGAGCGGCGTCTCCGACGAGAACGAGTCGGTCCTTGTGCCACTTGGGAATTGGTCCCCTCGCAACCAGCTTCCAGAATTTCACATCTCTGGCTTTCCTGGAACACGTATGAGTATGTGATGAGTTATTCAGTCCTAATAGACTCACTTGAGTGCAGTGTGGAGCGCAGGTGCAAAATGCTTTTTGCCATATTCCAGCGCCATGGATGGTTCCACCATCGCTCGGAAATCTAGGTTTCAATATCAGTGATCGTGTGCTCGTCAGTCTTGAGACGTGGGCTCATAGTTACCCTCCCCTACATGCGAAGTGTCGAAATCGCGTGAGAGATACAAGAAATTCTGTACCTCGTTGCTAGAAGTGAAGAAATGCCAGATCAGCAGGTTGCCAGCTCATTGTCCTCAAACGCCCGACATACTTTCGACAAGAATACCAGACCAGGCCAGCAGCTCCGTCAGCCGCCGTGAAATATCTCGTTGTTGAGTCTTGAATCATGTGAGCGGCCTCCGGGTCGGAGAGAAAATCCTCCCTCGGCACCAACCACCGCATGCACGCCCAGCCCGTGTCACCGACCTGGACAACCTCGTCGCCGAGAACATGCTTCACGGCCGTGGAGTGAACACCGTCCGCGGCAACAATAAGATCGGCCTGCAGGACCTCGCCGCTCTCGGTCGTAACCTTTCCGTTCTCGGCGTCCTGGCGCGTGCGTATTCATTAGCGTTCAATTCTACTAGGAAGGCTCGCTTTATAACTTACATATTCAACAACCTTTGATTTAACCTGGACGTGACAGGGGCGACCAGGGCCCTCCTTCTCCGTGGCAAGCTGTCTGAGCTGGGTGTGGAGGTCGACCCGGTGGACGGCGTACATTGGCAGGCCCCACGTCGACTCGCAGTCCTTGTAGTAGTTGGGAATCAAGACCTCCATGTTCGTCCCGTCGATCAGGCTGGTATTGCGTATGGATACCATGCCCGACTCCTCCGGGATAAAGTCCCATGACTGGAGCACGCGCCAGGCATTGGGCTTGATCGTGATTGCTGCCCCAACCTCATGCATCAACGAGGACTGCTCGAGGATCTTCCGTCATGGAACGTTGTCAGAGATGTGCTTGAGTATAGGGTTCTGGGGTGAGTGCCAACCGTCACTTTGTGGCCTGCCCTTCGCAGACCGATCCCAGTGCTCAGGCCGGCTATTCCGGCGCCGACGATGATGATTTCCATGACTGCTGTCTGCTAGGCACTGGTAAGGCTGGATGTTGTGAAGTGACCAGTAAGGACTGATCACCCAAGGACGCTTTCGCAAGCTCTGCCACCAGGAGACTTCTTTTACTGCGGCACTCTACAGTAAATACTGCACTACAATGTGGCAGGTTCTCATATCCCCGACACGGCTTCAATTCCAACCAGGATAGAGTGGAATGATGAACTTCCCGATGAGGATCAAAGTGGCTTGAGGTTGACCTGAGATGAGGTTCGGTGACGTAACTGGGCCGATGAGCTGAAAGGTGAGGAGGCACCTAGCTGTCCGCTTGCTTCCCAACGCGACACGGACTGGTTCAGCTCCCTTGGCGCACAGATTTCACTACTCTCTTGACTCTCAGACCAGACCTCCTAAGAGGCGAGTTTACCGGCGGGTAGTCTAGCTCATTGATCCTACCCATGGGTGAGATGGGCACTGTTCAATGTTGCCTGCGCGGGGACTCCCGACTACCAGTTCCCTCCCCCGAAGTCGGACTCCACTATCAATAACATCCATTGAGAATGGGCGTGGCTGAACAGGCACCGGCAATCCCTCAAATAATTGGTTGAATCTCCCGTTAGATGCACGGCGTTGTGTTGCGCGATGGATGCTAGTTGCATGTTGAAATCCTAGTGAGCTGTCGTGGTACAACGCCAAGGGGAACCCATTGGATGTTGCCCGAAGTGCTTAAAGGAATTCCAAGAGAGAGTTCCAAGCCGCTGGACCCTCTGTTCTCAAATTTAGCCTTTCGTTTGTCCTGCAACTTCCGGGCACACCAAAGCGCTCTGCATGAAGTCGACCGTCAAGATTACTAATTCTCTGGCTAATGCAGTCTTTGAGCACGGAACCTAAATCAGGAACCTCCTCATGCAGAAAATACTCGGTCTTCGGATGGTTGAACGGACGGACGGACGGACGGACGAATGGTGGGCGAAGCGAAAGATCAGATCGCCGAATTTTCGGGGAGGTCATCCAAGGCATGGAGTCCTCTTAGATGTCATCAAATTGGGAACCATTTTTGGTACGGTACTTACGTTTCGAGTCGCACAGCTACAACCTCATCAGGCAGGCTTTGGGTGTGAAATCGTGGGTGGCCGTGGCAACCTTAACGTGGGATAAACACAACAGTAAGACGGCAGGACGGGTCTCACCGCATGTTCGAGGCCGTTCCATGCTTTGTGGCTTGTAAAAATGGTGCTTATTATGCAAGTAAGACGCATGTATGGACGACAGTGAAGCAGGCGTGCCCCTCACGAAAAGAGTCGGACCGGAGTGCCTTAGCTTCGCATAGGGCGACTAAACTCCCATCAGTTATCGTGATTCCGGATTGCATGACTGCATGGGATTCATGGACTATCTTGCTCATGTGTGCCAAGCAAACCTTTGAGAATTCTTCGTATCAGTGCTTAGGTATTGTCCCATGATCAATCATGAGAGTCCCAGTGCTGTGGTCAGGCATTACACCAAGGGATCTATGTAGTTTCCTGGGGACAGATGATGCATTGCCCCATCCATACAAATTGGCCGCTCCCTAATATTGTCCATTAAAAAAAAAAAGCCGTGATCCATCTCGCCGCGAGAAAGTGTATGCATGCGAATTTGGCCAAGCCCAGGTGCCGCAACAACGTGAGGACGAGCTGTAGATTGCGAGCTGTATCTAGAAGAACTACTCAACCTACTTTAGGACAGGGCTGGGACATTCCAAAATAGACCAGTGATTTTATATGTTTTCTTGTGTCGCAATTATGAGTTCACTGTGAAAGTAAACCCAGGTGAGAGGAGCCTCAAACGTGGCCTGCACGTTCCAGGAGTCAAGGAGGAGGCAGTTCGAGGGCGCTTATGTAATACTTGTGGAGACGAACAGACGTCAAGACCGGCTGCAATAACTGAAAGGATAGCTTCAGATTTCATATAATCTAACTCGGGGTCTTTTAATCTAAACCCAAATACAAAGGTGAAGTATGTGACGAAAAACGTCTATAATAAAAGACGAGGAACATAATTCGACGCGAAATATGCAGAAGCCTTCTCCATTTGTGTCTGCAGAAGATGGACATGTCCAGGCATGGACATTTCGAAATGGTCCCCAGCCACGGACAACGCCATGACCTCACCTCCAGTATACTGCCCCCAGCCGTTGGGGCATAAGTTCTCCCCCTTGTCAGGAACCAGGCACGCCCTGCCCGCGGAGCTTCTGCATCAGCGCTGGGTCGCGTGAGACGCGGTTGACCAGCCCACGCTCGGCCCAGATGACAGCCGTGCGGGCGGGCCTCTCGGCTGCTGTCATGTGCTGCGGAGTGTACTCGTTCATGGCGACGAAGAAGACCCGGAAGAAGTCGCGCCGCGGCCCGATCCAGCTCCACAGCCCGTCCTTCGCCCCCGCCGCCTCGAACACGGCGTAGCTGAACCAGTCATCGGCCAGCAGCGTGCGCTGGTCAGTCCTTCGGGTACGGGGGCAGGACATGTCCACAAACAGGAGGCCGTCGACGGAACGACCTGCCCGGGCCAGTTGCCGCGAGACCTCCTACGCCACGAGGCAGCCTGCCGAGGTACCCGCCGATGAGGAAGGGACCCGTCAGGTGCGCCTTGATCAGCGCATCGACCACCAGCTTCGCCACGCCCTCGATGCCCACCTTGCTGGTCATGCGGGACGGGCAGCGGAAGTATGGCGAGTCGACACCGTAGACGGCCTGCTTGAGCTTGAAGGGTCGCAGGTGGATGAAGGAGGCCACCGTGCCCGTGCCGTCAGACATCATGTACAGCGGCGGCGTCTTGACCTTGTTCGGGCGACCTTGCAGAATCGTCATCCTGATGCTGGGCTGCGGCGACGTGTCGTTCTTGTCATCGCTCTCCACCTCTGGCGCCGGGGTGGCTGGCTCCTTTTCGACGTGGGAGGCAGAGGAAGTAACTAATTCCGGCAACGCGATGGCCGGGGAAAAGTCATCGTCCGCATCTGGGGTCGGAGACACGGCATTTTCGTCCTCGTCCTCGCTTGAGGAATCCTCTACCAGCATGTCATTCTCCGGGGCTGCGGTGTCTTGCCCGCCAGACTCGCGGCGGAGATCGCTGATGGTGGGGTAGTCGAAGACGAAAGCCGCAGGGAGGTCGACGCCAAGCTCTTTGACTGCGGAGACCACCTCGATAGCCACGATCGAATCAACGCCAATATCTGCTACTAGCGTGGCATCTGTAAACTCCGAAGGATCACTCCCGGTTACCGTCGCGAGGCTGTCCACGATGATCTGAAATTCTCCACCGCCTGAAGTCTTTTGAACGTCATCCTTCGCCTGCTTCCTGACTACCGCTGCGACCAATGCAGAAGACAGGTCGTCTTTGTGGTCTTTGAGGTCCTTGACTTCCTTTGCAGCTGCCTTGTGGATCTTTGCTGCGTCAACACCATGTTGCGGCCCTGAAGCATGTGGTCCGTCCAGGATATGGCGCCAGGTAGCAGTCTTAAACTCCTGGTAGGACGTCATCGGTATCCGCCAGCCCGCCTTCCATGCCCTCATCAAGAGCCTGATTGCGCGTCAGCGCGACAGTACCGGCGACGTTGAAGAGCCCTGAAGAGCCCTGCCCCTCGCAGGTGTGCACCGGCCTCGGATCCGCAGACCTCATCATCGCCCACGGTCTGAGCCTGCTGTACTACTTCGCCGACCCACGCCTGGGACCCTAAGCCGTGCGGACGAGCGTCGCCACCACGCAGGCTGCCGCTGACGAACAGGGAGGAGCGTCGCTGGGCTCGCGCCTCGCCGAGGTGATCCTCGACGCGCTCGTGCGCAAGATCGCCGACATGCTGTAGATCCCCGCGTCCGAGGTTGACCCCAGCAGGCCCATGTACCGGTACGGCGTCGACTCGATCGTGGCGCTCGAGGTGCGCAATTGGATCGCGAGGGAGCTCAAGGCCAACATCGCGCTGCTGGGGATCCTGGCTGCTGTCCCCCTGTCGGCGTTTGCGGAGAAGATTGCTGAGAAGAGTAAGCTTGTTGCGGGATCTGAATAGATTGCACATAAAAAAGAATTGGGGGTGGCGGACTGTGGCGTTTTGTTTTCTTCCATGGACTTAGATCTACAGTGTAACCTCAGCCCTGTTGACACGATAGAATTCAGAAGACTCGATTACTCCCAGGAGAACAATGTGTCCAAACGGTGACAGGTCAGTCATGCCGCATCGGTTTTCGTTTGCACCTACACTTAATCCGCCCCCAAACGCCTGGAGGCACAGGCAGTGACTGACTGCCTGTCACCTGCGCCCCACCACCCCCCTGCCCCCCCCAGGCCCAACGACATCAACATCAGACGACCGCAGCTTAAATACAGACCTCCCACGCTCTCTCTCACTGACCAGATTCGGATCGACCGTCGCGTGGCGCAATTGAAAAATTGTAGGTCCTAAGTGACCTCCCGGCGGCACCGGTTCGAATCGCCCTCGGCGAGACACCTCGCTACCTGATGCGTTCGGGAGTATCGAGGTTCATCCTCCAGGCTTGGTGTTGATGATCTGACGGCCCTCTGACTTTTTTTTGTGGCCTCTTCTGCCCCCCCCCCCGCCCCTGCCTTCTTTTGAGTATCCCACGAGCAACAGGTCGCCCATAGCTGGGGGTGTCAACACCATGTTTCTTTTCATGACAAAAGCAGATTCCAAGCTGGTTGCGAGGCGGAAAGAGAACGGCGACACTGTTTGGAGCCATTATAGACCTTTGCTCCGCATGAGTATACATTAATCTTGTCGTGCTGTCCACATCTGGCACGAATGTCGTGAAGATTTCGCAGGCGGTAAGGGATGATCGGAACCAACAACACATTGTCCAGGGTTCGCTGAACGAACAGGGCCGGCCGCATCCTCCCACAAGCCGAGTATGCGCAGCAGGTGCTGCTGGGTGGAGGTCATAAGACGGAACCTGGCGAGTATATCTTTTCTCGAACAACGGCATCGGGCGGGAGCATGTCTCTGTCGCTGAATGTTTTCCCGACCCGTCGATGTTGTGGCAGTAGAGATCCCCAGCTGCTCCTCCAAAACTCAAATTCGACAAAACACGCCTTGCTGGTTTCTTTAGTGCTGACTGCGTGGTTCGTAGGCTGTTCGGAATATCCACATCCATCTGGCGCGCAGGACACAGCCAGCAAAAGTAGAGTGTTCTTCGGGTTTCTTCTTTTGGGCACCAAGAAATCGATTGCGGTTCGATCAGGTCGGCAAGTCCAATCAAACTGACGAAGAAGTCAATTCAAACCTGAACATTAGTACTACTTCTTCCCAGTTGACAAAATATTCAGCCAACACCTCGAGCCGGCGAGATAGCCATGTCGTCCTCTCCCTGTTGCTCTGGGAGTCGCTCTGGCGCACGCATCTCGACAGCCCCAGAGATCGTATCCGGCCCCTTCTCCAAGTCCCTCGCCGCAGTATTCCCAGGCCTGCTCGCCCTGCTCAACTTGCTTAGCTCCGTCTGCTCGCTCGTCCCGTGGCTGGCCCCCCGTGTCGTCCACGTCATCTCGCTCGGTATCTCGAATACGGTCGGTCTCGGCGCGCCGGCGGGCCTTCGTCTGTTGCCGTGGTTGCCACCGCCGAAGATGCCGGCGCCTTGTGCTTGGCCTGGCTGTCTGCCTGGCCGGTAGGGCCCGCGCGTCCAAAAGGCCTTTGAGAAGAGTGGTACTAGGACTGGCGCGTTGACGGCCATCATCCCTGCAGCTGTTTCACGGACTTGCAATGTGTTAGCACACGGCCTTGACTCTCAGGAAAACTCTTGGACGTGGAAAGAGAATACACTTGGCATAATCGAAGTGTTCCAACCATATAGCTGATGTACTCCTGTTGGACACCACAGTCGCACCAAGACAAGGAAAACAGGGATAGAAATCGACATTGTTCTGGGCCAGCACTGGAATCCGAACAAAGTACTTACATCCCCATCGATTGATCGTGATTACGCTGGGTGCGCCCGCTATCGTAAAAGCGGCTCTCACCACAGCAGTGGAGATGACAAAGACTCCCGAACAGAGGAGTAGCGAGACACCGACCTTTCGAAGTTTCGAGACCCGCAGCACACAGGATAGGCACGGGGATGGTCATGATGAGGCTGTCGGTGAGGACGTTCAGGATCACGAGGACCCAGAAGTTCTGGGGGCGGAAAGTGCAACGCTCGCTGGGTAGGGGTCGCACAACCCAGTTATTGTGGAATCTGCTAAACATGGTCAGCTTCCATGGACGGAAAATGGCGTGGCCGGGTGGTATGTACGGTCGGCATCCCAGCATGGCCGTCAGGAAGAGGGCGAGGCCTGCGAGGCCGTTGATCCAAAAGAGCCGCTTGACGGTCAGGACGGTCTGTCTCCATTCGTCTGCCTTTAGGCGTCGGTAGAAGAAGAGCACCATAAACTTGAGACACCCTACGATTTGGGTTGTCAATATAGTACCTTTAGGAGGAGGTGACACAATATTGTTGCAATGTGGCGGGATACGCACATATGATCGCACAGTAGGTGAAGAAGGACGCAAACTCCCACTTGCTGCCGTACTCCAGGACCCAGACGTCCCTGTCGGAAAGCTGCTCAGCCTGTTCGGCCGTGACGTCGATATTGCCACCCGAGTAGTACGTCGCGTACACGATGAAGGCATTGATCGTCCACAGCGCCAGGAACTACCACCGGCGCACGTGCGTCAGCAGCGGTGCCGGTATGAAACCTCAGCCTAAGTCATTTGTTCCTTGCATGGCTTACCGGTATCGATATCAGGTCGTCACCATCTAGTCCTCTGAAACCGACGGTCCTGATCCGTACTGCCCATCTTGCGGATATGACGACGACACCAATCGCGAACCAGACCTGAACACAGGCAGATTGGTGGTGAGTAAATGTATTCCCACGTGCAATAGGCAGCAGGGAGTTCGTGAGGGGGGTGATAGAGTTAACGTACCCAGACCTCCGGCAAATATGTATCATCTACTTGTAATCTTACTGCAGAACTTGGACGAGGCGTCATGCTGCATTTTTGACAGCTTTCTTCCGTTCGCAATTGCCGAACCTAGTGCCTCGTACTGCTTCAACTCGGCCACCAAGCAATTCAGTCGTATTTTTCCGGTCGAGAATCGCGTTCTTGGTTCGTGGTCGAGTTCTGCCAAGATCTGCTCAGAAACACATCATTGTGATGACGCCCAACAGGTGGATAATAACAGTCCAAAGAATGCCTGAAAGCTGCAAGGCCTGAACGCTCTATGGGTACGGTAGGGCCGGGCAGGGGTGGGGTCGGATCGGATTCGCAAGGCCAGACATATCTTATTTTCCCCTAGGGCTCCGATGGCTCAAGATTGGCACCGGGGAGCGCCCGTCTGGGCGTGGCCAACGGGCACTGCACGACGTCGTGTATCCAGGGTATCCTGCGTGGACGATGATGTTACATAGTCCCTGGTGCAGACCAGATTGCTCTTAATGCTGTTATGGAGGTGTTGTTGTTGGCGACGAATGAACATCACTATCATGCGTTCTATTTCGTGGATAAAGGGGCCCGAAGCCGAATGCGACATGAAGGGCAGATGAAGGAGCACGAGCTTATATCCGTGTCTGAACGCAGCTGGACCTCATCGTGGGCACCAGGAACGCATACTGCATGGTCACCGTGTCCCGCCTGCTGAAGAACGTTTGGATTCTGAATCATTGGCGTGGATGTGAGGAGAGCAGCCCGGACAGGACCCCGAATCGCTTGAGCGTGCTGGATAACAGCAATTCAGCAGCACCTCAGCCACAAGACAACTCGTCTCGTCGAGTTCGCAATTGAGGTTTCGGAGAGTGGCAAGGTCGTCTTGAGGAGTAAGCATTTCCGGTCGGATATCTGCAGGCTGATGAACTTGACCGGGGACTGCTTGCTAGTGTTGATTCCCGTTCGCAGAAATAACGCGGATCCGCAAGGCTAAGGTCTGGGTATCACTGGATCATACCGCTCTGGAATACCCCGTTCACCGTCCCCAAATGCTGCCCAATCAGTCTTGTGTGGTGGAGAGAACGTGCAAACGCATAAAACTATACTCCCCCGATCAGCAGCGACGGGTCGTGCCGGCACGGAAGAGCGCCACCAGGACAGCATGGCCATCTGAACACCCACTAAGATGCTCAAACAACTACAAAAGAGGCAAGGAAGGGTATGTCCAAGTCGCAAATCCACGACAAGCCTTGGGGGTGAGTATAATATGGGGCTTAACCCGGTGCTTGACGGAATGGGTCCATCCTGCCATGTGTTTCTCGGCGCTCCTGATGAGGTCAACATGGCCGAAAGTGCCACAGTAATAGTCGGATGAGACCCCATGCCATGAAGCGTGTTGGAACTCGGCAAGCTGGGCAGATGCGACAGATGTGATGGCAATTGTTCATTCAAAGGAGTCCACAGAGCGTAACTAGATCAAGTTCTCATATAGGATGCTTAGATTCATGGGCGATACTGTGTAAAGTCAAACGCGCGAGGCAATGAACAAATGCAGCCACCGAGACGCGAACGCAAGGAGATTGAATGAGTTCATGCTCCCAAGCAGGCGCTGTGCAGGCTGGTTGCATTAGACCACGCGGCGTGTCCGGGTCTCCTGTTCCGAAGCAACGTGATTCCGGGTTGGAGTTGTCGGAGAGAAGACCGATCAGACCACAATGGAAGGTTAATCCAGGTCGCTTCATACGTGATATCAGAAGCACCTTGTGCTGCGTAGCTGCCCAGCCACCTTCCGTGAGTAACCACTGGCAGCCTTTGTCAAAGGCGTGATACAGGCGCAAGTGGCCTCCGGAGACTGACTATCTGGGGAAGGTGAGGTGGAGAGGTGGAGAGGTGGGGAGGGGAGGCACCCGATTGCCGTCGGCGGATCTGGGAAACGGGATCCTGTTCAGAGCTCCAGCTCGAGCTTGGGCCACCGTTTGGCTACGACCGTTAACCCGTTACCCGTTGCAAGGGTCTTCGCCAGACGCGACTGCAGATCCACCAACGCGACGCCCATGAACGCGTCGTGAACTCTAAAGGGCCCAGTATTTTGAGGAGACACCCTCTCCCAGCACATGTATCTCCATACTCCTAGCATTACACACGAAGCTCAGCCTTAGGACTGTAACACTTACTCGGTCTTTACCTTCTTGCGCTTGTCTTTGTGCATTGGATTTTGTCTGATGTCTTTGTCTGTATAATTCGCATCAAATTGGCCTGTCATCCACGAGAAAATGGGCGAGAAACCCGCCAGCGCCCCGGCTCGCACGCCGGCAAAGACGCCGTCTTCCACTGCGAAGCAGCAGAGCATCTTGGGCTTCTTCTCCAAGGCCAGCCAGCCCAAGGCAAAGCCCAATGCCGCCGCCCCAGCTTCCTCTGCTTCTGCCACACCGTCCACCTCCAAGGCAGACAAGGTGTCGTCGACGTGCCTCAAGGAGACCACAAAGGCCAATTCCTTGTCCTTTGCCAAGCGCCTGTCCAACATTACTCCCGTCCCTAGCAGCGATGCAGCTGAGCCCTCGAGCTCCCAGGAGAATGTTGATGTTATGACTGTCGACACCAAGGTACCTAGCGTCTCCTTGCCTTCGCCAAAGTCCCCTGCTGAGCTCGACAACCAGCCAGCAACCACGCCCACGGTGCTCGCAGGCAGCAGCCCCTCCCGAAAGGTACGCCTCGACGCGTGGCATTCCCCTCTCCATCTGACTGCCTACTGACGCTCCTTTTGCCAGGCCAAGAAAGCCGTCAACTACGCAGAGGAATCCGACGAAGAAGACGAAGTCATCACGTCGCGCAAGACGCGTCCGACGCGGAATAAGAACCGCGCCCGCACCGCTATCATGGACGACGACGACAATGAGGACGAATACGAGGGTTTTTTCGACGATGCGTTTGATGAAGACGATGGTATGTACTCGTGCTGGAGCACTTCTGGCAATGGCGGTCCCGTTGACGTTTCTGGATAGATGATATGGCCGACTTCGTTGTTTCCGACGAATCTGATGCACCCTCCAACTCAAAGAAGAGGAAGCGTCCAACTCCCAAGGCCGCGCCCGCCCCCAGGAAGCGGCAACCCTCGTCGAGCTCCCCGATCTCTGCTCAGAAGGAGGCAGACATCGACGAAGACGAATTCCTCAACGAAACAACCGGTACATCGACAGCGCAGCAGTGGCGCTACGACCCTGAGAACATCGAAAAGCGACAAGAACACAGTCCCGTCGCCGCCACTAAGCCAAGGGCGTCGGCCTCGAAGGCTAAAGAGAGAGCATGCGATAAGGAGCCAGAAAAGCGACATCGCTGGCTTGCAGAACCTCTCGATGGCGACCGGAACCCCCCTGGCCACCCAGACTTCAACCCGGGTACTCTCTATGTCCCACCGAGCCAGAAATTCTCACCTTTTGAGCAGCAGTACTGGGAGATCAAGAAGAACCTCTGGGACACAATCGTCTTCTTCAAAAAGGGCAAATTCTACGAGCTTTACGAGAACGATGCTACTCTCGGTCATCAGCTCTTCGATCTGAAGATGACGGATCGCGTCAACATGCGCATGGTTGGTGTCCCCGAAGGCTCACTTGACATGTGGGTCAACCAGTTCATTGCAAAAGGCTACAAGGTCGCCCGGGTTGATCAGATGGAGTCGGCACTTGGCAAGGAGATGCGTGAACGTGACGGGCAGGGCCCCAAGGCCACCAAGGGCAAGGAAGACAAGATCATTCGTCGGGAGCTGGCCTGCATTCTTACCGGTGGCACTCTTGTTGACGGCAGCATGCTCCAAGACGACATGGCCGTCTATTGTGCCGCCATCAAGGAGTGTGTCATCGACGGCCAGCCCGCCTTTGGCATCGCATTTGTCGACGCCGCCACGGGACAATTTTTTGTCTCTGAGTTTGTCGATGATGTGGATCTCACCAAGTTCGAGACATTTGTGGCCCAGATCTCGCCTCGGGAAATCCTGCTCGAGAAGTCGCACATCTCCGTCAAGGCGATGCGAATACTCAAGAACAACACCACGCCGACAACTATCTGGAACCAGCTCAAGTCTAACTCTGAATTCTGGGGCTCAGACCAGACACGCCGCGAGCTTGACTGCAGTGGCTACTTCGTCCAGGAAGGAATAGACGACGAGGTCTGGCCCGAGGTGCTCAAGGAGTCTAGAGACAAGAACCTGTTGATGTCAGCTCTTGGCGCGCTCATACACTATCTGCGGGTCCTCAAGCTGGAGAAGAGTCTGCTGTCCCAGGGCAACTTCCAGTGGTACACGCCAATTCACAAGAATGGCACCCTCATTCTTGATGGCCAGACCCTCATCAACCTCGAGGTCTTCTCGAACACCATGAATGGCGGTTCCGAGGGCACACTGTTCGCCTTGCTTAACCGTTGTGTTACACCGTTCGGCAAGCGGCTCTTTCGACAATGGATCTGCCATCCCCTCTGCAATATCGACAAGATCAATGAGCGCTTGGATGCTGTGGATCTTCTCAACGCCGACACCACTATTCGTGAGCAGTTTTCTTCCGAGATGGCCAAGATGCCCGACCTTGAGAGATTGGTTTCTCGGATCCATGCCGGTGTCTGCAGGCCAGATGATTTCGTCAGGGTCATAGACGGATTCGAGCAGATTGACTATACGATGACTCTCATGAGTGCCTTTGGAGGTGGAAACACCATGGTTGACCGTTTGATCTCGTCAATGCCCAGCCTGAAGGAACCTCTAGACTTTTGGAAGAGCGCTTTTGACAAGAGAAAGGCCCGTGAAGAAAAGCTCTTTATCCCAGAACGCGGTATCGAGGAGGAGTTCGATGACAGCATGGACAACATCAAGCGGATCAAGAAAGAACTCGATACTCTACTTTCCAAGCAAAAGGGCAACTTGAAGTGCCCCAAACTCAAGTTCTGCGACGTTGGCAAGGAAATTTACCAAATCGAGGTCCCAAAGGCAGTGAAAGTCCCCAAGGACTGGCGTCAGATGTCAGCGACTGCCGCGGTCAAGCGCTACTATTTCCAGGACCTCCTGACACTGGTGCGTCAGCTGCAGGAGGCAGAGGAGACGCACTCGCAAGTGATCAAAGACGTGGCCGCGAGCTTCTTCAGGCGCTTCGACACGGACAACGAGACCTGGCTGCGGGCCATCAGGGTCGTCGCCCAGCTCGACTGCCTCATCAGCCTGGCCAAGTCATCGACCGCGCTGGGCCAGCCGAGCTGCCGCCCTGTCTTTGTCGACCAGGAGCGGAGCGTTGTGGACTTTGAGGAACTGCGCCACCCGTGCATGTTGAATAGCGTCGACGACTTCATCCCCAACGACATCCAGCTTGGAGGAGACGGGGCCAAGATAAATCTGCTGACCGGTGCCAATGCGGCCGGAAAGTCTACAGTACTGCGCATGGTAAGTTCTGACCTGTGTGCCTTGTCTGTCCATGGCCGACCCCGTCCACATCAATGCCCCTGTAGCATCGTGCTAACAACGCACAGTCCTGCGTCGCCGTCATCATGGCCCAAATCGGCTGCTACGTGCCAGCCGTGTCAGCCCGACTGACACCAATCGATCGGATCATGTCCCGCCTGGGGGCAAACGACAACATCTTCGCAGCCCAGTCCACCTTCTTCGTCGAACTATCCGAGACCAAAAAGATCCTGTCCGAGGCGACCCCGCGGTCTCTGGTAATCCTGGACGAGCTCGGCCGCGGCACATCCTCCTACGACGGCGTCGCCGTCGCGCAGGCGGTGCTGCACCAGGTCGCGACGCACGTGGGCTGCGTGGGCTTCTTCGCGACGCACTACCACAGCCTGGCGGCCGAGTTCGAGAACCACCCGGAGATTTCCCCGCGGCGCATGCGAATCCACGTCGACGAGGGCCACCGCAGGGTGACGTTCCTGTACAAGCTCGAGGAAGGGGTGGCCGAGGGCTCGTTCGGGATGCACTGCGCCGCCATGTGCGGCATCCCGGACAAGGTGATCGAGAGGGCCGAGGTCGCCGCCAGGGAGTGGGAGCACACGTCCCGCCTCAAGGAGAGCCTCGAGCGCGCAAAGACGGGGTGTTATATCCCGCTCGGTGTCCTTAGCGACGTCTCGTCCCTGCTCAAGGGGCGGACGGATGCCGAAGGGGCCAGTGAGGTCCGCGCCGGCGGCGTGGAGGTGCTGCTGAGGGCTATTGAGGCACTGTGAGATCATGTGTGTGATGACTAGAGGACGGTCTGATTTACTGTACTTGGCTGGCTAGGCGTTCTGCGATTGCTACAGTTCTAGGGATCTCATCAGTACCTTGGTGAGAGTTGTGTAGTGTGCTTGTGCTCCGTACTTAATTGCCGGCTATAAAAAAGCTAAAAGTGTTATAGACAAGCTATGATGGGCTCGCAATACTCAAACTCGTGCACCGTCAAAGGAAGGTAATCAGCTGCTTTCTGCAATGCTGCCCACGCGCCGTCCACCGGGCATGTTGTGACTTGACTACTAGATAGATATATGTGTTCGGTGATGCTGACACGGATCGGGCACAGGTTCACTCCTCGTCACCGTCCGCATGCTCCTCTTCCGTCTCCTCCTCATCCCGCTGATGAGCGGCAGAGGTACTCACACCGGTTCTGGCCCTGGCTTACGGTGTCTGATTGGTCTTCCGCTTCTTGCCCCCAGAGCTTTCGGAGCCGTGGCTTTGCTGTTGGGTCATACCGCCGCGGAATGGTGAGGGGCCGAGACCGGGCGGAGGCTGCTGGGTCGTGGCAGACGACGGCAGTGGCCCAAACGAAGCTAGGGGCCGCAAGGCTTCCTGTTCTTGTCTCTGCACGGGAACCTGGCTGCTGGACAGAGAGGCTGTTGGAAAAGACTGGACCTGATCGCCGCCGGAACCATACAGAGGCTGCTGGGTCGTGTGAGACGACGGCAGCGGCACGAGCGAGAGACTGGTGTCTGTATCGTGAGGGTATGGGCTCTGCAGGAGAGCCTCGATGTCCAGGGATGATGACGCTGTTGGAAAAGACTGGACCGGATCGCCGTCGAAACCATACAGAGGCTGCTGGGTCGTGTGAGACGACGGCAGCGGCACGAGCGAGAGACTGGTGTCTGTGTCGTGTGGGTATGGGCTCTGTATGAGAGGCTGGATGTCCAGCGACGATGACGCTGTTAGAAGAGAGGGCGTCAGGCCTCCGGGAGATGGTGAGCCGTCGAAACCATATAGAGGCTGCACGAGCGAGAGACTGGTGTCTGTGTCGTGCGGGTATGGGCTCTGTATGGGAGGCTGGATGTCTAGGGACGATGACGCTGTTAGGAAAGAGGTGGACGAGAGCGCCCCGCCAATCGAATCGGGAAGGGGTTGCTCGGTCATCTGAGGATTGGGCTGTGGGGCCTGTGGCTGCAGTGATTGCTGTTGGAACAGTGTTTGCTGTTGGAACCCTAGTTCCTGTTGGAGCGCTGGTTGCTGTTGGGGCACTGGTTGCTGTTGGGGCAGTGGTTGCTGTGGTTGCTGTGGTTGCTGTCCGCCTTGATACTGACTATTTCCAGGGGTGGTCCGCATGATCTGCTGACTAGTAGCCCAACTGTGAAACCTGGTCGGCCATGCGGCCAGTTCTCGAGCGTAAGTCTCACGGAAAATGAGCAACTTGCCGATGATTATCTTCCACTCCTATGTGTTCAGGCACGTTAATCATGTGTCCTGCCGTCCGGGTAACACCCACGGAGTTTACTCACGTTGAAGATTCTCAAGACTGCATTGAGTCGGCCCTCCTAGGAGTTGAAATGCTCTGGACGAAGCTTGTCCCCATCTGTCACGCCCCAGGAACCTCTGGACTTGCCCTGCTGTGCGTCGCGGACAGCAATCTGTAGTCACGTCGAATGATCAGCGGCATATCCAGCAACATTTGTCGCAGTCTCGGAGTGTTGTGTGAAAGCTTACCAAGACCATCCAGGCCAGCAACTTGACCTCAGTCTTTCGGAGGATCTTGATGTTGCCAGCAAAGCAGAAATCCTCGTCACTTTGGCCCCTCAGGTCGATCGCGGGGTCCCAGTCGGTCAAAGCCCGACAAATCTTCTTGATTGACCTTTGGAGGCTCGCGGGATCCGTGGGGAAGTCGACGACGTGCTGGAGGTGGTCGTTTGAACGCTCGTAATCCTGGAGCTTTCTCCTGAAGTCATCCTCGCTTTGGATGAAGGGGATGGCGCCGTCATCCACTTCAAAATCGAGGTCGCCGCGTTGCTCCCCGTTGAGTCTCTGGCAAATGTCGCTGACGACTGGGTTATTCTGAGGGTAAACGTTGCTCTGAAGAGGACACTCGGGCTGGGTAAGATACTCCATGTTTGGTCTTGGGGAAGAGTAGTGTGAAAGAATCAACAGAATGCCAGATTCAGGAGCTGTGTGGGGTGTTTGTGTTCAGCTGCTTCTTTCCAAATCGCTCTTTCTCAAACCACCAGTTCGCCCCCAGCTCCTCCCGCTCCACGCCATTCAAACAGCCCCTCCACATCTCGTTCCTGAGCAACTTTCCAAGACAGCTTATCTTCCATCAAGCAGTCACATAGCTAATCTGGCAGGCATCATCTGCCTCACCAGCCGCGGGTGGATGTGATCGTTGTTGTACCCGCCCCAGACCCTACCGGCAATAGCTGCATTTATCAAATCAGCGCCGTAGTTTCAGTGCTTGTTCGTGGGCACAGCTCACCTCGGGAAACACTGTGCAAGAACACTCCAGAAATACACTTCGGCTGGACTGCTAGTACCTGCATAAAACAAAGGCTCCCAGCGAGTGCGGCTGCTCTTGGATTCGGGGAGCAATGCCGTCGGGGATATATCAGATCTGTGTCGTGAGAGGCCTCTACGCAGATATCAAATGTTCCCAGGAGCAGAGCGGTCACTGCAACAACACTCACCCAAGCCCACCCCTCTAAATCAACCAGCCCTTGAAATCCCTCAAAGTCGCTGCAACCCCCCATCAACAGCATCAAATTATCACGGCTCGCCGTGTCTCTGCATTCCCACAACGTCACCGCCATTCCAACCCCGACAAATCCCAGCCCACAGATTCCCTCCCTCCCAGCTGCCGATAACACAAACCCAAGGCAGTTGTCACGAGCTCGGGGCTCCACTATTGTGGCGCTCCGTTGCAATATAAGTAGGAGCGCCGCACGCTCTATTTCTAGCTCTATTTCTATAGTCAGGAAACCAGTCAACTTGCTCTATTCGATATGCCCTGCTCGGATTCGTGATAGCAGTCCATGTCTGCAGCAGAGGCACGTCGTAGTGATACACAACCGCATTGTTGGGCAAACAGTACCTTGTTCACCCACGTACATACCTGTACTCCACAAACCTCCGGCCTGTTTTCCTTTTCTTTTTCGAACCCTACCTCCCGGACCCACGGAAGTCAACATGCATATAATTGTCTTGTGGCCAGTTCTAGACACTGCGGAGCCAAATTCTGCAGCATTGAAAACACAAGAGTAGGATCAAGAACAAGGAGAGCATAATGAAATGCTTAGCATTACAGATCTATGTGCTGAACGGTGACTTGATGAAAGTGGACACCTCTAATTACAAAGTACTAAAAGCAAGACCCTCTTGAAGCTCTACTGATACTGGCTAGCCATCAGCGCAAAGAACGAGGAATAATTGTACATAACATGAAAAAAACCAATGAGGCCATGGCCATGTTGCCATCGGCAATTTTAGCATTGAAGCGAGGACCTGTATCTACCAATAACGCCACACAAGAAGCACTTGCCCCCTATCAGGAGCGTGCCACATTTAACATAATAATTACCCACACGTTCATCTTCCCACCAACCCGTCTCAAGCGTTTTTAATCTCACCAGGAGGCGGTCCCTCGGTCTCCACGTTGCTGCGGGAGCGCACACTAGACGCGGCCTCGTCCGTGGCGGCCTTGGTCTCCTCGACCTCGAGCGGCAGGACCAGGTTGAGGAACATGGCGAGGAAGGCGGTGATCACAAACCCCGTCTCCATGACAAGGTCGATAGCGTTGAGAAACCCGCGCAGGCTACTAGTGTTGGGCGCCTTGTCGAAGACTTTGCTGAAGTAGTTGGGGACAAGGGTGGCGCCGTAGCCGAGGGCGAGGGCGGCGGTGAGGATAAAACGGTTGCGGCGGTTGAAGGGCACGCCTTTCGCTATAATGGCTATGCCCGACACGGCGACACTCGTGAACAAAAAGGTGGTCATGCCGCCGATGACCGAGGCTGGGATGGCAACCAGGGCGGCGGCGAACTTGGCGAAGATGCCCATCACCAGCAGGAAGAAGCAGCAGCAGTAGCCGGCCTTGCGGTTTGCGCAGCGTGTCAAGGCAATGACGCCGTTGTTCTGGGCGAAGGTCGTCATCGGTGTGATGGTGCACAGTGCGGCGATGCATCCATTGATGCCGTCGGCCAGCACGCCACCTTGAATGCGACTCTCGTACACCTTTCCTTCGACCTCGAGGCGTGATACGTCGCACGTGGCCGTGATGTCACCAATGGCCTCGCACGCGCAGATGATGAACACAGCCATTGTTGGGAGCACCAGCGGCGCGTATACCGTGAGTTTGAAAGTGTGCACCCAGATGAAGCTCGCCACCGGGGCAGCGTCGACGCCCGACCTGTCGAAATAACCCGTCGCGGCGGCGATGATGCAGCCGACCAGCAAGCCGAGGACGACCGAGGTAGACTTCATGATGGGGGAACCGAAGCGCTCGCAGATGATGATACTCGCGAAGACGGAGAGACCAAGGCCGAGGTACTCAGGGCTGCCCCAGGGAAGTGCGTGGACCGCACCGTCACTAGGGCAGACACTGAATCCCTCCTCTGCGGTCTTGCAGTTGCCGCTGCCGCCAGCCCAGTTCTGAAAGCCGCTCTCGATGAGACTGATGCCGATCAACATGACGGTGGGGCCGGTCACGATGGGAGGAAAGATGCGCAGCATGATCTTTGGCGGGAGGAAGGAGAGCAGGATCTCGAGCAGGGAGCAGACGGCGGCGGTACCGATGATTGCGCCATATCCGTCCGGGCAGGGCAGCTTTGTTATGCCGTCTTCGGCGAGGGGGCAGAAGCCGTTGAGGTACATCTGGCCGAGGGCACCCGTTGCAACGCTGATGATGGAGAAGGACACCCCAACCACGGAGATTACCCCAGTGCCGATGTAGTATCTGCGTCTCCGCGTCAGCTTATTCAAATCTATCATCTGTCTGCAACAAAATGAGGGGAATCCTGTTCGTACGGGGTCTTGAAGATATGAAATCTAGTGATCTGGATGACTGAGAGGAGACCTGAGACGATCAAAGCGGTTGAGACGAGATACTGAGCCTGCTCTTGGGTCAGGTTGGCGCCGCCAGGGCCAGCAAGGATAATCGGGGGAGTGATGAGGCCGGCAAGCATGGCCAGGGAGTGCTGCAGGCCGAGCAGCATGGCGAGTACGACGGGGATCTTGTCGTTGAGGCCGAAAAAAGGAGCTGCCTGTGCGCGTTTTCGCATGAAAGGGATGTTCGGGGTGAAGAGAAATGCGTAGTCGTAGTCGCCGATGAGGCCGTCCCTGGTGAAGAACATGTGCTTCAGAGCACGGGCGCGGTCGCCCATGGTCTTCTTGTTGCCATTTTCTGGGACGATCTGCGAAGGTCCCTGGTCCTCATCCATGTTGATGGTCAGTAAAGCTGGCGACTATGCTGTCTTTGTAAATAAGCAGTGACGAGAGAGGGTGACAAATGTTGGTGAGTGACCTGGTCAGCACTCAGACCCCAAGTTGTTGTCGTAGAAGTGAATACGACAAGACCGGAAAGGGGAGGACAAGAACAGGACAGAACAGAGCAGAACAGAGCAGAGCAGAACAGGCGATGTCAGGTCAAGGACGATGCCGGAGGACGGGAAAGGGCGATGTCGGTGCTCTTATAAAAATCACAGAAAAAAAGACCAGGCCTGGGTAGCCAGTCGAGTTGTTTGTGTCATTCAGCTTTGGCAGATAAGTGCTTATCTGCCTGGGCTAGGGGTCCTGGGGGTCGCAACCCATGGGAATCTGTGGGCGTGCAAGCCGGGGCGGAGGAGGTGTGGGCCGGTGTCATCCGAATGCCTGCAGGCTGTCGCCAGGTGCCGTAGCGGCATGTACGGTAGCAGTACTCTGGATGGCACTGCAGGGTGTTCAGAATGTTGATGGCCTGGCCTCGGCAGCAGATCTGAAGTGTGGTTTCTCTGTGTGAGTGTGTGTGTGCGTGTGTGTCTTCCCCACGTTTCTTAGCGTGGCAGGGGAGGGACGAGGATATGACGGAGGATGTTGCCGGACGGCAGCTTCCAACAGGATCACCAATTACCAATGCTGCCAATGATGGCCCACCAGCTGAGCTGAGCTTGGTGAAGGAGAGGGAGGACTTGACTCTACAGACTACAGTAAGAAAATCTGCAGACTGCAGACTGCAGACTGCAATCGATAGTCGAGACCCTCCCAAAAAGATGGCAAAAATGGGCAGCGGGTGGAGCAGTCTTGGCAGGACCGATCGAGCTAACAGGGAAGAAGGATCCTGGGATATCTCTCTTGGAGATAAGAAGAAGTAAAGACAGCCAGCCACACGAGAGAAGGAGAGAGAGAAAGAATCACTCAATCCTATCGAGTCACCACTTCCTGCACCTGCCTCTGCACCTGCCTCCACACATGGTCTGTCTGTCTGTCTACACGAGCAGGTGCTCTCCCAAAAACAATGCGCACGGAGACGGAGCACAGCACAGGCACAGAAACCTCGACTGGTGGCCAAGCGACCAAGTGACCAAGTGACGGACTTACCTTGTCTTGGTCTCCCTGCATTGTCTACGTCCGTAGTCGAGACTGACCTTGGTTTTTGGATCTCCGCTCTTGCATCCTCTCACTTACGAGTTAAAGTGCCTCTTGCCTCGTGCATCTTAGAATTCTGCATGCACAGGCACAGGCACAGGCACATTGTACCTCGTTCGTCCTGCAGGTGTGCGTGCACCCGCGTACAATAACGGATGCCACGGACGGTACTTGTGGTACGTAACATCCGGTACGTACCGACAGTCCATGTACAATCAATGGTAGACGCCGCTTGCCGTCCGACACTTCCTAACCAGACCTGGGCAATTTGGCCATCGCAAGTGTCCCTTTCCGCAGCCATGTCATGCTTGCTGTTCAAAACATCCATTGTGCATTGTGCAATCCATCAATCTCGTGACCGGAAGCCGTGGTCGATTTTTCAACTCGACATGGCCGAAACGGGCGTCCTGCATTACGCTCCTCATGTACTGGCGCCCAAATGCCTGCTCGAGCAAGGAAAATCCATCACGGCACACCAGCATGCAATCAATCATCCTCTTCTGCCCCGACCTCGCCAACAAGAGTTAAGACAGAGAGCATGCAATCTAACACCCCTCGATGCCCGTGTCTCACTCCCCAAGCCTCGCGTGCAACTCGACCCGGCTCCACCTGAACCCCATCTCCCACTCGTCCACTCAGGCCAGTCGGGCCAGCCTGCCCAGCCAGTCGATCAATCAATCAATCAATCAATCAATCAATCAATCCACCATTGTCTCTCCCGCAATCGCCATTTGAACCCTGCGGCTTTGTGGCTGCACCAACACCATCACCAACACCACCACCCACCCCACCTCCTCCGTGTCATTGTACCACGAGAAGCTCTCTGGGGAAGAACCACCCCGAGCTTCACCCCAATCGGTACCACGTCGACGGGAACCTTGCAGCTAAGACCCGGTCGAACCATCCCAACGGTGTTGTCGGTGTTTGAACAATGACGCTCGAGGGTCCATGCAGGATCGTCACGTCGGCCTCCCGAGCTCTCTAGATACGCGAAACGGCACCGCGCATCGTGCGACGGAGAGAAGAGAAAAGGAAACCACACGCTGGCTCAGCAGCATGAGCTCAGGGTTTCCAAGCTCGGTGCGCCGGTGGCCGTGTCCTGTACACACACGCACCCTCGACCCGGTGTGCGACAGGTTCTCGCACCACCTGTCCGTAGTACAGCCACCCCCCCAGGTTACGCCCCCCAGCCACGTACAGGCATGTCACAGCCGGGTTCACAGCTGCAATTTCGTGCTCGTGCTGCTAGTGGGTGACCAATGTATCCTCGTACACGATCCCGTTGCTTCTTTTCACGGCTTCACCGTACAAACGTTGGAGTTACTTTTTTTCCTGGATCGCGTCCTCGCCCTCTTTGCCTCTGGTGTCTTGTCAAGGGGGTTCCAGACCTCAATCAGCCTCTCGCCACGAGCAGCCACGCCGAGGGAGATTGACACCGACCCAGCAGCATGATTTGGTCCCGTGAGATGGGGATAATTCCAGAGCTTTCCCTTTTTAGAGACCTGCTTCCTCTGACGGTTATAGATGGAACCACCTAGTCTCACTCGCAACCTTAGCGACTTACAAGTGTCCACAGCCGCGAGACAACCGCCACTGCCCCCCGCGGCTAGGCGGCGCCAGAATTGGAAACTTGCCCCGGCCCGATAGATCCTCGGCGCAGCACTAAAAGGCTCGCACAGGTAGGGAGGGTTTTTGTTTACTTGCACCAGAAGTAAAGTTGAGGTCTTGGTGAGACAGTAGACTGTGATATATCAGATTGGGAACGAGGTTTTTTTTTCTCTCTCTGGCAAAAATAAAAGAATAGCATGGAAAAAAGAATGGGGTGGAAGAAGAAGGTCGACAAATGGATCAGTGCGCTGAAACACATGAGCAACCTCTGATGCGTGAGATCCATCTTGGGATTTCCTGTCTCTGCTTACGGGTATCGCAGATATGTCGCAGATGTCTGGCAAGCGCCTCCGCGGGGTAACCCTCAGAACTCTATTCAAGCTGGCGTGTTGTTTTACTCTGCCTTTTCAGTTAGATGGGTCTGCCTGACTGAGTGTTGAATTCTTCGGTTGATGCCTGGGAAAATACTGACATAGCCAATATGTTAGAAACTGAGGTTCGCATCATCTCCTTTCCAAATGGGATTCAGATGACGAAGACATCCTGAGCCAACTTAAAGACGGCATAGGCGGACATGTCTTTGCTGACCATCTTGTTTTTGATTGCCCAGCTCACTCGGGATCCACTTCCAAGGTCCCGAGCAGAGATGGCCACCTCACAGCTGTGCATGATCACAACAACTGGAACTGCACCCGCGGCATGGAAGCGGTGAGGCAAGAATGAATACACCGACAGAGTCACACGAGACAGTGCCTTACTTCACCAACAACAACTGGAGCTCAGAGGTTTACTTTGTCGTCCTCTTTGCTTCTAATATGAGAATTTTGCATCACCAACTCCGGGAGTCTGGCCTGGGCACTTTTTTCTGGGCTCCCTGCCGCAGCTTGCTACCTTGCCTTGTGCTTTTATAGCCTGTGTCCTAGATTTTGAAGATCTTGGCGGAGATGAGAGATGAGGCTACTAGCGGCTTGGTCCTGTTGTCTTTTCTCTTTGATGGAGGCTCAAGTCATGGTGGCGGCATGCTATTGGGCTTGGCTTGGGGATGATGAACTTGGAAGGCCGAGAAGAATCGTCGTGGTCCAGTCATCCATGGTTGTTTTTATTCAGCCTCGCAGAACTGCGGTATCAGCCAGCGGAGGCTTTGAGGCAAGTCAAAGAAGCAGCAATAGAAGTTATCGAACCCCTCTGTGTAATGTTTTGAGCATGCCATCCTTTGTCCAGCCATTTTGGAATGTCATGAATGCGTCTTGCCCACTTTCGTCCCGGGAGGTTTGATGCAACCTGAACATCGAGATATCAGCTGTTCGCCTCTTTGAACACCAACAAGCAAGCCGCTTCGCCTAGGCGTGATGCTTTTGATCTTGCTGGGGCGTACTCAAGATGGGTGGGTGCTGCAACAGAGGGCCCGGGAAATCTGCATCCTTCTATCTTCATCTGCAAAAACCCCCTGAGTATCAACATCCGGGCCTTTGGCCAGTCAAATCAAACTTGCAAGGATAGTTAGGAGGACAGATATGTAGATCAACGGATGCGGTGCATGAAAGTAGAGCATTCTGCTGATCTGATTTGAGGGCAGTGATAACTACAATGTGAGTGACTTCGAACAAGGCTGCGTTGATTTCCAGACGTACCGGGAAGACGAAGGCACTGACCCTTTGAGCAGCTGTTGCAAGCCTCATCTCCAGGATGGCGTAAGAATGCCTACGCAGGTTGTCCTGCCATTTGCCAAGGTGGCCAGGCCGTGAGGTGACGGAAGCATATCAGCCATGGGTTCTACCGTCATTCACAATTACGGGGGCATGGTCTAATGGTATGACTCCTGACGCAAAAAGGCTTCTTGCAGTTAGAACTGTGTGCATAGTGTATGACGGTTTCTTGGATAGCATGATTGGACCTGGCAAGCCAGAGAGATCCGGGTTCAACCCCCGGTGCCCTTAATCTTTTTTTTTTCTCTTTTAGTTCCCGAGGTTGCGTTGGAGCGTCAACTTCTCTGAGAAGTCGTCTTGGCCCATTGAGGGACGTCTGGCTCCATGCCGGTGACTATTAGAAAGAGTGTCGAGTTGGTGGAATCTGATCACTTGATCTTTTGTAGTCTCAAGCAAGAGAACAATCGACTTTCAACATGCAGTGACGATGAGGTTCGAAATAGTGAAAGCCGCATAGAGTCTGTGAGAAGTTTCAACTTCTAGGACATGATCTGTTTCAATGGCCAACGCTTCCACTGTCCCAGTATCAATCTCCAATTTTATGTTCTCACCAATCATTCACCATTCCAGTGGTGTGTTGCCAGTGTGAAGGCTGTGCCGCACCAGCCAGCGTTAGTTAGCCTTTGTTGTTGGTGTGAGACGGGTTCTGGTTCCGCCGGCTGACATGGCTCATCATGTGTCACTTGCTCTACACCCTCTATCACTTTCAAAACCTATCTCCTGCAGGCTCGTGGAAGCATTTTCTGCTGTTGAATTACCTTACAGGCTGGAGCTTTGTCACACAAATCACCACTAGCAAGCTACACTCGCCGACAGTTGCCACACTTCTTTCACATTCCCGAGGGCAGCACATTAGGCAACGATCTTGTAGCGGACAACCAAGCACATCGCGGAACTGTCCCCGTCAAGCCACAGGCTATGTCTTCAGCCCTCGCAAATAAAACCTCAGCGGCACTGGCTGCGCTTCCACCCATAGCATCAAGGGCAGGCCACACGAGGCACATCCACGTGAGCCAGTTGTCCACTCACCATCGCTTCTCCTTACGGCCCAATGCCGCAACGCAGCTCCGCCACATCAGCGGATATCCTGGAAGCCGGCCCCAAGGTCCCGCCACCGCGTCAGAGAAGCCAGCTTCGGCGAAGAAGGAGGGTTGGCTATCCGTGCTCGATCGCATGGGAGCCAATCGGACTACCAAGATTGTCATTATTGTCTTTCTCTCCATTTATGGAACGATGGAGACAATATTTTACGCTAACGCTGCGTACCGCTACTTTTCGAAGGAGGAGAGTGAATGAGGATGTTGGTTCATTGTGTTGTGCCCGAAAATGAATTACATGGGAAATATATTAGTACAGTACATATGCCCATTACTCAACGGGGTTTGAGTGAAGTTGAGTCTTGGCAGTGATGAATGTATGGGAAGACTGGCAGAGAGCAAAGCACCACTCGAAAAGCTACGTCGTCATAGATATCTCCAACAATTGACGGGTCCTCTCTCGCTTCTGCCAGAGTATGCTCCCATTTCAAGTGCGAGAGAGGGCGGAACCCTGCCCGCAGCAGACAACTAAAGTGGTCCTTCTAGGGCCTGGCTGGTATTTGGCTGAGGGCAAGAAGTCTCCCTTGGCCTTGATATAGGTTTGCTTTTGCCAGGACTACCAGCAAATGCTCACCCTGACTACCACCAAAAGGGGTCAGATAACGTGCCAGACGCAACGTTGTAATGTTGCAGCTGACCGATGTTCTCAAATTGTGGAATTATCGCACAATGAAAGGCTTCAATTAAATATATGTCGAGTGACTATAACAACTGGTCTCTATCTGAATTGCTTTTCTCAGCTATGTACCCGTGCTGCTACAATGGCCCTTCTCACAAAAATCAAGCAATTCCTCAGAGAGCCCTATTCTCAGCTTTCGATTCGAAGGTCTTCGTTACCATTATTCCTCGCGGCTCAGAGTCCTTCCATCCTTCCACGTCCGCGTTCGGATTCCTCCACACCAACTCTGCCATTTGTATGTCTTCATCTGCATCAGAGTCGTGCTCCACTGGTCTCGCAAAGACTTGTGTGTCGTTTGCGGTGCTCGCTAAAGCCCTCAAAGGCGCGACGGAAGGCCCTTCGACAGAATGGTTGGGCGGGAACGTCCTGCTCGAGTGCCTGGTCGAATCAAACGCACTGCTTCTTTTGCCGGATGATCCGTGGCGTCCTCGGCTGCTCGCTGACTCCGTGTTATGAACTCGGCCGCGGAGAGCGAGAGTCATAATTGGCTTGAGAGAAGGGAGGCATGCTGGTATCAACGTTAATGATATGCATGAAAGGGATGGTAGGGGGAGGGGGAGGTGACTGCCGTACCACAGACTACGGCAATGTTGACCTCAACAAGAGTCCATTTTGTCGCCTGGCTGGCTGGCCAGAGGAAGTCTGGATTCCGGAAGTCGATAATGATGGTGAAGTAAATGCGAAAGATAGACACTCCTGTGACACTGTCGAAAACGAATCTATTAGTAGATGCATCATACCTAGCTAGGGTCTTGGAGGCGCTTACAACAGGCCGAGAGCAAAAATGCCAAGGAGAGCGACCTTCTGCGATTTGAGAAGAGTAAGGTTCCAAATGAATGGTAGTGGCAACGCCAGTAATAATATATCCGTAACAGTGTTGAAAAAAGAGTTTACAAGAACGAATTTCAAGAGATCGACACCGCATTCATATTCTGATGGATCAGGAGCATTGATGGGATCAAATCTGGTCCAGAACGCACTGGTTGGATGGCACTGGAGTACGTCCACCAGAATCTGTCAAAATTGTCAATCTGTGGCTGGAATTGTAAATGAAAACTCGATTATGGTTCTGTTCACGTACGACTATGATCGTCCATGCGGAGACAAGCAAGAACAAGATGATTAATGGCCACCTGATTCTGGTATCCACGCGGAAGATGCGCCAGTAGAACGCCAGTATTGCCGATTTCGTGGTGAACGAGCTGAATGCAAAGGTAAATGTAGCTATGAAGATCGCCAAAGAGTACGATCTCATCACGCCAACAGGGGCCGCCCATATATGCAAGCCGAGGCCTCTAGGAACCACTGGTGACGAGATATCGTTAGCTGGTCAAGTCAAGGCTGATCATCTTCTGTGGATTGCTGAATTAAAAGAAGTGGGACCTACTGTAACACGTAGTGAGGAAGACAGCCGAAGTGCTCCATATCTTCCAGATGTCTCTTGTCAGTGCGTGTTCGTGAGGTGCAGTGAGGAGGGCTTGGGACCATTACCAGCGATGTGAGAATGATCCAGTCATCCCACCAGAAGCCGCTCCTAGTAAGTTTTCGAGAAAGAAACCGCAGCCCTACACATACGAGTCCCATGACCCAGGTAAGACATGTGGCTACGACCAAGGCAGGGGCTCTTGTCTCAGTCAGATCCAACCCCGGCGGGGGGCCTGGGAAAAAATCCATGAAATTCGGCCGGAACTAGGTTTTAGTCAAGAAACAGGGCTAATATGTCCCCGAACACTGGAATGCGGCAACACTCCCTCGATCACCCATTCGAGAGCGACCCGGAAAGTCTTTACTAGGGCGATGATAAATGGTGGTAAAGGAACACGTACGCAGAAGTGTAAGAAGAAGCACTGCATTTCAAAGCGTTGAATCTTTAAGTGTGCGATTTTGATCTACATTACGCTAGGCATTGTAGACAAAGAAGAAAGCGTAGACCTTCCTCTAGAGTATAACCTAATCGCCAGCAATAGCCGAACGTTGCCGGGTTAGTATGATCCTGGACGTTTCTTTCCATAGTGAGAGACATGAGCTTAGCGGACTATACCTTGTCTGATCATCTGTTCTAGAACAGAGACAAGTTCGCAAGACACCAAGGGATCATCATGAGCCTGAGCAGACTGCGGGGAAGATCACAAACCAAACCGGTCTTTTGACCTTATACCTAGGAGGGATAGTCTAGTCTATATATAAAGTTCTTATTCTTCTGCTCGGGGAATGTCCGTTAGCTATATTTAGTATTCCTGCAGCGTGTGGTTGGCTAGCTAGCTGTTATCTCATCGGGTGTAGCCAGTAGGGCATCACCTGTTATTGCCGCGTCCGCGTTTTGTTGCAGCGCATTTTATAGCGTTGCTTACTGCTTTTCAGATTGAAGCTGCTGTACTAAGTTTTGGAGCGGGTGCAAGTTACTGAATATAATACGGATGATTTTAGAATAACCAGGAAAAGCCCTTTCGATAGACCTTGCTAAGTGTCCGTCTAGTCACTGCCGCGGCCTCTTTTTCCTTCAATGCGGCCTCGACCGCTGCCTTCTCCTCTGCAACCGTTTCTTCCGGAACGCCCGTGACCAAGTCCACCGCCTCAGCCCGCACACGTTGCGATTTCTTCACAATCTTATACCCTAATATTAAACCAAGGTAGATGGGTATGCCGATGTACTGGACAATGAACCCCTTTGTAGTCAAAAGTGCCAATAAAAACCTCGATGCCTTTGGTGAGTATCAGGATGACCAGGAACGCGAGGGCGATGAAGGAGCCACAGGCGCCAAGTGGAGCGCGGTAGGGAATGTACGCCAAATCAATGTGCTGGATCTTGCGGGCGCGGCAGAAACAGATGTGACAGACGAGGATGGAAATCCAAGTCAGGAGGCCTAGAACTTTTAGCAATGTTCTTCTGGAACAAGACGTGACTCGAAAACTCACCAAAGACAGTGACAAGGCTGGTGAGGTTGTTGAACACTGTTGCAGCACTCGAGCTGACGGACATATACGCCAATCCGCAGAACAACATACAGAGACCCAGTGAGACGAACGGCACGCCGGCTTTGGTTGTACGTGTAAATACCCGGGGTGCATTGCCATCAATGGCAATTCCGTACAGAGTACGAGATGAAATATAGATATCCGAGTTCGCAGCTGAAAACACGAAGACGGCAAGGCATGCATTGATGACATGATCAAGCCCTTTTATCTTCGCGATCTTGATGGCCACGACGAACGGGGAGGCAGCAGCACTTGTCTTGGCCCCGGCAGCGAATGCGAGCTCCTGGCTGTTGTATGGGACGACCAGCCCCAGGAGAAAGACAGATATGACGTAGAAGAAGACGATGCGGAGGAAGGTGAGGCGGATGGCTTTTGGCATGCACAGACGTGGGTTCTTGGCCTCGCCGACAGTGACGCCTACAAGTTCTGTCCCGGAGAAGGCATATACTGCGGCAACCATCGCACTCCACAGACCGAGCAATTGCCCCTTGGCACCACTGACCTTGTACTCCGCGAAAGCTCCGGGTTCAGACCAGTATCGGAATCCAGGACGGTCTCCGGTCGGCCCACCACCAACAGCGAGTATGAACAGGAGAATTATGATGCCGACCATGATTAGCACCTTCAGGGAAGATAACCAAAACTCGAACTCTCCGAAAGTCTTGACGCTGATACTGTTGATGACAATTATCAGGACCAGAGTAATTGTGATGAACACAGCCGGGTTGACGCGGTCACCGACCCAGAACTTCATAATGAGGCCGAAGGCCGAGAGTTGGTTCGGGGTTGCGAGGAGGTATTTGAAGAAGTAGGTGTATCCGGTCGCAAAACCGAGAGCCGGGTCGACGAAACGAGTGGCGTAGCCACCGAAGCCGTGGGATAGGGGCATGTAGGAGATGATCTCGCCAAGGGCGGCCATAACGAGGAAGACAATGCAGCCGACGATGCTGTAGTCTAACAATATTCCTGCCGGGCCGGTCTTGACGAGGGCTGATCCGCTGGAGAAGTGGTTTCATTATTAGTTGAACAGCTGAACTTGGAAGAATGAGCTTGAGACTTACGTCCCAATCATGAGTCCCGTTCCCAGGGCGCCTCCCAAAGCAATCATAGTGACATGGCGAGTCTCGAGGCGTTTCTGCAATTCGTGGCCGTGCTGGTGGGCCAGGTCTTGGACCTCGCCGAGCTTTGCGCTCCGTTGATGCGAAAGTCTCTGCGACCCCACTGCCTCCAGCTTATCTTGATCCATAATTTTTGAAAAGACCTAGACTGTGATAATTCACGGCAAGACTCGGACAACAACGAGCCGACCCTATGAATTCGAGGCTAAGCGACGTCCTCGAGATCGACAGTGACGTTGATGGGAGCAGAGGGTATACCACCAGAAGACTTGCGGGGAAACAGTAATAAATACAGCGGGAGAGCCAAGCGCTGTTTAACTAAAATGCTGGTCGAGTCAAGTATTTGACACTCTGAAATTGTTGATTATCTCTGGGCCCTGGGTCCAAGGTTGCTTCGGGTGTGATTCCCGAGCCCGTGGACACCCTCGGCTCACCATCCCGCAGCTCGGTATCAGATAGGCAATTATTTCGATCAAACCCTTATAGCTAAACTTTTTGATACGGAAAATGCAGAAGGTTGTAAGACCCACCTCCTAGGAGGACAACAAGGATAAGAAGCAACAAAGATGCCCCCCCCCCCTGGATGCAGGGCTCCTTTAAGGAGAAGCCTCCACTCCACGTATGTGGCTCAACATTCACTTTGAAACGTCACATCCCGCAGGATCCCCCCGCGAACCCAACCATTCCAATTCCCGAGTCGAATGGCTTCAGGGTGCTCAGCCGTTTTCGCGCACGGCGATAAGTCCCCAGTCACAGCAGGTCTTCACTAAAGTCGAGATCCTGCGCCATAGCATCTGTCCACAACCAGCTTCCGGCGAGCTGGTCGTTCCCGAAGCCAGACACGTCTGGCTCCCAGTCGAGCAGTCCCGCGACTGAAAGCATCTCTTCGGATGATGCCAGGCCGTTGGCCGCGCTACCGGTGGCGGTCACTTGCTCGGGATGCTCGACAGAGGGCTTGGGCACTCTATTCAGGCTCGATGAGATTTGAACGTCTGCCTTTGGTGGTGCTGGTTCTTTCCTCTGGGTCTGAACGAGATGTAGGATTTCGTGTAGCTTCTCTAGTTCTTGTTTTCGGTACTGAGCAACCACATTGCCATGGGCAATTATCGTGTTCAAGATGCTGAAGGCGGTTTTCAGGTAGCTGCTATCATGATCTGGGAGTCCGGGTATAGCCGTAGTAAGCGTAAGGACGAATGCAGACGAGAAGGTTTGTTCTAAATCGAATGAGAGAAATTTCTCTGATGACACGGTGAGTATTCTTTGTCCTCATCCCAACTTTGGAATGCCGGCCGAAGTATTGCTCACCTAGGAGGTGTTGAGACTGCAAAGTCGACAAGATACGAAGGGACTTGCTCGCTGATTCGGATGATGTATTCAGAAGAGCTTTGATTGGACCTGCGAGGTCTCTATGAACGTAATCTTGCCTTGCCAGGACGTCTTGCAACAACCACATTAGAAGCGGCCGCGTTGCGAGGACCACACACTAGAAACAGTCAGCTGAGCTCATGGGTACCAAAGGCATCGAAAGCTGGACCTGATGATAACTGAGATTCAGCGTTGCGGAAATCCGTGAAGCTGGCTCGTAACCGTCAACCTTGAAGTCGAACCCTGCCGTAAGTTGGGGGGCGAGTTTAGCCATGTCTCTCAAGACTTCTTGGACCTTTTTCAGAAAAGAAGGCTCAAGCTTTCTGTCGGCACCATAAACAGCTAGAACACCGTCAGCGGATGAAAATGGAAGAGAAATATGAAGATTGACTTACTGTTCAAGACCTTGGCGTGCAGCTGCGAAATAGCTACGTGAAGGCCGAGAGCTTTATGCAAGTGGGTGACAGGGTCTGATCGAGGAAAAGAAACAGTTATATCGCTATCTTGGATCGAGCTCGGTGCGCCCATCAATGATGACAGTTTTCGATCCAAGATGTATATCGTCCACCAGATGCAGCGCAGCCTATTGGCTTCCATCTCATTAAGCAGGCCTTCAGCAGGCTCACAATGGAGACCCTGGGTCAGAGCTATGCGAAATGCTTGACCAATCTGAATATGAAGGTAAGTTGGAAGGTCTCTAAGAGGTAACATTGCGACTTATCTTACATAGGTGAAGGCACTATTCCGATGGTCAACCGACTGCAAATACAGAGCGAGGCAGCAAAGTATCTCCATAGACAGAACCGGATCCTGATAAAGCCCTTGATTATCAGGGAACAGCTCTAGAGCTCTGCTGACAAGTCCACTTCCAGGCGGACTTTTTCCTGGCTCTCCTGGAACGAGAAGAGCCTTTCCGAAAGCCATAACGAGTAAAAATTGAATGTGCCATAATCGGGTGTCTGTGGTAGGTTCTTGCTTTGGGCCTTTTCTGTAAAAGTCATGAAGTCCACGCATGAAATTCTCTTCATCAAAAACATGGAAAGTCTGGCCTAGATGAAATTTCACAGTATTGGTAAGGTAAAGAGCGTAGTCAAGGGAGGGGATGTCGACTGTGGGCTGAGGTATCACCTCTCGAGAGGAAGGCCAGTCTAGTTTTATTGCCTGTCCATCAACATTCAAAGGCATTTCCGGCGATTCGTGTTGACCAAGATACTCCTGAATCATTATCAGAACTCGCCGGCTGTAAGCCCATGTTGATGAAGGACCAAGCCATCCTGAGAAAAGTCAGATCAAGTGCTAAATTGGGGTCGAGTTTGGACACTCACGCCTCTTTCCCATGGAATCCGTCAAGAACCTTGAACGGCCACTCGCTAAGGGGTTTCGTGGGTCGCTCAACCTGCCATGGTCTTGTTCAACTAAATCATCGTCCCTGACAGGCACAGTCGTGGCGTCATCAGCGAATAAAAGTGGTGAAGCTGGAACGCCGGAATCTTCAACGATTTGTAAAGATATGTCCCTTTGATCTAACAAGCCTCTGTCAATACTGATATTCAGTAGAATCATAGCGGTATGCGTACCATAATACCTGTCGTCCCGAGGCGAAGATAATCGACGCAAACGCGGCCGCTTTGAAGTCGGCGGAGTCAGAATATCAATATCCGGGGCGTGCTGAGATTTACGCTTGAGCTCATTTAAAAGTCTGGCACTTCAGCATTAAGACCTCTACATCGGAAAAATTTGAGGGCAAATACCTCTCGGAGACCATGACCTTCTTGTCTTCCGTATCAAATACGCATTCCGTCGACCTGCGTAGGCAGTTGCTGCAAGGCATTGAACCCGAGCACTTGACTTTCCGTTCACGGCATCGTAGGCACCTTCAATATTCGGATCAATAAGTTGTGATTCAAGGTCATGTTCTGCACATTGGTCAAACCCCAAAGGCGGGACTCACGCATTGCTTGATCGCTTGCCCCGCGATATCGAGGGTTCCGAGTCGGCCTCGATTTCTGCCGAGATAACAGGACTGTTTGCTTCTCCGGCCATGTCAAACGTCACTCGATATCTAGAATCAGGTATTTTGGAGTGAGATAGTGAATATGACCTCGAGGAGGACGCGGACATCCAACTTGGTGATACCTCGGCGAGAGTGGCGATGCGATCGTCATCTCCGTGACGATGAAGGTTGACCTCGGGACTACTAAACCCACAAGCGGCCACACCACATGAGTCAGCAACACGTGACCTTCCAATGACATTTAACTAGTGAAGTAAAAGGGAGCAGTATCCCCAACACATTTTCACTCCACCATGAAAAGCATCATAAGACACACCGTTATAATTTTCCGAATTTTGCCAGGTAATATTGAAGGAACGTCTTGATGAGCTGTGTCCATGAACCCAGTTTCTTGTGGTCATTTGACATTCCGCTTGATGGCCCCGCCCCCGACTGAGGATGGTCGAGTCGCGGCGTCGCCGAGAGATTACAGTACGCGGGGGGATATGCAGACGTTGTACCCGATTTTAGAGAGGGGATATGGTCCGGATGTGTCTGGGGTGTCTGAATTGTCTGTCTCTCGCCTCGGAACCAGAAATTTGAATTTTCTAGTTATTTTTCTTGTGGCGCCTATTTTGCAGTATCTTTGGGCCTGGAGACAACAACGAATGCATATTCCGACCACGTGTTACCCTCGAGTGGCAAATAGGCAAAGAAACCGTGGGTAAACTCCGCCAATCTTTCCAAAATTTCTGAGGGCAAAGCATGCACGAGGATGCTGGGATATGTATAATTTTCTGGTAGATTCCTGACCTTGACTGACTCGTTCCTAGTTCTATTTCCTATTGGCGACTTTAGAGCCCAAAATAGGACGTTTGACGTGCAAGATTGACAACGTTCTCTATTCCATTGAGGGATTGCCCGCTATGTTGCTCAGATTTTCTGTTCTCTGGACATTCTCACAACCTCGTCGATCGCCTTAGCTGTACGTGCCACGTTATCCTCGCTTAAGCCAGAGACATTGATGCGTCCTGACCCAGGTAAGTGAATGTGGTATTTGCTAACCAACCTATTGCATTGGGATGGCGACAGTGCTAAGCATCTGAATCATTTAATTAGAAGACAACCACTGCCGTTGACAAGGAAACTGCTACTTACGAGAAGAGCCCCCTTTCATTGAGGAGATAAGTCCAATCTCCTGGGGTCTGCATCAAGTCAGACAGGCATTTTCTCCGCGCGTTTTGAACCGGAGTGAGAGCGTACCTTGAGCACATTCACCAATTCGTCGTGAAGAGCATGGCGGTTCCTGTCAAGCCGCCGCCTCATACCACCCAGCTCCATGATCCTAATGAGTTAATCAGCTTCGCACTTTGAGCTTTCGTGGTGATGCGGACCCACCAGGCTTTCCGTAGGTCATTGTCATCGAGCACAGTCTTGACCAATCGGCTTCCATAAGCTGGGGGTGAGGAATATGTGTAACGTATCAGACTCCGCAGTCTGTCCTGAACATTTGACGCAACCTCGCTCGAGTCTGCCACCACGTGGAGGGCTCCGCATCTCTCCCCATACAGCGCGAAGTTCTTGGAAAAGGACTGGCAGACCAGCATCTCCATGCCCGCTTCCACAAAAATGCGAACACCCGCCGCGTCCTCGTTCAAACCATCACCAAGCCCTTGATAAGCACAATCAAAGAACGGCAGATGGCCATGCGCCTTCATCTCGGAAGCCAGCTCTTTCCATTGCTGGGTACTCAGATCGACGCCAGAGGGATTGTGGCAGCACCCCTGAAGGATAAAGATGCTAGCCGGCGGGGCTGTCCGCACGGCGGTGATAAGCGCAGAAAAGTCGACTGCATGCTTAGAAGAATCGAGGTATTGGTACGTGATCGTCTCCATATCAATGTTTTGAAAGATGTCGAGGTGGTTCCCCCACGTGGGAACGCCGACGTAGACCTTGGGCTGTGATTGCCATGTCTTGGCGATCAGTAGAGCGCCCAGCGCATTGGCTCCAGTGCCGGAGATGGTCTGAACGGACGAGATCTACCATCGTGTCAGGAAATATTCATGAGTTGAATGGAGAGAAACATGATTGAAGAGCGAACACACCCTGCCGGATCTCAATGCCCGGCAATCGTCTCCGAATATCAAACTGGCGGCAAGCTTGAGGAATTCTGCATCTCCTGTCGTTGGTCCATACTGTATAATATTTAGCCTGATAGCCTGAAACTAACAGATGCATACAAGACGACATACATCGTGTCCTAAGTCGGCGCGTTCGAGCTGCCTTTTAGCCTATGAATTGGTTAGCTAGGTATTGAACACTAGCATAAGCTGCGATGAACTGCAAGTTTGACCTACAAGCTTGACAACCTCCAACTCTTGGTAATTGCAGGCCTCATTTCGGTAGATGCCAACACCCAAATCTACTTTCTCGGAGTTAAGATCGTTGTCCGCGTCCTTTTTCAGGATGAACATCGGGTCCAGGGGACCTGGTCGAATGTGTCCAAACATCGCGACTTAGGTGATTTCGTGTTGAAACCGTATACGTACGCTTCTTAAGCAGTATATAGGCGGTCCCTTTGTAAAGTGGTAAACACTCAAAGACCTAGCGTCAAGAAAATTATATAAAAAAAAACAATGCCGATACCAGCATGGAGACTTAGCCAGCTATTTTGGCAAGAAAATATTTACCAAATGTAACAGAGAGAGAGAGAACTGTTTGCCTTCCAAGATATTATTAGCTTCGGTAGTTGTGTCCGAGATGACGGCACAAGCTCCCGAGCCCCACTTTCGACGTGCTGGCTTCGGCAACGAATACCGAATCACGCGGGAACGGCAACCGAGGACACTCGAGCTGGTGTTTATTTTGCTGGTGATTCCCATTCGGAAATTGATGACTTGTTCAACTTGGTCACAACGCGTTGATGATATCGTCAAAATGGCTTCCGTCATTAGGAACAATTTGATGCGGCTCAGCGCTGCCGGCAAGCTCTGTACAGTGAGTAAACCAGAATTCCAATTCTTTATCTCAGTCTTCTGATTCCCTGGGGTCGCATGAATCACTGACGGACCCAGGCCATGGGCATCCGGCTTGTAAAAAACACGCAGGTTGTTCACTTGGCGGCCAATGCAGGTTTTGACGCTCTTTTCATTGATCTGGAGCACTCAACACTATCAATCGAGGATTCGAGCCAACATTGCATAGTGGCGCTGCAGCTAGGTATCACACCATTCGTCAGGGTTCCTTACCAGTGCGGCAACGGCTTTGTGCAAAAGGTATTAGATGGCGGGGCTATGGGAGTGATTTTCCCTCATATTCGCGGTCGAGGTAAGATTTGCTGAACCTAAACCACGGCAGGATCGGGATGCAATACTCACAAATTGAGAACAGAGGACGCACGAGCGGCTGTGTCGATTTGCAAGTACCCTCCCCAAGGGACTCGATCCATCACCGGACAACTACCGCTCTTCTCTCTCAAGGCGACACCGCAAGAATCAATAATGTCTGAGACCAACGCTGAGGGCTCCAGCGTCTTCTTGATGATTGAGACGAAAGAAAGCGTACAAGATATCGATGACATAGCATCGGTCCAAGGCGCGGATGTCATCTTGGTCGGCTCGAACGACCTCGCTATCGAGCTTGGAGTTCCAGGCCAGTTCAAGACCAATATCTTCCGGGAGGCCTTGGAGACGGTCAGCAAAGCCTGCAAAAAGCATGGGAAGATTTTTGGCTTGGCAGGTATTTATGATGATCACGACTTACATGACTGGGCTATCAATAGATTGGATGCTCGTTTTCTTCTCGGCGGGCAGGACTCGGCGATACTGGCTAGAGGTGCGAAAGAGACCATGGCAGCTATTACTAAGATACCTACCTATGCTTCCTGAAAATAATAGTCTGACGCCCTCTTGATCACAATATTCTGGTCCGGCAATCGTCACAGCATCCATCATATTTCAAATGCCACGATATATCGCTTCAAAAAAAAAAAAAAAAAAAAAAAACAGACGATCGAGTATACTATGTAGACACCGACTTCGGCCATGTGTAGTGATTGTATCCGCTGCTTGACCATCACACTATACGTGAAAGTTTGTTCCAAACAGGCTACCACGCTCGGACAGTGTAGTTCAGTAAGAAATTGATAAAAGGGTTGCCAAAAGAGCGGCAGTTCCGCGGCCCTTTCCGAACAATGTTTGTGTGGCGTTTCCCTAGCTATCTTGCGTAGAATTTGCCTGAGTATCTTCACCAGCCTCCCCCGTTGAGCTCGCGGTCGTGGTTGAATGTGAAGTCGGCGGAGTGTAAGAATACATCGGCATGGGGGTTGAAGTAGCAGTCGAATCGGCGAGAGGGTTGACATCAGTTGGGCAGTAATAGCCAAAACACTCAGATGTAGTTCCGGAGCCTTCGTAGACATATCTGTCGAAGCTTTCTGCATGTGCGTGGATGATGTCCCTGTCGCAGTCCCATACCACTTCGGTGGTAATAAGAGGTTCTATCGATACTGTGAGGGTCACAGTCTGGTCGGAAAGAGGTCTAACAGCTTCGGCCCGACACATAAGGTTGCCCAGCAGCCTCACGGAGTAGCTTGAATCTCCAATAGTGTGTGGAATAGGCCCAAACTTCGACACAAAGTCATATACTCTGATAACCTGATAAGCAACTAAAATGAGACAGAAAAGTTGAAGTTAGCTGAAGCGCTTACGAAGGACAACAATATGTCGCCACTATTTTAATGCCATCAACGCTGCGCAAGACACGAGTTGACGTGACTGCTGCTGTCATGCCTACGGGGCAGTTGCTGAATGCCATTGCCGGGAGATCAAGATACACCCATTGATAACAGCTGGACTCCACGACACCGAAGGTCTTTGGGGATCCCAGCAATGTGACGGGACAAGCGAGGGAAGTCAATGTGGCGTCTGGTTCCGATGAAGATGCGCCATACTCCACGTAACAATCCACGGAGGAGAGCCACAAATTGGAAGGTGCAAAACACGCCGAGTGTGGCTTGAACACCGTAGTTATCATGGTGAGGCCTGATGTGCTCAGTTTACGTGGAGGAACTGCCGGACATGCTGCAGGTAGGATGAGCATAGAATTCCCCGGAGACTTATAGCGATTGCAAGCATTTATTGGCTTTACCATGAACACCACCTGAGGGTATCACGAGTGCAGACTTGTTAGCCTTAATGGGCTGATGATAAGCTGCCAAGACGGATTCAAGGCCTTGGTTGACATGGTAAAAGGTGTAGTGTAGACAATCAAGAGTTTAGTACTGGATATAAGCCTATGAAAATAGGCATGGCATGTAGGGACAAATGATCGGTCAGTCCATAAAACTGATGTGCACACTTTACCTTCCTTTCTTACCCTAGACGGGGCGCTTTCTGCACCTGGGCATTGATCCTTCAGGAACTGTGTGTGCATCACGGATGCACGGCGAATTTTCAACAATAACAAAAGTGTGCTTCCCGCAAAGTTGGCATAGAGAGGCACAGTATCTCGTTTGGACTTGGTCAACTCGCACACATGTTCAGACAACTCAGTGGAACATACTTGGGGACACATCAAATTGAGATATTATACCGATAGGACTGGGGTCATTTTCGTCACTTCACTCCCACAGCAAGTAATAAAACAATTGTTTGAAAGCGTGTAGCCAGGAATCGATGGAACAAAAGAATAATTAACCTGTGCATGGAAACCAAGCAAAAAACAATGGACGATGCCGGAATCGAACCGGCGACCTTTCGCATGCTACTTGATAAGTGCGAAGCGAACATTATACCCCTAAACCAAACGCCCATTAGTCATGCATTTTGCTCGGGTTTGAGAAATATAATACCTACTTGCTTTGGCTGGGGTCGACAGGTAGTAATGATGAAATTAAAGAATTATTTCTTATGTCAAAGTCACGTAGATAAATGGTCCCGGAGTCGAGGGGGTGGAGGAAAGGATCTTAAGATGGAACACAAGCAGGAAGAGGAGACACTCTTTAGATCTACGGAAGTTGGTAGGGGCAAGATGATCACAAACCTAAGTTCACCTTTATGAGTTCAAGGTCAACTTATTGTATGTTCTTGCTCTGGATAAAACTCCCGGTTGGGAAAGACCGGGTACCTGGTGTGAGTCAGTGACCCATGGACACTTGTAGCTTGAACTGCACAAGTCTCCTCATATGGTACGTAGAATCTCAAAGCCCCTTAAGTATCGCGTCCGCAATCTTCTCAGCAAGCATATACACAGTAGCCTGCGGATTCGCGGGCACAGCAAACGGGAACGCGCTCGCATCCACAACACGGAGCCCTTCCACGCCAAACACCCTCGCCCGCGAGTCCACTACAGCCATCGGGTCCTCGTCTCCCACCTTGCCCATCTTGCACGTACCGCTGGCGTGCCAGACGGTGGATGCCGACTGCCGGATGTACGCCAGGATGTTCTCGTCGCTCGTAACACCTGACCCAGGGGCGAACTCGGATCCGACGCGGACGGGGTCGAGTGAAGGATCCGCCAGTGCCTCGCGGCAGCGCCTGAGCGCCGCCACGGCGACCTCGGCATCCGCTGAGTCCGAGACCCAGGCCAGGTCGAACACGGGGGCGTCTTTGATGCTCGCCGAGCTTATGGTGACGTTTCCGCGGGACAGGGGCGCCGTCAGGGTGGCGCTCACCGCGCCCACTGTCAGGGACCCGTTGCCCGAGGGGATGACGAACCCGAAGGGGATATACTGTACCTCTGGCCAGTCATCCGGGAAGGCTGCGAGCTTGTCCTTGGTCTCCTGGGAGAAGTTGGCGCGCAGGTCCTCGGGGATCTTCTCGAAGGAGAAGTATCCGCCTGCCTGGCTGTATGGCCCGGCCTGGTCGTCGTGGTACTGCTCCAAGGTCGCCTCCCGCACGGACGGGTCTGGAGAGTCCACAAAGGTGCCTGCTGTTGGCGTGCTCATTCCTTGGAGAACGCTGAAGGTTATCTGCTCCCACAGATTCTGTCCCACTCCGGGGAGATCCTTGATCACTGGAATGCCGAGAGACTGGAGCGTTGCGCTTGGCCCGATACCTTGAATCGGTTCTGCATTAGACGGAATCCATAGAATGGGTACTGTTTGGTTGCCTTTCACTTACCAGAAATCATTAAGAGCTGGGGAGAATGGAACACCCCCCCTGAGAGAATGACTTCCTTCCTAGCGATCAGCGTATATGCTGACCCTTGAGTTTCAACTGCCACACCCGTTGCTCTCTGTGCCGCAAATAAGATCTTCGTTGCCTGCGTGTGGGAGTACACTTTCACGCTGGCCTCCTGCTCTGCCGTCTCCAGGTAGCTCGTCTGAGAAGAAGACCGAGTCGCGTCTCGAGGGTCAATCGTGGACGAGGTCCACCCTCCCACGCCACTGATCGACCCGCTGTTCAAGCCCTTCGGCGCAGGCCCCATCCCAATGCCCTGCAGCGCGCGTGCAAGCCACGAGGTCGTCGGATCCACCCAGTTGCCAAAGGACACACGCAGCGGCCTCTCCCCGGCGGTGGTATCATCACCGGCGGCAAATGCATCAGCGTCCCAGCTCGGCGTCGCGTTGGGGGCATTGCGCTTCTCCAAGTCAGGAGGCGTGAGCTGACAGCCCGCCTTGAAGAACGGCAAGACGCTGTCCCACACATAGCTCTCGTCGCCGACCTCCTCAGCCCACCGGTCGTGCGTGCCCTTGGACCCGCGGACGTACGCCAGAGTGTTGAGCGCCGAGCTCCCGCCCAGCGTCTTGCCCCTGGCGTAATGAACGGCTCGCCCGGCTGCGCCTTGTTGCGGAGCAGAGATCAGGTCCCAATCGACCAGGGGCTCGCGCTGGTACGTGGCCGGGTCCGTCCCGAGGACCGGCATGTTCAGCGCGTAGTAGGGCACCACGCTCTGGTTGCCCGTGTCGGCCTGGTATGAGCCCCCCGCTTCGATTACGGCGACGGAGAAGTGAGGGGCCAGTCGAGCCGCGATGGCGAGGCCGGCAGTCCCTCCACCGACAACTGTGAAGGTTAGAATGCGGTTTCGCGGATGTTTTCGAGATAAGCGGAGCCTTGCCTATGTAATCGTAGGTTGCATTTTCTCCGGTTAGGGGCATGCACTGGACCGTGGAGGCTGCGAGTACCGCAGCCCACAAAAGGCACGACAACATCGTGATCGGAGCTCAAAGTAGTTCGTGGAGTGAGTACAGACAGTCTGGACACACAACCGTTGTGGAGAGAGATTGTACAAGAATATATGAGGTTGTTATTCGGGCCCCAATAATATTACTCTACGCCACTAGCAGGGGCCCCTGAAAAACATCCAGGGACCCCTTCCTTACCGCTCCTTATGTGTTAGCACTCATCATCAGCCGAGTGTTTATCCAGTTTAGCGGTCAGCACTACAGTATTAAGATTTAGAACTATTCAATAACACTTTATAGTGCTGCCTAGAATATGGGAGTCGTTCTGACGCGTAGTGATTGTCTTCTAACATCTTTCATTTCATGCAAATTATCACTACGCAGAGTTTCTAAGTGATGTTTAACAATAGTCTAACTGGCTTCACCTGTGGTATTGAACTACGAATTCAAGATGTCGGAATTTCTTTTTCATTCACCTGTCCACCCTAGTTTTCACTTCTATCTGACCGAAATTACCATTCTCACAACCAGCCACACCCTGGCTGTGCTTATTGAACACATGCATTCAGAGTGATCGGTTGCCTTTCATGGTGAATACAAACGCATCATTTCTCGAGGGCCTAAAACACAGGAGGGCCTGAGAGTCGCGTGACGACATGCTTGACTGCGGTGTCCTGGACACTAGCTACCGATGCGTAAGAAAGGTGGCCGGCTGGGAGTTGGCATGAGCAGGCGGGATTAGGCGCGCAGACTCCATCGCCCTGAACAAGAACACTGTTAACACGTCTTTTTGAACTTGGCAACACCTGCCAGGCATAGGACGAACTCACCTCGAGACAGTAATCGAGTACTTTCCCGCTTCTATCAAGTTCGTTGGAAAGCTGTGGGATGGTTTCGTTATTTGCAACCGCAGCGTCGACGAACAGCCCCGTGTTGTTGTCATTTCCGGGCTGTCCAGTGCCATTTACATTGGACAATTTGCCCGGCAAACGGTATGGATTACCGACCAGTACGACCGACTTGATAGCGTCTGCAGCCTTGCCGCTCAGTCGACCGACGGCTCTAAGCATCAGGGTTGCACCTTGAGAATACCCAAAGAGAGCATACTTTTGCTCAGGGCAGTCATGAAGACCTCTATTGATGGTGTCGATTACGAACTCCTCGCCCGAGGCTGTATCCTGCGCGACCCCGGCTGGGTATTGGACGGGAAGGCTGACGCCACCTGGCAATTGATCCAGGATGGTGTGAATCATCGGATAAAACATTGTAGAGACCCCTTGCGGCTCCTGTGTGCCACGGGCGTCGACCAGAACTGTTGATCGTATCACAATCAGCGTTCAAAGTGTCAGCGTGTGTAGATTGGGAACATACCGTAGGAATGACATCCCCCAGTCTCTAAGGGATCCGTGATATTGGCATGCGGCATCGAAAGGAACTGGCTGACTCCGCATCGGCATTCGAACGCTTGGAGTCTCATTGCATCGGTTTCATTGGGGGACACAATGGCACCAGCCAGTACGCTGGTCGACATCTGGGCCAGGGCCAGGGCCAACGTGAACTTGGTGGCGAGTTGAAACATTGTTGAAAGAAATGTGGCGAGAATGATCTTGGCAGTAAAAGAGTAAGACAGAGCGATATGTACGGGAGACGAGCAAGGTTTATGTCTTCGTCCACTGCTGAACGATGGTGGTCTCTGCTGCTTCGCTATGGCGCCGGGGTCACCGAGGACCGGCTATACGGAACTGGCGCTGATGGCTATACCAGGGTATGATCAACGAGACATTCTTTCATCTGTGAAAAGCCCACAGCGTAGCATAAATATAATATGGAACCTTTCACGAGCCCGGCAGGGGTCGTTCCATCGGACAGTGGACGCTGGGTAGGGCAACTTGAACTTGAGTGGGACCTTCAAGTTGTAGTGACCGTTAAGGGGAAATCCCCGTAAGCCCGCTGCAGTACGAGTCGGTACGAGTCGGTACGAGGCCCAGGCCAGTGGGCCATCACCTTCGCCCCAGTTGCAGAGCCACAGCCAAGATTGCGAAGTCTGTATTAATGACCTCCCTGCTAGTGCTATAGCTGCTCTTCATTATAATACAGTGATTGTCCATAAATCTTTTTGGAACTTGTCAGCTAGAATTCCAGCCCACGAGACCTTGTCAATGGCTTCTTGAAAGCAGTATTTATGGCCCAAGTGCTTGGTCGCGTTCGAAGAACAGCCCGACGTCATATTCATCAAGTATAACGAGCGGATAAACTGCGCCGCTATCCAATGTTCCTGATCTTGTCGCAAAGAATAAGCTTCATTCGAATTGCGCCCTCTAGCAAATAGGCCGATAAGCTGGGATAGGATACTGATGATATGCAATGGACCGTGCAGGTTGACATGGCCAGAGTGGTCGATCCTCGACACATATTCATCACTTATTTTGTAGTTGAGGAACGCTTCATCGCTTGGAGACAGGTCGTGATAGCTTGGGAATTTGTTGTGTGGATTTGCCATGTTGGCCAAGATTCCGGGGCGAGTACAGTTACCCAGGTAGAAAGGAATACTATAGCATGTGGAATCAACAAGTTGTTGGACCTCGCGTGTCACATCTCCGGAATGTATGTCGACCCGTGTGTTTGATGGATCATTCCAAGAAGGAGTAAGGGGTTTTGTGAGTCGGGACTTGGCTCGTTCGATGATAAGGCGATAAATGCGCCATGTGTTCCAGATATTTACAATCTGGATGCTTGGGTAAATGTCGCAAGCACCATGGTACGTTTCGATAGATGGGTCGATGTCTTTCCTGCTCTGCATTCTTCTCGGGTACCAAAGCGGCGGCATACTCTCTAGCCACTTCTGGAGCTCGGCGTCTAGCCTTTGAACTCTCTCGCGCAACTCTTGCAGTCTTGATGGGCGTGCATGTAGAGCCAATGACGGGTTGCAGAAATCATGTTGAAGACCTGCAATGTCGACACCAATGATATCAAGTAGCGAGCTTGGATTCATGGGCAAAACAGGTATGACTTGAGTCTTCAGCCATTTCAGCTCAGTCGATGATAACGCGTTGCAGGTTCTGACGGACCGGGATACTCTAGAGTGTAAGAGGTTGCCGACGAGGTATGCGTGGTATTTTGAGCCATGGCAGTTATCATCTCGCTGTGAAAGCAAAGCCAATGCGCCATCGCGGTGCACGCCGTGGGCTTTGACTTGACCGGATACAGCTGATAGAGTATCATGCATCTGCAGCACCAGAGCCGCCAGCACTGTCGCGTCGCGTGCCCGTTCTTCAGGATTATTGATTGCTTGGCGCAGCCGGACTAGAGCTTGACCAAGTAATTGGGTAGAAAGTGAGTCAGAAATGTGGTCGTGTCCCATCGTTGTCCACACCTTGACTGCGACGGCGTTGACTGCGGCGAAGAGAGCTGAACTGGGGGTTTCAGAGGCGAGGACAGGGCGGACAAACTCCAAGAAGCCGCGTGTCGATTCCACACTGCGACCTACGTCGGTGACATAAGTGAGGAAGAACGGAACCGCTAGGTCTTGTGGCGAATGTGACGGGGACAGCAGAATTGTGTTCGTGTCTGGTATCGTCTTTGTCAACTGCTGATTGCGGTTGCTGACGCGCGTTACTTGAGCGGGCTCTTTTCCCAGGTATCGAACAGTCTCGTCCTTGAATTTCAGTCGAGGTCTCTCATAGCCCGCGCATTCGAGTCCAAGGCGGAGACATGCCCTGCAGAATGGCTTTGTTTCGTCACACTTGACACGTCGCTGTCTGCATGTGACGCATCCTCGTGAAGTACCTCGATTGACCATGATTTCCTAGCGCACCGTCTTATATCGGGGAGAATCCAAATCAAGATAAGTTTTGCGACGGATGTATGAGGGTTTTTAAGCTGCCGAGGGACCTTATGTCTGATATCCAATACTGGGGGTAAGCTGACAGGATTACGAAGGTACCCGCTCTCGATCATAGATGCGAGCCGTGGGAGCCGCTGACGGCGTTGCGGCTGTGTCTGATAATCATCTCCATATGGGGCTAGGCTTTGCGACAGCGACAGCGGGTTAGTCACGCTTCCTGATGTCTACCCATCAACTTACTTTGTCAGCTTCTATGTTTGTGAAATATTGCCTTGGCATGACATCGAAGAGGCTGCTGAATCTCATAGCAATTGCCATGTTCGCGTCTTTCTCAGAAGTTGCCGTAATAATGATTAGGTATCAATATGTATATAAACCCAGACATATCCCTCTGGAACCAAAAGCTCATCACAAACATTATCCATTCTTCTCTATAACACTCCAAGTTCTTATCCTTTCACCATGAAATCATCAATTTGTAGCACGACATTTGCTGTACTTGCACTTGCTCACGCAGGGTTCGCAAGTGCTCAAGACGATAGGATGCCCATCCTCACCCTCAACGACGACGAAAACTTCAACTTTGACATTCTCACTGGTCTGGGGCAGATGGCCAACGACGGTGCAGACGTCAATCCCGTGCTCGAAGTTGCAAAGAAAATCAAGCCCGGCGACCGCGACAGCTACACAAAGGCTTGGTTTGATCTTGCAAGTGAGACCAAGGCCAAGGCGTTGGACCCTGAGTATGCTTCCGACTCCGTCAACGTTAGGGCTACTTGGTTCTCTGCGTCCAACTACTTTCGGCGAGCAGACGTCTACAACCGAGCTGACTGGGACGATCCACGCATCAACGATTACTGGGACGAGCAGCGAGCAGCTTTCGATAAGGCTATAGCTGCCTTGCCTGTCCCCGCTGAGCGTGTGGAGATTCATAGCGATGGTTTCAATGTCTCGGGTATCTGGTATCCTCAACTGTCTAAGAACAATCACACTGAGCGCCTCTCAACTATCATCCTTACCCAAGGTTATGATGCTTCCCAGGAGGACTTGTATTCTACCATTGTTGCCCCGGCTTTGGCTCGTGGATACAACGTGTTCTCGTTCGAAGGACCCGGTCAGCCGACCCCACGCAGAGAACAGGGTGTTGGCTTCATACCAGACTGGGAACGCACTGTAACCCCCGTCGTCGACTACCTTCTTTCCGAAAAAGCCGCATTCGTTGATACCGAGCGACTCGTTCTATACGGCCACTCTTTTGGGGGTTATCTTGGCGCTCGAGCCGCTGCTTTTGAGCCCCGACTGTCTGCACTCATGCTTAATGGTGGGGTTTGGGACGCGTATCAAGCATACACTGCATATCTGCCGTCTGACCTACTCGAGATTCTCGAGTCCGGTGATAAAAATGGGTTTGATCAGGCAATGGACGAGTTGCAAAGTGACCCGGAAACATCCACGGTCATTAAATGGGGCATTCAGCAGGGTTTGTGGGCTTTCAAGATGAAGTCACCTTATGATTTCTTCCAGTCGTTCAAGAACTACACGCTGAAGGGAGGCATCGCGGACCGTATCAAGATGCCAGTTTGGATTGCCGATGGAGAGTACGAAGATCTTATGGCGGGTCAGTCACAGCTCGTCAAGGATGCTTTGGGCGAGAGAGCAGACCTCCATATGTTCAATGGAACGGCCGGGTTTCACTGCCAGACTGGTGCTCCGCAAGAGTTGGGCAGGGTCATGTTTGCATGGCTAGACAAGGCTTTGAACAAGTCGTGAGGCCTTGAAATAACGGTTTGACGATCAACATCAAATGTTCACATTGGAGAACTCGGCTTCACACTTTGGGTTGGTGCTTCTCAACTTTTTGTTCAAGGCAAGGCCAAAGTGTCTAGGGGACTATGCGTGTCTGCAGCAATAGTTTAAATAGAAATAGCTCGCATGGTTATCTGACTTGGCGAAATATTTCATTTCGATTCTGATTTTGATCTAATAAACTTATGTTCTCGGATAATGCAGCAAGTTGATACGTAATAATGGTTAGCTGGGGCTTTTCCTAGGGTACTTGCATTTTAGGCCCTCTAAGTGTTGTCAGAGTGGCTGAGCTGCCTGGCTTATATGCCCCTTTCCTTTTTTCCTGTCTCCCCCCCCCCCTTCCGGATTTGTCTACCCTACGTGGCAGGGATCCCTGTAAGCCCGGTACGAGTCGGTACGAGATCGACTCCGAGCCCGATGTGGACCTTGACTGGGACTGGGGCTGTGGCGGATGGGCAGGGAACTTCACCAGGATAAAAAGGTGCGATGATTGATAACTTGGTAGATACTAAGAGCCGATGTTCTGTTGGACAATCATAAACAAAAAAGCCTAGATTGTTCTGTTCGAAGATTAAGTGATTCACCCTTGCCGGAGGGCCCAAAGCAGCTTCTCAGTCACATCTAACTATGACTTTGATGTTCAAAATCGTATGGAGTCCAACTGGTGACCTACCTCATTTGTTACTGCGAAACCTCCATCATGCCCGTGCGGGGTATCATTGACTACAGCAAGTAACTCCATAAGCCTGCCGGAAAAGGATCGCTCCCCATCGAGCAATCCGCGGCGCAGACGGACTGATATCCACTCGCCCCATCCCTTCGCCCACCATACCCCTTGCAACTGGCTGGCAAGGAGTGAGAAGCAGATGAAGATGGCCACCGCGGGTCCTTCGTGTCTCCCGAGACGGTCCATGTATTCTTCAGACACGTCAAAGAGCCAGACAAAAATATCTGTTGTCTCAAGCTCGTCTCTTGGCCGTCCGAAGACGGCGTGAAAGGACCTTTGGAGGTGCTGGATGGCGTCGCTATAGATCACTTGCTCTTCCGGGTCGGGGATTATCTCGCGTAGCTCGTCCATGATACTTGCTAGGTCACATGTAGGATAAGCACGCTGCCTGAGAGCACGTTTTCCACCGTATTCAAACATAGGCGCCAGCTCTCCTGCGTGCAGGATGGCTTGATGAGGCAGCGTGAGCAGTGTCTTGGTACCCCTGAACAGGAAGACCCAGCTGAGGAGGTCCCTCTCCTCGTCGTCCACATTTTCTCCCTGGTCAGACCGTGAGGCGAGCTCTCCGTTCTGGGCCAGGGAATAAAAGCAGGTCAGCGTCGAGAATAGGTAAATTGCTGTGCAGTTCTCTTCCGTGACATTCTCCATCTCAACTTGTACTTTGCTGAGCGCCTCGTGGTAAAGCTTCACTGCCGTGGCCCAATAAGAACTCCTGGCGTGCGGTCGTAGGTGGGAGAGATGCATCGCAGACACGGCCAGCAATGCGTGTAGTACATAGTCTGCGTTCAACGCGATGCGAGGGACACGATATTGCCACACTTCTCTGACCGGTGCGATCGTGGAAAATGTTAGGCAAGTTGACGCAGTGTAGTGGTGCAGCAATTCCATGTGGTCCAGGGTAAATGTCGGCCCTGGAGGATCGCCCGGAGTGCTCGGCGTTGACGGCCCCGGCGCCACGGCTTTGAACGTCATGCGCCGTGACGTGACGGCCTCATAAACACACTCGGCGTCGTGCGCCCGGCAGTTTGCGCATTGTGGCTTCTCCTCCCCGCACTATGCATCCATTAGATTCCACTGCTCGAAGTCTACGCTCCACTGATGCATCGCGACTGACCTTGATGCGGCGCCGCTTGCAGAGCGTGCAGCCGGTCCTTGCTTTTCGGTGCGGTCTGCGTATTACCGTCTTCCCGGGCGTCGCGTCCGTTGCCCCAGACTCGGACATCGCAGCAGCGAGTGGGGCGTCTAGTTTAAGAGCGCGGGTAATGTCAACGCGCTTGAGTAATTCAAATATTGTTCAAGATTGGCGCTTCGTACCGGGAGCATGACTTATACGAAGGCGTTCAGATTTTATATGAACCACATCACAGTCAAGGGGGCGGAAGAGTCGCGCCAAGAACTGGGGCGCAGTTTGCTAGCAGGTTACCCATTATAGGTGGTCGATGGGGGCACAGTGCTTTAGACGCGCAATACCCTATTTATAGCACGGGCCGCTGCATTGTGCTGTATACGGATACGCGCATCCACTAGCGAACGCTCGATTTGCAACACATTGCGGCCCACGGACAGACCACCAGCATGAATATCTACCCACTAATACTAGTAGTTGTAGCCCACATAAACCAGTCAAACTCCGTTAAACCCGGCGTTTTACCAGATACATTTCGTATGAGCACGTAAGAACATCAACATGACCACACTGCCCTGCGATCAATACCATAACAATAGCACTCGTTCCGTAAGCTTATGTATATGCTTGTTATATGCTTGTCTAGCTTCCCCAGGCAACCTCCGGCTGCCGGCTTGACCTCCTACCGAACCCCACTGGGCCGGGCCGGCGTTATACTCTTGGCTACTACCGAATCGGCGGTTGGTTGCTTCCTTGATGCATGTCTCAACTTGCCTTGATTTCTACTTTTCTTTCCTCCAGTAGAACCGTAACCCCTCTTTGCGCCCGGCTCTGACCAAGCATGCCCACTTGCGAGATTGCGTCCTCGTTGCACGACGCATTCAGTTCAAGCTCCACCACTACTCGGTGCTCGGTGCTCGGGCCTGCGTAGCCGGCCAGCCTTGACTTCATCCGTCAAGAACCACCCTGGCCCAAAGACGAGAAGTAATATTTCTCCGTCTTGTGCGACTGTATGCCATCGGCAGCTATCCTCGTCTGTGTCACCAGGTTCTGAACCAGCACCAAGACACTAAGTCCTAAACCGGAGACTGTACCACCCAACATCTTGTCTATCACTGTCTCCCACCTCGTCCAAAATGAGTCACATTTTCATCAACAAGTCAGCGGCGGAAGCCGTCGTCGATGGCCAAAACCCTAACACGGCGTCCCAAGTACTTACTTTCCACCAGAACCTGCCTCACTATGAACAGACGCCACTACACCCTCTTCCCCAGGTGGCCAAGGAGCTGCAACTCAGCCATGTCTTTGTCAAAGACGAGTCGAACCGCTTCGGCCTGCCATCCTTCAAGATCCTCGGTGCATCATGGGCTGTATACAGGGCCCTCGCAGAGAGGCTACGCCTAGATCCGGCGGCCTTTATGGACGACAACCGCGGCAGCCAGTTCTGGGTTCGCCTGGGGAGCATGGCAAGGGCCGAGGGACTCAGCCTGGTGAGCTGCACCGAGGGTAACTGGGGCCGTGCCGTATCCCGCATGGCGAAGTATATCGGCATACCGGCGATTATCTATGTCCCGAGCTTCATGCCCGAGGCCACGCGGGCGCGTATCAGGTCTGAGGGTGCCGAGTTGTTGGTGGTGGATGGTAGCTATGACGATGGCGTTGCTGTTGCTCGAGCTGAAGCAGAGAGGAACGAGCTCGCCATATTAGCTATGGACATGGGCTGGGAAGGATACAAAACATTCCCCGGTGTACGTTGCATCCTCGATCTCTCTCCGGGTTCCATTCACTGACATGCATCAAGTGGGTCGTGGAAGGTTACAGCACGATGCTGAATGAGTCTGACCTACAAGTTCAAGAGGCCACAGGGGCAAAGGCAGCCACGCATGCTTTCATCCCCGTGGGCGTGGGCTCAATCGCCCATGCAGTCACTCAGCACTACAAGGCATTTCCACTTGGTCACCAATCCAGGGCTTCCGTCATGACAGTCGAGCCTACGACAGCGGCCTGCCTAAGAGCATCACTAGAATCAGGCCAGATGACTACCGTCGACACCGGCGACTCCATCATGTGCGGCATGAACTGCGGCACAGTGTCATCCACGGCCTGGCCTACACTCAAATCCGGGGTGGACGCGGACATCACCGTGATGGACGGGGAGGCTCACGCGGCCGTTGATGAACTGTCGACGATGGGATTGCAGCCTGGTCCGTGTGGTGCTGCCACTTTGTCGGCACTGCGGAAGGCATGTCTCGACGCGCGAGAGGAATTCGGTCTTGATCAGAACGCTACGGTCGTTCTGTTTTGCACCGAAGGCAAGCGTGAGTATGAGATCCCGGCCTGATGACTGATTACGCGGTTACGACAGGAAGTGGCAGGCTGAGGTCAACTGGACTATCGCGGGTATAGAGCCAGTTGTAGTTGAAGCGTCAATGCCCCAGAATATATCCGATTGTATTGCAGCACCACGGCCAACTTCTCTCTGAGTCTAGAAAAGCATATTAAACTTGACCATTGCATAATCGCACCTCAGCCCACATGTGTACTTGATAAACGGCCGATTGACAAGTCTGTAGTCTCGGGCCAACTTGAGAAGAACGTAAGATAAAAAGAAAGGGGTATCACAAATTTCGTCCCGCATCATAGAAAAGAACCGCTAATTTCAGACCCTCAGAAAAGGAATACCAATCCAATACTCATCGAGATTGTCGTTGCCCAAATGGATAGCCGTGCCTTGCCCTGAGCACCTGAAGTCGTAACAATACCCGCCCCCGAAGGCGAGGTGACTTGAGCCGTCCCGTTGGGACTCCCAGTGTCCATCTCCAGACCGCCAGCGTCTTTACCAGTGGGCACCGGAGTCGCCACAACAGGCAAGGTAGGACTGCCGGACGCGGTGAGCAAGCCCTCGCCCTCCCCGTCCCCGCCCGCCGTCTCGGTGACCATCGACATAGTCATGGTGTAAGTCATGTCGCCGATGGACTGCTGCAGCGGCACGCTCGTCGGGGTCGGGCGCAGCGTCGTCATGACGATCGGCCTGCTCGTTACCGTCACCTGCGACGCCGAGGCGGGAGGGGGAGCGGCGGCCGCTGGGGGTGAGCTGGTTGGGCTGCCGGCGGTGGCGACCCACTTGGCTATCACGCACTGCTGCATGAGCTGGTTGTCGACGAGCTGGTTGTTCTGCTTCGACGGCGTGAGGCTGAGGATGTAGCTTGTGTCGAAGCTGCCGGCGCCCCAGCCGACGAGGCCCATGAAGACGTCTGAGTTTTGGTTGATGAAGCTGTTTTGTGAGCAGAAGTTTGTGAAGCACTGATTTCAGGGGCGTAGTTAGAATACCAGTTCTCAGAATGCAAACTCGTGGCAGTGCGCGGTGGGCACTACTTAATTATAGGGAGTTGTTCAGGATAGGAGGCACTTACTGTGGAATCGCTTGACGCGCCAGTCTCACTGACAATGCCCTTCCGGCCTGTGGACCTCAAAAAGTCCGCGACAGTGGTGAACGCATCGACATTGTCCGTCGTGCACGTCTTGTGCGTTCCAGAGTTATCCTCATCCAGGTACTTGTGAATGTCCAACACAAGATTATCAGTCGTCCCATCCGGGTTCGTGACGTTCATCAGCGCCGCAGCGCTTCCACTTGATACCAAAGTCGCTGCGCTGTCGAAATTCGTGCCGGGGAGCAGAATCATTTGGCTTGTCGCTCCAGCGCCCCTGATCCCCGTCACCACCTTCTGGCAGGTTGCAGCCCAGACGTTGATATCCAGATCATGCGGCTCGTTCATGAGCTCGAAGACAATCCGGTCCTGGCCCGCGTATTTGGTCGCCAGCTGTGTCCACAGCGCGACGAACTGGTCGTCGGTCGGCCCTCCCTGCCCGATGATGCCGCCGTTCCACCGCGCAAAGTTGTGTATGTCAATCATGCAGTGCGCGCCGGTGCTGAGGCATGCCTGCACGAGCTGGTCATATTTCCCAATGTTGTTGGAATCGAGGTCGCCGCCGAGCTGGTTGTTGACCAGGAACTGCCACGAGACGGGCAGCCGGAACATGTTCAGAGGCTTGTCCAGGGAGGTCCAATGCTGCATCTGCCCCGGGCCATCGCCACCTCCGCCGTTGCTGCCGAGGGGCAGCTGCGTCGAGCCGGTCGGGCATGTGCCGTCTATCTGGCAGCCGAAGTCACCGCCTGCGATAGCGACTCCGAGAAACTGCACCTGTGCGGCCGCGGTAGCCACCAGGGTTACAGCGAGAAAAAGTGAAAATAAAAACATGTTTGTGTTCTGAAGCGAAAGACAAAAAAAGAGAGAATGTGTTGAAGAGAATGGGCTACTTCATGGCAGGCCCTGGTGAGTGAGGGGAATACGGTAGTCCGGTAAAGCTTGTCTTGTGGTTGGCAGCAGCCGAGTCGGGTCGATATATCAGAGACTTGTCGTCCGATGTCCCGCAGCGCTCTGCTATTTGAACGTCGTGCCGAAAGGCGGTGCCCTCCAACTCATAGCCCATCCGCATTGACTCGTGCGACAGGGTTTGGGGCGTCGTCTATCTTTGACCATGGTTATTTACTCCAACGGGCCTGTCTCCTGACAAAGTGCGACCTGTGTCGTCCGAAGATTCCCAGCATCGTGGCGCAGGGTTGGTGTGCCTGTTAGCAAAGTCATTGCTAATTGTGCAGCGGCGGTGCTAGTGTCTGCGGGTGACTTTCCCAGGGGTTGCTGTACATCAGACGTCGCGGGTTTCAGCACTTCAGACGGAAACCAGGGAATAGCCGCGATGCCATACAAGTTCATGCCGCGTACCCAGGCCCAGGGGACAGCCATCTTGGCAGCGGCAGCTCCGGGTTTCCCTCTGAGCATGTAAGTCCGACGACAGTGGCTTCTGGCATAATCCGACGAACAGTCTGCTTGTTTCAATGTGACATACTCCTCTTCATAATTTATACTGCACTCCACTTCAACTGTCGAAATTCATCGAGAGTACTCTATGTGCTACTGCAGAGCAGCCGTGACCCTTGCTGTCCTTCTGCCGCTCCGCATCACTACCATGCCTTATTGACCTGTCATTGGACTTGCCAGATGGCCGCAATGCACAGCCATCCCTTAGCGAACCATTTCCAAGTGGCTGCTTCATTTGACCCAGAACAGGCTGGCCTCCGAGCCGGTCGGTTTTGCCCAAATGTCCATAATATCAGGACCCCGATGACAGTCTCAACGCCTGAATGAGACGGGGCCCAACTCCGGGAAGCACACGTATGCCACGCCCTGATTCGCTTGTCCCCTCTGGTGCGCCACGTTCAGTGTAATACCAAAGTTGGCGTTGGCGCCGCGAACGCCCCAGGAGAGGTCCCCAATGGCAGCAGCTGCCCAGCGTCGGAGAGCTGCTTTTCACCGAACCACCTAACGGTGGCGGTGCTGTCATCCATGTCCGCTTCGAACGCCGTGACTCGTGAATCGTGACAGGTCGATGGCGATACCGCTTTGCATCTTATTATGCTCTAAGTCAGACTAATGGAGGACATGTCGTTCTCTAGAGCAATCTTGACAGCTTTGAAACGTCTTCATCGTTGACAGTGGTGGTAAAGGATCCAAAATTGGCTCCAGATCTCCTCGAAGTGTTCCATTTGTTCCGTTGCATTGGCGAATTTGGGCGATATCGGGGAAAAGCACTACGATCTTGGGCAACAAATGGACATCATCCACAGGAAGGTTAGCCATAAGGCCGTTTGAGGATGAGGTAAACTTGACGGCGGGAAGCACCAGCCCGAGAGAGGCAAGCGTGATCAAGCGCGCCATTCGTGAAGTTGACAACCTGGTGGTATGTCCCTAGGTAGCCTATTGGAGTAGATTTCGGCGATCATATGTATCAATACTGTGATACCGAGGCACAATAGATCGTTAATGGCATCCAAGACTAAAACATCGTATAAGGTGGCACACAATACATATCATGAGGTGGCCAAGATACTCTGCCAGGGCCGGCAGTAGTAATGGCTCGTTGGTCTGATCTTACAGCAAGTTACAAACATCAAAGCTCCAATAGGAGTTAGGTGTACGTCTTGACAAGAACCATTTCGAAGCAGTGTCTACCTCACTACTAGTATTGAGACGCAAGAAGGGAACATGTTCGTCGTAAGAAGCGGTCAGCCAACTACCTCCACGGTTCGCGTTGCTCGGTGTTCATAGAATCGTAGCGCTTGTCGCTACTGCTCGTGAGGGCTTTAAAGGGAATTCTAGTCTCGAGATAGACTCGATATTCATTTCCTCAGTCTGCGCAGACCATGATGTGCGATCTCGCGGGCTGTGCAGGCATATCTGGTCTCATCTAGTCCTCCGCGGCGAGGACATCAATTCATATGTCGCGAGAGCTTCGACCTTGACGGGCCGGTTCATGTCAAGGTTGACGGTTCGTCGACAGCGCCGGCACGAATGGGCACGACCCAATTCTAAGACTTGTGGTGCGAAGTGGTGGCTTGAACACTAGTTTACGGCAGTAGATTGGAAAGTTCCTGCCTAAAACCTGGCATAGCGAATCCCATTGTAAGTCTTACGGAATGAATTCCGCCTTCTCCTTAGTATAGGACACTTATTATCGTTCCAGCTTAGTAGAGGAACTCAAAGAATGCAAATAGTCCATGTGGTGGTTGATCATCGAACCATCCATTCCGCATTGAACAAAGAACGGCAAGGCTGACGGATCTCTAAAGGGTCAGGTTTCATGCCGCCAACGCCAATGCGTTGCAATCTGTGCAGCACGGTGAGCGGATCCGTGCATCTTGCCTCGCCAGTGTTTTTTCATGCCGGCTACCGAGACTAAGACACGGAATTGTGCTCGTCGTGGAATACAAATTCCTCCGATTATTACATCGAAGCCAACCAGCGGTTTCAGAATCTCAATATCTTACATACAATCATTTTTAGCCGCAAGGACGGGATTGTACCATCAATATACATGCTTGTGGTACGAGATCCTGTCCGTTCTCTGTGTGCTGTGCTTTATACTGTCAAGGCCCGTGACCAGGACAAGATCTGGAAGACGCTGGGCCTCCTATCCAGGATCCTTGTCGCAGACCTGCGGGTGTCAAAATGTCGACAACGCCTCCGGACCCTTTACCCCCAGACGAAGACCGAGGCCCACAGATGCTGGGCTTGTTCTGGACTATGGTGGCGATATCCACCGTGATGCTGAGCCTGCGGTTCCATGTCCGCCTCAAAATCAATAGCATTGGCTGGGACGATTGGATGATGCTTCTCACCTGGGTTTGTTCCCCGAACTGGCTGTGTACCGTTGAAACATGACTCACATCAATCAAACAAAAAAGACTGACAGGTATCTCAGGCGTTATTCATTATTGGAACCACTTTTATTACTTTCTTAGTGCGCAACGGCGGAGGCCGGCACATGTGGTACCTTACAAAAGAGCAAATCCTCAATGCCCGGATGTGGTCTATTCTGCCGCAGCCCCCATTTGTTCTTTGCTTCGCAACAGCGAAGACCTCGGTGGCCCTCCTGATACTACGATTTCTGGGTCGTGTGACGTTCTGGCGCAGGATGCTTTTGATCTTCATGACGGTAACCGTGTTGATTCTCAGCTTATTGACCATCGTATTGCTTTTCGCGCAATGCACTCCGGCACGTGCGGTATGGGTTCTTGACATTGAGGGCGCTCACTGCTGGGACCCCAAGATAGCCAATTACTTGTTCAATATCACCAGCGGCTGGAACGTCTTCGTTGACCTCGCCCTGGCACTCCTCCCGGCAACGTTCATTCCCTCTCTCAACATGCGACGCAGAAAGAAAATCGCTATATGCGCGCTTCTCAGTCTTGGCATACTGTGAGAAATCCCGCGTCTGATTTTCCTCTGTGCTGTCTTTGACAACTTTGTTTTCATAAATGCGAGAATACCGCTAACCTCAATTCAGCGCAGCCATTTGTGGCGCAGTCAAAATCAAATATTATTTCGTCGAGCTCACAGAGCGCATGGACTTCACTTGTAAGTTATAAATATCTACTTCGGCGCGAGCTGTCCAGTTCAAGAGGCTGACGGGTCCGGACAATAGGGACCGGCTACGATATCGCGCTATTGAGTGGGGCCGAAGCGTTCTTACTGATAATCTGCGGCTGCGTGCCGACACTAATGCCCCTCTGGGATCGCTTCGTCACTCACAAGCTGGACTCCGACTACGCCCGTAGACTTCTGAACAACGGAAGCTCTTCCACTGCGTCGGGTACAGCCTCGCTAGCAGCAGCTCCGTACACGCGGTCCGTTTCTAGTCGAGGCGTTGTCAATCCAACGACTGTTCAATCGGATCGCCAAACGGAACTCGGAATGGTTCCTCCTCTGTCTGAGACAATTCGAGTGACAAGCAGCTACACCGTCAATCGAGAATGACTTGGATATAGCCATGCGAGAACCGGTGGAGGACTCTCGAATGCATCATGTACACCACGGCATAGGACTCGGTGGTTGTGCATCGCGGATTGTAAGTTATTGTGGATGAGCACACTTCTCTGGAGGCACACGACTTTGGTGGCAGCGGGGAACCGTTGCGAGATCAGCATTCGATAATTTAAATGGGCAAGTGAGTGTGATGCTAGCAGAATCAGCGGAATGAAATCAGGACAACCCAACTGGATGATTTCAATCTGGCGATTGGCCATCTTGGCCCATAGAGGGAATAGTTTCGAGAGTAATTTGAAATAATTTAACAGGTGAGGCGATCTGATCTACCTTTGTTTCTTTCCATGTTGGAACTAAATCGCCACAAGCTTCCAATGACTTCATTCATTTCCAAAGAGGCGAAAAGGGCGGTTCCCCTGCTGCTTCTGGGTAATTCTACGACGAGTGAGACATGAATTTCAGTTAGATTTGGAACCAAGCATACAACACATTCTCTCTTAATTCCATTCTTGAGAGCATAGCGCTTTGAGCGCATGTCCGTCAAAAATCTGAAATCGAAAGTTCCAACAACTGGCAGGGCCCATCGATTAATCCACCACCATTCTCTCGTTGTATCCCGAGATATCGAGTTGCCCCGAGTAACCCATGGACATCATGATGCGGATGTTCTTCCAACTTCGGGATGTCCACCGCTGTAGCGGTGTCCAACCGTGTCCCTCACTACGCTTGGACCATAACAGCTTCCTTTGCATTCACCGACATTCCATTGTGATTCTTTTCGATCGAAAGGTCGGTCATGGAAACACCGGCCACCGAATCCCTTCCTACTGAGCCCAGGACCGGGAGCGGCAGGCCTCCCAGAGTTAATTCCGCAGCTCGATGAGCAGACTCAATCCCTCCAGCAATCCAAGTATGATGCCTGGAGATGTGTTCTCCCGCAAAGTAAAAGTTTCCTTCCGGCTGCTTCATCGCCTCGTGGAACCTCGAGAACTGGCCAGGGAGGTACATCGTATTTCCCCCACCAATCTCGCTGGGCCAATGTACATCAAAGGACTCAATGAACTGGCTAAACACATCGACTCCTTGATGGCGGAAAAAGTCGTTTAGATCTTCCAGGACCAGCTTCACACGCTGCTCCCGTGGGGTCCAGCTCCAGCGGAGAGCGTCCGTCATGCCTGCATAAACCATGAGACAACCACTGCCCGCAGACCCCAGATCATTGGAAGGGTAGACGATCCATCTGATGCGGAGGTCTGTCTGTGTCTGGCCACCAAAGCAAGGCGATGATGAGTGTTCCCAAAATCGGGTCTGGAAATGCAATCCCATCTTGTACAGGGGGCCTTCGTGGATTGCCTGAATGGCTCTCTCCTTCATGTAGGACCACTTGGGTCGGACCCGGATGTTGTGTATGGCTGCGGGAGGCAGTGCCAGGATTACTTTGTCGAAATGAAGTTCTCGCGGAGGAATTCCTTCGATCACAAGCTTCGACTTTCCATCGGGCAGCTCGTATATTTCCATCACTTGCGCATTTCGAAATACGCAGGACGGCCCCAGAGCCTTTGCCGCCGAGTCGGTGATACTTGTCAGACCTCCTCGGACGGTTACCCACTCTGCACAAGGGAAGAGTCAGTTTAGCACTTGATTACATCACCAAGGCAAAACGTCATAACTTACCAGAATTAGCGAAGTGCATGGTCTGCAGGACCAAGTCAGTGAAGCCTTGGTCGTACTGGTTCGTCTGGCTCATGATAAGCTCCACGAAGTCGATCACTTCATCCGGCCACTCTGCAACGTCTCGGAGGTATTGCCGAAACGTCAACTGGTCGTAACGAAGAACTGCCGCCATACCACACTCAATGTCTTTGTTGAGAAGATCAATCCAAGGGCTCATGACCTGAAATAAAAGTTCCCGCGCGGTTTTGTTGTGAAATGCCTCAGGCAACCCCATCGACGCAGCCATTGACCTGTCTGAAGCATCCCAGACCCGTCCTTGAAGGTAAACCTTGTTATTGGGGTGTTGCAGTACGTAAGGGATGAACTCAATCTTGTCATTGGCGGAGTCGTGGGTATTAAGATACCGGACCATGTCAAACACGCACGAGTGCAGTGGTGACAGTGGAATTCGCATTGCACCTGCCTCAAAGAAAGCGTCATGTCCCTTGCCTGTGGGCTTGAAGTGGTGTGTGTAAATCCTGCCACCTACTCTGCTCTTGGATTCGAAGACCGCCACTGAATGGCCCTGTTGCTTCAAAAGAAGTGCCGCGTAGAGTCCGGCAATCCCCCCACCGACGATACCGATCTGCATCATCTTGAGATAGAATAAGAAGTCCGCTTTGAAAGTGATGGTTTAACAGAAGATAGACTACTTCAGCCTCCGCAGCATTATGGACACCGCGAAGCATTGCCACCTTTTATACTTGGTCAACGCCCGTTTCTCACGCCGCCGAAACTCGCGATGCTACGACTTCACCGCCTACGTCCTCATCCACTGACGTATTCATACATCGCCAGCATCCATGGATTTTGACATGCTTGGATGAGGAAGGAAATGACGTATGCGGGGTCGAAGTCCGGGAATGGGAATCGAATCAGATTTTATGATGCTGAGACATTTTGGATCGCCATGGCCGGTCCACTTGTACACTATAGGGAATATTTTGAAGAAGCTGCAGAAGGATGCGTTTGTGCGACATGAAATTCAAGGTACACTCAATTCCCACCGGACTGGCGCGCCAGATTAGGAAAATCACTGGGCTTCCAAGGTTAATTGCATGATAATTTTGTCAGCGCGCCGAGTCGTATACTCAGTGTGTGACATCATATCAAGCTGGCAGCTTTACGGTCCCTTCCTTTGTCTCGAAAGCATTGGATTGTATTAGCATTCTCGGGTGACGACTTTTATAGACCTATGCCTTCGTAGTCTGCTTGGTTGGCGGCATTTTTGGGCTGTTGCTCGGACGTTTCCATTGCACCTGCGCGCACCATACAATAATTGTGAGCCAGTTCGCAGCAAGATCTTGAGCCTCTAGAATCAGATTCACAAGCCTGAACTCACCATAAAGATGAGCCACGGCGCTGCTTCGAAGGAAGTATTGTCCTCCGGAGGAGAGTATGACACGGAGGCGAGTGCAGTGCAAGGCCAAGGCCTGTGTGGGGAAGAAAACCCAGTCAATTGGCCCAACCTGTCAAAATGTGAGTGCCCAAGAAATGGCTTCCCAGTGAAATTTGCCTGATAATGACACACTTGATATAGGGTTTTATACAGGTATCGTTGTCGGTATATCTGGCATAGTTGGTTTCAGCTCAAGCGTACACACACCTGCAATCCGTGCAATTGCAGAGGACCTCAACACATCAACGACGGCATCTACCCTGGGAGCAACCACATACCTGGTTGGCTTTGGTTTTGGGCCATTTATTTTTGCCCCGTTGGCTGAGGTATTGTGAGTAACAAGAAGAATCAACACAGCGTCCCGTGCTCACAGAACACTTTGTCCAGTGGAAGAAATCATATTTACTATTCGACGTTCCTCACCTTTTGCTTGGCAAACCTGGGATGCGCTCTCTCGCCGAACATAGCCGCCTTTCTCATTTTTCGCTTTATGGCGGGCTTCTTCGGCTCACCTGGCGTCGCCAATTCTGCAGGTTCAATAGTCGACTTGTGGCCCGATTCCCAACGATCCGTGCCCTTGGCGTTCTACACAGTCGCCAGTTTCTGTGGTCCTGTCCTTGCTCCTATTATTGGCGGTGTCCTGACACAATATGTATCATGGAGATGGAATTTCTGGATTGTCTTGATCGTTTTCTGCTGCGATATATTCCGTTCTTGTCATTTGGTTGCCTGAGACATACCCACCAAGACTGCTCCAGCAGAAACTTGAGGGACATGGTACAGCCAAGGCGGAATTCAGTGGACAGCGCCGAAAATCCTTGAGGAATCTTTTCGCCTTGACCCTTACGCGACCCTGGATTATCTTGGTCACGGAGCCCATCCTGATTTCACTGTCCCTCTACATGGCCTTCGTGTACGGCGTTCTCTTTATCGACTTCACGGCCTACCCCATCGTGTTCCAAAAGACCCGTGGGTGGTCCCTGAGCATCTCGGGACTTTCCTTCCTCGGCATTGGCTTGGGTATGGTTCTCGCAGCCGCACTGTCTCCTTTGGTCAACCGCATTCACGCGTACTATGTCCGAAAGCTGGGCGAGCCCGGATCCATCCAGCCAGAGGCACGACTGCCCCATCTGATCATCGCGGCGTGGCTCTTGCCTCTGGGCCTTTTCTGGTTCGGATGGACCGCCCTGCCCCCGACACCTTGGCAGTGGAGCATTGTAGCGGGTGTGCCGTTCGGCTTTGGCTTGGTCATGTTGTTCTTGGGAATAACTGCGTACCTGACTGATTGCTATGCTGAATATAGCACAAGCGCGCTTGCAGCTTGTGCGTTGTTGCGGTCACTGTTTGGCGCTGGATTTGCTGTGTTTGCAGAAAGCATGTACGAGTCAATGGGTACGCCCTGGGCGACTAGTGTTCTGGGTTTTGTGGCATTAGCATTGGCCTTGTTACCACCCTTCTTCTACAGGTACGGGGCGCGTATACGTTCTGTGAGCAAGTTCCATGTCGCCACTGTTCAACAATAGCATACTCGAAGAGTCTGGCGATTTCCCGATTCCCGACACGGTACGGGCATGCAGTCCGGCAGCAGTCACCGCTAGTTCAAACAAAGAGATCTAGTTCAGTCACTTTACAGAAGGATGAGAACACAATCTTGGAATCAAGTAAATAAATTGCGCCGGGATTTCACATCGTATAAAGTAGATAGCACTCAAATAGACAGCTTGAAATATAGAGAAAGCGACATTCGTTGTAGACTCAATCCCATTGAGGTTTGTCACCGCTCCGCGATCCAGTCCACAGATCCCAGGCAGAATCCTGGAATATATTAGTGCGGCCAGAGTAAGAGGAATCAAGGGAGGGAGAAGACGAGTATAGAAAAGATCACTCAATAGGAAATACTCACTAATTGAAACGAGGCACTTGTATATCTAGTTAAGCAGTATATTGTAATCCAATCCACAGCTTTGAAATGACGAATACTAGTACTAAAATTAGGATACAAGTTTTTAAACCGACATGAAATCTACCATGTACATAATTGTTGGATGGTGTTTAAGAATTGAGAGGTAATTATTGTAGTCATATTCCACGCTCTTCAGATGAGCATGGCAACCATTATATCGGGTGAACACGACAGTGAGGCATGTTCGCATGAATATCGAGGCCTGAACAAGCCTCCCCAGATCATATTCACCCTTCAACGTGCAGTAAGGTCTGTCTGTGTTGTTATGAGTGACAACCGTTATTGGACGAAGCCTCCGACAGACTTGTCGACCCACGTAGTCGCCAGCCCCTTGTCCACACAGGCAGTCGTAGCGAAGACCCGGCCCCGGTTGAAAAGACACTCAGGGTCATACTTGGACTTGATCTCCAGCAGGCGTGCAAAGTTGTCCTCGCCCCAGACCTCGCCCGCGACGCTGAAAGGCGCGAGGTAGTTGGGATAGTCGTAGATGGCGGGCTCACCCTGGGTCTTCTCGAAGTCGCGCAGGTAGGCCATCAGGTGGTTTTCCTCGCGGTCGTAAACGTAGGCCTGGTTGGTGTGGTTGGTCCACTCGGCCGACGTGAGGGTGATGTGTGCGCTTGTGGAGTGGGGCCAGGCCGTATCACTGTCGCTGGCTGGCAGCTGGCCATTAAGGCCCGGCAGGAGGTCTTCACGCACGTTGTGTCAGCTCCCAGTGCACAAGGCAGACAAGCAGATAAGGGGACTTGGTTCACTTACACTCGTCCACCCAGATGGTGTGACCAGGGTCCTCACCACGGGAGATTAATCCATTAACGGTGTCCTTGTAGATAGCAAATGTCTGGTTGTAGAAGTCAACAGTTGAGTGGGTGTGGCTCTTGCCGTAGAAGATGCGCTGGTAGCCGTCTAGTATGTGTTAGTAACCTGCTACGGATACTAAAGTGATGCGTTCTGAAACATTCCAAGACATCAAAAATAGGGATCCGTAAAAGAAGAAGGGTGGTACTGACAGGGATAGTTGGTGAGGAGGTACTGGTCCAGGCTCTTTAGTGTCCATTCTTGAATGGCAATGGAAGAAGCGCCTTCGTAGAATGAGCCAAATGTGCTGTTGAGTATGGTCTCGTTGCCTCCGAAGTACACCGCGTTGAGCTGGAAGACGAACTGGCGCTCGCGCAACGGCACCACGGCGTTTGGCTCCTGAGGATCTTTGTAATAGTACAAGAGTGCCGGGAACGCGTCAGGGTCCTGGTTATTCTCGAAGAAGTTCGTTGTCTGCTCGAACACATGCGAGGCTTGATCCTCCGCCCAGTCGATAGTAGCAGTGTATACAACGCCAGGGTCGGGGTACCTGAGGTGGTTTGAATCAGAATTCGGAAGCTGGAAGTAGTTCTCGAAATTTAGAAATCGTGAAAGATGACAAAACTCACGCTTGAATGTAGAAGTGGGTGACAACGCCAACGCCCATCCATCCAGCGCCAGTGCAGGCCCAGAAGAGGTCCGAGTACTCATTGTAAGGGTTGGCATAGATGACTTGTCCGTCGAGCAGAACCACTTCCAGACCCACCAGATTGTCGTTGGCGATACCGTACTTGTTCGTCTGGAATGCGATGCCTCCACCGAGCAGGAAGCCGCCAACACCGATGGAGGCAGCACGGGGACCCAGAAAGGCCCACCCGGTTCCCTCGAGGAAGCTGTAGACGTCGCCGGCTTCATTACCGCCGCCTACCTTCAAGATCGGCCAAGAAGTGCTTGGGCTGGTGGCGCTCACGTTGGCTGTGCTGGCAAACTCAGTTTGACCAAATTTGTGGCTTGAATTCTGCATTAATGACTACGGTCTTGTTCGAATTGACTGGGTCGGCAGGAGAGGATACTAACAGGTCGATTATGACACTGGGAGACTGTGCTCCTCCGAAGTCTGCATGACCGCCGCCCACTGCAAGTGCCAAAGTCAATCAATGCTAGCAAAGACAAAGATTGGGAATGATTGTGAAATAGATAGACCGTGAAAGTTTTGAGGACTATACGTACTAATGGCAAATCCATTGTCACCCCAGAAAGTGTGAGCCACAGAGTAGAACTGCATGATGACACTGACGTCGACTGTATTTTCCGGGTAGAGAATCAACTCAGGCCAGATCTTGCGCTGCTCAGTCCAAATTCTGGCAATGGTCTGCCCATAGCGGAAATCTCCTTGGCGAGAGATCTTTGAAGAGTTGAGCGTCAGCTCGAGACTGGCCACTGCATCGGCCTTGCTTGTGAAATTGGAAAAGACTCCAATAGGAGCGTCCGCAACCGGAAATGTTTCATTGCGCTGCTGCCAGGCCGTAGCAGCTTGGGCAGTGGCCGCAAAGCCCAGACAGGCACTGATGAGGCTGCACCACTTCATCTTGACAGAGACTGTACTTGCAAGACTTGGGCAGATGACCAGTCAAGAATATCACGGCCTTGATCCAAAGTGCCACGTTGAGAAAATGGAGACTGTCATTCAGGCCTATAGCTTCTTATAACGTCTCTTACGGCATCTCTATACCTCCTTAGGTATCCCTGCTGTTATTTATTGGTCTCGGCATCAAATTCACTCCGACTGCGAGACCGGGCGAAGTGGTACCTTGTGGGTCCATACCTGCCGATGGAAAAAGCACAGGGGGAACCAAATTGTGGATGCCCCGAGAAGGAGTAGTATCGTCGTTCCATGTCATGATCCTTGGCATCGGGCAACAGCTTCTCCACTCACACAATGTGGGTACTAATTCACCCGACCTTGATGTCGTCCCAGTTTTTGCTGCATCCTAGTACCTTCCAAAATCAGGAGTATCGGATATTAGAATGTTCAAATGACCCGGAAATGATCACGTCATGTGCGGGTGTTCACGGCAGTCGATTAAACATGTACATAGGAACTGATGTAAAATTTCTAATATCTTTACAGTCTAGGAGAATGTACTTACCAAATTGCATTCAACTTGATATTGGTTTTATAGAAGGGCTTGTAATAAAAGTTTGAATGCTAATTCAAAGGGTTTATTTAACCTTCCACAACTAGATAATGATTAAATTCTATCCGGGTTCGGAGATGTCGCGGCGAATTGATCATGAGCTCGTCATCCAGGGGAATTATATGATTGCAATGCGAATTGTCTCGTAGCGGTCGGCCTTCCGGTCCTCCACGTCCGTTCCCAAGTTCAAAGGGACGCTGTCGTCGGTCACACCTAATGTCGTCCGCCTCGGCACAGTCCGCAAATCCAGACATGACACCTCATTGACAGCAGCCCATGGTCGCCCAGTCTCAAAATAACTCCGAAGGTTGCCAAAACATTCGGTCGCTGCTTTGGCAAATGAGGCCTCGGTCAAACCACCCATGTGCGGTTGGACAACGGCCTTGTCTGGTCGTGAACGGAAGTATGGATGGATTCCAACAGGTTCGTTGTCAAACACGTCAAGTCCTGCGCGTCGGATCTTTCCCGCTTCCAAACTCTCTACTAGGGCCTCGTCATCGACAAGTGCGCCGCGCGAGCTGTTAATGAAATATGAACCATCCCTCATTTTGTTGAACTTGTCGCGCGACATGAGACCTCTTGTATCCTCTGTCAAAGGGCAATGCAAGGACAGAACGTCGGAGCACTTCAAAAGGTCGTCCAAAGTGTCGCATCGTCTGTAGAAAAGATTTGGCGGGGCAGGAACAGATCTTCCGCTGCGATTCCAATATGCAACTCGCATTCCGAAAGCCATGCTGGCTTTCCGAGCCAGCAGAGAGCCAGTCTTTCCCATGCCCACGATCCCGAGCGTCATGCCAGATGGATCCTGTCCAAGTCCCAAGCCTGCGCGCCAGAGCCCATTTCGCAAGTTCTGCTCGGCAAGAGAAGTGTTTCTGAGGACGCCAAGCACCAGAAACAGGGCCATGTCGGCCGTCGCTTCACAGGTGGCATTTCTGGAGTTGCAGAACCATATTCCTTGATTTGTCATCCAGTCAACGTCAAAGTCGTTGTATCCGCATTGCGCTGACACGATGATGCGTAGATCTGGCAGAAACGGAGACAGGAGTTCTGCATCAAATGGCTCGTATGGCTTGGGGCTTAGACGGGTCACCAGGGCCTGATAAGGTCCATATTTCGCGATGTGTTTGGGTATCTTGGCGAGGAGTTGGTCTCGGTCTTCAGCATCCAGAGTCTTCAACCGTGTCAGCAAACTATCCTGCAGTATTTCGGCGTCCCTCAATGCTGCGGGACTCACGTGTATCTCAAAAAAGTCCGAGTTGCGCAAAGCCTCTCCGCCGTCATGCACTGTCTTACCCAGCAAGAGAATACGAGGTCTTCGGGAACAAACGCGGACCACGGGCTCACAAGTATACGAAAATTCCATTTTGGGCAAAGACGTAGAGTTTTGGTCAAAAGAGATCACACGTAATGGCATGCTATGCAACAGAATGCGGTAGCCTGGGTCAATCCACCCGTCAGTCTTTATACTACGTATAAGTTCAAAGACCCCACGGCGACAGAAAGGGTTGCGGTCCACCTAATCCATTGAAGACTGTAACCATAACAACTTTAAATAACTCCCTTTTTTTTTTTACACACAAATTCGCGATTTTCATGAAGATCTGATATGAACTTCTAATATTAGAATAAAAAATAGGAAGTTTTTGAAGGGTATACAATAAATGTCTATAATTTTCACGAAAGCTTATTGAGTTTTAATCGTGGATATTTCATATCCTGGTCCCCGCCGCATTCATGTTAGGTCTGGTTCACCGACGTGACATGCCATCAGATAAAACTGGAGTGCCGTCTAGCCGCAAGCAGGTGGCATGTGCGTTTTATCTAATCTAATCCATCTGCATCTTGTCCCCACGTGGAATGCTACACTTTCTGACCCGCAGCAGTTCCGAAACCGGATTCTGGCGACGACAGTACAGTAGGGACTGTAAGGTTGATGCCGATGAGCAAAGATTGTGGACCGACACGACGTCAGCTTCCTCCGATACCTGTAGCAGAAGTGTCACCTGTAGGGATCCTCATGGCGGGCGGCGAGAGAGAAGCTTCTCGCTTGTTGGTGCATGTAGATGGAGTTCCGAGTCAGGGATGTACATTGCAAAAGCATTTGCGCGATTTTGAAGTCAGGCTGTCCGTAGAACTTGCATCAGGGTTCCGATGGTCGTTCAATTTGCGTTGTACTTAAGCGAATGCAGACTCGAGCACACAGTGCAGGCCTCTCTCGATACCCAAGCAGAGTGCCACATGTGGGCACATGTGGTCTCACAGCTTCGTGGCTTGATTACCTTTACACCACGAGGTTGGACATCACCATCTATGTAATCAAGGAAACCTGAATCAGGCCAAGAATGCTTCACCGTACTTCCAATGCTCCTCTCCGGGATCATGATGGACAGCATATCTGTCAATGGGTCCCTGATTCCACTGATGTGCACAGGGAAGCTTGTTTGCGATGACAGCGGGTCCCTCGCTAAGTAGCGCGACTGGGATTGTCTGGACCTTCGTACCTAATAGGTGGTTAATTATATCCGTACTTCCGTGAGAAATGCCGTGTAAGTCTAGGAGGCCCTGCAGCGAGAATTACGCCCTGTCCAGATAGTGGCGGGACCTTGTTGCAAGTATACTTTTGTTGTTGGCCTGCGCACTACATGTTTTACCAGGGAAGATCGACATACGAATATCACATCCCGTGAAATGAAGACTGCAGTTTTGTGATCAAATGAAGCTCACACAAAGGAGTGTACATCCTCGTAGGTTGCGCGCGCTGCGGGACTGCATATTCAGGTGGAGTGCACACGACTTCTCCGGGAAAGCGCTCACGCAGGGGAGCGTGCGCACCGGAGGATGATCGGCTGCCGATTAGTATTCCGAGTGCTTAACTTTAGGAGAAATATGAAGCGAAATCGGGATGGTATGGCGGCATCTGCGTTGCGAATTGCGGGTGATACGAATGTTGACAAACCATGGTGTAAGCAAGGGCAGACATCTTTGAACCAGGGAAGACTTACTCGACGTCCGAGTCAAGATTGGATCCAAGTCGAGGAGCCGGCAGCATGTCGTCTTAGATGCTGGGACGTCCCTTCGTATCACCACACTGCCTTGGATGACCAACGCCGTGCATGTGGCCGTCCCTCTCTCCGCTGGAGCAATCCCATCTTTGATCAATAAATCCTCCCAAGCAGTTGCCATCGACTAAACGATATGGGAAGCATTGGCGTCCCCCAGGTAGAGCAACCTCACCACGAGGACTTGAAATTGTTCACAACTCTGAACGATGTCCTCGAAACGAGGGCTCTGACGCACCCGGATCGACCACTCATTTCCTACCCCAAGGATGAGACAGACCTTGTCAACTACACCGGTACCGAGCTGGACCATCTTACCCGTCGAATAGCAGTTTATGCTGCGAAAGCGCTTGGTGGACTGGGCCTGGAGCATGATGACCGGCTAGACCAAAGGAAACTGGTGGTGGCAATTGTTGGGATCTCGAGCCTCGAGTATTACCTGACATTTCTTTCTCTTCAACGGCTGGGAATCACCACCTTTTTTATTTCTCCACGATTAGCAGATCCCGGGTATATACACCTACTCAAAGAGACAGGGTGTGATATCGCCATTGCCAGTGGTCCATCTTCCACCACTCTCGAAAGACTGCAGAAGAACGGCTCGCTCGCAGAGTCTTTCACTCTTCTACCAATGATCGACGCTCAGTTCTTGGACCGGGAGTGTCATACCATCGACAGCCCTGACTTCAGGCCGTTGTGCTTCGACCCGGCGCCGGGTTTCATCATTCACAGCGGCGGCACGACAGGCCTTCCCAAGCCTGTGCCTCTCCCTGCATCTGCTTGGCTCACCCAAGCCAGTGATATTGTGCGGCGCATTCCACGAGTCGACACGCTTTCGACGCTGCCACTTTTTCACAGTTTTGGCCTCGCCACACTGCTCCGCGGACTTGTCAGTGGCACCCGTCTGAGTCTCCTCAACGCGTCTCGGCCCGTAACCGCAGCCAACGTGTTCGGCTGTCTAGATGCCACGAGTTCTGAGGCCTTAGTTACCGTTCCGTACACTTTGAAGTTCCTGGTCGAGGCGGATGGTGGCCTGGAGAGACTCAGTGTCTTGAGACAAGTCATCAATGCCGGGTCAGCAATACCGGACGATTTGGGGGACAAGATTGTCGCGGCCGGCGGGAATATCTTTCATCTGTACGGACAGACCGAATGCGGCGCCTTGATGGAGCCGCCGGCTGACAGATGGCTGTGGAGCTGGGTCACGCCTTTGCCTCATGCCAAGCCGTATCTCCATTTTGAACCTGAGATTAGCCACGCCTTGCAGGATTTACATCACCTCGTGATTAGGCCGGGATTGAAACAAAAGGTTCTCTCGGACCGACCTGATGGGTCGTATGGTACCAAGGATTTGTTTCAACGTCACCCCACGATACCAGACTTGTGGAAGTTCGCCGCCCGGAAGGACGATATTATTGTGATGCTCAATGGAGAGAAGGCCGACCCCATCCCTGTTGAGGATGCGTTAAAAGTCAATTCAGAGGTTGCCACCGCTGTTGTCTTTGGGGCCGGACAAGAGGCCCTCGGTGTGGTGGTAATCAAGTCTCTTTCGTCTGCCCCTCTCCCTCCCGCAGAGTTTATGAAGGCCATCAGTCCTAGTGTCGATTTGGGAAACTCACGAGTCCCGGCATACGCTCGAATATCAAGGGACATGATCGTTGTGAAGGAAGCAGGTACACCGTTCCCAGCGACGGATAAAGGCACCGTCATCCGCTCGGCATTCCTCAAGGAGATGGAAGGGGATATCGAGAGGCTATATGCAGGCAGGTCAGGCTCAAAACTCAAAGAATCTGTCACAGAGGTGCCAATGTCACATGATGAGGTGCTTGCCATCGTTTCAGGTATCGTTAAGGACGAAATTCGATCAAAAGATGCACATGACATCTCAACATCAGAAGGCAGAGCTGTTGATGAGACGAAAGGCTTGGGCGACTTATCTATCGACGCAGACTTTTTTGATCTCGGCGTGGACTCGTTGCAAGCCAGCAATATTCGCAGCCGGATTCAAAGAGAAATTGATCTCCACGGCATATCGCTAGCGACGAACGTCGTATTTGACTATCCAACGGTCGCACTTCTCGGTGACCATGTGCTGCGTTTGCACCTTGGCAACAATGTGCACTCAGAGCAAATCGATCTTGAACAACTGGCAAGGGCGATGGTAAAGAAATACAGCAACTTCGCATCCACTGAGCCTAGTGCAGAAGCCGTGAATGCTCCAACCAAGGCGAAGACTGTGGTAAGTATTGTTTTGCTCCTCAACTCCTTACCTACCTTATTCCAACCAAGCAACCACTGACGCCTGCTGATATGTTGTTTCGTAGCTCCTCACGGGTGCAACCGGCCAGGTTGGCGCCCACCTCTTATTCTCCTTGCTGTCACGCCCAGATGTAGAGCGCATCCTATGTCTCGTCCGCGCGCAAACTCGTCACGACGGCCTTGCACGACTGCACGTGGCCCTGAGTGACGCCGGACTTCTGACCGACCTCTCTGCGGTGCAGCTCGAGAAGGTCGTGGCGTGCCCAGGAGACCTATCTGACCCAAATGGTTTCTTTGCGTCCAGCAACCCTTCCTACTCGCTGATAATCAACACCGTAACTCACTTCATCCACAACGCCTGGCCCGTCAATTTTAATCTCAGCTTCCAGAGCTTCGAAGCCCAGGCGATCCGGCCCACCCATCACCTCATCAGCCTCGCCCTGAGGTCGAACCTCCGGCCCAAGCCAGCCTTCACCTTCGTCTCGAGCATCGCCACCGTCCTCAACGCCGGCCCTGAGGTACTGGAAAAGCCTTACCCGTGGGAGAGCGTGGGTCCCATGGGCTACGGCCAGAGCAAGTGGGTGGCGGAGGAGATTCTCGCCGCGGCGGCCCACCCGGGCCACGGCCTGGAGTCCGTCCGCGTGGCGCGCCTCGGCCAGGTCGTGGGCGACACAAGGCTCGGGCGCTGGAAGGCGAGCGAGGCGTACCCCGCCGTCGCACAGAGCGCGCTGACGGTTGGCGTGCTGCCTCTGATCGAGGCCGCAAGCGACGGCGTGGTCCATGATGAGCATTTCTGGCTGCCCGCCGATGTCGCGGGAGCTGCCATCGCGGATGTGGCGCTGTGTGATGCCGACGCCGACGAGCGAGACGATCCCTTGCTTCCGGTGTCTTATTTCAATGTAAGCAGCGCGGTACCGATGAGGTGGAACAGCGACTTCGCCCCAGCCGTCAAGGAAGTCCTTGCTCAGTACGGCATCCCCTGCGAGTTGGCACCGCAGCGTGAGTGGTTGCGGCGTTTGGTGGACTCGGACCCCGATGTTGCAAGCAACCCGCCAAGAAAGTTGCTAGACTTTTTCCGAAGACGGTATGGAAGAGTTGAGGTAGAGGGTCACCCCTTATTAAGCGAGCCCGCCTTGGCTATCACTAAGACATGTAGAGTATCACCGTGGGTGGCAGATCGGCATGAGTGGGCAGAACTGTTTGCGAAGTGTGTCAAGTATTGGGTTGAGGAGTGCTGGGATCGACCCACGGCTTGAGTATGTTTACCAAGTCACTTGTCTGTACTTTTTGTGGGCAGAATACTCTACTGTGGCTTGGAACGATGGAGTAAGATGTGCGATGTTTGTATTCGAAGTTGACTTGACCTATAGCTAGAATATAGATGCAGAAGGAGCCCTGAAGAGGCTTTTTATGACACGTAGGGAACCCCAAGTCTGATGGTCTAAGGACTCACAGATGGCGCTTCCAACTAGTACGGCCGCTTCCCACCTGCTGCAGCTTGCCCCTCCCACGATCATGAGAAAGCTTCAAGACTATTTCGAAGTATATGAGGCTGGTGGCGTCGTCACGAAGAAGACACTGGATAAAAGGATACAAAAATGACAAGATTGAAAATGCGTTTCTGCTCTGGTACTATCCAGGCGTCACCACGTGGAGGTGCAGGATACGACTTTGACGCCCTTGTGGGTCGTCCCCCAGCAGTATCACTCAGCCCAGCTGAGAGTGCCCACGTCCACGAGGACGGTATCTACACTGCCAGGCTCTTACCCTCGATCGATCTTTCTCGCAAAAGTCCTATTCCATGAATATGTACTGGCCCCTACCTCAAGTCATCAGTCCAGTGTCGATCTACCAGGCCGGCGATAACGTTGGGAATGCCGCTGCTCTCGTTGCCACCAGTGCCTCTGAACCCCAGAGCAACCAGTCAACTTCATTTGCAGAAAATGTTTTTACGTCACTCTAGACTTCGGTAAAAACGTCGCTGGTAGGGTTGCTCTCAACGTCGATGCCATTTCGAGGTCGAGCGACTCAATTAGCTTTACATGTAGCAAGTCCTCAATGTACATCAGCGCTCAGTACTGCGATGCCGTGACCGACGGGGTTTTCCATCTGCCTCAGTAGTTCAACGACTCAACACCAGGCCACTACGAGGCCAGCCACGATTTCCAACGAGGAGCTTTCTGATAACAATACGACGGGGACTATTGACCTCTCAAATGTGACGGTATACTGATGGAAGATCCAGCAGCCTACACTGGCTATTTTCATAGCGACAGTGACAAGCTGAATTGAGTGTGGTATGCGGGTGCTTACACGAATCAAATCGGGTTCGAGCTCCAGGCGCATTACACGGCCGGGCATGCAGGCTACGCTGTGGACCCCATGGAATTCATGTGGGCAGACTACATGCAGGACGACCCGCACAAGACAAACAGCACTTTTATCGAAGGGTTTGCCACAGACGGCACTACGCTATATCCCGTCTACAACTACGACCCTCGTGTCAGCCACGCCCACGGCTGGTCTTCGGCCCCGACATCAATGCTCACATTCTATGCTGGTGGTCTGACGATGACTTCGGCAGCCGGTCAGACCTGGAAGGTCGCCCCAGCATTGGGCGGTCTCAAGAGTGTGCAGACAGGCTACGAAATTCGACTTGGAAGCTTTACCACAAGCTGGGCTAACAGTACTTCCGGCTTTTTGGGTACTTTCGTCACACCCAACTCTATCACGGGCGAGTTAAGTATTCCATTAGCCAACGGCGCCAAGAAACTGGTTCTCACGGGACCGGAGGGTTCTCAGGAGTTCGAGGTTGTTGGTTCGTCTGTTGCAACGGTGACAATCCTTCGTGGAGGAGAGTACTCGGTTACTTTCACGTAGGAGCTTGCATCATACAAACTGCAGGCGACTTGCACCATTGTGGTGGAATAGATGGAACAAGCATGTTAGAATCTAGAGATGAAGTGCTTTTACGAGGCCGAGGACCTGATACAATAGTTTACAATAGGACAACCTCATACAGGCTTGCTACTATGAGATAGTGTGTCTAGATGTGTGCTTATCCAATCTAGCCTAAATTGGCACGTGATATGGTGTCTGGTGTGAGATCAAGTACCTAGATAAGTGCCGCCATCTGCTGACGCCCGAGGAGGCCGAAGAAGCAAAACAGGGCAAAGAAGCAATATTGTGCGTCCCGTGTAGACAGATCCCTGCCCGATTTGGGATATCCCAATCAATCCTTGTCTCACTGCGTTCCGATGAGTGCTTGGCGCCAGCTCCGGTGGTCTTCCGTCTCCTCGTGTCGAACCTCTTAAACCCCCTCTTCACGCGACACAACTAGATCCATATACCACAGATCAAACATTCAACAAATCTCACAAGGAAGAGGAAATATGGGAAATCAAAACAAGCGGGAATTCGACCTCATGAGCCTCACTCCTGAGCTCCAGGTCAAGGTCTTCGAGGCGCTCCCCAGCCCATTGGCGGCCGTGGACCTCGCTCTGACCTGCCGGGATCTCAACGCCCTCTTTGTCGCGTACAATGGACAGATCAAGGCCGCCATCAGAGATAACATGGTGGCACCGTTCTACGAGTACTATGCCTTCCTCGGCAGACTACACATTCCGGAGTCCGGCATCAAGCACCCGCCGGCTGGGGGCTGGCCAAACATCACACTGGAGAACTGCTCAAAGTTCGGCAAGTCAGACTTCGCGGTCGAGATCCTGCGGCACCTGCCGTATATCGTGGAGGATTGCGAGACATCTAACGTGAACATCCACAACATCGACTACGAGTGCAACGTGGTGGACTACTCCGAAGCTACATGCAAGGACTTCACAGGTAGCACCCTCAAGTGCGGCGTGAGGATGTATAATAGGTTCCGCGGCCCGATGACCAGGCACAAGGTACTCATCGCAGTGGCACATAATCACCACGGCGTCGAGCTCCTTCTAGACACGAGCACCGGGCTGATCTATGAGGAATACATCGAATGCTACCCGGGTAAGACCCGACCCGTGCGAGAACACTTCGCACGGAAGATGATGCAGTGCAGGGAACTCAGGCAGGTCTTCCTCCCGGGCGGAGATTCTTATTGCGCCGAATTCAACGAGGGGGAGCCGCCCTGGGACGCAGCGGCGATGGAGGATATGGTGGATCCAAGTACCAGTTGGCCTCCTCATTTGTTCAACTTGAACGGCTTGCGGGAGGACAATCAAGATTTGAAATGGGTTCGCCGTCTATACACAAAGTTCGGCTGGCCGGGGAAGGACTGGAGGAAAGAAGAAGGCTTGAAAGCGATCAGAGAGTATATGGACAGGCGGAACGCCGCAGTAGAAGAATGGGAAGCGCAATTGAGACGTGGTCCTGTGATGCAACAGTTAGGGCCCATTGTTGGGGTGCTCCATTCCTTTTAGAAAAGAACTTCTCACGCCCACTCCAAGTAGGGGAGGAGGCCAGTCAGTTTGTGTCGGATGCACATACAATTCGACAGCGATATAATTAGTAGTTATACTCATCCCATGCCTCTCACGGCCTATACTCGCTCGTCGGTCTCATACCCAAGCCAGACTTTTCATAAATCATGTCCAACGCCCTCATCTGCGCCATATTGTTTTTCTGGGAGATAAACATCCCATTACCCTCACGCCCGCGGACCCGGTTCACAAACTGTTCCAGCTCATATCGATGCGTGGGCCAGTAGATCTCACCCGGCTCGTCGAAGCCCACCCCCCTGAACGAGTACGCCTTCTTTACGCCTTCTTTGTCTCCTTTTTGACATACCTGCGCACCTCCTCGCCGGTGTCCTTAGTGATGACGAACTCGTCCTCGATGTCGATGCGGTGATAGACCGGTGGGAAAATAAAGTTGACAAAGATGACCTTGCACGTCCGCTTCACCTCCGTGCCTCCTGCTTCACCCGATCCCGTTTCGGGGACTGCCCGATGCTTCACGGTAAGGGTCGGCCACGACAGGTTGAAATTCGATCCACGCAGCCCACCCTCAACTTCACCAAATCGCCAGGGAACCGAAACTACGCGCGGAATATGTCACACCATGTCAGGGTTGACACTATGTCAACTACTGTCCACGTCATATGATTCATACAAAATAAATGTATGTCAAAACTTTGACTCTATGTCAATATCCTTTCAACACCCAAATGCAATACTACCGCTATACTTTCAGAAATCCCCCCCTGGTAGAGGGTGCATATTCAAAAAGCCACGACTGTCTTGATTGAACAAGGCCATCGATGTTTCAATCTCGAAATCGTTCAGAGTGAGATATGTAAGACAAGCTGTGGTGATATCGAGAGCGCTATCGGATTCGCTAGGGAAGAAGTTGTTCTTGTCGCCATTAGTCACTCTTGTACGGGATAGTGTGCCGGTGTTATCATGCCGGTGTCCATCGTTTCTCGCAAAGAGCTTCCACAGATCTCGTAGAGCTCAGATTTCATCAGCTTGCGTCAACGTACCTGTTGTAGAGGAGAAATAAGGGGTGAGTGGGCGACTGTGAGCGTCGTGGTACGATTCTAGGCTCGCTCATTCGATGTTGCAACACTGGCAGCTACTCACCTAAGCGACGGGTAATCAAAGGTTTAGGGCCATATCTCGTCGTTTGATCTGAGCTCAACCACCTCACCGTAGATATAATAAGTTCACTATAGCAGGCGTAGTATTTCTAGTGGCTTGGGATTGTCATATAATGAGATCGGATGTACATAGAGCAAACAAAGCCAGGGTATTGAAGTCAATGTTCGGTGCAAGATTACTATTATGATTTCATATTAGCTGCTAGCTTCATACAGCGCAACCTTACATCCATTGGCGCTCTTGCAGGTCAATTTCATGTCGCCCTTCCAATCCTCGTCGTCTCGACTCTCCAGCCTCGGGAAATGACGCGCCAGCCTCGCAAGAACGTAGGCGGCCTCGACCAGGCTTTTCTGGCGCCCGAGGCATGCTCTGCTGCCCCCACCAAAGGCCATGAACTCCCACTGGCTCGGATTGATACTGTCCCAACGCTCGGGCCGGAACGCTTCTGTGTCCTCTCCAAAGACGCGCGGGTCACGATGCAGAGAATACTGTCCGACTTCCACCTTCGTTCCCTTCGGTACAAATACGGGCGCATTGAGATCGGGCTTACCGCCGACCGGAAGGACCGTATCGCAGAGGGCGATTCGACCCATGAGGGGGAACACCGGGTAGAGACGGAGAGCTGAAATTTAGTCAGTGGCTGTCAGTTCAGGGACCTGCAAATACTTACTTTCCAGGAGAATGTTTTGCAGGACTTTGGAATTCAGGAGCGTGTCAAAGTCGGACATGTCGCCTTTATCGAGGACTTCGTTCCGTACTTGGTCCCAATAAGATGGATGACGGGACAAAAGGAAGAAGGCGTTTCCGAGTAGGGATGATGTCGTTTCCTGGGATGCCATCATGCCTTGCAGAACCTGACTCCTGATGAACCCCTGATCATCGGACTGAAGAGACAAGTCTTGCACCAGGCTGCGCTTTTTACTCTGAGCTAGGCCGGAGTCCGATGCTCCTCCTGTTTGGCCAATGGCCTGGGCGATATAATGGTTCAGGAATGAATGAGCGGTGTTGCAGACGCGGAGAAACCTTCCCTGGGGCAAGAGCTTCCAAACGGGCCCGAGAATCATCCGGACCATGGTCAGGAAGAGCGCGTCGTGAAAGGCATCGACGAACTCGTCAGAGGTGCACGGAGCCTCACTACTTGTGTCGTCAGGGGAAATTCCCAAGAGAAAATTCAAAGACGTGTTCAGAAACTGTATCTCATCAGTGGGATGTAATAAAGTAGGAGAGGCCAGAATGAGAAACATACCGTGACATAGAACAACGGCTGGAGATCCACGGGACCACCATTCTTCGGTAGATTTGCCACGACCTTGTCTACTTCCCGCGAAAGCACACTTAGGTCTAGCAAGTTACTTTTGGCAAAGGAGGGCCTCAGTGCCCTTCGGGCATGCTGCCAGACGTCACCATCCATGGTCAAGAAACCCCTGCCACAGAAAAACTCCATCCCTGGCAATCTTTGGGGCTCAATCCCCCACTTGTCGTCGTCAGTATGGATAACTTTGATGTTCTCGGGAGCGACTGTGTATATGGTAGGCAGACTGATGAGAGTATTCAGCTGGAAAGAATGACCGTGATCTTGATGGAAGCGGTGTAGTGAGGGAATATCCTGATGTGTCTTCATTATGAAGTCCAGGCCGAAGAAGGGCTCCGCGGGTTGGTGCTGCACGGGAGCAGCGCATCCCCTTTGCTGCCGGGCGGTGTTCCGGCGTTGGCGCTGCTGAATGAAGTAGAGAATGACGACAAGTAGTAGGGCAGCAGCTGAATTCAACTTGTAGCCCATCTTGAAACGCAAAGGAGGCCAGAAAGGTGGGCGACAGCTATGGGGAACGAGTGCAGCAGTGCAGTAGTGCAGTAATGGGTACGATAGGTTGTGGTGCCCAGGTGGAAGAGGCAGCTCTGTGCACGCTGCAGTTGGAGGATGGCCGTGCTCTTAAAACGCGCTGACGGTTAGGTGACCAACCTGGAACAGAGGGGTGTGTGCATAACTTCCCACTGGAGGTATGCGTAGAAGGCCAGCAGTTGGGGGCTCGGACGCGGGGATCTGATGGGCCGTGCCCAACAAGTCACCGGTAGCAGGCAGGTCGTACAGCTCTGAGAGAGCTTCTTTCCCCAGGTTACGAAAGCTTACTGGAAAGAGCCCTCGCGATTAGATCGCAGTGACAGACTTTCCCGGGCACAAAATTTGGGGAAAGACCCAATTTCAAAGCCCAATAGAACGATGGACATTATAGCAAAGCACGAATATATTTTACATGGCAGGTTCCAAGGTTGCCAAGCCTGTGGTGAGAGACTGCAGAAGCTTCACACGATCCCTGGCCAAATCCTGGAGGTGAGCTTCAGAATTGATCCCAACAACATCCACCTCGTGCTACAGGATGAACGTTTTCTCAGTGCAGACAGAATTTGTCCGTGGAAAGCCTAATTACTAGTACCGCTGCATCTCGACATCTTGGTGGGCAATGACTGCGCCAGACTCCTTTCCGGGCTCAAAGGGAGGAACACTATTCTGGTAGACAGCCATTTTTGCAGGGAGACGGTCAGAATTGTACGTCAGCCACGCGGCTCTGTCTGATTCCTGAGAAGGTACCGCACTGCCGCCTTCTTCGCTGCCACGAACGTTAAGCAGGCTGGTTGACTTGATGGTTGACTTGAAGTGCCTAGTGGAAAACATCGATCGTATGCTCTCAAAGACACCGTCAATGTGGATGTTCTGGGCAAGGGGGGCCAGGGTTGGCAGGCAAGCCGCTAGGGTAGAGGCGTAGGCTTCTATATGTGCCCATAGGATATTGTCCGCTGAGACCTCTGGTTTATATGCCTTAGCGAATGTTCGTAAACACGTTGCAGCGGTAGGCATAGGCACTCACCAATTTGTTCATCCGTAGTCATCACTCGGAAGTCAAGTAACCTGTCCACATAATAAAGTCTCACACAGGAGCAGACCAAACAGCTGCCATTCATTAGACAACGCGTATCGCCGGAGGAAATGGGACAGACATACAAGGCTCCGAGAAGGAAGGTGCCGGCAACGCCGATTCGTCTCTTGAAGCTGAGCTTCAATTTCCGAATTGCCGGTAGCGGTGTACCGAGAACAGCCAGATCTAACAGAATGTCTAGAACGGCGTATATCAAGATGAGGGTCCCGGGAACCATGACATACTGCGTGCCGTCGAGATTGGGGGGAGTGGTCCAATAGCTTGAGATGTTTCGAGAGCAGAAGAGGACGGTCTACGCTCAACAACAAGCATTAGCTTGTACTCATAAACCCCTTGCGGACTGTACTTACAAAAAAGGTCACCACAATATAGAGGCTGATGAGCACAAGGAGAATGTTTGTTGCGATGGTAGTACGGCCGACAGTGAATATCCTCTTGTAGAAGAGAACCACCGAGACTTTTGTCATGCCGTAAACAACATGACAAAGAATGATGTCGGCGAACTCCAGCTGGCCAAGGATTAGTATTGCGTTTCCCTAATGCTCCTGGTGACGCATACCTTTCTGAAGCGCACGTAAGCGTCGAGGTCCTCCCATGCTGCAACCAGAAGTCCTGTACTGGCAGCATAAATTTCCGAGCCGGCTAGTGCAAAGCAGAAAAACTGTTCATCGTCAACGGAGGAAACGAAACAGGTCTTGGCGGGGTTGACAAACCAGAGCAATCAAAATTGTGTAATCGTCCCACTTCCAAGGTTGGCCCTTGGTCCTACGAGTGTAGAACCGAAGAACAACGACGATCGTAGCAAGAATTGGAAGAACGATGTTGGCCACAAGGCTGCCTGTATCCACGGGTGATATGGCCATTGCGAATGATCTCGTGTGACGCGCAGAGTTTGGCAGACCGGATTGTGGCAGACCAGAACGGGGGAGGCTCTCATATCCCAAAATTTCATACTCATCGTGCCCTTGACAATTGATCGGCGTACCATCAGCAAGGAGGGGAAATTCTGGTTGACGCTAGCAACTGTCCCCGAAGGATTCCTCCAGCCCGTGTCATGGTCCTCTAAGATAATACATGATGCAGGCATCCTGCAGGTGCTGGTGCAACCGGTGAGTTGGTACTCGCTTGCGTAGCCAATCAACTCTAAGACAGCTCAGAGAGTGAAGCTCTCGATCTCGGTAGTCGTCGACGGGTGTCTGCATGTCAGCATGCCCGGAACCCCACCTGCGAGCGGGTCATTTGGTGCTGAAAATGGAAGGCCGCGAGGCTGTGAAAGATGGCCGGGTTGCATGCATGCCCAATGTGACCGTTGGTGCCCGCGAAGATTCTATGTCACCTTGTCGCATGGACTTGACCGCTTAGCTCCCATCCAATCGGATAGCTGTGGCAGACGAGAAGATAGGGCTGTGCCGCTCTGTACCGCTCTGTGCCACATGCGCGCATTTGAGTTTGGCAGGCGTTGGTGGTACCGGGCCGATGTGACACCGTAAGCATGAACAGACTTGGCAAACGATCTGCGATATCCACTCCGGGCTGCCTGCAAGGCGCACCGGAATTCCAATATACCGCTGCCTAGTGCCCCGCGGGTAACACAACGTTGGGGGCCAAAAAAAACACCTTGATCATTCGACCATCCCAGAAAGCGGGTAGCACCAGCAATGTGGGGATAGGATCCAGTCTTTTCTCTCTCTTTCTTTCTCTGTCTCTCGATTATTTACTCATCAATATCATCCAAGAGCTAGTACTTTTGCGGTAAGACCCCACCCAAGACCATTCGTTGCGCACTGTACGAGCACTGCCCGCCTTCTCACTTTGGAAGATCCTCCAGGCAGACCTCTATGACAGATAGAATAGACCCAGGGGAACAAGCAATCCTCTTGATCTGAAGTCGTGGATCAGCCGATCTCAGCAACTCTGCCCATCCATCTGCATCGCGCTCTCTAGAGTTGAAATTCATCTTCATCGCCATGTCGTAGCCGCTAAAGAGTATGTTAGCTAGGTGCATATGAGGCCTATTTGCTGCTGTATTGCTTACAGGAGTAGCTGTGCATGGTAGAACGGGAGTCTGTTTGGCTCCGGCAAGCAAACCTCATTGATGATGACCGTGGCTCCGTCCTTCAGAGCAGGCACAATGCCCCTCAAGATCTGGAGAGCATACTTGTCAGACCAATCGTGGAGAATTGACCTCATGAAGTACACATCAGCGTCTCGTCGTGGCTGCTCCGTGAAGAAATTGTGCGCTCGAAATTCCAGTCGGCCTTCGAGATCGTCCGGGACCTGCGCCTCTGCCACCGTCTCGGCCAAGTCTTGAACCTCGCATTTCAGCGCGGGGAATCTTCGTAGAAGCTGGGTAGCAATGGAGCCGAGTGAACCACCTATGTCGACCATAACCTTGGGCGTTTGCGCCGCATCCCATCCAAGATCGTTGAATAGATTCTCAATGGCGAAGGCGGGTGCTGACTGCAGGTATCTCATACCCTCGGCGAAGCGTCGATTCCTCTCGGGGCTTGATTCCATTGCTTGGAAGTATGAGGTCATGCCTGGGTTTGCAAGGCAGTATGCGGTATGTTGCGGTTCCTCTGAGCCAGGCCACTTCTGCATTGCCTCGACCACTCGCTGCTGAGGTGGCCACATCTCTTCGCAGACCAGGCCTATCCACGAATGCAATAAGGGATCTGTCGCTAAGAGTTTGGACATTGCCGAATGTTCAATGAACCCTTTCTGCGGTTCAATGAAGATGTGGTTTGCGATGGCCAGTCGCATGAGCCGAGTAAGATCCTGCTCGTCAATCTTGCATCTTTTGGCAAGCTCGTTGAAAGATACCCGTTCGCTCAGGGATAACTCGCTGGCAATCTTATAGCGATATATCGCCTGTATGCTCATCATGATGTTCATCTGCCAGCGGTCAGCAACGATAACTTGAGCTTGTTGTGGTTTGCTTACTGTAGGGCTTGTGAGTCTGGTGAGATGCATCCTTGGACCTTCGGCCAAAGCCTGCAGTTCCGTACATGCTTGCAAGATTTCATCGCGAGATCCTTGAAGCGTGTGCGGAAGGGGGAGATCTGCGCCTGCATCTGCCGCCAACGAAGGGGAAGATAACCCCTGAGAAGAGAGGAATTGTTGAATTTCTTTCGTTCTGTTCTGGATGATGTTGCCGAGTTCGGCAAATCTGCTTTCTTGGTTTGACATGGCGTCGTCTTGAAGGTTTGGTTTGCCAGTATATCGCGATGCGTTTCCTCTCATGTGCTGGGATTGAAGAGGTTGTACGACACCTTTTCCTGTAAGTCTACCTAGGCACCCTGGCATTTCGGAATGTGCAAGCGGGCATGGTATGGTGTGGTTTTTGGACAGACGCACTGTGGCCCTAATAGGATAAGTGCGAACCCATAAAACGAGGCGCGGATGGTATGCGCTCCTTTTGTAGTACATCACACCTTGAGTGTTGGTAGTAATATCAGGCACCGATCCTGCATCCCCGACTGCCGGAGGGTGGGCTGTACATCCCGCCAACGGTTGCATTGCAGCTCAGCCGCGATGTCAGATAGACAGCACATGTATTCATTCGTCAGGTCGCAACTCAACTGGCGCACTGTGCTTGGCGGCGCTGATCGATGTCGAGGTATGGGCAGTTCAACGAATACCTGCTTCTTTCCGGATAACTTCATCGTCTCTACTCTTTTGAAGCGGTGCAGATAACCTTGGCTATACCATTTCTCATCATGCATTTGCAAAGGATCTCACATTACATTCCACTCCCTATCTCAGAAGGAGACCCACAAGAGATTGCACCAAGACGAAAAGGACCTTCTTGCCTTCAGCTTTTCCTATGGGCGTTCATGATATCCGTGTCTGGATCTGTAGGCTATCTGCTGGGTTCTTCTAGAACTGCTCGTGCTTCCGAAATAGGGGCGCTTCCTCGTACGTTTGCTCATTTCAACTTCTCGGGTTGTCAGTGAATCCTAACGTGCATTGAAGTGGCGTTGGAAACGCACACATTCCAATATAACAGGAGCTTTTCATATCCTCCTTCCGAACACACCAATCGAGCATGGCGTGAGATCTTTCCCGCGGAGGGTGGTTTCTTTGTACACCCCACCATCGCACCAACGCGGTCAACGTTCTCTGTGTTCCACCAGCTACATTGTCTTGTAAGTCTTGCGATCAGTGCCCACATTACCCGTTCATATCTGATGTAAAGTAGAACGGCCTCCGTGGAGGGTACTGGGCAAACCAACGAGCGGCATCCGCAGGAGAGAAGATATCGGATGAAGATCTGCCAGTTGACATACAGACGAGTCACATGCGCCATTGCATTGATCTTCTCCGACAGGTCCTCATGTGCCATGGAGACACAACACCAGAAGTTGTGGATGAGGAAATAAACGGTGTTCATGGCTTTCGAACACCTCATACATGCGTCGATTGGGAGCAACTGAAGACGTGGACGAGTACACAACAGGCCAAGCAGCATGTCGAGCAGATTGTTTGAGAGGAGCGAGTATTACAGCAACGAAGCAGCAAAGGGGCGGATGTTCAGACTTATTTACTCCAGGTCAAGCAGATACCTGAACCCAAGCGTACACGGCCAAGTCCATGATGCGTATTTAATACATTGCTGTAGAACATTAGAATAAAGTATTTCAGTGGCTTGGTGGCGTTCGTGTCAAATCATGAGGGAAAAAGAGAGCATTACTCCAGCTGGCACGAATCAAGGTTTTCTTCGAGTCAATGATGCAATCTGTAACATTCCCATCTCGCCTGGAGAAGGGTATTATGCCCCAAGAACATCCAGGGGAAAGTTGAAATCAAAGTCGTCCATAACATGTTCTATCACTCCACTATCGGAATTGTCAAATCCACTCTCTGTGCCACATGGCTTATTTACAAATTTCATTGCGACTGGTTTGTCTTGGGATTCACTAAACGATCCAACTCATCTCGTGGTATCACTCTGTGTTCAATAGAGCCCATCAGCACCTCCCAGTCTATACAGCGGTGCTCTATCGGTCTCGTGTTGAGCATAGGCTTGGGCTGATCTGCCCAACCAAACGTGGTCAATGTGGTGTCTGCATGGCACATAGCAGCACTGCGAAGTATGTCGAGGCAATGGTCTACGCAAGTTAATGAGTGGCTTTGACAGTCCATAATCTGAAGCACATACCTGCATGGATATCCCAATGCGATCTGTCCTGCTCGGTAACGTTGGGGTGATAATGATGGCGGTAGTTCCATTGACGAAGCATCTTCTGTTGAACGGATCAGAACAGCTGGGAGAGGAGATATTATTAGTATCGGAGACATACAATGCAATGCAGTTGGTGGAAGACTCCAAGCCAGACCATGTAGCCTCCTCCTTCGGGAAGCTCGACAGATACTTGATCGCTAAGTTCCAATTCCGATGCGGATGCTCTGAGGCTTGTCTGTTCCAGCAGTTGATGCCATGCTGAATCTACAGAAGGGCTGGGCGGGCCGGCAAAAGGGGAGATCTCGAAATCAGTATAGTTCTTCGGGATGTAGTTGAACTTCAAGTCTGGCAGTGCTATGGTGAGTCAGTGAAGAGCGCGTGATGATGGGGACGGGGCTTCTTCTCACGCCGTAACGCCGAGGCAATGGAACATCGTTGTCCTATGAAGTGGATGGTGGCCAATATGAAGGCTGTGTTTGCAGACAACAGCAATACCACGAATACAAGGAATGATGATCTGCTGAATTGAATTTTCCGTCGATCTGAAAAAGACTCCGATTCGTCATGCGGATGGCCATTTGGAAGAAAAGGCTCGTCTTCCGGTGTCTTGTCTTCGCTCAACCTCGCGTGCGAAGACATGATTTTCCAGTGCTCGCGTCAGTCCAACAGTCAATCTTACCAAGGCTGAAGATGTTTTACCATGTACGCACTGAGCGGGCATGATTTTGGGTGGGCATCCATGTTTTTCACCCGGCGCCCTGGCAAAAGCAGCCCCCGAGGCGGCTGGGTTGTGGAGACCGACGAGCACGCACTGTGTGGTCCTACCTCAGCAGGCAACCAACACGGCATCATGATGGGTTCAGCTCTTGGCAAGTTCGTGTCACGATGTCTTACCAAGGTACTGTGTAGGGTCGCAGTCGCATCTGAGGTCAGACCAGGATGTGCCATGATGAGTTCAGCGCTTTGCCGCTCGTCCTTGGCCGTGTCGCAATCAATCACTTGTCAAAAGTAGGGTCACAGTCGGCTGTCTGACCGGCGCTTACACGTCACAATCAGCCACCCTGGACCCAACGTGTCGACAAGGCCTCCTCAGCCAACATCCGCCTACCCAGTACTTGCGTTTGAGAGTAAACCTCTAATATTTTCAAGTACTGTTCGAACTAATCAGCATGTTGACCCTATAACTATGATGATAATCTAATTTCCTATTGAAGCGGTACTTTAAGGGGCGCATGCAGACTGCGCCAAGACCGCAGAAGGCGAAGTAACCCTGGGGGCGAAGTACTGGTTTCAGTCCAAGTCCGAGACATACATTTTTTTTGGTAAAAGCCCTTGCATCTATGTTTCTTTACTGGGTGGGCGGACACGAGAAGCTGGGTACCGAGGGAGGCAGACGTTCGCTGGGCTTCGTCCTATGCACTAATTAGAGCGGCGCAGGCGAAGATCGGCCCTTGTACCGGACTCTGGGGCCATAAAACTCCAACGGTGCCCTGGCCCCCTACGCATGACCTTGTGACAATTGCCAACTCTTCGATCTTTATCTTCTCGCTTGATCGTCAGTTTTCTCAAAAATTGCACACGGACATCTTGAAACTCAGCAGAAAAGCCACCATGAAAGCGTTTGCGATCTTGATGCTTGCGTTCGGAAGCGTAACCTTCGCTGCAGCCGTAATCCCTGCTGGTAAGTCCCACATGGGATGGATGTCGCGCCATGTACCAGTCTTTAACATGAGAACAGGATCTCTTGCAGACAGGATGCAGACTACAGGTGGGATTCAGTGCATTTCTTATGTCACGTAGGGCCCAGGCTAAAAGATTCATAGACAATGACGATTATGTGGTATATCCCGACACGGATGGCGATGAAGACGTCGTCTACGCCTACCACGCAATCAACGACAAGTAACAGGAGAGGTTTGAGATGTGGAGGGCTTTCAAGGCATCGGTTTGCAGCTGGATCGCAAGATGACGAAGATACAAATTTGGAAGGATCGGCATGCGGGTGGGCGAGGCTCATTCCAGCCCCCACTGGGCAGTACACTTGGCCAACTGGCCTAATGCATGTCTTGTAGATCCTGCATGAATACATACCTCATTGTAACCCTCACCCAACGCAGTCCTGGTAGCAGAATTTTTCGTGAGATGGGGCTACGGGAAGTAATACCCCTGTGTTGCGGCAGACGGAGACACTGCTGCGTACTGCGCAGTATACAATCGCGCTGTAGTTAGCCTCGAATTGAACCAACCTGTAGTAAAACGCCTTACCGCCCAACGCCTTACCGCCCAACGCCTTACCGCCCAACGCCAACCGCCCCAAGCCCTGTGGCATGACACTGGCATGTCGATGATGTTACACTGCATGAGCCAGTGACCCGCGGCACAACCGTCATTTCTCACTTCCCCAAACATGTGGCCTCGCGCGGTTGTGGGGGTATTCCGGGAGCACCTTGAGAAATTCATCCCAGTCACGAACGTAGACTCAGTTGTGCGAGTCTGTCCTCCAGGAAATCACAGCATACGGCGCAGGTCAACAACCATCCTCTATTCACTATGACACCACCCACACATCATATCCCACAGATGAATACGGAGACGTTGCCACCACGGGCACCTACAAAAGAAAGGGACACCGATGAAGAAGCTATCAGCGGGCGGGGATCAGAGCCGCACCATTCACCCCCTCGGCGAATGAGCAAAGGGTCGTGGATGCTCGTCTTCGGCTCGCTGATCTTCTCTATATTTCTATTTGCTCTCGACAATACCATTGTAGCTGATGTCCAGCCAAAGATCATTGAGTCATTGGGTGACTTAGAAAAGATGCCCTGGGTCTCTGTGTCCTATCCGCTGGGGGTGATCTCATTCAATCTTCTTCTGTAGGTAAGATTCCCCGGCAAGTGCGCATAACGGCACTGACTAGATCCAGGACCAACTTATATATGTTCTTCGACAACAAGACTCTGTTCATCGTGGGTGTCATTCTTTTCGACATTGGGTCGGCGGTGTGCGGCGCAGCACCCAGTATGAATGCACTCATCGTGGGTAGAATTGTCTGTGGCCTGGGGGGCGCCAATTTATACATAGGGGCCATGAATCTTATATCCGTTTTGACTTCAGAAGCTGAACGTCCTTTATACTTGAGCATGGTTGGCTTGGCCTGGGGAGTTGGCACGGTGTAAGTGATCCGGCCGGCGAATCTGGTCCGCTTTCTAACCAGACGTAGGCTCGGTCCAATCGTTGGTGGAGCGTTTGCGGAGTCCTCTGCAACCTGGCGGTGGTCATTCTACCTGAATATCTGTGTTGGCGCCGCCATGGCGCCGATTTACATACTTCTGGTGCCGTCGCACAATCCTGGAGCGGGGACAAGCCTCTGGGTGAGGGTACAAAACCTTGATTGGGTTGGTGCTGTATTAAGCGCCGGCTCTCTGACGACACTTATCATGGCAGTCTCCTTCGGTGGTGGTGTCCACCCTTGGTCGAGTGGACCGATCATCGGACTCTTTGCCTGCTCTGGCACCCTGTGGCTGTTATTCATTACACAACAAGCCATTCCAGCTTTTACGACTAAAGACCAACGACTGTTTCCTGTGAGGTACCTGAGATCCAAGAAAATGACCATTCTCTTTGCCCAAATAGCATCCGCTATGTGTGTTGTTCACATCCCGCTATATTACATTCCCATATATTTCCAGTTCGCCCGAGGCGATAGTCCCTTGGAAGCTGGAGTTCGCCTTTTACCTTTCGTTTTCTTCCAAGTCACTGGGGTTATCTTGAGCGGAGCGTTATTGAACAAGATTGGATATTACTTCCCCTGGTATCTGGTCGGCAGCATCTTATCACTAATCGGGGGCGTTCTTCTTCATACGGTTACAATCAACACCAGTCCAAGCGCAATCTACGGGTATTCTATACTCGCAGGGTTAGGATGTGGACTATTTGCCCAGACAAGCTATGCAGTAGCGCAGCTCACCATATCTGTCCCCGAGATCCCTAGAACGGTCGCTTTCATAGGTTATGGTCAGATTTCGGGGATTACCTTGGCTTTGACTATTGCCGGGAGTGTCTTCCTCAACCGAGCGACGTCGCGAATCGCAGAGGCCTTTCCAAACGTACCCAGGCAAGCGGTTCAGCAATATATTAGTGGAGCTAGTGGCGGAATCCTTGACGGCATTTCGGAAGGGGAAAGGCAAGATGTGCTTGTGGCTATCGTCAGTGCTATCAGCGACATCTACTGGTTAGTAGTAGCAGCGGGCGCTTTCAGCATTTCCATGTCACTTCTCATGTTACGGGATAGGGTGCGTGGGTAGGAAACTCTGTATCGATCCAACACAATTCTAGTCATGAAAAATGTGGTTGGTTGAAATTGCAACTGAGGCATATCGCAGCAATGGAGCAAGTATTAGAAGGTAAATTACAGAAGCAGTCACGAAGAAATTAGAATTACTCATGAAAATCGTGAACATGTATCCCGAATTCCGTGGCATGCAAATCCCCAAGTTCAATATATGCTGTCACAGTGTGTACTTATTAGGTACGCTCGTTTTGTTGGAGACAACAGGCTGCGGGCTACCTATGGGGGCCACTCGGCCAACACGCTGTTCCAGGCTAAAATTAGACCCGTCCACAAATAGGACTCGGCTGCTGGGATGCAATGCCACCCTGCAATCTAGGAAATGCAGTGCCTGGGAGGCACGTGAAAGCAGCAGTTGAAATATCAGCGCTGCCAATCGCACGCATTAGTGTACGAGGAAAATCCGACATCCATCACAACTCGGTCAGGTACGGAACAACTTGAACCGCTCATCTTCTGTATCACACAAACCACACCGAGCCCCGCCATGATTGATTCGATTCTCTGGCCACTGGCAATTTGTCTTGCTGTCCTAGTCTATCGTGTTACTCATTTATCCACCTCTCCTCTTGATTCAGTCCCTGGACCGGTGTTAGCACCTATTTCAGGCCTATATAGAGTGTGGCTTCTACTTGGCGGGAATGGTCCCACCCGTTATGCGAAGCTGCATCGCAAATACGGCTCTGTCCTTCGCATCGGTCCCAATCACATCTCCATAGCGGACCCCATTGCTATACCAATCATCTACGATGCAAAGAACCAGTATTTAAAGGCAAGTTGGCACTGCCGAATCTGAAGATGTTGGTCCTAATTCCATGATAGAGCAAATTTTACAACGTTTTCCGTCTCTTATACCAAGGCCAACCATTAGAAAGCGTCGTGACTGCAGAAAATGTAGAACAAGTGCGCCACCTTAAGGTTCTACTTATTAGGAACCTCACGGGATGCGCACAATCCTTCAAGAGCGAAGTCTATGGCACTCTACAGGACTTCACCCAACAGATCAGCGCCAAGGAGGGCCAGTCAATCAATCTCTCCTACTGGGCGTTCTATTGGTCCTTTGACCTCACGTTTCTCCTTTTGTTTGGGCGTCCCCACGGATACATTGCTAGCGGCGAGGATCTCGGCGGGATCATCTCCGGCTTCAAGTCGATTACCAACGTTGCCGTCCTGATGGGTCAGGTACCCGAAATATGTTCGTGGACTCTAGCAAACAGCAGGTTTATGGGCTTTTTACACAAGATGCCATTTCTGTTTGACCCAACCTCAGAGCTTGTCAAAGTGAGTTCGCCAATTGAAACAGAGAGATCCAGCTTAACAAGACTTAGATGATCGAAGAAAAGGTCAAGAAACATGACTGCCGTGTTAATGGCTGCGATAAATTTCTCATATGCAAGCTCCTCGCTGAACGGGGTCAGCATGGGATTGCAGACCTTGATGACCATGAAATCATCAACATTCTCTTCGAGGCATTGTAAGTTGGGCAAACCCAAGCCACTACATTATTTCATCTAACAGCAGCAGCTTTGCGGCAGCAGCAGATCTTGCGATTGCCATTGTCACCGTGTTCTACCACCTTTTGGCCAACCCCACCGAGCATGAAAGCCTGGTCCGCGAGCTTCGCGCTACTGGCAGTAATGATGCGGATATGAGTGATCTCATCAACAACGAACGGCTGTAGGCGCCCAAACCCCGATGTTCTCTGTCTTGACTAACACTGAATCCAGGACTGCCGTGATCAAAGAATCCTTACGATTGCATCCGATCAATCCGACTCCTATGGAACGTGTTGTACCCTCCAGCGGTCTCAGTATTGATGGGCATTATTTACCACCAGAAACTATAGTCAGCGTCCCGCACTACTACGTCCATCGCGATACAACTACGTACGGACCCAACGCGGAAGACTTCCAGCCTCAGCGTTGGCTCGAAGCGGATACGCAAACCCTTGATCGTATGGATCAGAGCTTCATGACAGTAAGTACCTATTCCGCTGCCTTTGTATATGTACGGCAGTGCTGAGGTTGAATAGTTTGGGAAAGGCACAAGAGCCTGCATTGGCCGTGACCTGGCAATGATGGAACTTCGTACATTCCTTGCCATTGTGTTGAGGGATTTCGACATCGAGCTTGACACTCCTGGTAGACTACCCAGGATAACAATGTATTGGATGCTTGATCATATCAACTTCAACGTTCGATTCCACAAACATCAGAGTTAGTGGGAAAGTCAATAAAGCCGGTTCAGACTTTTCCGAGTCGATTCTTGTGACATTGATGTTATAGAACAAGACACCATGGTTGGAGAAGCTTTATGTATGCCTTTGCTCGGATTATTGACAGTGAACATTCTGTTTGGTTTACCACCCATCCAGAAGCGGCGCTGACCATATTCACGAGGGTGCTGGAGGGCTTAAACGTCGCGACTGGAACTGTCAACGTGCGGGACAACAAGGATTATGCGACCAATGTGGAGCTGAGACAGAAGGTGGTAATTCCGACCTGCGCCATGTATGATTCCAACTTTATCTCCTGTTCTCCACCCAAACTGTAACGCATACAGCGAGTGTAAGAGAGCAGACGGGTGCATGCTCAGCTAGGCCATGACCCTTGCCTGCAGGAACGGCCCATCCGATTCCTCCGTACCGCGACCTTGCCGGATCCGTGGACCAACAGTCCCGGAGACTTATTTACATCTGACATGATTGACGGTCTTTGTGAGTTGACCCGAACGCCGTGTGAGAGGTCTCATCTACAAACACTGGCTGGCAAATGCATTTGCACGAGAGGGTGGCACATGTGGACCAGGGGATCCAGCGTTCCACGACATTCAACAACGACGCTCAGCAAAATGGATCGAGAGTCTAGAATTGATACGCTTGAACATTGGCACAGCAACTATCTCCTCTGGCCAAGCCAAACTAAGATGTATCCTCCGCCATCCCATCACTTCGTAGGAATAGGAGCCGCAACACCGCCCGACGCCTCAAAATTATCAACAATAGCCTCATCCTTGACCAGCTGCCAAACCTCCTCAATACCCTTGACAACCTCAGGCTTAAGCGGGCCCCTCCTGATGCCCTCGACGGTCTGCGTGATCTGCTCCGGCTTGCTGGCGCCCACAATAACAACATCCCCCAGGTCCTGCTTCAGCTGCGAGTGGTAGTAAACCCACCGGTACGCCAGCTCCGCCCTCGGCACCCCTTGCTGCTCGGCCAGCGCCTCCCAGCGGCCGAGGCCCTCGAGCAGCTTGGGCTTGTAGTAGAAGTCGTGGTACATCTTGGCGACGGGCGCCTCGTGGTCCTTCTTGAACCGCCCGTCCGCCGTGCCCGACTCCAGCGCGGCCTTGGTCTTGGTCAGGAACCCGCCCGCCACGGGCGAGTACGCGTAGAACGCGATGCCTAGCTCTCGCAGCACCGGGAACAAGGTGTCGTCGATGAGCCGCGACACCGCGTTGTAGTTGCCCTGGTAGACGGTGGGGAGCACGTAGCCCTTGGCTTTGGCATACTCGTGCAGCGCCCGCGTCTCCTCGGGGCTGAAGTTGCTCACCCCGAACCGCTTGAATTTCCCCTCGCCGTGCAGCGCGTTGACCTGCGGGACCCACTCGTCCAGGGACAGGTTCCTGTCCGGGCCGTGAACATACAGGATGTCCACGGACTTGGTCTTGAGCTTGTCGAGCGAGGCGTTGAACCGGGATGTGATGTCCTTTAGCGCGCCTGGCTGCCACCCGCCCGGGTTCTTGGTCGAGATGATGAATTTCTCGGGCGCGCCTACGGAGCCTAGGTCGGCCTCGTTGTTGCCGTACATCTCGGCCGTGTCGATCTCCTTTATGCCCGCCGCCTTGGTCGCGTCCAGGGCGGGCTGGAGCTTCTCCGCACCGGGGAAGCCGGCGGTGCCGATGGCGAGCTTCAGTTCTGAGCCGGACATGGTGGCTGGTGATGTGTGTTGTGTGGATGTGTGTGGTGATGTGGTGATGTGCTTAGAGGGGAGTGCAACGCTCAATGTTGTTTGGGATGACGGTATTGTGGTGTCGTTGAGGTGAAGAACTGTGAGGATATATGCTGTCACGGTCCGGAGTGAGGGAGAATGAGGGGGATAGAGAAAGTTTGCTTTATACTTCTCCTAATCTCGATGAGGGAGCGGCTGTGTGAAAGCGGATTGCTAAACAAAGTCCACCAACGGTTTCCATCAAGGTTGATTACTGTCATTCCAAGCCATCGTTTGGTCAATTGGTCCGATGGGGGGTGCCCAGAAGACGAATCAGGACAGGACCAGCACGTCACTGGCATGTGTCTGAGATGATGCATCCCCATCCATGCAACCCGTTGGACACTACGATGCACCGACGGTAAGATCAGCTAACTGTCTGGGGTCCAGAGCATGTTCCAGGTGCTAAGGACCAAATGCACAAAGGCCGGCGGGTCTTAACAGGAAGACAGGAAGCTCTGCCGCCGGGGTGAGCGCTCCTGCATGCATGTGCCCGACTGAGACGGTTTAATGGACGGCAGCTTACAAATTCACCAGTCGGTGCCGATGCGGGGGGTCCCCACCGACCCCGGCCAGTGATTCAGACCGGCCTGGGTATTGGGCTAAGCCAAAGAAGCCCAGAGTAGAGAGGAGTGACAACGTGTGGGAGACGCGTCATCAGCTTGAAAAACTCACATGGACAATCACTAGCTGCTGCCTGAGCTGGTGTTCACCTGTACCGGAGTACTCGCGATGTCAGCTGATGGCGCGCGCGGTGGTTGCTAACCAAGAGCTGTAGTCTTGGCTCTGTGTATCAATCACTATGCCTCACATCGTGGGTATGACATGTTTAAATTTTCTGGAAGAAAACCCTAAAAATGAAACAGATATACTACAAAACGCTGTCCTGCCTTTGATACCCCTTTTCGTGAGAGGCCAGTCATCCAAACGCCACAGACGCCCATGCCGTGCCACTTAGTGCAAGTCAGTCCAACAGACAATAGATAGAGCCTCCTCGATACTACTGCACTGACGCACCCTCATAATCATAAAAAGACAACTCCCTGCTGACATTAAGCTCTCTTGTGATATCTTTCGGGTTTGTAATGGACTCGAGAAGCCGTTCACAATGACAACATGCAGCACCCGGATATCACTCTGAACTTCGGCTGGGTCGATACGATCTGATGTGATCACGTATCAACTCACGTCCTGCGCTCGAAATTCGGCGTGCGGAGGGACATCTCTACTCCTCGGTCGTCTTCTCCGCTGCCCCAGCCGGCTTCTCCGCCTTCTCAGCCTTCGGGGATGCTTCCTTGACCTCCGTCGCAGCCTCTTCTGCCTTCTCTGCTGGCTTGGCTGGAGACGCGGACTTCGGCTTCTCAGCGGGCTCCTTGGGCTCAGTCGCAGCAGTTGGTGACTTAGCAGCGTCCTGTCCCTCTGCCGCGGCCGTTTCTGCCGGCTCGTCAGTCTTGGTGGGCTCATCGGCTGCCTTTTCGCTTGGCTCGGCATTGGTGGTGGTCGCCTCTGCGGCGGCTGCTGATGACTGCGCTTCCGCCTCCTCTTGCTTAATCGTGGGGGTCTCGGTAGGCTCGACAGCCTCAGAAGCAGGAGGGGCAGCCGCAGCCGGCTCGGTGGGTTCGGCCATGTCGACATCCCCATCCTCGTCCACCTGCATCGTCGCCTCAGCAGCTGGCGGTGCCAGCTCAGGCTCGGCGTCCTTCGCCGCGACCGGCTCCTCTGGCTTTGGGGCTTCCGCTTGCGGTGCGGCCTCGACGTCCTCCATGGTCTCGTCGCCCTCGACGTTTTCTGTCTCGTCCGCTGCCGCAGGCACAGGTGACGCTGCCCTGGAGACGACAGGAGAAGGCTGGCGACTTACGTCCTGAGGGGCGTGGGGATTTTTGTAGTCCATGATACCCTTGCGCTTGCCATTCGTCTGATACACGCCGTTGGCCTCGGCCATCTCCTCGTCATCGCTCTCCTCGAACTCGTCGTCGCGGGTGACTTTCTGCTCCCATCGTCGCTGAGTCATACGCACATCCTTGTTGCGGTCGTTGTCCAAATCGTCAAGCTCGGCATCATCCTCATCCGTCATGGCCCCGAGGCTCTGACGGGGAACATCTTGCATTTGTACGGAAGGTGTGCCGGTCTTCTTCAGGTTCTCGATGACGGCGTTCTTGATCTTCTCGAGGTACTCGGTGCTGTTGGCATTCTCCATGTTCGATGGGCGCACGTTGAGTTCGTAATCAGGACCGTAGTACTAAACTCATAGTTAGCAAGCAAAGCTCGGCAGACCTGGCGTGGCAGAGGGACTTACTTCGTAGTATTCGTTGTACGGCAGGACGGGGTCCATCTCCACTCCAACTAATCGACCAGTCTCGTATGCCCAGGTCCTGGCCACGTTGCGCATCGTGTAGCCGCCACCGCCCAGGACGAGAGTGGGCAGGTTGAAGCTGCGGACAAAGTTCACGCAGTTAGCGTGGCCACGCATGCTCAGGTTGAAGCAGCCCAGACGATCGCCCGAGAGACTATCTCCGCCACACTGCAGGACCACGGCCTCAGGCTGGTAGTAGTCCATCACCGCCTGGATGACGGGCTGGAAGATGGTCTTGTACGTGTCGTCGGTGATGCCATCACGGAGAGGGAAATTGACAGCGTAGTTCTTTCCAACACCGATGCCGACATCCCTAAGTTCGCCGGTGCCTGGAAAGTACTCTCCGTACTTGTGGAAAGAGCAGGTCATGACACGGTCGGTGGTGTAGAAGGCCTCCTCGACACCATCCCCGTGGTGAACGTCGATGTCGATGTACAGAACGCGCTTCTTGTATCGAAGGAGCTCGAGGATCGCGAGAACGATATCTACAACAGAGCAGAGTCGCTTAGTATCGAGAGTCATGCACGGGCGTAGGGTCAGTCACCAAACGTACCGTTGACGTAGCAAAATCCACTGGCTTCGCTCTTCTTGGCGTGGTGCAGTCCACCAGCCCAATTGACGGCGATGTCGCACTTTTGCCGGTTGAGACGAGCGGCGCCCTCCATGGAGCCGCCAGCGCTGATACCACAGAACTCGAAGAGTCCGTCAAAGACAGGACAGTCATCACCGACGTTGTATTTAGTCTGCTCGCGCATGTAGCTGTCCATGTTGTCTGGGGTGACTCGGCGCAGGAACTCGATGTACTCGTCTGTGTGGAATTGGGTCATCTCGTTGACGACGGCTGGCTTGGCACGCTGCCCGGAGATGGCGTCAGTGTTCCATGCTGAGATTTACAAAAGTCCAGGGGCAAGGAGGGCTGGTGACTGACATAGACCTCGAGATACTTGTACACATTGTAGTTCATGACCAGGCTGTGTGCCAATCGGATCCGGTGTGGCTTCATGGGATGGCCAGTAACGTACGCATAGTTGCCAATGTCCGAATCGTAAAAGTAGGCGACCTTCTTCTTGCTGGTGTTGAGCTTGGAGAACAGGGGCCGCGACCTGTCGACTCCAGCTGGGTCGGTCGTCGCCATACTTGGACTGCAGGGCGGACCGGACCACTCTGTGCGGTCCAGGAGTTGTTGGTTGGAATATTCGGTATAGCTTCTTGGTGAACTTGAACTGGGCTGACGTTGGTTAATGTTTAGAGGAACAAGATTTCAAGAAAGATCTTGGACTTGAAACAGGCTTGCAATGGCTTGCAATAGCTGGCGGGTGTTGCGAGGAGGGAGAGTTCGGAACAAGGAGCCAGAAAAGGCGACGGCAGACACGAAGTGACGAACTTGGGAGAGAGAGCTTCTTCCTTTTTGCCTGCCGTCCACTTGCTCTCGACACTTCGGCCAGGGACCTTGTATCGGCAGGTTAGCTGGGACCCCTGCCAGTGACGACGAGCTAGCTGTCGCGATCGCCATCTAATTGGCGGGCCGGAACAAAACTGGGCCAGTCACCGACGAACAAGCAGCTGGTGCCGGCTGGCGGAGCTGACAAGGTAAGCCAGATCGCTCGAAGGTACGTCGGCAGCTCGGGACTCAGGTACGTACCTCTTTGTGCAGCTCCAGGCTGCTCGAGCTGTCGTCAACTTGAATCAGATCCATCATCCATCGCAACCCACCTCCCGCCTCCAAAGCCGCATCTCGGGTTGTTGACTCCCCCAACACATCCATACGCCATCCTTACTGCTCTGACGCAAACCATCCTTTCTTCGAAATACTTCCATCTTCAACACACTACTCATCGAGACTCAACCCCTAGATCTCACGAGCAACATGGATCAGTTTAGAGGACTGTTGAGTGGCGCCCGTGGCCAGCTGGGCGGCGCTCAGCCCGGGTCGGTATGTCGCCTAGGCCTCGTCTCCAGATGCCCTGAATGCCTACTCATTCACACCGTCTCGCGATCATGCTGCTGACAGCCCACCTCGCCCATAGGACAACTCCACCCTGATCGATAACTCCGAGACCGTCTACATTTCCTCCCTCGCCCTCCTCAAGATGCTGCGACACGGCCGAGCAGGTGTACCTATGGAAGTCATGGGTCTGATGCTGGGAGAGTTTGTCGACGACTTCACTGTCCGCGTCGTGGACGTCTTTGCCATGCCACAAAGTGGTACCGGCGTCAGTGTCGAGGCCGTCGACCCTGTGTTCCAGATGAAGATGATGGAGATGCTGCGGCAAACAGGAAGGTAGGCAGCAAGCCCCGTTGGCCGTGGCCCCGGGTTTAGAAGCTGGCGTGCTGATGACAACCTTTGGTACAGGCCCGAGTCCGTCGTTGGATGGTACCACTCTCACCCCGGTTTCGGCTGCTGGCTCTCGAGCGTCGACATCAACACCCAACAGAGCTTCGAACAGCTTACCCCACGAGCCGTCGCCGTCGTCGTCGACCCCATCCAGTCCGTCAAGGGCAAGGTCGTGATCGACGCATTCCGGCTGATTAACCCTCAGTCCCTAATGCTCGGTCAGGAGCCTCGCCAGAGTACGTCGAACTTGGGTCACCTCAACAAGCCCTCTATCCAAGCGCTGATCCACGGCCTGAACCGACACTACTACTCAATTGGAATCAACTACCGCAAGACCGCTCTCGAGGAGAACATGCTCATGAACCTTCACAAGCACCCCTGGACCGAGGCACTGCAGATGGACGACTTCAGGATAGAGGCGGACCACAACAAGGAGAGGTTGGAGAGGCTGGTCAGCCTGGCGGACGGCTACGAGAAGCGCGTAAAGGAGGAGACCGAGCTCACAAAAGACCAGCTCAAGACACGCTATGTCGGCAAGCTGGACCCCAAGAAGCACCTGGAGGACGTCGGCCAGCTCATTGAGGACAACATCGTTGCCGTGTCCAAGCAGATGATCGACAAGGAGGCGACCATGCCCAAGAAGGAGAGCGCGGGCGGCTCAAAAGACGCCGCGAAGGGCGGAGACATGGATATTGACAGCTGATTCCCAAACTATGGCGCGCTGGAACGACACGATTCATGGTATACCATAATGGCATTGTACGACTATCTAAGGCGTTAGACTTGGAATCAGGCTTGGAAGGGCAGAAGGTAGATAGGTAGACGTGTATCTCAAAATCGTCTGGCCCAGCTTGCATTCCGCAAGCCCATAGCCCTCTTCTTTGTTATTCTGATCTGTGTTGGTTTTCCTTGCACGATTGCTAATAGACAGCTTAGATAGGAGCCCGGCAGTCTTCTGACGTAGCCCTGTGACCATTTCTCTTCGTGTGTTGGCGTGTCTTTGCTGTTGCGTCAGTCACGGAGTGTCTCTGTTGTCACTGTGTCTTTGTGACTGACAATGACGGGCCTGCCGTGGTTTCCAACCGACAGCCTTGCCCTTTGAGAGGTGCACAATCCCCTTCTTCTCCAGCCGAAGAAGAGTTGGTTTCTTTTTGTCTCCCAGCCGGACAAGAGATAAATCATGTCGGGCCCCGAAACAACATCATTGTTCCAAGCACGGGTCCTGTCCCCCCCACCCGCATTCCTTTCTGCTGAGGATACCACTCACTTGAATATCTGTCACCCTTATAAGTTAAAACGGTGTTGGTCTTCCAACTTGTCTCAGATGAAGGAAGTCCTCTGCAGTCATTTACACATCCCTCCTCACTTCCATTATAAATAGCCATAGCAAGCCGACAAGGTCTGGAACCAACAAGTGCGTTGCTGCTCGGCTAATCAAAAAAAAAAAAAAAAAAAAAAAAAAAAAAAAAAAAAGTGTCCAAGAAGTGCAAAGGAAGAAATGGAGGGGTGTCCCAATAAGTTTGTTGGCCTCGTCGACTGCTGCCTCGGCCGCAGAAAGAAAGAAGAGCCCATCGAGCTAACACCTCCCCGGAGGAACACATACGGACAAAAGCTCAAGAATGCCTTAGACAACAAACCGAGACGAGACGGGACAATGATATCAAAGGCAGATTTGTCCAAGCCTTTGCCCATGAGCCCCCCAGGCAGGGCCTCTCTTGACCTCGGAAAGACTCACCGCCCATCAGCAGACCTGAGTGACCTCGTAGGAAGCGACAACGAAGACGCCTCCATCCCACACAAGTACGACCGCGCCTGGTACGAGATGCTGAGCAGCCTCCACAACGCGCTTAAGCACACCAAGTACTCGATCAGCGGCCGGATGGGGATGTCGGTCTGGGGGTGCTCCATCGGCGCCACGAACGGCCTGTCCATCGTGTGCCCCATCGAGTCCCGCCAGGCAGTCAAGATCTGGTGCATCAGCACGAGCGGCCGCTTCAGCCTGACCGAGTCCGAGCCCGACGTCCTCGTCTTCCAGTCCCCCGACAGCTCCCAAGCCCGTTCCCGCACCTGGCGCATCAGGATCCGCTGGCTGCGCGCGGCCAGCTTCGAGGCCATGCCAAAGGTCAAGATGGCCCTCCGCTACGACGACGGCAACCCCTACGCCGGCGAGCAGATCGCAGAGGTCAACGTGCTGACGCTGCCGGCGCTCCTCGACAACTGCGCGAGCGCGTGGGTCGATCACCTCCGGAAGCATGGTGGCGTGGTGAACCACCGCCGCCTCAGGGGGATCGAGGAGGACGTCTTCTCCCTCCTCAAGCGCATCATCAACCTCAACTTCACCGAGGAGGGCAGCGGGCCCCTGACGCACCACGAGTGCAGACATGTCGCCCGCGCCGACTTCTGGGAGCCTTTTACTAAGAAGCACAAGGACTCGCCCGCCATGTTCGCCCTCTGCGGCCTGCCCCTCCCGCAGCCGCCCACGACAAGCCAGCCTGGCCCCAGCGCCGGCATGAAATACCCGGACCCAGAGGACCGCCGCTTCTCGAACCCCCGCCCGGCCCCTGCGGTCCCGCCCAAGGATAAAGGGCGCGACCTAACCGCGAATGTCAAGAAACCGGAGCCCAAGTCCCCGCTCCACGTCACGTTCATGGATCTGTTCAGATCTTCCGGCCGCAGGGGCTCCAAGGAGGCCGAGCGCGAGAGGCGGCACACCGAGGACAGCAAGAAGCTCGAGGAGCAGGTCCGCCGCGGCGCACGCAGGATGGACGAGAGGGAGCGCGAGCGTAAGGGTCGTGACACCAACAGTAGCCAAGAACACGGACAGACGACGGGCAAAGGGAAGGAGAGGGAGACCAGCCGGAGGCGTGTGGTCGAGCGCAACAGCAGGGACCGCGCGGGCTCGAAGGAGGTGTCGTCGAGGGCCACGGATGACGGCGACAGTCCCAAGGACAGCACCCCGCGGTCGTCGGTTTCCTGGTCCTCTCGGCAGACTGGCTCTGCGTCCGGCAGTGCGCGTGATGGGACCAAGGTGAGTTCTTTCGACGAGTCGGCTCTGGAGCGGTCTGCTTCCGGCAACGGGCGGATCCCTCGGCGTGGGTATTTTGGGGATTTGTTCATTTTGGATGATGGGGAGGCGTTGTAGGAGAACAGTATAGAAGTTGTTTTTTGATGAAACGGCACGGATATGTGCCTGTCCACAGTGAGGCATAGCTTCTTCCCCTTGGTTTTCCTTTGTATTTCTTTTCTCCATTCTGTAGCATACAGGTAAGTGGGTAAGTAAATCAATAACGATCTTTTTAACACGTAATTGTCTGTTCTGGTATATGTGACGTTCGTGAAGTTCAGGGGCTCATTGAGAAAAGCATTGTCGCTGTCCATCGACTACTCGAGCGAGTCTCTAGTTCCTAATTTATATCAATTTGACCTTGCCATCATCTTCAATCCCTCAGGTTACCTTACTCAGAGAATCATCCCATGTGTCGAGAATATCGAGGAATTCGCCGTATGGATGTCGTCGCTCGTAAACATGATCTTTGCGCGAAGCTCGCATATCCGAGATTGAACGATGCTTGGCGGAGGCGCGAGTAAGACGGAGTTTTTCTGCGGCACTCTAGCCCAATAGTCAGCAAATTCTCACATCCACCTTGTGTGCTTGAGAAAACGGGAGTGTATCAAGAGGTAAGCTCACCAGGGAGAAACGATGTCGCTGCCACCTGTCCTTCTTCTTTCCTTCTTCTCCTTGCGCAACTGCTTCATGCTTTTCTCGCAGTCCGGCTTGGCCTTGGGAGTCTTGGCCTTCTTCTTCCTCTGGCTTTTGTTCTCGTCCTCCTCCTCCTTCATCTTCTCTATCGCAGCACGCGCCTCCTGCTCCTCCAGCTGCTTCAGGTTCGCACACTTCACACACTCCGTGTAGACGGAGTGGAAACTGCCAGGGTGGATCTCGCAGTCCTTGTAGTGTCCATTGGCAAGGCAGCGCTTGTTGCCAACGCGGCCACACTTCGGGCTGCACAAGAGTCAATTCAGCATGTTTGATTGAGAAACAAGGCCCAGGATTCGTCCCAACCAAGGCTTACCAGTGGTGAGACGAAAAGGCAGGCATTGTAGACTTTTGGATTGTGGCTGCAGGGGATTCTGAGACGAATGCGATTTCGAGAAGGAGGAAAAGTCTTCCAGAGCAGATTGGACCTTTGATTGATTGTTGTTGCTTTGAGGATTGGGTGTGGTCGCCGTTTGCCAGGCAAGTTGTGGAACTGTGGACGAGGTAAACATTGAACCAGGCGTGCTTGGTTGATGTTGAGGGGCAAGGTTGCCAACTGTCGCTGATGAGGGGCCCTGGCTTGTATTTAATAGGCAAAGATGGCCTCAAGTGAATGAACTTTGCTGTTTATTCAATTTCAGATTGATCCCGTGGCTATGAGGGTGGGTCTGTTTGAAGCAACACATTCATGTGGCGGCGCTGAGCATCCTCGAGGGTCAACACGACGTCGGGCACTTGAAGTGAATTGTTTCTGGAGATCAGCGTACTAGATAGGAAGAGGATACCAACCTGTGGTTTCCACCTAATCTTACTCGATCAATTTACTTTCCGCTGTCTGGCTAGAGAACTATCAAGCTGGTCGTAGGCTTGCCCTCACGAAGGGTCACGCTTCAGTATTGCATCTCGTGTTGACGAAGGACCATTCAAACACATGATTCATTGGCATACTCTAGGACTCCATGCACTTAGAACCTCTCCTTGGTTGCCCTGTACCAATTTGGATGCGTTTGGTAATCTAGTGACACATAGGAAATGGCGAGATTCTTGAGTGTCATTATGATAGCGGGGAATTCAGGTCGCACAGTGCATTCCTGTGTTACCGACCGCGAAGGAACGCAACAGCCCTGCTTGGCGGCCATCCGCTTGTAGTTTGGGCAAGTATGTTCCTTGTGCTACATAACCTGCATTGTCTACACATGCGGGCGGAGTGATATTAGTCAAAGCTTGTGTCGCGTTTGCGGTTGACAACCGATTCTCTGGGGCGGCCGTTATTCACTTGCTAAGTTCCCCATCGCATGAAGGTCTTATGATAATAGCTCCACCTCACAACACATCTTCTCTTCGAATTCGAGCTCCTTCAAGTGCAATTGTCTTCCACAGCCGTCTTCAAGTACAGATACCTCTCAGCGCCGGGAGTATCAAATCGATGATCGGCAAACCTTGTGTACTATACTACTAGGTTAAAGAGCCAACCTTGAAAGATCACCGGCTCACTCTGAGCATTGCGATCAAAAGGTCGAAAAACGTTCACACATCAGAGTACAGCGAGCAAGCAACCGGTGATTGTTAAGCCGCACCAAGGACATTGTGTCGAATCAAGTTCTAATTCAAGCACCGGGTCAAGGTCCCCGAAGCGTACTAGTAGATGGTTAGTTACACAAGTAATACAGAGCAGAAGACTAGGCGACTCCTACCCCGCTCAGTGAACGCTCCGTCATCCACTGAACGTCCCCGAATCTGGTAAATGGCCTCATGGTTGGTGTATCAAAAACAAAAAAGTATCATGGAGAACAACGCCAGCTGGTTCTGTCAGCACTAAAAAGGTGTGATGTGTTCTTGCATTGGCACTAGCTGAATCTTGGACGTTGGAGTTCGGGAGGCCAAACATCCTAGTATGATAAATACCCGGACATTCGAGCACCTAGCATGGCATCTGTCCAGGAACGCATCCTGAGGAACCCAGGTATTTTCATAAAACTGCTAACACGACGGCAGAGACCAAGGGGCCCGAGATCGGAACTGCAAAAATGTCGGAATTACTCGTCATTACCTGTCCAGGCGGCAAGCAATGCGCCCGCCTAATTCCTCTGCTCTACAACAAGGGCAGGTGGAAGCTCCGCCTTGCCGCCCACTCCCGTGCATCTCACGAGAAGCTCCAGTCCCAATATCCTGACGCCGAGGTGGTGCAAGTCGACCTCAGCTCCTTCCACGACTGCCAGGGACTTCTGGCCGGAGCCACCACCGTCTACTACATCGGCCCGTCCTTCCACTCCCGAGAGCGCGAGATAGGGTTCAACATGATCGACGCCGCGGTGGCCGAGACAAAGCGGCCCGGCAACGTCTTCAAGCACTTCGTCTTCTCGGGCGTGATGGGGACACAGATCCGCAACCTGATGCAGCACGACCTCAAGTCCTTCGTCGAGGAGCGTCTGTACCTCAGCGTCGAGCTCAACTGGACTATCCTGCAGCCGGCAAACTTCATGGACTTCTTCCCGATCGCGCTGCTGCAAAGCCAGGAGCAGCCGGTCCTCGACAAGATGTGGAATCCCGAGGCGGCGAACAGCATGGTTGCGTTGCGCGACTTGGCGGAAGCAGCTGCCAAGGTGCTTAACGAGGGCGAGCACCACTACTTTGCGCAGTATCAGTTGTCGTCTACTCTGCCCATGTCAGAGAACGAGGTCGCCAAGATCATTGGCAAGCATCTCGGGAAGGAGGTGCAGACCAGGGCTCCGACTCTTGAAGAAGGGGTCGGTCGTGCCTTGCACTACTTGTTTGGCGGGCTGGCTGCCGAGGGAGATCCTCGCCCGGATATCACCAGGGACGAGGCAGAGAGGCTCATACTGTTCTCGAATCGCCGAGGGCTCAGGGGTAGCCCCAACGTGTTGAGGTGGCTTCTGGGGAGAGAGCCCACTTCCATGGATGAATGGGTCAAGAGGGAGTTGGAAGGTCTCAAAAATGAGACTTGAAGATATACCCTTCCATAGCCGACTGTTTGTGTTCGACTGTGTTGGCATCAGTATGAATATCCCGGCCCATTATGAATAACCAGAGTTGTGGACAGCTTTTATGACTCTTCACCACGTACCCATCTTTCATTTAGCCTGGTCGAAATGGTACCTAGTATTACTCTCACACCAAAGCTCGCTCACACAAGACACTGCATGGCTCAACTTTACGAAAATTTCAATAGACAAACACTGATATGGATATTTGCAACGAAAGGAACAACATCGCGGTTGGGTTCAAAAGTTCTCTCAAATGCACGCACGCTATGCTTTACTTTCACCTGAAAGGATATTAAAATTGTGCGTGACGCCAATCATCACTCGCCAATTTCGTCAGCGTGGAAAGTCCGGTGATGTCTCTCCCATTCCCGCCCATTCCCGAATGCAATGGAGCACCCGCTTATGCATGGATACACAGACTCGTTTGCGTGTCTGTTTCTGATGTGCCGCTCCACGTATGCATTGTTCTGGAAGCCAAACTCGGGGTTGTGTCTTGTGCAAGTGCTCACTGGACACCGCCAAGCGGTGCTTGTGTGGTTCTGAGGATGATAGATCCGCCTGCGGATCTGCAGTTTCCTGATGGCTAGCTTGACTGAACTGCTCTCGTTTTCTGAATCGGAAGATAAAACGATTATTTCGACGTTCGAAGGGATCACAACCGGCTTTCTTGGCCGGTTCTTGGTGACTCTGGCCTTCCTCCTACTAGGGTGAGCTTGCTCTGGTGGGGGATTCGGCGCCGTGCTCGCCTGATCTTCCGGTGTGTCTTGGCTTATAACAGGATTTTGAGTTAGCCCCTGCGACGGTGTGACCAGTACTGTGGGCAGAGGGACGTGTACATGGCCAGCGCTTAGCTCTCGTAGCCCTTGTCTAGCCTGCTCTCGCTCCTCCTCCTGGAGATCCTCGTTTTGGGATGTGAAGAATAATGAGTGTAGATAGGCATTTCTTCCAGAATTCTCGTTCATCCTTGTCAATGTTTCAAAACTTTTCAACGTCTAGAAGTTGAAGATCGGGGGTGCTATTTGGGCGATTAGGAACTTGCGGGACACAGACAATGTATTTGCCGAGGCGAGACTGGACATTAAATACGAACCTATTGTTACGCCTCCTCCTTTCATGTGTCACGGCTGAAAAAAATCTCATTATTCAAATATAATAACTGTTTGTTCTGCTTTGTCTCAATCAGTCTATGAGGCATGGGGATATGCTGGCTGTAAGAAAGGGCAAACAACAGGTTTTGATTGGTTTGCGTCAGCGGGCGGGCGGGATCTGTTCTCTCACCAGTCGGTACGATAATTAGTGTCATGTCCGTCGGTGACAGGCAATATTTTCAGAATCAGAATACTTGACTCTTGCATCTGAGGAACCCAAGCCAACTCAAGCGTGGGTTCCTAGCGTAACTGAGTTGCCAAAACATGACTTAGGTGTATGAGTGACATGTCCACATCGCAGAAAGCTGGGAAGCTGGTACTTGAGAGAGACCCGGATTGAGTCAAGCGATAGGTGATTATTCGGGGCATGTGTCGGGGATGGCATCTAATAAACTCCAACGACTTGAAGAAAAATATCAGCTGCTACGATCAGGTCGTCTCTGTGTGGCCATCGCCAAGCACGAAGGACCAAATACTGGATCTTCTCCTCCCACTATCCACATCCAGGCTCGGTCGCCTACCCAAAGCTTGCTGCAGCAGCTTCTCGGAGTGATCAATCTCGTTATGCCCGAAAGTCTGCTGCATGAACATAGCAGTGAGAGCCAAGACTCTCCAGGTATTCAACTTCGTGACCGCATTCGAGAACCACCAAGATCCCTCGGAAGCCAGCGGCACAGATCCGGGGCAGTTCTTGAGGGCCCAGTCGTACACCATCCTTGTTCGGCCCATCCTTGCCTTCTCGTAAAGCCGCAGGCGTGCATTGACGTCTTCGGGTCTGGTGCCAAGAGGAAACATCGTAGCGAGCGAGAGCGCATCTTCGATGGCCATGGAGGCGCCTTGTCCTACATCTGTCGGCGCGCTGTCAGCCCAAAGTCGACAAAACTACACAGATAATTTGATCTACATATACATGGTTGTAGAATATGTGCAGCATCGCCCAGAAGAGTGGTCCTCCCCGTCACCCATGACGGTAGAGGGTCAAGATCGGATAGAGCGAAGACTCTCAGGCTATCGTCCGCCTCACCCACAAGCTGTTGGACTTCTCGCGAGAACTTGGAGAAAGCCTGTACTAGGTTTTCCTTGTTCCCGTCACTGTTCCAGCCTAAATTTCATCGTCAGCGCCCAACCCATGATGTTGTCTTGGCGCAAGAAATAGATACTGACTGCCCTCCTCAATCACCCCAACCGCAGTGCTGGGCACATATGCAAGCATATTGTAGATTGTGTTGTTGGAACACGGATAAGCCAGGAGCCTGCGATCCGTGTCATCCCACTGTAACATACAACCAGGGTTGTGGACAACATGGACCGGCCCTTTGTCGCCCAAGGCTGCAGCAACCTTTTCAATTGGTATTAGCCAGCGGAAGGCACTGAAACCCGCTGGTTTGGGTGTTGCTCCTGGGGAGACTGCCCCTCGTGTTATAGACTGCAGTCGGTCAGCGGAATTTCGATCAAGGATGGCGGTGACCGTTACATGAACACCATCCGCTCCAAGCAGAACATCACCATGAAACCGGCGCCCATCCTCCAAGGTGACTCTTCCATCGTCCACATCGATCTTGGATATCTTGCACCCGGTGTGCAGCACTATCTCCTCCTGGAGTGCCATATTCTTCAAGGCATTGTGAAAAGCATGGCGTTGAATGTAATACCATTCCTATGACCAGATCAGCATGTCGTGTTTGGGACCGGATGGGATATGATCGACACTTACAGCTATCCAACCTTTACGTCGATTCGACAGATCTGCGTGGAACAGCAAGTTGCCATTCTGGTCATGACGGACCATCTACGTTTACAGTATGAGTTCAGTTGATGCAACAACTAAAATCATATTACCACCCTCATGCGGACTAAGACAGATCAAGGTTAGACAGTGATACTGACATGATGAACCAAATCCGACCCAAAGCTCTCCGGCTGAAGATCAAGTTGTTTCAGCAGAATAGAGCAATTCGGCGATAAAGTGAGAGCCGCCCCCTGCTCCGTCGCAAACTTGGACTTTTCAAGCACCTGCGGCGATCCTTTAGCCACTGCGACAACGGGGACTGGCGGTGGAGTTTGGAGACCTACGACGACATGATGCCCCTTCTTCCTGAGCGCCAGAGCAGCTGAGAGTCCTGCGATGCCCGCTCCAACAATCACAAATGACAAACTTCCAAACGGAAGATCCGGCTTCGTTGGCCTTCTTGCGTAGTAGCCCATCGCCGCGAGGAATGTTGTGAGGCAGCGACTCGCGAACCCGAGAAGGGTCCCGAAGGCATTGAGAACGAAAGACATCTGGTTGTGTGCCTGGGCGGTGGTTGGTGTTCTGACAGTCAGCGTTCGCGATTGATTGTCGCGATGATGCAGATGCTGATCTGGCTGACTCTGCGCCTGACAATACCGCAATGTGACGCGAATCGGCTATCGTTCCTGGGAAAAGGGACGGAAGGATCGGTAGGATCGACTGGTTGAGGCGCCACCGAATCAATCCCGGTAGCTGCGGCGAAGCTGACAGTTAGTCCACGTGCCAAGGAAATGGCCAACTGCCATCAACAAATTTAACTTCAGTCCCAGGCGCAGTGCATAGCGTGAGAAACTCTCCAGAAAGTTAATCAAGTGAGATTCCCTGTCCCAATCCCGAAGGCCAAAACACCTTCCAAGGTCCGGGGTGTCATTACGGGATAAATCGATGGGAGTCTCGGCATTTTGCCCTGGAGATTCAGTTTTACAATCGCAAGTCAGTTGGTATGGCTCATGAAGACTTAGCCGTATGGTCGTCGCAAGCAGACTGAAGCCCATAGGCTCTACATCAAAATCAGCCGGCACGAAGGCCAAAGATGGCTATTGTAAACGACCGTGCGTCACACTGTAGCGTTCAAAATGCTTCAAGAGACAGAGCACGATGTGCTAGGCAGTGCTGTGGAAAGAAGGTGGAGTACAAACCGAGCGTTAGCAACCAAAACCAAAATTGGGATTAAGTCGGCCACTGTACATTCGGCCGAATATACAGTGGCCGACTTACTTGTCTACTGTAGAGGATGCAGAAAATCTGTCAAATTCTGAATCGAACCCCCCCCCTCTTTCTAAATTTCCAGAGCCCATAACCGAATGCTTTAGATCGAATGACATCTAGCGGGCAAGATTGAGGACCTCGGGACAGCCAACGGCCAACATGTGGGCACCTGGGCAACTTCGGATTATTAACCTGCACTGTATTTTTGATGGCAGCCTCGCCGGTGTCGCAGCCGTCCAAGCGACAGCGGCTCCAACTCCTACGGCCACTTGGGACCTAGCCGGAATCTCGGCTGACTGCTCCCTGGACGTCTCGTCATGGCGCCATGAGTGCCATGTAGAGAATGGGCAGAGCCACACTCTAAGTGCCAGAGCCACCCCGAGCCTAAATCCTGACTATGTCGAGAGCTGCGACTGGGAGCACGGCTGCTATACTTCTACTTCACAGTCGACGTCCAGTCCTTCATCCACTGTGCCTCACTCCACCACATCTCACTCTCATTTAGTGTCCTCATCTGTTACGATAACATCCAGTACAACATCTACTAGGACTACCACGACCAAGGAGCCTGAGCATACCATAAACAAGCATCCCAGCTCGACGACTACTTCGTCGGCCCCAAGCCCAATAACAACGGACGTGACCGACGCCATGAAGAGTCTTGAACGATCGGGAAAGAAGGACAGAGACTTAGCAATTGGTCTCGGCGTTGGATGTAAGCAGCCTTATTGTCATTACTGAGCCCCCTGCCTTGACCCCACCCGGGCGCCCGCTACATCCTATGGGGCGATATCCCACATATTGCTTTCCTGTACGGGATGATCCTATTGCAAGTCTTCCTATGGGGTAATCTGCTATGAGATCACCCCCAGTGGAACAGCTTCCTGTGGGATTCCCTCCTATAGGATGCTGTCCTCTGTCATACCGTCCAGCAGTACAGCCTCTTATAGGGGTGCCCTCCACCTGTGGGAGGTTATTCATAAGAGGTTAGGCAGTGATAACTGCCCAGGTGGCTCACTACATATGTACATATATGCTACGGCCACGTAACGGACACATGAACAAAGCCTATTGACAGTGACGGGACGACATGTCCATGCCAAACTTCCTTGCAAGTCTCAGGATGTCCAGACAAGTCACGGACGGGTCATTCGTCTCTTCACCCCACTCCTCTTTCGCATGAGCTTTTCCCTTGTTGTTTCGATGTCTAACTGTTATTTTGCAGTGGTCGTTGGTGTTCCCGGCGCTACAGTCCTCGGCTGGATCGCAAATACATTCGCAATGGCTAGGGGCGCCCCGGAAGTCGCTGATGCCTTGGGAAGAGCCTTGCCGCGAGTGAGGGTGGGCGACATCCCGGACTATGCGGGCTCAAGCTCCTACGAGTACTCCGATCTAAGCATCGAATACAACGAGCCATACGATCCAAGCTATGATTCCGACTTTTACGATGAGAGCTTCAGTCGATCAGATGAACAAGTTGTGGACTGGCTGGACCAAATCGAACACGGTTCTCTCGGTCAGGGTCCGTCTACGCCTCCCAGTGAGCCCGGTTCCGGGCATCCCAGTGACGGTGGTTCCGGATCTCCTAGCAAAAGAGGAGAGCCCTCGAGTCCTCATCACGGGCCGACCGAGGACCTGGGAAATGGGATTGAGCCTGTTCTTGAAGATCCAAGTCAGAACTACAACGAAGGCGGAGGCCCAGAGCGTTACAGAAATCGCTGGAGCGATGAGCTGGGAAGAGACACAACCGATTCTCTTGACAGGTATCACGAGGTAATGGTCAACCATGGCTACGATTGGAAACAGGCAATCACGTTCCTCCAAGAATTTGAAGGGGACATGGCAAAGACAGAAGCTGATACAGCCGTCGGCTCTGAAGTGATCTCCTTTGACGCCTCCACCGTGGTTGACCATGCTGTTGATTCGGCTGGCATCCGCGGTCCTACTGAGGATATCAAGAAGGCCCTCCTTGACGTCCTCAAAGCATCGTACAACTTCTGGCCCCAGTTCGCGAATGCTATTTATGACATCTTGAAGAAGATGGAGGAAAAGCCGCACTCCAATACTCTGGAAGACATCCTTGCGAATGGACCGCCACCAAAGATGACGCCTTACAGGGGCATCTCCTATCCTTACCGCCGTGGAAGAGTCCCGGGCCCTGGGAAGGAACCAGTGCCCGTCAAGCTTGGCGAAGGCTATCACACGAAGCCGACGGTTCCATGGTTCTGCGAGCGTCGCACGAGTGAGGCAATACGTGCATCCGCAGAAGCAGATACCAACGCTGTGATGGACGGCCTGGAAAACTTAAATGGCGATCAACAGCTGAAGGATACCTACCTGGCCAAGCTGAGGAATGATAAAAGCGAAGCCGCCAGGCTGGCGGAAGCTGTCCCGAATGCGATTTGCAAACTGCACATGGATCCGGAATCCCTGCCAGACTATCAGACCCCGAAGACGATGGGATACGAAGCGACATATCACGCACTGCTCAGAATGTGGAAATCGGTGCTGAAAAGCAAGACGGCCCCGATCGACGTGCCCGAGGTGAATTATTGTGCGAACCTAACATCAAAACAATATTCTGAGGCACAGGCCATGCCCAAGCAGTCGCTATCTGACGCCCTGCACAGATACGCACATGCCAACAAGACCGCGCTCGAGGGGCTTGCAAGAAACGACCATGACACCTTCCATTTTATGCGCACTTGGTCTGTCCCAATTGTGACGTGCAAGGTCCAGATGGAACTCAAATCGCCTACCCTTTCCGAACAAGAGAGAAATGAATACCAGGATGGCTTCCAAATCATGAGGGAGCTTTTGCGGACTTTGTATGACATCAACACGACTCCAGGCCTTGATGGCGTGAAACCGGCACCAACGGCCACGGAGACAGATTCGTTCAAGGTCCCGGGGCTGGAGTGGCCCTACAGATTCCGCTTCTGTCCTATGTTGGACACTACGAGGTTCACGTGGACCGATCCAAAGGCGCCACAAGGTCTGATGGACTTTGAGAAGGCTGCGCAACAGCACGTGGAACTTTTCAAAGAACACCGGGACCAATATTTGCAGTACATGAAGACCCCTCGTGATGAGATCGTCTCGACAGTAGACGGTCTCGATGAGGTAGAGTGCATGGCAAATCAGCAAATTCAGCATTGGCATCTGACCCCAGATATGTTGCCGACACTTCGGGGCATGTTGAAGGCACTGCGAGAAATCATCAACACGGCTGGCCTGGGAGGGTATTTGCCTGATGTTCCGAAAACGACACCAACGGCCACGAAGACAGATTCCTTCCACGTCCCGGAATTCCAGATAACTCGCCCTTCTATTTGTCCTGACTTCAGGCAGCACATGTCAAACTATGCCGATCCACCGTGGGCTTTAGACCTTATCGATGATCCATTCTATGTCATGTCCTTGACAGCAATCGGGAAAATGGCAAGTCAAGCCATGGATCTTTTTGAAAACAATAGGGACGAATATCTCCAGTATATGCAATCCCATCCTGATCAATTCGCCACAACAGTCAAGGTCATCCAAGACGTGGGGTGTGCTATGCGTTCCGCACCGGCAACCTGGCCAACTTACAATGAGGAGTTGACTGTGTTCTTATGGAATATATTTCGTCCACGGAAACGATATCAGAAGACATTTCCGGCCTTGTTAAAGGCACTGGAAGACACTGTTCCCGTGGAGACAGATTTGTTCAAGGCCCCGAGCTTTCAGTTACCTTCTCGCCCCCCAATTTGTCCTGACTTTGTGCACCACAACCCGGGCTTGCTCGATGCACCGTGGGCTTTGGACCTTATCAAAGATGAGAACTATGTTAAAGGTTTGCGACCATTCAAGACCATAGCAACTCAAGCTCTGGCTCTCTTTGAATACCATAGGGACGAATATCTTCAGTACCTACAATCTCATCCCGAAGAACTCGCCACAACGATACAAGTTGTCAAAGACGTGGAGTGCGCTGTCCTTGGGGCGGATACGGCCCTCCCAGCGTACCATCGGGCCTTGAATGATGCTGTGTTATCCTTGGTCGCTCCAAGCGAAAGATACAAGAAGACACTGCCGGCGTTCTTGAGGGCACTAAAATTGATCAAAAAGGACTAAGAGATCGCAAAACCCCATCCTGGGCAGGCACGTGGGTGATTTACACCCACTGGGGCAAGTTGGGTTATTTCCTTTTTTTTTTTGGTTTTCCCATTGCAGGCGTTCCCTCTTCGAGTGCTCAGTTCAGGAAGGAGTTAAAGGCTCAATTACAGAAGACCTCAGCCTAAGATCTCAAACTTCTGAGCAATTCTGAGCCATTCTGCTGTCGAGGCTATCTATTTATCCTCGCCTGAGGCGAAGAGGTAGGTTTCGGTTTTTGTGTGTCTTATTCCTGCAACGTACTCCGTGGGTAATCCTTGAAGTTTGAGGTAGAAGAATCAAGTTCAGCATTTGAATTCAAAAACGTCTTCAATTTCACACAATTGTGCTCCACCTATCCCTGCCTTGCAGCTGCCTAGTGATATTAACAGGGTCGGAGACGAATTGGGACGCTGCCCCCGGATCCAGACTGCTAAATGGTAGCCACCATGCCGAAGTTATTGGATTCAGTTGGCCAAAAAATATTATGGCCATTGGTCATTGGCATATGTAAAAGTGGTCGGCCGCCTTGGGATTTCAGGAAGCTTAATCTAAAGTTCACAAGACTTGCGCGCAGGCAATACTACCTCCCACCTCTGATGAATTCATCTATGTGACAATGAGGAAACCAGGCTGTGAACATCTTTTGAAAGCCAGGGAGACCGGTATGCCTAATGCAAGTAGATTAAGATTGAGACTGCAAGTCATAGGTTTAATTGACTTCAACGGCGCAGCCGAAGTTTGAGATTTATCAACATGTCTACGTTTGTAGCAAGTGCAACATCCAAGTGAAACCTGTAAAGCCCAGAACTATTGTCTTTCCACTCACCCATCAGGAGCGTCTCGAAGACCTTCGCTTGCATGGCTTCCGTTCTCCTTGGTTGGCAGTGGCCTGGACTGCATTCTGGGTAGTGTCCTGGGCACCCTGCTGGCCAGAGGTTGGCCCACTATTCTGTCCAGTAAGCATGCCCATCAGGCCCGAGAGGATATCACCATCCATAACAGCCTTTGCAAATGGCTCAATTTGCCGGGTGATGTTCATCCACGTGTTCAGAACGGGCTGATCCGGAGGGTTGAAGTACGGGGCACTGGGCTGCGGCAGGACCTTTGTGCATTCCGTCAAGTTGTTGATGTTGAAGACCCCCAGAAGACTCAGCCGCACGTACTCCCGGGCATAATCCTACGACTCAGGTCAGTTCAGGGTTTTGACGAGAACTTGCCATACACAAAGTGGACAATCATACCTCATTCCAATGCTGTTGTCCACCTGGACCAGCGAATTCCTCGAATTCCGTCGCGATTCTCGGGTCTTTCGACAAGTTGACATCACTCTGAAACTTGAAGACTCTCTTCGGCGCGTTGCTGTCGAGTGTCTGCTTGTAGAATAAAACGTCCCAAACACCAGGGGTGCTATCCTGGGGGTCTCCTGCCCTCGCGGGGTCCACGAACCGCTGCTGCGATGTTGTGTGCGCGCCCAGGAGAGCAGTGAGACCATGCGGCTCGATCGTCATGTTCCGGAAGAGAGAGATCAGGTTGTCGGCGCTGGCGAACGGGCTGGGTAGCAAGCCGTCCGGCGCCGGGACGGAGCTGTCCTTCCTGCCCACGAAGGACCTCACGCGCGGGCCGAGGGGACACACGACGGTGGCAGTCGTACTCGCCATCTGGATAAGATCGGCCATGCTGGCACCGTACTTGCTGTACTCGTCGAACCAGTCCTGCATCTGCTCGACGATCTCCTCCATCCCGCGATTCGCCGGACGTGTCATCTCCTCTGGCGCGAGGACAATGCTCCCGTCGGCGCCGCCCAGCGGCCCAGCGGCCTTGGACCAGCCTGCTGCGTCGTGAAAGCCTATCCGCACTGCTTGCCGCGCCAGATTTGTGCAGCGCCCCGACGGGCCACGGAACTTGGACGCCATGTCGGCGGATATGTAGTGCCAAATACAGCACGTGTCTGCAGCGCATTGGGGAGTATCGCGAGGTGGGACGTTTGGGTATCCCTCGTTGGACTGTCCATCCTCACCGTTGTCGGTGATGATATTTTTGACAGAGCGACCAACCGGTGTCAGCTGTGAGTCGGTGAGGTCGAGGAGGTCGCCGATGAGCTCTTTCGAGTCGAACTCGGTATCATTGTCTTGTCGCGCCTTGATTTCAGAGAGGACCTTGTTCATGCCCGGATAGGCGTGGGCAAGTGTGGCCGCCCCAGCATACGAGCCGAGAACAGTGCTGAACTTCATTTTGTTGTTGTGAAAAGAGCGATAGTAATGAATGTGGTGAAACCGTGCAAAAGCAAACGAATGTAAAGCCAATTGGCAATGAGTGACAGTAGCAACCGGAGACAATAACGGATCTCGAAGGGAAGTTCTTTGCGAATCTAGCGACGACCAGTCATGTATTTGTAGTTTTCTTCAGCCCATCCTCAAAGTCGCCCAGTATTCTGCGGCCGACTTACTCCTTGTCCTTCTTTGGCCGGACCCTGACAAGCACAGCGTGAGTGCCTGAGGTCTTTACTGACGCTCAGACAAGGCTAGATGCTAATTCAAACGCCCATTGCCTACTCTCTATCTCAGCCCCTATTACTTTTCTGGTGGGCTTGAGCGTGGCTGGTTCGGGGGTAGGCTCCGGTACTGACAGCTTTGGCATGTCTTGGGAGATTTAATTAGATAGGGGTCGAAGGCTTGAGAGCACGGAATAGCTGAGGGCCGATCTTAGCCTCATCATACAGAGTACAAATACGCGAAGACAGCCTCTAAATACCCAAGCCACCGCCTCCATGCTCGGCGCCTGAGGAGCTGAGGTGTGCACGACCTCTGCCCCTGACCGCCATATCTCGGTGGCCTGGCCTCCACTTCGTACCCGAGCTGTGCCCTGCCCTGTATATGTGGTATAGCCAACCGTTCCATCGGGCGCTATACTCTCTTGAGTTATGCCTGGGTAGTGCACGGATAACCCCTGAGCTGCGACGCTACGGTGACCGTGCAGTACACGGATGACCCTCAATTTCCACTTTCTCATCGGACCTCGTGCTACATTTGAACAATTGATGTCAATACGATTGATCCGAAGCCAAGACGCTGCATTGGCCATAATTCATGGTTGCATTTTGCTGCTCTTAAAGAGACATCCGGGTCGTGTGGAGTCATAAGATCGGACCAAATCCTGTTTCCGGTAGCATCTCCAGGATTTCTTCTATTCCATGCCATTTTCCATGTGTATAATGTTTGTAGTCTAAGTGGCATTATGACGTGAGGGCATTGAATGGCAGATCATGTAGTCCCACGATACTCGGTATATTCGAAATCACGGTAATTGGCCCTCAGGCGGATTTGCTCTGGGTAAGAAGGTGCTAAACATTTGAGGGGTTCTGCGAGTTGTTTATAACTAGTGGCATAGACACTCCTTGACAAGATTCAATTGCCAAGCAAGCATATTCCACTGCGTATAGGAGATAAGTATCACAGCAAACTAAAACACGAGGGCTGGGAACGGAGGCGTCGTGGAGCGAGTAAATTACACGCCGGACAGTATGTAACTGGGATCACAAGCTGTCTATAGTGGGTTCTGGTAATACAGCAGCGTGCGTGGTGATGTGACCGTGCGTAGAGATCAGTGACTGGCTTGGTGCGTGCGACAGACAATTCTCGGAGTCAGGTAATTACCAGCTCTGCATCCTGACCCAGTTGATAGATTCGAGATACTCTCCGTCCTTGTAGCCAACCCCAATACCAAAAGCTGCCCTCCCGGGCATGAACTTGACTTTCTGAGAATTTACGCTCTTACCTTCGTCGTCTGCCTGTATCATGGCATCATGTGCAGGCCAGTATAAAATGATACACAACTTAATGGGGTCCAGATGGGGTCCAGATGGGGTCTAAAATCAAGCCTGTACACCTTGTACCCTTATTCCGCCATCTGACTGTCGGCATCTTCGAAACTAGGTTATTGTTTAGTCGAAGTTACAGAGGATGCATTTGCGGCGTGTCCGCCCAGCGATGAGGCTGAGGACGGACCTCTTGCTTCTCGGCCCCCAAATATATTATCTCGAGCCCGTTCCCTTCACCAGCGGGCTTAGCGAAGGCGCGCTGGTTTGATCTGCCATCTGCGTTTATTAGGTCTGTATTTCTCTGGTCAAGCTCGCCCCGGCCATTAGACTGAATGAAAAGAAAAACCACGAAGATTTGCGGGAGCTTTGTGGGTTTTCAGTGGCTGATAACAAGACTCGTTGGAAAGATTGTGCTGTTTTGCAGGACTGGACGGAAATTTGTCAAGTGCACCATTCAATATAGTGCAACATTCCATTACCATCATCTGCGGGCATCGAACTGGCACCAAATACCTCAAAATGGCCCTCCATCAGCGAGAGTAGCAATTAAGGTTTAGTAGCTCAGAGATATTATTGGATGAAGTCCCCCGAGTGGACCAGATGCTCGAACTCTATCTGATATTTCGGCCGATTTCCAAGTCAACGTCTCGGTCATACGGACAAAATCTGTCAGCCAAAGCCAATGTTGCTTCGTGGACAAGCCAGTGGTTGGTTGCTTCTAAGTGGTAAGCCCAGGTGCCAACGCCCAACGCAATGGATGCCAGATAGCGTGCAGGCGACTTCACGCCGCACCTGCCCTGCCTTATGACTTGCCGGTCCAAAACGAGAGGACGCGTTAACGGTAGTCTGCCGGTCTATCTGGGCTAATCGCGAGGGACTGTACAACAACGGCCGACCCTATGGCGTGCGAAAACCATGCCTGTACACCATGCACCCTTGGCCTACCACCCGACCTCCCCCATGCCCAACCTTCCGAGCAACGCCCAAGAACAGAAATACTCCTCATCCCAACCATGATTCATCAGTCATTGGTGCAGCACATAATACCCACAAAATTCTGCTCAGGCTCTTTGTGAAGCCTTTACCCCGCGCCGGCAATCCTACAGAGGACAAAGCGAACCCTCTTCTTGCAGTCCGAGCTCTCAAACGACCTTCTGACCTTGACTTTTCCATCAAAGCCTTCTCATGCCGGCTCCTAGGCCGAAATTTGCCCTTTCTGACAGCTGTCGCGATGCCTCAGCGAGCTCTATGTCTTCATCACTTGCGCCTGTCATGCTGTGGCCAGGCAGGTCGAACGGCAAGATCTCCGGCTCGCAGGTCGCCCCATCGCGAGGCAGTGCGCCGGCCTGGAAGTAATCCCTGATGGCCTTGGCCGTACACACTGACGGAGCGGCCAAGCTGGTATGCTACAATATACAAGTCAGCAAGGCAATCGCATCACCCCCCAAATAGGACCGAAAGCACTTACACCGTACGACTTCTGCACGAGCACGACCGAGTCCTCGAACCCAGCCGAGTTGTTCCGCGCGCTCACCAGCGGCGTGATGTTATCAGCCACGTTGGCGACGTACAGGATGGGGAAGCTCGTCCTCGCCTCGAACGGCCCGCTGAAGCTCCACTTGGGGCGGACCTGCCTCCCCGCGCACGCGATGCGGTCCTTGACGACGATGACGCCCGAGCTCCAGCTCACGCGCTCCATCTCCTCGACGTGCTCCTCGTACTCGACCGGGCTCGCGGGCAGGGGCTTCCCGTCCGCGCAGAGGATCGTCGGGAAGGCGTCGTCGCTGCCCGCGCCGGTCAGGGGCTCCTCTGGCGGGACGTGCCTTGCGGAACATACGTCTGAGAACGGCAGGCCATAACGGGTGACGAACTCGTAGTAGGCCCTGCCGTCTCCCTGCTCGAGCCCGGCGAGGATCTTGGCCAGATGGGTGAAATAGTAATTCGGGCGGTAAAGGGAGGTCGCCGCCAGCTGGCGGATCTTGGAGTAGGTGATGATCTCCGGCAGCTCGGATCCGAAGCCTGTCTCCGGCATGTAGATGATGGGCTGCACGCGGAGCCGATCCAGAATGGCCCGGTGGCGTTCTTCGATGTCGTCCGGTGATTCCCCGTGGAATGCACACTTCAGAGGACCAGCCTTGTGGCACAGCCGGTAGAAAGCGTCCATGACACTGTCAGCGTCACGGACAGAGTTGATGTGCAGACCGTTATACCACTCCTCATAGTCGACGTTGCCATCGCTCACGAGCCGACCGACCCTGTCCGGGTACATGGCGGCGAACGTCCCGCCGAGGATGGTGCCGTAGCTGAAGCCCCAGTACTGCAGCTTGTCCTGGCCCATCTGGTCCAGGATCTCCAGCATGTCGCGCGCGTGCGAGGCCGTGCCGATGTGCCTCAGCAAGCCGGTGGCGTTGTGCGACCGCTCACAGGCCCGCGAGAAGGCTGCAGCACGAGCCCACACGTCGTACATGACGCCCGGGTGCGAGTCTATCGTCGGTACCTCCTGCATGGCCCAGTTCTGGCGCTTCTGCGCCGAGTCCCAGCACTCGATCCTGGGCACGGAGGCGCTGATGCCCCGCGGGTCGAACGTCACGATGTCGAAGTTCCGGCCGACGACGGCCTGCAGCCGCGACCCGCGGTCCCTGAGCGCGAAGATGCCGGAGCCGCCTGGGCCGCCTGGGTTGAAGAAGATCGGGCCTTTATAGTCCTTTGTCTCCGTTGCTCGGAGGCGAGCGATGGCGAGGACGACGTTCTGGCTGGGATCAGGCTCGAGCCAGTCCATCGGCACCTCCAGCCGCGCGCAGTCGTACTCGCCATCGAAGCAGTTGTGCCATTCGAGGGTCTTGCTGGGTGTTATGTCCCCCCATGAGAAATCCCGCGCCTGTATGTCTATATCGATGCTGTACACGTCTTGTCTAGGATTTGGCGACTTATGCACTACGATCCCGAGTGTGATCAAGCACGCAATCGCGAGTAGGCCCAGGGGCAGCTCAAAGCGGAGCTTTCCAGACTCCCTCCGCACAAGTGGTCGAAGTAAGGGCGTTTTTTCGTCCATGGCGAGGTGAATGAAGGATATAAAGCAGACCGAAAGGAGCAGACGGCTGGTGTATGAAATGGGAGTAGAAGGAAAGCAGAGTCTACCGCTAAATCTATAATAATCTATTCCAACGGCGAACCAAAAAGATCATGTTACAAATGTGAGACCGCATAAAAGGGAGGGATGGGTGTAGATAGCCAGCTGACCGTCCTTTAGATAGCTGCCAGATATACAATACCCAGATGGAATAGATAAGACTCTTCAAGGCGGTGGAGATTGTCGGGGACCAAAATGCCGCCCACCCACTCACGTCGAAGCAAAAGTCAGCCGTCGTGCCAAGACGACAAGGGACCCCTCTAGGAGTCCTCTGGGGAAGACCCCGGATCTGCAACCCACTCTTGCCTACAGAGAAGCGCCGTGTCTGAGACAGCACCAACCGCCACACTCGCCAATCCCTATCAGCTCTTGGAGGCGACCCTGTGTCCACGAGTCGTGGGGGCCAACACTTGTCTCGTGATAGAGTTCGGAACCAGTCCGCAGCTGACTCGTCGCGGTGAAGGCTCTGCAACCTGGACGGCCTGACCAAGGTCGCAACGTCTTGTCGCATGACGTGCCTTTGGGGGGAAGCTGGGAGAGCTGAAGTCGCTCACAAGGACCGCTCCTGAGGTCGCACTCGGGCTTGTGTGTGCAGCGCAGCGCATCAATCAGCATGTGGCCATAGGTCAGGACCGAGCTTTAACCCGCCCACCCGCGAATTCCCCCACCTCCTTTTTTCACCCACTGGCAGCACGCATAGATTCCCCCTTCTGGACGGGTACGGCAGATGCCGAGCTGCCAGCAATATGATAACTTGGTGACCATGCCAGCTTTGTGGGGAAGTTTGCAAAGCCCCCGACTGGGCTTGATCATATAGCAAAGTCTAGGCAGCGTATTTTAATAAGCAACGATTTCTTGTTTTGTGCATGGCGGGTCTACTCTCTTCTACTTTCAGAATGTCCTCCGCGCCGGCAGTGACTAGGGTGGCCTAGATTGATTAAATACTCCGCTGCCACGGGACCTTTTGGATGATGGGACGACATATGACAGACGGCAGTAGGGATGACTGCGGACCCCATCACCGCCAGATGCAATCAACGTATATAAATCGAAACAGTTCGCTATGCATTCGTGTTCGTCTGTCTAGATTTTTCCTGTTTGAGGTCATTCGAATTCGTATCGCCATATGAGGAATTACGGACGGGAAGCTCGTCTTCTCTGTATCTCGACGCTAGCTATTGGACGCGATCAGCAAGGTGTGACAGCGCGCTATCTCTCTTGCAAAGAGAGTGAGTTCTCCCCCAAAATTTCATGGCGATCTGCTGGAGAAGGCACCGAATTGGCAAAGTACATCATTCTTACAAGCGTCAGGTTGAGCAAAAGCCTTTCGCAATGGCCGCCCGCACAACTCACATCCAGTGCGGTCTTTTCCCGCTGCACTCCATTCTAGGGAAAGGGTTTGGCAAAATCATGGCAGGAGTCACTTGCTACATCTCTGTATGGTCAGAAATGTTCTCTGTGATCAGGGAGTGCGCAGATTTCGACCAGGTCACACGAAAACCCGTGCATTGATACTTCCTTCACGTCGATGGGCAGCTCCAAGTCGGGGGTTTGTCACTTGACGGAATCCTCTGACAGGAGGCATGAGCTCAATGTATTTCGAAATGGTTGGCATTCTGTGGTTGTGTATACGGTTGCATTAGGTCCATTACATGACAGTTGCCCTCGCAACGAATTTATTTTCATGTATTTATATTTTCTTTTGGGAATAAGGCAATGGCAATTTAAGGGGTGAAAATAGGCATCATCCCTATGCCTCAAATTGAGGATAAATGTTGTCCCAACTTCTATCATATAACTTTTCAAGCTCGCTCCAGAGTCTTCTGACTGATCGCAATAGCCACTTTGCTCCCGTACTTATGCCCGACTGTCACAGACATGGGAATCTCTGAGTCTCGTACCACACCGGCGCAGGATTTTGCCAAACCCAGCCATCTGAATAGTGTGTACCGTTGTACCAGAATTCGTCGGCTGGCCCTGTGATCCCGTGGATGAGAAGCACCACGGTTTCTGGCAATGAAGAATTCAGCCCTGTCGTCGATTCGATTTGTATGTGATCAGAGCTCCCAAGTGGGCGACCTATGTTCAACGCATTAGCCGCGGCATTCATACACCTGGCTTGCAAGTCGACGGGCTAGAACAAAACTAGACTCGTCTTTGGAGTGACGAACAAGTGTGGTCAAATACTTGGGCACGTATCTGCCCAGTGTCCAGGTTTTGGTAGACTCCCAGTGTGCATTTCCCCTCATCCTGGTTCTGGCACCACGACAAGCCTTGATCGCCCCCAGGAGGCTCGGAAGAAGAAGGAGGTGGTGGAGAGCCAGCTTGAGTTGTGGTTGTGTTTTCGGACGGCGTGTCATTGGTCGAGGTCTGTCGGCGGGTTGTACCAATCACTAATACTGCGGCGAGTAGCAGGGCCAACGCGATAGCTATGATGATGAGAGCCCTCATGCTGAGTTTCCTGCGACGGGTGGGATGGCGAGGAGGCTCATGGCCGCCGTGACCTTTGTCGCTAGGTAGTTGGAAATTGACTGACGGCTTTGCCGACACATAATGTACAGACTTCAAGTTCTCGTTAGAAGCCATGTTGGTCACCGTATCCTCCTGGAGACGACAAATTTCATGGGCTCTCCAAATATATTATGTGGTTGTTGTAAGAACTGGAAAAGCTCAGTGATAGCGACAGGAATGTCAGCGAAATAGACTGCTGGCAGAGATCAAGAGCGAGGCTGGATACAGACCAAGTTGCACAGCTTGGACTCTTTCTTTGACCATGGCAGGTGTTGAGAAACAAATATCAGCGGCCCAAATCTTATCGATCCTCTATGCTGCAGAATGTCTTTCATGGTGACCAAGCCGCTGGGACAGTGTCCCTGCCAAGTGAAAAACTCGCCCGAGCACTTCAACGTCTCAGAGCTTATCCGAGAAGCCGTCGACTTTGGAACCCAAGCGCGGTTGGCATGCTTTGTGATGTTGCATCCGTACTAATGCAGGTCAATAGCCGTCGCCTCTAAGTAAGATCACGAACTGTGCGCTCCAGCCAATTTCCGGTCACGATTACAGTTCGGGAAGGTCGACAAGGGGGCCGGCCCCAGCCACGGAGCTTTAGAAATGGATCCCCGGAAGCTGATCATGTCATTGGGGCAGTCGGAAGCGACTTAGACGCCCAGGATATTGTTATGCGCCGGCTTAGGATGATAGATGGTCAGAGATTTCAAATATTATTTAAAGGGTGATCTTCCACACCACTGCCCAGTGTAGAGCCAGTGCCTCGCAGTTCTCTTGTTGTTCTTCGATCCCAGACGAAAACTATTGATTTTTCACTCTGGCTTCTAAGTTTCTACAGCCACTGACATGAATTGAACGCGTCATCTTATGAGGATATGCTCCATGTGGCCACCTGAAGCTCATCGATCTTCGTTCGTCTTGAGCCAGCTCGCCTTGGCATGGTCGACAGTGCAAGCTCCCATCTGATTTGGTCTTACACTGAATGCTTATAGTGAAGGCTTCCTACCAATCTGGAGATGACCTTACCCGTCAGACTAACAGACAATTTTGCTTTTCTGTTTGCAATGTACATTCCAGGAGCTACGTGAGTCTTTAGGAAACAACTCATCAGCCATGCCTTGCGCATTGTAACAGACAGCCTCGAAAACATGGTGTCAGGAACAAAGTTTCGGCCGCGCTTGTTTCGTCGGCGTATTTGATGATGACTCGGCACGATCACCGTGCGCTCCATGCATCCCCATTTGCCCTTTCACATGAAAAGTTGAGGATGTACACAGTAATAGCCCTCTGTACCTGCAGCTTGGACAAAAACACGCTCGGCTGGCGCTGGAAATATCGTAGCATGTTTGGTCAACCTTGTTTCCGGCACTTCAAGCACGCGCAGTGGCAGGTCGGGTGCTGTCAGGGGCAGCAGCATAGCTTATTAGCACATGCACGACAGTGATCTAGGCCCATCCGCAAGAAGTTTATTACTACCCGACACAGGCCGCCCAAGCGGGCCTGGTTACTTTTTTACAGCTTTGGCGCAGAATTCAGCCGAACACTTGTTATTTACCTCGTCGGTCAAGAACGTGAAACATCTGCGTAGTATTTCAGAAAATACGCGTCTAAAGAGCTTGGCACCCACAACAGAGATGCCATCGGATGCGAGTCGTTCGGACTGTCAATTTAACGCGCTGCGCATGGGACGATCGACATGGCCAGAACTTCAGATCGACAAGTATGTGAGCACTTTTGGACCTGACAAGCAAACTCTCTATTTACACATGCGCGTTTACCTGGATCATCATTCGTCACATCTCGAAGAGGACCTCGATGCGGATGTGATGGCAGAACAGACGCCCTTATGTCTGCAGGCTGCACGCCGTCAGCATACTTAGGTTCTGCTGCTGCTGACTGTGCCGCCGGAAATGCAACAACTCACTGCTCCAAACCCGAGACTGGAAGAGCGCCTGCCAATCGGACCGTTCGGAGCTCCATAACTGCTTCACACAAAGCCGACTGCCGGCGGTAAGGCGCTATCGCCGTCGTTGCACACAAGCCAGATCAAAGGGGCTTTAGTGCAGTTGAGACTGTGCCCATACCGGACGTTGGTAGGAAGGCTATTCTGACACAGAATGTCAACGGACCTGGGGGCCTGCCCAATGTAGCCAGCCTGCAGGCGGACGTCTCATCCGCCTATACCCGCCCCCGTCGTCATCGATTGGCTGGCGCCCATGCTGCTTCACGGTTAAAAATGCATCCTGTAATATCACTAATCATCACCACTCCTAGGCACATTGGATATCTACTAGTAGCGGTTGTCGTCGATACCCCTCAGATAGGAAAAGAAGATAGTTAAGTCCGGGCATTAGCAGCACCTACAGGAGAGACAAATCACCACTTTGAAAAGCATAAATAGACGGCGTCAATCGTAGACTAAGGTTCCAGACGTGCTGCTGCACAAACTATCTGTAGATATCTGACGCTGGTCAGTCCAAGCACATTGTACCTTTACCAAATAACTCTACTACGCCGACTAGTCATCCCAAACACAAAGATGGCTCCATCCCTTCCCAAAACCTTCAAAGCCGCAGTCCTCAATGACAAGGGAACCAGTCTGGTCCTCAAGGACGTCGACCTCAAGCTGCCCGGCCCCGGCCAGGTCCTGATAAAGTCACTGGCCTGCGGTGTCTGCCACACCGATGAGTTCCTCCGGCAAGGCTTCCTGGGTGACGTCTTCCCTCGGATTCCCGGCCATGAGGTGGTCGGAGATATCGTCGCTGTCGGCGAGGGTGTCACCCGCGTCAAGGAAGGCGAGCGAGTTGGTGGAGCGTGGCACGGCGGTAAGTTCCTTCACAGGTCCCTTATTCCCAGGACCCCGCTCCTTTCTCTGTCTCCCAGTGTCTCTCTGCCAGGATGTCTCTGCCAGGGGGGGGGGCTAATACGCTTCCGAACACCGTCGCTGACGCCCAAACACAGGCCACGACGGAACCTGCCGGTCCTGTCAGCGCGGCGTGTTCCAGACGTGCGACAACGCCGCGATCAACGGCGTGACGATGGACGGCGGGTACGCCGAGTACGTCCTCCTCCGCGCCGAGGCAGCCGTCCGGATCCCCGCCAATGTCGACCCGGCCGAGGCGGCACCTTTACTCTGCGCGGGCGTCACCACATTCAACTCGATGCGGCGCATGGGCGTGATGCAAGGGGACTTGGTAGCGGTGCAGGGGCTCGGCGGGCTGGGCCACCTGGCGGTGCAGTTCGCGAGCAGGATGGGCTACGAGGTGGTGGCCATCAGCAGCGGGGGCAACAAGCGGGACTTTGCGACCAGGCTCGGCGCGCACCACTACATCGACACGAGCGAGGAGGACCCGGCCAAGGCGCTCATGAGGCTCGGCGGCGCCGCCATGATCTGCTCCACCGCGCCGAACCCAAAAGCCATCAGCCCCCTCGTGGGCGGGCTCGCGCCGCAGGGCAAGCTGATCGTGCTCGCGCCTGTCGGGCCGGTCGAGTTCGACACGGCTGTGATGGTCACCAAGGCGGCGAGCGTGCACGGGTGGCCGTCTGGGCACGCGCTTGACTGTGAGGAGACCATCTCGTTTGCTGGGACGCACGGCGTCAGGTGCATGATCGAGAAGTTCCCGCTGGAGAAGGTGCAGGAGGCTTTCGAGCATATGACGAGTGGGAAGGTCCGGTTCAGGGCTGTGTTGACGATGTAGTCCGCTGCCTCCTCCTGGCATAGTAATGTCAAAATCTGACAGATTGAGACGGAGGCTCGGGCTCTATCCGACGTTTGTGTGCATGTGCATGATCGTGGTGGCCTTGATGTGCGTGATTTGGGACCATCTTATGAATCCCGCTTCTCAAAATGAGCAGGTTTGGAGTCCTCTGAGCCAGAATGCATCGTAAAGGGACCGAAAATCGTCCAAGATTCCATGACAACATCAGCCATCCCCGTCAAATTGTCCAGTCCGCTTGCTCAACAACCCCGTCTTAAACCACTCACCAAGCCCCTTACGCTCCATGACCTGACCAAAAGAAGCCACAGACTCAGTCTCATTAAACGACCCAGCAGGCACCAGTGTCGTCGGAGCAGGACCATCTCCGTTCATCAAAGACCTCATCTCAGGCTTATAAACACACTGAAAGTCCTTGTACCGCAGGTCCTTGACGGCACTGACCCACGAGCCCAGATTCGCTCCCCCATGGCTCTCGGCGTACATCAGGCCCGGCGACCCGCCGTAGCGCACCAGCACGAAGGGTATGTCAAAGTGCGCGGCTGCCTTCTTGACGCGCTGGAGCTTCTTGCGGCTCGTGACGTGGTGCGTGCGGATCAGGGTGACGAAGAGCGTCTTTGTTGCGCCCATGCTGCTTTCCTGCCTCCTGATCACGGGCCCTGTAGTATTGTCGCGCTTTTCGTAACGGATTTGAGGTTCGGAAGAGTGCCCGAAAAAAGCGGTCGTCGGTGGTGGTCAGGTGACGCGTTTTTGCCGGGAACCCGTCGGCCGAACGTCATCCCATGCCGATCGCCGGGGAAAACATCGGGGTGGGGCCGTATTATGGGCCGGTAGGATAAGGGAATCCCAATCCTGGAGTCTAGATACACGGACAGTCTTAGATACGCGGACACGATGATAAGACAAAAAACCTCGGCACAGATCCGAACGGCCCCGTCCTGCCGGTTTGGATGGATGGTATGACAGATACGCTTAGTCTAAGTAAGCCTTGCCCCACCAGATTATTACACAACACACGCCCACCATGACAACTTTGCTCCCGTCACTGTCAGCAAATGCCAATCCCCCGAACGACTATTGCACGCCTCTTACTCACATTGTCCAATTGGGAACGTCACAACTATCGTGACACCAAAGGATTCCACAGCTGTGCCGCCGAGGTGCTTGCAACGTGCAACCACACGGTTGGAATCCCATCACCCCCGGGGGATGTCCTCTCAGCCGACTAGAGTCGGCGTTGAAGGACCAAGGTAAATGGGCGAATACGAAGAAGCTCAATTGCCAAGACGACAGGACTGACTGGCTGACTGGTCACGAGGCCGCCTGTCTTGGCTTGTCAACCTAGCGTTGCGGCACAGAAGAGTCTATCCGGCCCAGACTGCCCAGCGCCATTGACATGTCTTGGGTGGGAGGCCGTCTTGTTACGTAGGATCGAAGCAAGGGGACGGAGTTGACGGTTGAGATACGAGAATGTGGTATTATGTTCCCATTTACGACTCTGTTCGGAACAGAGAAGTAAATCTCCCATCTGATTTTCGTTCTGTTCACCACGAATGGCATACTCCAGCACCAGGAATCAAGACAAGACAAGACAAGATCAACGAACCTCACCAGCTTTGCCACACACACACTCAACTCAACAGACCAGTTCGCCCGGCCCCCTGACCCACCCATCACCCACCCACCAGGCTACCTGTCTGTCTGTCATCACGCAAGCTAAGCTAGCAGACAAGGCTGCGCCGCAGCAAGTCCTACGGAGGCAAGCCACATGGGCTAATGGGTGTGTAGGAACCCCGCTCCGAATGCTAGACAATCCCTTCCGGAGTTAGTGTGCATCCCATCCCACCACCGCCACCACCACCACTAGCAAGGTGTGTCACATCGGGTGGAAGGCGAAATCTTCTGGAAGCCCCTTCCAGCCTTCCTTGCCTTCCTAGCCTCCCATTGACCTTTCCAGGTTTGGTTGGTCGGTCAGTTGTTGTGGGGCACCACTCGCGCCGGCGCAAATTCCTGGTCAACTAGATGTCCCCCTAGCTTGCCGCTTAGTGTAGAAAGAAGCCGGTTGGGTTCTGGAAGCCTTCCGAGGTTGGGAGGCGCCCGCCGGCGCCTAGGTGCCGCCCTGGGTTTCAACACGGGCCTCGGCTCGCGGGCTTTGGTGGCTCGACACCGTGATGCCCAAAGTAGCGAGCCGTGGGGAGTTCCCAAACTGCGAAGGGTTACACGCGGCGTCGCAACTGAACACATCATAGGATCCTGTATTGTAGTTCAAACTCTTACGCGTTATCACAGTAATCACAGGATTCCTCGAAGCAAAATTGTTGGAGCAAAATTAATATATTGCATCTTCATATCTAAGTCGACCCAGTCGACCGTATACATAACGCTCATGTCACATTACATATGGGGTATTAACTACTTCCCGAGGAGAATCGTTCCCCTACAGGACAGCGGGCGGACATCATTGAAAGATCTATATCCTTTCTAACCGCAGTACTCAAAGCCAGGGCATCCAACAGCACTGCCCTTGGTATCACCAGCGACACCGGCGACCTGGAGGACGGCGTTGATAACACCGCCGATACCCTCACCGGCGCTGAGACCCGCCGCGAGACTGTAGGCGTACTCGTCCCAGGTGCGCGGGCTCTTCTTCAACCAGATGTAGCTGGCGATGGCTCCCGTGGACATGGCGATGGAGTACTGGGTCTGGGGAAGGGTGAAGGCCAGGCCGACGGCGTTCATGTTGGGAACGTAGACGTGGTACTTCTTGGGGATCCAGAGGTACTTGGCGGCGACGAGGACGATGGAGAAGATGCCCAGCGCGAGGGCGGTGATGCCCGAGGACGTTGGGACGGGGAAGTTCTTGGCGGTGACGGCCTGTGCGGTTGCCTTCCAGGCGGCGACTGAGGGGATACCGAACTGGGGAAAAGTAAAAGTCAGCACAAGTGTCAGGGTTGTGGCGGGTAATGATGCAACAAGAGAGGGATGGGATCAAAAGGTCTTACCTGGCAGTGGTCTGCAAGCGTCTCGTCAATGATGCAAGGGTAGGCCTTGGAGAAGAGGACAAAGAAGCCACAGCAGAGGACGATGCTGAATACCGAGCCGACGGCCTGGGCAACAAATTGCACGCGGGGCGAGGCGCTGAGCAGGTAACCAGTTCGCAGGTCTCCCAACATGTCCACGGACTGGGCGGCCGCACCGGCAGCGACGATACCTCCAGTCATGTTGACGCGTTGTGCCAACTCGCCGTAGTGGCCCTGTCCCTGCGTGACACCGCCAAAGACAAGCTGAGAGCTCTTTGCGCAGGTGGACACGGGGTTGATGTCGGTAGCACCAGAGGACTGGGCGGCGATGAAGCTGAAGATGAAGGCGAGGATGACGGCGAGGATGGTCAGGGCAGGGCTGACCTGGTACTGGATAGCCAGCACGATCATGGAAAGGGCGATGGCGGCGAGAACACCAGTGGACCAGATCCAGGTGGGCACCAGCTCCGACTTTGGCGAGGGGTCCTCGATCTCACGCTCCTCACTCGTAAGGTGCTTGGCTGCGAAAGACCGCGTCTGGGGGATCTTCTCGGCCGTCTCAAAGATGGCCCTCTTCAGACCGCGGTAGAGGACGGGGCCGTTCATGGCGACCTCGGCGAAGGAGGCGCACAGCATCACCATGATGCCAACCCACAGGTTCCAGAATCGAGGGGAAGGCTCGGTCTGTGTGTTGGACAACGAGTTGTAGCTGTACCAGCCCGGGAAGGGGTTCTCGCCAGTCTCCGGGTCCAAGCCCTGCAGTTTTCCGAACGTGGCGCCGTACTTGACTGTCAGCGGGCCGATGAGGGCCCAGGCGAGGACGCTCCCGCCGAAGAAGGAGAGCGAGGCGTTCAGACCCGAGAGGATACCGGCGCCGATGAAAGCCGGGGTATACTCAAAGACCCATCCCCAGGACTCGGCGGCGATGATGCCGTCCCAGCCCCAGGTGTAGAGCCACCAGAAGACGTGGTGGTCCCACAGGATGCCGGGGGCGTAGATGGAGACGACACGCAGGACGGCAGCGCCGCCAAAGGCCATTGCGAGACATCTTGCCTTCCTCTTGCCGCTGGCCTCACTAGCGGCACCGCCTGCATGCAGGGCGCGGACGGTGTAGGCGACGGCGGTGGGGGAGGGGAAGACGAGCTTGAGCTTGAGAATGTAGAACTTTCGGAGGGCGATGGCGAAGAACAGGCCGTAGTAGGCGGTGCAGATGGAGAATGTGATGAGCTTGCCGAAGTCTGGGCAAAAGTTAGCTTCCTTATCTTCCTCCAATTGCAGGACCGTCAGCCACAGAATGAGGGCGGGAAGTGTCTTACCCTTCTCAGGCCTATCCGACATGAGACCCATCTGATACATAGCCGGGATAGGGCCTACGAAGATGATACCCAGACCACCAGCAGCGGTGGCAGCAGTCTGAACAGTGACATTTTCCTATACCCCTCAGTCAGCAAGACAAGGCTCGGGTCGAGACGATGCCAAAGTGAGTCAGTCAGTCAGTCACGAACCTTGGGGCCAAAGTAGCCTCCGCCCAAGATCTTGGGGGCGATTCTAGAGATGGACTTGAGAATGGCGAAACCAAGAATGCCGCCAAAAAGGGAGGCACCAAATGTCCAGCCGGTCTTGAGGCCGAGGTAGATGTTGGAGGCGGAGACAACGCCACCCAAGCAGATACCAACGACCAGGGCGCGGACGGTGAGCTGCTGCTCCTCCTCGGGGATGCCCTTGAGCGGCGGGAAGGGGAACATGTTGTCGAGGATCTCGGACTCCTCCTCGTCGACAGGAGTCTTCTCGCCGTCGATGTCGACGAACATGTCCTTCTCGCCGCGCGAGTGAGGCCTCTTCTCATCAGAGGCCATCTCGGGCAGCTGCTCCCCGGTCCTCGCATCTGCCGGGGCAGTGACGGGAGCCGTGGTAACGTCTTGGTGCTGGAGCGACGCCATCGTGACTGGTGGTGTCTGGTAGGACGGTCACAAGCTGAGGCAAAACGAGACCCCAAGGACCTTGAAGATGAAAGACTCACATGCAGGAAAATGCAGGAAAATGGACGGAGGCACCCAGTCCCTTATTTTATGTGCTCCATCGGTCGCGTGGTAAGTTAAGGCCTTTCGGAGTCAGCCCAGATTGTGTGCAAGGGTCCACTGCATGTCCGGTTGCTAGATCAAGCGGGGCAGGTGGAAGATGGGTGGGATTGATGTGACCAGAAGGGGCTAGCCTGCACGTTCTGGATCCTGGAGGATTTGCACAGAGAACTGAGAGGACCCAAACGACCTGCCTGATCGAGTTGGGCCAGGTACTCCCGCCAAGGCCTCCAGAGTTCAGCCGAGGGTGATGTGACCTCGAATCACTGGTCGCGCTTTGCTTCGGTGGACCCGACCGGTGGCAAGGTTCTGACCTGCCCTGCCTGCTTGCCTGGACAGGCCAGCTGGACCACGCTGTTGGTAACTGTGTTTTGTTCGTGCTCTTCTTTCCCCAGTTGGTTCCCTGCCCCAGTTGGTTCCTTCCCCCAGCTGGTCCCTGCCCCCCCAGCTGACCCCATCTTTGGCCCCATCGTATGGCCCCATAAGCGGAAGGTGATAAGGCCCAGGGAATTCATTCGTTCCTGCCAGTTCCAGCCCGGGGCGAGGCCCGGCTGCAGATAGCACCAGGGATCCTTCGCGGCTGCCAATCATTGCACCAGTTGCACTTGTGTAATATAATCTGGTGCAAGGCTTTTGCCTCCACTTGCCTCCGAGGCTCCAACAAACCACATGCCGCTCGTGTTTGGACGGCCAAAAGCATGAATGATCTGTCACACCAAAACCCGTGCAAACCCCCTGCATGCCTTTTAGGTGATGCCCGCCCCCCTCCCCCGCCTCACATGTCGCAGCATTTGTAAATCAATTGAATGCCCAGCCTCACTAAACGCTACCAGGTTAGCCAGGCACACACGAAGGATTTTAGGTTTTACTTTAAACGTGAGGCAGGCGCTTTGCCACCAGCGAGTGTGGGAAAAGAGAGGCTGCATTCGAAAAGTCAATCTCGTCATTGAGAAAGGGATAACTAACAAATTACGAAACAGATCACTATCTATCTTGTCCAATGCATTGGGAATAATTCTAATTACTTAATCAAGTCGATTTTGTGTTGTCTGCAAACAATATCCCACCTGGAACTCATCATGACCTTGTTCGCCTCCCTCTTGAAGATCCTCTTGGAGGTGCGCAACTCCACAGATCGACACATCTAAGCATTCGCATCCGTGTCAGCTGAGGCAAGAACGTCCGCCGCCGTGGCAGCAGTGTTCACAGCCGGTACAGGAGCAGGAGCAGTCGGGCCAAGAGCCGGAGCAGCCGGAGCCGGGTTAGAGTTGGAGTTATTCTGACCGTTCTCAGGCAAAGTGTGGAACCAAACAGCGGCGTCAACAATCCGCTCAAATATCGCCATCTCGTCTTCGCAACGGGGCGCATAGACAAGCACGAAGTTGGACGGCAGGGGGAGGCATATCCCCCGAATAGTGTGGTGATAGAACCTCCAGATCCAGTGCTCAGCACAGCACCCGAAGGGATGGCGCTCGCCATGTCCAGCCCGGATCACCTCTGCGGCGTCGGCAGGATGGAGGACAACATGCGCGGATCCGTCGAGTCCGTGGGTGTGCACGGCTTCCCCTCCCCATTCAGCCGTGGTTTCGATGGTACCGGGCATAGCACCGGCGGGCAGACGTCTCTTGAGGGCGCGTAGGTGGCCCTCGAGGTAGCTCTGTTCCACGACAAGGGTCTCCGGGTTTTCTGCAGCCTTCCGCTCCAGGATGACTACCATGGCAGCCCCGGTCTGTGGGCTGACCCTTTGGTTCCCTTGGCGCTGGGGGGCGAGGCCGAGGATCGTTGGCCGCTCGCCCTGACGCGGTGGCAGGTCGAATAGAATTCCGCGGTAAGGCTCGAACATTGGGTGGACGAAGGGAGCCCCAAACACGTCCACCCGGAGAATGTAGTTCGTGATGAAGAGGAGAACCTTGGTTCGGTACCAGCCGTAAAACGTCGACGGGGTGCCTCCTCGTCCGACGGCCAGGAATCTGTAGTAATCGTTGTACACCCAGCGGGCTGAAGCGAAGGTGGAGACGATCCAAAAGACGGGTGACTTGAGCAGCAACTCCCGGATAATCCACCAAAATGGGCCCAGGGCTTGCTGCGTGAACACAAGGGGTTGATACCAGGGGGAAGCTACAAACTCGCGGAGATGATCCCAGACGTCCATGATGCTGGTTGTCATCACGTACTCGAGAGGGTTGACCCCGTACCATGTGGGCGAGATGAAGAAGCCCTTGACGGATTTATCGACGAGGGACTTCCAGACTGCCTTGGCAGTGTCCGCAAATTTAGATGCCATGATTGATTCGGGTCTGTCCGTTGGTTTATGTGTGTGAGTGTCCGAGTTGGGAGTGTGCTGTGTAGCTGTTGATGATGTTGTTGTTGAGAGTATTGATTCGTTTCCAACTAGAGCCGTGATGATCTTTACTTATATTTCCAATTTCGCGCAACGAGGATTTAGTTCGACGCGTTCTTCTCAGCTTGTTTGACAATTGCATCGTGTTGTGTGGTCTATAACAAAGGAATTGTGCTGTTTCAAGAAGAGACATGCGGTGATTGTGCCTAGGTTGACAACAAAAGATGTAGAGCGCGGTACGAAACACGAGGCTCTTTGTTTAGCTGCAGTGTAGACATTGACTTGTGTGCCCTCTGGCATATGCAGGGTATTGTGGTTTCGATCAGATATCACAAGACCGTAAAAGACTTGTGAAAAGTCTCCTGAATTTCCACGTTGGCCAAGCCGTGACGAGCAGTTGACAAAGCCAGCATTATGAATTGTGAAAAACATGTACATGGTGTTTCTGATTAAACTGGATTGCCAGTGGACGTGCTCCATCTTACCCCCGGCGTCTGAGAAGTGACGAATCACGTTTTTATGCCCATGTCAGCGGTAATGTTTCACTGGCTTCGAAGTGTTGCCTTTACTCATTTCGATATTTCATAAAGGATCTCAAGAAAACGGCCGCGAGCGAAGAATGAAAGTCAATGATAGCCTGTGACCTGTCAAAGGTCTTATGAGCCCTTGTGGCTTTTCCCAACACTGGTGGGTTCTAACGAGAACACTCTGGATAATTCCCTGTTGCTCGCAGATGAGACTATGATGTTGTCGGGTCATTCCGGGCTTATCACCTAAAGTAGCAGTCTAGTCAAGGCATACTTGCGGATGCTGTATTCACTGGCAGTCCAGTTCTATTTCCATCTTGAATATTTGAACTGCTTTTTTCTTAAATACGTTTTGACTTGTATCTACATCTCAACCGCATAATATGATCACGAACTAAAATACCGAAAGTTGCTAGGCAGCTGTGAAAGACTTGACCTTAATCGAACCTCCCAACTGCTTGGTAGCAAAGTTAAAGATACCAAAGCGGTACGCAATGAAGAAGGCCCAGCCATTGTACAGCTCATACGTCGGCCCAAGCTGCGTGAATCTAACGCCATCAAAGCTGTAGAAGAAGTTGGCCGCCCTCGTCCCGGACGCCCGGGCGTCAAGCTCCGCGCGGAACCACACCTTCGTGGCGCCGGCGGGGACGGGGGCGGAGGCGAGCTCCTGGCCCGCGCCCGTGGTCGTGCCGGACCACTCGTCCATGGTGATGTTCTGCACAGCCTTGAGGGTGTACGTGCTGCCGTTGCGGTGGATCCCGACGTACGCGGTCTGGTCGCGGAACGCCGCGAGCCCGAACCTGTCGCCGTCTGCGGCGCCGCTGAAGTCGATCTCGACGGTGCCCTTGGGAAATTCGCCGTGGATCCGGTGCGTCAGCGTGTTCCGCGCAGAGTAGATGTCCTCGGTGACGCTGGCCGTCCGGAGCGTCACGCCGTTGTTGACCTCGTAGCTCGCCACGTCCGGGTTGTGGTTCCACTCCCACGTCGGGCCCAGCTCGCTCTCTTGGAAGTTGTACGTCCGCGTCCATTTGTACAGGGGTTTTGCTGGGAGGGGCTGGGGGTAGCTCGAGCCCCAGCCGCCGTTGGAGCCCTTGACGAACACTGGGAAGCCGTCGGCTCCCCAGGTCACTGGGGCCAGCACTGGCATGCGGCCTGCTGGATACGCCCAGGTGAAAGACATGTAATACCAGTTTCCGTTGGCCGTCTGGACGAGACTGCCCTGGTGAGGAGAGTTGCCGCCCGGAACTGGTGTCCCGATGTTCTGGACGAGGATCTTCTGCTCGTATGGTCCCCACGGACTGCTTGACTTCCAGATGTAAGTTGTAGATCCGGGCTGGTCATTGAGAATGTAGTATGTTCCATTGATCTTGTACATCCTGTTGCCTTCGAGCGAGTCTGTGGGCACATCGGAGGCCTTGAGGACGTTCTGGGACTTCACCACGCTGAGGCCATCCGTGCTGAGCTGCGAGACATTGACCTGTCCGTTGCCGTAGACGACGTACATAGTGTCGTCGTCGTCGATGAGCAGGCCATTGTCATACATACAGAATCCTCCCCCAAAGTTGGCGCTGTTCGTCCATGGTCCCTCGACGGATTTGGCGGTGAAGACCCAGGTGATCCAGAAGTTGGTGCAGCCAATCCAGTACCACTGGCCGTTGCTCTCACGATACCGCAGCGTGGACGCCCACGTTCCTCCGCGGTAGGCCCTCGGACCGCCAGGCGGGAGGTCGTAGCCATCGCCAAAGGTCAGGCGAGGGATCGAGTGGCCGACGGGCTCCCAGTTCACCAGGTCCAGCGACCGCAGGATCGGCGCGCCGGGGCTGTAGTGGAAGTTGGACGCCGAGAAGTAGAACGCTCCGTCTGGACCTACGGAGACGTCATTGTCGGGGTAGTCCTCGTACAGGACGGGGTTCTGGAACGTCTCGGCCCGGCTGTCCTTGGGTACCGAGGCGGACGAGCCGGTGGCGAGCAGGAAGCCTGCCAAGAATAAATATAGACAATTTGCGTGCATTGTCTATCTGATCGGGCCCTTGCAGCAAGATGTGGCAGCACCTGCCGAGATCCAGTCGTTGGCCCATCGTCCCATGCTTTATATCTTAGACAGGTGTGGAGTATTAGTCGATTCCTCTCGTCAGAATACCTCTCTATGCCATACGCACCTACTATAATGCCTCCAATTAGAGGGGTGCGTTTCTCTACATACCCGCTCGGGGGGTAGTCGTCCGTCGCCTCGAGATTGTCTGGTGCAACCTCAGGGCTTCTTCGAGCAGTGCCAAGGACCTACTGTACCCGCACCTAGGCCATTTTCGGTCTCGGAACCTATGGGGATTGACGGGGGCTCGCATTCGTACGGAGACTGGCCCGTAACATCCATCTCCGATTTCTGTATTCGGCCGAGCTGTGCAAAACATTCACCCTTTGCTGACCCACGTGATCTCCTTTATGTCGCATGATTGTCGGTCGATACGCGTATTCGAACAGTCCATAGATTTAGTTTGGTAACATAGCTGTGGGCCCGGGGTTTAGCCGGGTCAACTGGTGTATATCGCACTGTCCCATCTGGCATACGTCCAAGGCCGCTGCCACGTCATGGACGCTTGTGCACACAGTTGCCACGTTGCAATACCACAATTATCCTGACATGCTCCAAGTCCTTGTCCGTAGCCTGTGTCCAGAAATGACGTGGAACGGAAGCAGTTCTTACGAGTACTAATGGGCTGTAGAATGATGTGCTCGGGAGTGGCTAGCTCAGAACATGCGCATCCCATTCCAGTCGAGTACTTACCGCAGGAATTGCAGTTTATCTCAGGAAGTGGATCAGTTGGCAACTCAATGCCACGGCTTCGCCTTAACCACATCAGCGTGAATTGTCACACTGAGCAGTACCTAAGAATATCAGCCTCAACGAGTTGAATTCGGCTGGCCCGCCTGAAGCTGGAGTCTCTGAGCTGGTCGGGAGAATAACAAATTGGGATGATCTAGACCCTTCCATTGTGCACAACTAAAACTTACCCTCGCTCTCATCGCCGTGAGCATTGCATCGGAGGGCGCTTATGCAGCCCCGCTCCCTAGGTTCTCCATGCCCAAATTCGGCGGAAGCTCAAAGCCCGCTGGCCGACCATCTAAGACAACTAATGATGCCGGACAGTGTATCTCGTTCTTCGATACTGAAAGCCTGCTCGATGTGCCCGTGACTCGGAAGTCCGGCAGTGGCACCGCGGCTAAAGCTGCGAAATGCACCGTTATAGGTGGCACAGTTGCTGGTTTTGTAGGTGGTGATGCAGCGGCTGGTTACATCGCGAATGAAAATGCCGGGGAGCCTGGTTTGGGTGAGAATTAAGAACTCTGGAGACTCTGGTTTTATTCTCTCACTTTGAGAAGATTTGCGACTCGGTGGCGCCACAAGACGCGTTGCATTGGTCCTCATAATAGACATAGTTGAACTTGTCTGTGACGGGTGAACCTGACACTACTCTCCTCCCGAGGTCACATGCTCCCAAAGACCACACTTGCGAGGACCGTGGGAAATTCCCTCCTCCGCTTTCGCCCAAAGTCTTGAACTAAGCGGACAGATTCAGCAAGGTGTGATGAGTCACGCTGTGAAGACCATACATCAACTGACTGTTAGATAATTAAGCAATTAAATAAGAATTGATTCCATTCAATGGGCAGCCTCCAATCGACAGTGAGAGATACAACTTCCCTTAGGACCCCGTCTCCCTCCCAGCAGAAAATCGCGCCTCGCGGTTCTTGTCCGGCTGTGGCGTCGACCCAATGTGCCTATGCTCAAATCAGGGTTTCTTCAAGGATGTCCTCTCCTGCCTGGTCGGAGCCACCGGCGCCGGAGCAAGCCGCGGTCATCATATTCGCCCAGCAGATCTGCTCTACCAATGGTATATCCAAATCCCTGACTGGCTTGCTAGCCCATTGACGGCCTCGGGATCCAGCGCCACTCCCACCGGCAGTCTGAGCATTGATTCCGCCTCCGCCACAAAATAATGTCCGCTCCCTTAAAAATTCGTACCAGCCCTTTTGTAACGACACACTTTGATTTTGTCAAGAGACACAGGCTCGATGCGGCCTCCGAAGTTCATAAGTTACTCGAGCTATTTAGTTCATCAACTCTCAGCTCTAATTAAATCCAACTCTGTTGGTACTACAAATTGTTCGACCACGGGCATAGCAGCCACAACCCACATTGTTTGTCTAGGCTTGTTTTGCTAATGTTATTGTAAGGCAGAATACGCGTAGCCAAATGCGTGTGTATTTCTCGATGCTCATATCACTAATGCTATTCCGAAGGATCCTACGATATCGCCTTGGCACACCTGCTCCCCCCACCGAGAATGCCTAATGTGGGCAAGCTGCTGACATGTAGGCTGGGAAACAAGGCAGTGACCGCGCTATCTCTCTGCACCACGTGCTTCTCAACGCAGGGCAGTGCATCACCTCATTGAGAACCTAGACGACAACCACGAACCCTGCTCTCACCTTTTAACAACACACCACGCGGCCTCTACGATCAACAGAATAAATAGGAGCCCGCGTCAGTAACAAAGGAATGCGGCCGAGCCGCGCCACGACAAGAGATGCAGCTTATTAGCCCAAGATTCGAATCATCCTTCAACGGGAAGCCGTGGCCCCGAGAGAGGCCAGAGTTCTTTGACGATAATTTCCACACGTTCCTGACCGTCGCGCTCAGCATCGGCTATACATTTGGGGTCGTCGTTTCCTGCATCGCCCTCACCACAATATACCCTACGGCCCGTCTAAGAGAAAAGCCATGGATACCGGCTCGGGCTCGTGGTGACGCCTGCCTCACGCCGCTGTTCTTCGTCCTGCCCGCCCTCCTCTGGCCTCTGACGCCGGGGGCGTTCTTAGTGTGGAATCTCGTCAAGTCTGCGACCACTTGTTGCGGGTTTCCACTCCCACGGCGGTTGGTAGACCGTGATTGGAACTTTGCGGCCGCTGCTTCATCGGCCCCCGACTTGGAGATGGGGCCCGTCGTTGCGCGTGCCGAGGATGGTACAGGAAGCGGGCCCGGTGGTAGAAAGGACGATTCGACTCTGGCCGGTGTGCGCTCTGCTGGCTCCGGTGAGTCGCAGCACCCGCCTTCGTATACCTCGCTGCCGCCGAACGAAGATGAGGATGATAGCGGAGAGGCGGACGGTCTGCTGGCCAAGAGTGCCTCTGAGCAGGTGGGGATGGTCGGGAATTGATCGCTACAGCGTTCCGTCTTGGATGTGCAGGCAGTTGGGAGGGCAAAATGTAGTCAGGCATTACTTTCGGCTGAGCATGATCACACGAGCATTTATGAGAATGTTTAGAACCGCCATATATTTATGCACATGCGGTGACAATGTACCAGAAGAGTTGGCTACGATACAATCCGTCAACGTTCGTCATGTTTCGGTGAGGAGCCAGCGGAGGTGTCGGGGAGAGGGCAGCTTTCAGATGAGACTCCATCAGGCACATCAAATGAATGGGCATGTACTTTTGTTTATAATCTCATGGGTCTTAGACAGCTAGGGGATAGGGGTTATGGAAAAGGGGTTCAGGAATGTGAAATCAATACGTGCATACAATGAACCACATGTTGCTCAGTTCAGCTGCTTCCTACAAATGGGCTGAATAAAGATGAACTTCAGTAGAAATTCGGCACGTGGAAAAAGCCTCCCTGAAAACATGCAGTCTACTCCGACGTGGTTGGGTGGACGTCGAGCCAACGGGTCAATTAGCGCACGAGGCTATTCCCCTTTTCGTTCTGAATAAAACCCCGGATCCAGCGCCGAGAAACATATCTTTGACCAGGCTCACCACGCCGAGACTACTAAATCCACCTGTCACTTGATCCCAATTCTATTTCGATCTTGCACCTCTGTGACAGCTGTCAAAAAGGACCACGTAATTGTGTTGGTCCCAAGAGCCACTGTGACGCTAGACATCAGAATCGACATCTCGCCCTGTTGGGCGCCCAGATGAGGGGACCCTGATTTCTCCTAAATCATTCCGTCATATTAAAGGCGACGATCCCCTCCTCACATTTCTTTTGCTTTGTCACTCTCAAGCGCACCGACGGCACGGCTTCAATAGCACGCGCAAACCTTGCACATTTACGCTCAAGCTCATTCAACACAGCGACACACGACTAAAGACGAGGTCAAGCCTCCTGCACCGCCTTTAGGGATGGCCGAATTCTTGCCACTCCGTGAGGAGGCTCCCATGCTGTTGGGTGTCTTGTGGATGTTCCAGGTCATCGCGTTTATTCTCGTCGGCCTCCGTCTTTACACACGCCTGGCTGTGGTACATAACTACGGGATCGACGACCACTTCTTCAATTTTGCCGTGGTAAGTACTTTCCGTTTCTCGATTAGTGGCTCGTGGTAAAGCTTTAGCTTTATTTTCAACCTTTTGAGGGTCACCGCTTAGCATGCGCGGTGGCCCCCGGACAGGCTTCTGGCACAGCTACTAATTCCGCCTTGATACTTGCAGCTCTGCCTCCTCGTCTATGTCATACTCCTGACCATAGCAACGTGCTACGGCCTTGGCCAAGAAATGACCAATCCTGCCTCCTACCAAACATCAAGAGCCCTGCTACTAGTCAATATAGGCCAGACAGTCACCTCCCTCGCCGTGATCTCGGTCAAGATCTCGATAGCATGTTTCTTGCTCAGCATAGTCGGCCACAACAGGCTCCACCGGTTCCTCATCATCTTCCCCGTGACGCTCATGTCCTTGGCGGTCTTCATAACGGCGTGGCTGTTGTGGTTCTCCTGCACGCCTGTGAGCTACTCGTGGGATATCACGGTGCCGGGGGGGCATTGCGACCCCATCACGCAGTTTTGGGCGGCGCTAGTGCCTGGCGTGTCCATTGTCCTTGTCGAGCTGTGGTACGCCTCGTTCCCTTGGTATCTAGTCCGGGGGCTGCAGATGCCCAGGCGAGAGCAAATTTTGATAGGCACCAGTATGAGTGTCTCATACATGTGAGTGGCTCCTGCGGTCGGCGACGTCTCAACGTTGCAAATTTTGGCACTGACGGATGCGTTGCGACAGCTCCGCGGCTTGCAGCATAGCTCGCTTGCTCAACTTTCTAAAGCTGGCAAATTCAGACAATAGTGATTTTTTACGTGAGTCTCCCTGATTTTTGTGTCTAAGTTGCACCCCGCTGACTTGATCGTCCGAATGATAGGGACCATCGTCGACATTCTCATCTGGCATGCTGCAGACATCACTACTCAAATGTTATGCATCGGCATCACAGTCTGTCGGCCGTTGTATAAAGATTGGCTTTACCGAGTTGCCGACCGAATCGAGAGTGGTATCTCGGGCAGTGGTGGAGATGCCTCAAAAAAGTCGGCTTTTGGAGCCCGGAGAGCGCCGGATAATGTTGCACTACGCACGATAGGTGGAAGCGAACGGAAACCACAGTGCGATGTTTCCGTTTCGGACGCGCAGCTAGGCAGTGTGCCCAGCTGGACGCTGAGAAGGGATCTGGTGTTCCAAACCGATGCCACAAGCAGCGAGGTCGCCAGCCCCGCGCCCGTTGCAACAACGCCGTCCGACCTTGAGAAGTCTTTTTGGTCAGGGAGACGGAAGCATAAATGAAACAGTGCGTATCAGCTGGGCACAGAATGACGTCTTTGTTGCGGCGCTCGCAAAGTTTGTGCTGCTTCTCCAGAAGGAGGTGAAGGAAAGGGGAGCTCGCCAAGATCCGTGGAATGAGGCTGATATGCAGGGGGGCAAGCAACGCGTCATGATACTTGTGCACATAATTCTTAACCGTTTTCTGGTCTTAATTTTATTTCTGACCGAATCAAGAGCCTATCACCAATCGGCGTAATGCCTTGAATCGACAAAGTCGCATGTCTGGGGAAGAAATTGCGCCGTTGAATCTTGTCTAGTCGCGTGTCAGTCCTCGTGGACTAGTCTTATCCAGACTTTGTGATCCCTGGAATCATGCCGCGCCTTAGTCTCAACAACGAGGCTCCCTGGATTTGCATTATGTGAATGACAGGGGACACGTTGGACAGCAACTCCCACGAACATGACGTGTCCGGCTGACAGCCAACACATGAACTTCAACATAGGTATATCCCTCCGCGTTTGTCCTGCGTTGGCATTTGCTTTCCCCGGAACGCGCAATAATAAAAACGTTATGATGTCGTTCGAAGCCCTCTGAAAAACAAATACTTTCACTTTTTTCTGGATTCCATTGAACTCAAACGCAATATTTCGAGAGTCCCATCCTATCTTGTCTCCAGTAGCCACAACACGCGATCAATCATGGCTGACGTACACGCTCCCCAACCTACCGAAGCGCACCATGCGCAAGCCGAGGCAACACCGCAAGAGACGGCTCAGCAGCAGGCGAAACCGAGGACTCCTGCCGCCACATACCTCGGCGACAACTTGATTTCCGATGCAGAGATGGTCTACGACCAGAAGCGAACCAGTGAGTACTTCGACCCAAGCAAAAGACAATTTCAAAACCACAAGACGTCTTCGCACGAGGCACTGCAAATCTATCAACCATACCTACAACCCAATCCTACCTTGCGCCGGAGGCCTTCAAAAAGCAAATATGGAAAAACAAATAGCTGATACTTGGGCAGTCAACGCTCCACCAGAGGACATCTGGCCATGGCTCGTACAGTGGGGCAAGGACCGCGGCGGCTGGTACCTCCCAGCCAAGGTAGAGAAGATCCTGCCCGAGAAGTTCCGCAGCACGCCCACCATCGTGCCCAAGTTCCAGACCCTCAAGGTCGGCGACAGCGTTCCCGACTACGGCCTGAAGAAGAAGGACTCAACCGAAGGCCACAGCATCGAGGTAGCCCTGATCGAGAGCGACCGCGCCCTCGTCTACAAGGGGGAGCGCGCCGGCGTCAACTTCACCTGGGCCCTGCTCCTCGAGACGCCCGGCGGCGCGCCCGCGGGGACTGCGAGCTCGGCGGCCAGCGCCGCCTCCGCCACCGAGACGGTGCTGCACCTCCGGTTCCGCGGCAAGTCGAACCAGACTGGGTGGAAGGCTAAGGTCGCCGTGCAGGTTGCTAAGGTGTCGGATGCGGTCATGGCCTCGGCTATCTTCCCTGGCATTGCTGACCGTGTCGAGCCCAAGCCGGAGAAGGCGAAGAAGATGAAGGATGTGGCCTGATTGTCATTTGTTGTTGGGCATTGAATGGTTGGGACTTTGATCGTTGTTTGACAGGATTCCGTCGCTTGTGCTGCTCATGTTTGCATCAAATACCACGATATCCGAGTTTGGGTTGTTATTTTCACCTTCACTTTCCTGTTATTCTAGATAGCCAAGGTAACAAAATGTAGTTGATTGTCTTCGATGAGCGTGAACATTTTCCAACCCATCCGATTGTAAACAATCAGTTGCCAGTGATTCCACCACTGCACGAAATGTACTGTTTCAAATCCGGTCAGCACGCATGCGTTTTACCAGGGTGTTGAATCTCAAGCCAGCAGGTGGAGTGATATGAAGTGGTCGTCGTATTCTTACCTGGCCAGTAATCCATCTGCTCTTCTCCTGAACCAGCAGCAAGATCGTGTCCGCGATATCATTGGGGTGCCCAGGACGATCCTCAACCTTGGCCATGGGCGTTAACGCCTTGTCGAAGGCATCCATAGCTTCGGGTAACAGGATATCTGTAGTGGTGATCCCTGGTGCAACAGTGTTCACCGTGATGTTCTTCCCGTGCTTGCCGAGCTGGATATCGGCGTCAGCGGAAGCCCAACACATGTACAGCTGTATGATGAAACCATGTGATGAAGCACGTACCTCAGCCGCCACGGCAAAAGTGATCTGATCCATGGCCGCCTTGCCTCCGCCATAGAGAGCAACGCCCTCGACGGTAATCGGCTTGGACGCCACAGACGAGATGTTGATGATGCGGCCAAAACGGGGCATGTGTGGAACAGTGGCCTGCATAAGCAGGATCGGCCCACGGACCGACGTCGCGAAGGTGGCATCGATCTCATCCGGTGTAACCTCCATCAACTTCGGCCCGCCGTAGACAGCGCCCGCGTTGTTGACTTTGGATTTTGGGTAACACGAGTCAGCCATCGTCGTACACTGTGGGGAACCCGTTTCGTGCGGGGGTCTTTCGCCACTGGCAATGCCCCAAGTAGGATTCTGCGCATAGATGTAACTCACTCAGAATATCGATCTTGTCCGTGTTGAAGCCCTTGAGCGTCTCGTCCACGAGCCTCTTGGCCTCTTCCGGCTTAGTCACGTCCGCCCGGACGGCGATGGCCTTGCCGCCGGCCTCGTGGATGCTCTTGAGAACATTGGCCGCCCTCGGGGCCGTCGCGTCCGACACGTAGTTGATGGTCACCGACGCTCCATTCCGGGCGAGCGCTATCGCAGTGGCCGCGCCGATTCCAGTCTCGCGGCCTGAGCCGGTGATGATGGCTACCTTGCCTTCGAGGGAGAGTGTGTCGACCATGTTGATAGAATGCTCTGACGCGTATGATTCTTCTGGGGAACTTCCCAGGAAAATGCAGCACTACTTGACGCGAATGCTTCTACGTAGGCCAGTCTTTAGTATCTGATCAATATGGTAGCCTGGCGAAAACGGGGTTTGATATTTCATGTTTTGTGGCCCGTCCCCTCTTTTATGCCGGTAGTTTCCATGATATTCCTGGGCAGCCCCACAATCACAGAGACTGTAATGGCACATCTAGTGCATATATGACTGTACTAGTGTTTCCAATTGTCCTTGGAAATCCGTTCATCTGCCTGAAGCCATAGTGCAGCGGTGTAGCGCGCGGCCCGAGAGGCTGGAGACACAGACAGCCCACCTCAGGGGTGCCGAACGCTCATGGTTGACTTCACCACCGATATCCATTTTCATTGCCAAAGCAGGTGAAATACTCCGGCAGGTTCAAGACTGCTGATAACTAGAAATGATATAGAGACCACTGAACGTTTCGGGAGCATGTAAATGCATGTACAATATACTCTTTACTAATTACAAACCTGAACGGCTATGGATACAAGATCGTTGTCCCACACACTTCAATCTGTCCAGACAGGTCCGTACGGCGGCTTGTAGGATAGAATGTCTTCATCACTAGCCCTCTCTGGGAAATAAAGATTACTACTAATCCATTGTCCTGTGATCTGTTAGCATTTTTTCGAGGTCGAGGACTTGGTATATCGTACCTCTGTCAAACATCATCTCAGGACTTGGGATCTTCATAGTTGGCTGTGGGGTGCCTGTGGCACGTCAGTCATGTTATGCATCATCCTCAAAACTCAGAAAATAATTTCATACCCCCTCCTGGTCCTTCGACATCAATCTGAGCGCATTGCACAAATCTTTGAGTTGTGTTGAATGAATGGGTGACCTGCGCGCTTTCGATACGCAGCAGATATTGGCCCGGCGGTGTTGTTGTGGGAAGTTTGAAGGTGAACTGCGACGTATCATGCATGAGATGAGCGACTTCAATTGATACCTGAACTGGACTTCCCTAGGGAAAAGAGAAAGGCACGGATAGCTTACCTGATCCTGGTTCAAGCTGTGCCAGAGCACACGATCATATTTACCCTTTGCGTCGGGATTTATAGACACGCCCCACTCGTGAACCTTTACCCAGTCCCCGCTGCCATCGTAGTCCGAGACGTTCCCCGGTGCCTTTGACATGGAAATCGTGGTTGGACCTGGATGGTATACGGTTTTGCCAGGAAACTACGAGGATCAGTATTCTGATGCAGATCACTCAGTTCTGGGGTACGCCTTACCAGATGGAAACCAATCTCGTCACCGGCAGTGACCTTCGCGGTTTGTGTGTCGGGTGCTGGCCTGAGGGCTTGCTCTCCACACCGAATATTGGTTGACCAAGGATCAAACAAGGGCCCTAGAATATAGGATGGATCATTGATCCGGTCTGCAGGCCATACTGCAGGTCTCCTAATTTGGGATCAGTACAGCACTGTAGTTCTCAATGTTTCAACATGCATTACCTCACAAACTCCCATACTTTTGACAGCACCCCATTCTTGACAAAGATGGGATAATGATCTGGGGATTGCATGTTAGACAGAGTCAGAACTGTGCTGGAAAAGGGCAATATCAACTCACAATGGGCGGTGGCAAATGGAAGAAGAATGAGAACTGCTTGAAGTTGTGCTTTGACAACCATTTTTCAAACAAGAGTTTCACTACTTAAGTGCGAAATTGCAGACGTGACCATGGCTCTCTACATCATGAACTGAATTGTTTCTGATCCTATAAGTAATTTGCGACAAGTCTGCTTTATCTGCTGAAATTCACAGTGGAAACTAGTCGGATTCAACCTCAGTCAATATGCACCTTGGATGCAGGTAAGCCAGCCGCGCGAATTGCAATTACTGCATTGAGCTGGCGGCAACAACGCCTCCGTTTTGCATAAATAGACCGCATGTGCAATGTCACTCTTCCTATGATCCAGGTGTGTGCGGCAAGGAGTGTCATTCGACGGATGCTGAGGCAAGTCTTGCGGGGCCCGGGTCGTTTCTCCGAGTCTTCAACTGTTTGAGATTGGTCATGTCCACAGTACACGAGGATTCGCTTCACGATTTTAATTTTCTGCACACCACGCTTGAAAGCTGGTGGCTTGGACCAGGTGTTACAAGTACACCAACTTCGATTTTAAAACTCAATAGAACTCAAGTTTTTTAATGCCAAGTATAAATACCTCGCGTGGACCGAAAGAAGAAAGGAGGTTAATGCCCGTAGAGTAACTTACTTTAGATGGTTCGATGTTGTATCACGCAGATATATTATGAGCGCAACGTCACATTCGATCTCTTCTTCGAGATCGTCATCCACCAAATCATCGCACTGACGGGCTTCGTATCGCTGGCACGATTTACAAAATCATAAGGCATTCCACTGGACTTCCCCTTTCTCTCCCATCAGAGACTCTAATGCGACACTTCCAGATACTCAGACAATACCCAACCGAGGATACGTGAGAATGGGCTTCATTTTCTTTTCAATGGTCTTGTTAATCCATATTGTGGTGACAGGCCAGGAGTTGCAGTCTGCACCACCAAATTCCAGCTGGATCAGCCATCTCAGGGTGCTTGGAGATGGCTGCTCCAGCGCCACAGCCCAGGTTGCTCCCGATTCCAGCAGTTTCACCATCACCTGGAAGCTCGATCAATCAGACCAAACACTGGCGACAACTGGGTCTGAAGCTCCTGCGGGATCTCTAAAACGGGATTGTGGTGTGGCCTTTGTACTTGAAATGCCTCCTACTCAGTCCAATCGCTCAGCGATCTTTCTGGATAGTGAAAGAAGCGGGACTTGGCAACTAGAGTCTGGCTCTGAGGCAAGAATACATTCTTCCATGGCAGCGCTCAGTGATCTTTGGCCCGTAAGTTAACATTGGACCGACGAGAGTGTGCGAGAGGGATGGACTACATCTTTTACTGACACATTGTCCGTAGTCTGAGCCTCAATCAATCGAGCTATCCGCATCCGGCCCGTTCCGGTTGACCTACCCTATATATGCCGCTGGCCAAGTGAACAAGACAGAATATAGCGTGGATTTGCCTGGAAGAGACCGCCCATTCTATCCCATGACCTGTGCGAGTATTGCCAACTCGAATATAGGGCCATCTTCTGGCGATTATTCAATGTGGGGAAATAGTATCACCATGTTGGAGTCTTTCGAGTTGTCGGACGCTGATGGCAAAATGAGCCTGCCGAATGTATACGAGCACAAGGTCTCTCTGTTCTGGTTGGAACCCTGTTTGTATTGGTACAACGACCGTCCGAAGTCATCTATGTAAACTATGTATATTTGGAACGCAAAGTACTATAAGCCATCATTTCTTGAACGTATCCGTACACTTTATGGGTTTCCCTCCCATTTCACGTTTGCATCTTTCAATGCTTGCGTGACCTGATCGGTAGTAAAGCTAGCCGGGGCAGTCGGAGCTTCCACCTCGTCAAAGTAGTATACACCAAACGGTCCTTGGGCGCCAGGCTCGGCAGCAGCCTTGGCTCCGCCGTTCAGCTCCTGCTTTCCGATCAGCCTGAACTTGCCCGAGCTGCCCTGCACGAAATCCACCTCACGTAGCCACTCGCCCGAGAACGGCGCCGTCAGCCGGCCCGACTTGCTGTTGATGACAAAGAAGTACCGCGCGTTAAACGTCAAAGCGCTGTCGTCCAGCTCCATGGTGGCCGCCAAGATCTTGCGCTCCGCGGGTGCGTCGGGAAACATGGGGTCTTTGTTGATCACCAGGTCGCGTACTTCGTACACGCCCTTTTCGCCCTGGCTGATAATTCCGGCCGCACCCTCGTCGAGCATCTTGAGCGTCTCGGCGTCCAGGTTAGTGGACCGGATCGCGGTCCCGGTGGCGTATGGCATCTTGGCCATGGACTCCTCCAGACCGGGAAGCATGCGCGAGGCTTGCTTCGCGCCAAACCAGTTCTTCAGGGCGTAGGACTCCTGAGCATTAATACCGTACAGCTTCTCGAGAGCTCCAATCATCTCGGAGTTCTTCGAGGTGATGGTCTTGGTAGTGCTGAGCAAAAGCTGACTTGTGTCGTCCACGCTGGCATCGGCGCCCAGGACAGCCTTGCCGTCTTTGTACCAAGTGCTGAAGGATGTACCCATCGAGCTGAGCACGTCGTTGGCATCCTCGCCAGTGACGGCGCCAAGGGTGCGCATGTTGATGGGCCGAGGGCCTTGCACAGGGGGCGGAACATCGAGTTTTAGAGTCAGCCCCGGGGCACAGCAGAGCCTCCTCTTAAGAGGAGCGCGTGGGCGCAATAGGCTGTCGTGTTGATCCCGGCTCTTGACCAAGCCGGGCTCAATGCACTCCATGCAGTCTCGGAAAGCCGACTCGTCGACTTCGCGTGCGAGAGCTTCACCCTCGGCCTCGGTTTCGATCAGCGCGGGTGAGCCATCGCCTGCGTCCCGGAAGATCTGCACCGTGTTCTCGCCCGAGACGGCTTCCAGCACGAGACCCTCTTCCTTGCCCAGTTCAGCAGCCTTGAGCCCGAACTTGCCCATGACCCAGTCCACGGCGCTGACTGCCTTGGCTGCCTCGGCAATGTCGCCGACGGCAGAGAGCAGCATCGCCACGTCAGCGAAGATGCTGCCCGCCTGCTCAATTGGTGTGTTGAGCTCCAGCTGAGGAACAGTAGAATTATCCCATGTTGCAAACATCTTGGTGCAACCCTTGCGCACCTTCACGCCGGTCTCGTTATTGAACAGGTGTGTCCACATAGAAGCCTCCTGACACTTCCACCGGAGCTCTTCCACGAAAGGCGTCGCGAGCATGTTAAGAGTTGTCGCTGCCGTGTTGAACAGGTTCTTGAAGATGCCCAGGAAGAACTGGCTTTCGAAAGGCAGCTCCGAGTCCGGGTTGTTCGGGTCGCCGAACAGCAATGTCGTAAGATCAAGCTTGCGCTTCAAGCGAGCGGAAGCACTTCCACTCCCGGTGCCACCGGCGCCATCGACAAAGGTGATACCAGCGAACAGGCCTGACGCACACGCAGCCCCGGCCGGGTTGGCCACACACGGGCCCAGGCTTGCCTTGCGCACGCAAGTCTCGATCGCGGCATTGCTCTCAGCCGCTGGGAGGCCTTGACGCAGCTCGGGTAGGTCGGCACAGAACGGAACCGCGACGTGTAGGATACAGTCGCCATTCGTCGGATCGTCGGCGCACTCCTTGGGCATGGTGGCCGCCGTGCGCGCCAGGATGCAGTCCGGCGACGAGGAGCTCTCCTGTACATTCGTCGCTGTGCCGTTGGGGCCGTCCTCGCCCCAAGCCGCCCAGTTGCACTGCGGAGCCTCGCTCTCGGACTTCGGGGCGCCATCCTTGAATGATGTGGACGTCAGGTTCGTGTAGGTGACCTGAGCCGTGTAAGCGGCGGCTTGGTCGGCGGGCGTGGTCAGTGGGACGCCAGTGTCGGTGTCGTAGATGCAGAAGGGGATCTGGCTCCCGTCGCCGAAGATGATGGGCGTATCTATCTTAGCCGGGATCTCATACATGACCGCCAAGCTGCTGCCACCGCCGTCGGTTGTGGAGATGAAACTCGTCGTCGTCTTACCCTCGGCGGGTAGGACGAAGGTGAAGGCCTGGTCCGGGAAATCGGGGCCACAGCGGCCAAGCCGCACGTTGCCGTCGTTGGCGTCGCGAAACCAGCAGAGATTTTGACCGTCGACCCTTATGCGCGTCGCGGCTTCTGCTAAGGACTGTTGCCCGAATGCTACGCCGTTGGTCAAGTAGAAGGACTCGATGAGCTTCCTGTCCGGGTTGGGATTACTGGCGACAATGATGCCCAGGTCCAGGTTGGCTTGGACTGGCGCGAACTCCCAGGGCGTTGCTTGGGCATCCGAGAGCTTCGCGGGGCACGTCGTCGATGCGTCCGCTTCCTTGCTAACTGCCATGATGCTAATTTTGGTACCGAGGGCCTGTGGGAGGATGTTTGTTTAGTGACAAAGCCTCGGAGTTACCAATAGTCTTACGAGCTTACCCATGGTTGTGACGCATCTTGGGCTTGGACAAGAGCGCCTCCCAGCAAGAGGGAACTTGCCAGAAGGTTGAAGCGAGACATTTTCTTGGTAGTTGTCAAAGAGTGTCTTTACCCAGAATTCTGAGAAATCATCAGAAAGGAATGGCAAGATAGCAGAGCTAACCATGAAAAAAAGAGAAAACAAGGGGAGAACGAAAAAGAGAGTGGAATGGGGCAACGCCACTGGAAGGACTGAACGACCTTGTTTGACTTATTGCTGTCAGCCTTTCGCCGAATGGGATGGCGACCATCTTTATAACTGTAGCTGTGCATCTTGAATAAACACCGCTACTATTAACGCTACGGACGCACCGATGGTGGTTGACAAACCTTCGTTGTTTGTGTGGCGGTGCAGCCTTGAATAGAATCCTTGGTCTTGGCACCGAGTTACATAAACAGAAACCAGGGTCCCCGCCTTGGCAACTCAATGCATCTCTGAGCGATTTTGGTGCATTTTTCACAGGGTTCGTCCCAAATTTTAAGTTCAGGTATACCATGGGGAGGGTCTATCGAGAGGCAGAATGCAGGCTAACTTAACAGTCTGTCCCCGGCAAGGTGTCAGTGCTCACGCGCGCTCCCATTCTCCTTTCTTCAGCCGTCCATTTCTTGGGGTTACGGGGTATTGATATGGTACCTAGGCTGTGCCCAACCTTGTTAGCTTGATGACAATAATAACCCGGCTGGAATCAATTGATCCGAAAACATCCCAACCCCCAACCCAGCGCTTTCTGCCTTAAATTCATCCCATCACTTAACTATCAAACATTATAAGGGAGGGGGAGCAGTCATTACCCGTCACTTTGCGCCCATTGCTCTTCATCTAGAATACCCTTCACTTTCTGTATCTGTCCTCCCCCCTCTTTTCAGGCAAACGTTAAGTGGTTTCATTTAAAATATGCATACATACTCTTATAGAGCTGTAGGCCATCCCTTCAAACAGTAATAACCACTCAAAGACATAGCGTGAGATGACATACAATGGCAAAAAAAAGAATGAAATCTAGAATACGATTGCGGCGTTTGGGCCAAACCATGGACAGCCTCGTGGCAGCCGTGGCAGCCGCACAAGCGAGGCTACTCGAGACCAGATTCCAGTGCCGCAGTAGACTAGACCTATCGACACAAGTAGCCCAGGACTAACACTGGGGTAATTAGTCATACGGCTAAAAGCGACAGGCAAACATCAACAGCATCTGTTTAGGTCCTCTTGCAAACCAGTTCCTTCACCAACGGAAATCGCCCCATCAAAATTTTCCCTTCACTGTCACCAGTGGCGTTTACCAGACCTTTTTGCTCTTGAAAAGTCACAAGAGTTCATCCGATGTCACCTATCAGGCCGTGACTAACGCTCGCAAACCAAGTTCGTATGATTTAAACCCGCAGGCTTCCTTCAACCACACAACTCGACTTCAAACTCTCCACCACCTCAAACAATGTTGACAAGCCAGCGCAGCTGATGCCAACAGCACCAAGAGCACCGCACATGAAGAGCACATACACATGTTTTGAAACGAAGCACACATGAACACGATGAGCAAAGAGAAGATGGCTCCGACAGGCGCATTCCAAGGTAGGTGACAGATGCACTAGCCGTCCTTGGTCACAACCAGCCATCAGAAGCAGTCAGCAGAGGCTCTCCTCTGTGTTTCAAAATCAATACTGTGTTCAGACCAGCAGCTAACAGGTCGCACTTTTGATTGTCACAGCAAACTCCCCAGATGTGTCCAACAAGGCACATGAGGTTGTGCAGTTCTTTACCGATCATCCAGAGTTTTTCAAGGAGGATGAGGTTGTGCAGTTCTTTGCCGACCATCCGGAATTCTTCGATGCGATGAAGTCTACGCACTTCAAAGTTCTCGAAAGCCGACGCCTAGCCGCCTCCAAGCATCATGGCGACCTGATTCGCCACTATACCAGAATCATCAAGGTCATTGCAGAGACCGAAATCGAATTCACTGAGGGTATCTTACCTGACTTGGCTAAGGACCGGTTTACCTTGATCAACCGTCTACTAGGTCGCTTCGCTGCGGAGCCCCTTCCTCTTCTCTGGCCGGCGAAACAAGGCAGCGCTTCTCCCAGTAGTGGCACGGATAATGACATGGATGGTAATGGCACTGCTGATGAGGAGAACCCGGAGGACTGGTCCAGCGATGATGAATTTGGCGACACAGAAATCTTCTCCCGCCTTGCCGTTTGCAGCCACCCCTACTTCACCTACCAGCCAGATCTGTTCTCGGGACCGAGTGTTACTCCCTGGTGTTACGGAACGCTATATGCGATCAAATATCCAGACGACAACCTCAGCTCCAGCACCAATGCCAGTGCTACTGGACCTGAACGGCTGGACGAGCTACATGTGACTCTACCTCGCAAGGTACTGGACCTCGGCCGCCTGGTTGTGACAAGCGACATGGAGAGATCTACCAGCGTAACCTGGACACCATCTGACTTTACAGCTATGGTAGACATGCAGTCCGAGAACAAGGCCGTTTGGCTGGTCTGTGACAGCAATGTCGTGGATACGCTTAGGTTCGTCAACATGGGAGATGGTCTGGCTGACGATTTCAACGATGTGCATCACTACTTTGACTCGTCGAAGATGGATCTGGCCCTTCTCTTCCCAAGCATCAATGACTGGTCGTCGTGCGACACCTGGTCAGTAATCGAGAGCCGCATCAGACAGTCCGCCATGAAGCTCGGCCTTTCTCTCCATCACACCTGAATCCATCTTCCCGTGTCCCAAAGGGAAGCCAGCAGTTTCTGGAATCGGAATGCGATAGAGAAGAAGCAGATGAAGGGGATATTACAGGTGAATGCAAGTATGACACTTGTCTTCATATTCACTTCCATAACCAGAGTCAGCAACAAAATATCAAGATAGTTGCATCATAACTTGACTCAATTGATCTCTGTCTTGATCGCTCTACTAACCCTTGAAACCGTTGCACATGTGTAAACACTAAAAAAAAGCCACACTCCTGATTATCCTCAGACTGAATCGTACACCTGCTAAATGCCGAAGACCTATCCTGGGGCGTCCCGCTGCAAGCGGCTGCATGGGTTGAAGATCATTGCTCAGCGTGGAGGACGGGAAGTCTCGACACACGCCACGCATAAGAGCCACATTTATGCGTGGAAATAGAGTTTGTGACCACCATCTTCCTTGCCCCCCCCCTATCTGCGTTCGCACGTTTATGGACGCCGTGCGGATGGATCGAGCATGAACTCATACTCGTCACCCACATACGGCAACTCCTCCTTTGCCCTGAACATGTTCTGGCCGTGCAGGCCCCGGTCCAACTCCCTGGCTGCGAGCCTGGAGCGCCGGACCTGCTTGGCGCGGTAGGTATTGTACCTGTCCTCGTCGATGGCGGCGTACAGGTACCGCGGGTTGACGAGGATCGCCTGCGCGCCCTTCTGCCCGAAGCCGAACGACGTCACCGAGAAGGCCTTCATGTCCTCGTCGCGCAGCCTGACGTTCTCGTTCGTCAGCAGCAGCGAGTCGTACGCCTCGAGCTTCTTGTCGATGTCGTCCGCGTTGCGGTTCCCCGGGATCAGGCCCGCGTGCATGGCCTGCAGGCCGCCGTTGATGGCGTACGCGCCTGAGGCGCCGAGGCCGTGGCCGATGACGGACTTTTGGGCGATGGTGAAGAGGGGGTTGCCCTTGCGCCGTCCCAGGTGTCGCATCTGGTGGTCCACCGTCGCGGCCTCGTTGATGTCGTTGAGCTTGGTCGCTGTGCCGTGGAGGGAGGCGAAGGTGAGGTCGTCGATCGTCAGCCCGAACACGGACAGCGAGCCCGCGAGGGGTGATATCGCCGGGTTGCTCTTCCAGTAATCCTGTCCAAGGGTCCGGCGGACCGCCTTCTTCTCGAGTTCTGCAGCAGCTTTGAGGCTCTGAACGCACGCGTCGGCATCCTCTGCTGTCATTGTGCTGTCGGCGGCGGCGACAGCTTCGACTTGGGCCTTGCTTCTGGATTCGATGTCGTTCACGGCCGCCTTGACCAGCTTGGACCGCATCGATATGTCCATGAGGCCCTTTGTGCCTCCGCTCAGACTGCTCGGTTGCTTGGCCGCGGTGAGGATACCACGACCTGGGGCTGGGGCTGATCTGCCCAGCTTGTCGGATGCCATATGGGTCATGGCTACGATACCGTAGATGGGAAGGCCCATCTCCAGGGCCAGTGATGCACTGGCCAAAATTTGCATGCCTATACCCTCAGCGAGGACGAAGCCGCTACGAGTGGTGGTGAACGGCCTCGACGACTCGTTGGGTGCCCGCCCACACTCCTCGTCGTGAGCAGCGTCTATGATGGCATTGATCTCGCCGAACTCATAGTAAATAGGCCGTGAGAAGATGTCGTATCCACCGGCCACACACACCTTGGTCTTGCCGGAGCTGATGAGCTCACAAGCGGTGTCGAGCGACTCCAACGAGGTAGCACACGTTCCCGCGCCCGTCTTGATTGGGCCAGACGCCGAAAGCAGGAGTAAGTTCAGCCATGCCGCGGCGGTGCCGACGAAGACGTCCGAGAGGTTATCGTTCGGGACTTCTCTCCCCAAAAGACGATGCTCGTGCATCCTATGGAAAGCCGGGAGACCGCCTGCACCGGAACCGATGGTGTTTCCGACCTCGGACACGTGGATGTACTTGTACAGCTCATAGACGTCTGTGATTCCCGCGCTGAGGAACGCCTCGACAGCACACACCAGCGCAAACAGTCCAGGGCGATCAGTCTGCGCCGCTATCTCCTGGGGAATGCCGTACCTTGCGGCGTCCCATCCTTGTGGGACCTGGCCACCTACGAAGAAGGCCGTGTTGATTGCCTTGGGCACAAAGATGGTCGCACCGCTGCGGATGCGCACCGAAGCAGACGAACCATCGTCACTCAACACCTCGACCGCGTCCCCGTGGCGCTTCTTGAGGTCCTCTGCCGCTTGGGACGAGCAGTCAAAGGGCGGCAGGTCCTCTTGCGTACCGACCTCGTGAAGCATGTTCCGCAGTCGCGGGTCCGGGTTGGCCCACTCGTCAGAGTCCGTCTCGAGGATCCGAAGGCCGGTGTGCTCGCGGATTCGTGCCTCGAACTTGGCCTTCACATCCAGGTCCTTGATAGGAGCGCCAGACTCGGCCTCAACCCATCCTGGGCCGGCGTCTTTGCCGTTGTGGAGGCGGCGCCTCTCGTACTTGATGAAACCCATCATCCACGCAAGCTCGATGCAGCCCTCGATGGAGAACTGGCCCTCGGCCTCGAGCTCCCACCGGGTCCGAGAGCTACCTGCCGAGCCGATCTCCCCGAAGCCCGTGATGACAACCATAGAGTCGAGGTCGTACAGATCCTTCACATCAGACGCGTTGCGGGGGATTGCATTTTCGTAGCTCTCGGGGAGGACAGGGAAAGGGTTGTGCATCTTGGCTCGGGTCTCCGACGGCGACAAAGTTTGTGCCTTCTTGGATCGACTGTTAAGGACATTCTCGTCGTGTTCCGCCTCCTGCTTGAGCAGCTTCCGGAGAGCCACTTTGTCTTGGATGGAGTCACGTATCAAAGCGATCTGGCTTCCCAAGCCGGGGACTGCCCCAAGGCCGCCGGTAAAGTCGCAGAGAACAGGCTCCATGGTGCAAGCCTCGGTCACATCGGGCGTCATGACAAGTGCCAGCAGGGTAGCCATCTCTTCCGCTGAGAAGGTCCTGGCGCCGAGCTTTTCGATGCTCTCGGCAAAGATGTCGTTGGTCGTCATCAGCCCGGTCCCCCTGGCCCAACCCATCCTCACGCCGCAGATAGACATAGAGTCAGCCCAGGGCTCCGATGCAGCCTTGTTGAGAAGTGCCTCCAGCGCCAGCTTGGACTCGGCGTAGAGCCCGTCATTGCCGTACTGGCCGTGGTTGGGTGACAGGGGAACCAGGACCTGCGTGGCGTGGTTGAGGATGTTGCGACGCCGCTTCGAACCAACAATGCTCCCCATGAGCCGGAGGGTGTTGGTCAGCATGATACGAAGAGCGAGCTCAGAGACCGAATCGATGTCCTCGAGGTTCTTCCCGTTCGTGGAAATAGCTGCGAAGGGCACCAGATGGTCGATCTCCCATCCAAGGGTGTCGTTTATGTAGTTGACCATGTTGGCGATGTCTTGAACACTGCCCTGGTTGAACGGCAGCAGTACCAGCTCGGCTCCTGGCTTCGCGGACTCTGCGTACATCTGCGAGATGACCTTCCTGTTCTCAGGAGTCAAGCGACCCGTGCACAGCGCAACGCGACCGCCCGCCTGGAGCAGAAGGCGAGCGAGCATGAAGCCGATGGAACGCTGCCCAGCCCCGATAATCAGCGTCGTGCCCTCGACCGGAAGGGCCTTCTCGATTCCCAGGTGCCTCTCGGCCTCGTGTAGCTGGCTAGTCAAGTTAGGGTTGGTCTCCCACTCGCCGGCCTTGCCCTTTGTAAGAAGTCGGACCGGCCACAGCCCGCCAGAAACCAGCGAGCCCGAAGTATCCTCACCACTATCAGAGGTGGGAACTGAATCCCATGAACTGTTCTGCTCCGACAGGAGCGGCTTGTTGCTTAGGGTCATGGCTTCGGCGGGCACCTCTCTGTAGGTGATCTCACCGTCCTCGGAGATCCTGGTCTTGGGAATTGACTTCCGGGTGGGCGAGACGTATGATTGCAGCTTTGCGGCAGAAAGTGTCTCGTCGTCCCTCAGGATGTCTCGTAGCAGCAGGAGACAATGCTGCGACGTCTTGGACTCATTCTCCTTCTCCCATTTCTCCATCAGGTATTGCGCGCACTGGATGAGCCTGTCGGTTCTCCTTTCCCGCAGACGTTCACACTGAGCCTGGATCCAGAGCTGAAGGTCTTCATCCGAAATGGTTCCCACGCGCGTGATGACTCCTGACAATGTGACGTAGAGGTCTTGAACGGCCCAGTTCCACCCGGACTGGTATCTGTAGACCATTTCTGGCTTGAAGTAGGACTTCGTGCCAGAGATGAACTCTGCGCCAAGTTCGCCAGCAAGGTGCTTTGCTATCTCCGCATCGTCATTGGACTCAGTGTCGACGTCCTGCGTCTGGTCGGCGGTTGAGTCATTGAAATGCTTTGACATCAGGGCTGCCAAGTCTGAGGCGAATTTAGCAAGTTGTGGGCTGTTGACTTGTTCTGTTTGCGAGCCAGGTTGAGCCGCGCCTTGTTGCTGGACTTGAGCTTCCACGCGCTGCAGGCCACGTGCGCGCATGAACGAATCCGCCCACTGCTGAATTATTTTCCATGACTCCTGTTCATCGGTGTGCTTCGATGAGATGTCGTCAAAGTTCATCGTCAAGAGGAACGAGTCCTGGTGGCCCTGCTTCAGGCCGTATGAATTCCTCAGACGCGCGCGCAGCTTGGAGACTGAAACTGATGGGGCCAGCTTTGCCGAAAACCTCTTCGCGAGCCATTCATTCAGGAAAGCGCCGAGCTTGCCCGAATATGTCCTTTGCAGGTCCTGGCACAGCTCTGTGATTGGTGTTGTCTCCACGGCCTCGGGCACTTGTCCGAATTCCGCTGATAGGTTGCCAACAATTTCATTCTGCAGGGCAGATCTTCCTGAACAGTGGATTGGAGTCAGACATCTGTTCAAGAACAAGTCATGGGATGGTGTGGAACTGACCTTTGGCGAGAAATTTGACTGATTGGGTGACATCGACAGCTTCTCTGGCCATTTTGAGTCCAGCAGCCACGATTGTCACAACAGCTTCTGCAGCGGTAGGAGGCGCATCTTCGATTTCTGCCACGACTGCGGCTTGCACAACGGGGGCAGCGACAGGCGTTGGTGCTGGCACAGATGGTGCCGGAACGCTTTCCGGTTGAGCATCCGGAGCGGCCTCTTCGTCCTCGACCTCGGGCTCAGGCTCAGCTGCTTTCCGAATCGCCTCCAACTCGTCCGCATACGTTAGACATTCGGGGAGCTCTTTCTCATCTCCGGAATCGCCTATCTGAGCCATCGTCTTCTTCATCATAGTGCTCAAGGTGTTTGAGGGGCCTATTTCGACATATCGCTGGTGCTCTTTTTGCATGCTCAACAACGAGTCTTGCGTGGCAATCCTGAGGTTGGCTGTTAGTCATGTCGACCATCAACGGGAATTCGGTGCAGATAGACCTACCATTGGACTGGCGACGAAAGTTGGTGCCTGCAGCAAAGGTGAAGAGATATCAGCATAATTCTTTCGTTAAGTTTGCGAGAGCCTCGTGCACTGCGAAGAGAACGTACTCAAGCAGAGCAAGCACCATTTCGTAGGCCACCTCATTCTCCATTTGGCCTCCACTTCGTACTGTTTTGTTCGCCATCTTGCGAGAGTGACACTAATCCGACGGCAGTGAGTTCGTCGGTCCTGTTAAAAAAACGTATGCAGAGCTTGAGCGTGGTGAAAAGAAAGGAAAGTGAATAATTAAGGACCACAGCTCGTATGTCCTCTTTCAACTCTGTTGTAGTGCAAGATGTGTGGTCTTCAAGAGGTTCATAACGAGTATATCACCTGCGATTATAGGTTAATTACTACAGTTAGTATTGAAATTGTCTTACAGTTGAAGGGCCCATGTCTGCTGCCACTTAGCATCGGTGGCTCCAAAGGGGCGGTAGTCCCACCCCAACATGGCATGGGCTGGCTGCATGCACGCAGGGCTGGGCGCGTGGCATAGGCTGGAAATGGTGGTACCACTCTTCGGCGGCCCGGGATGTGGCACCACTCTATCTACTGCGAGTGCCTCCAGAACCAGTCGTATTCTGCAGTAAGAGTTGGTATGCGGGACTGAGACATGCACTGACTCAGGCAAAAACACCAGCCCGGAACTCAGATATCCGCAGATGCCTAGGTCAATTTAGCCTCACGAAATCAAAAAGACATGGCTAGTTAGATTGATGACTTGTAAATTTGGTGATATGCGGTAAATGTTTTCGTGCAGTAGACGTGTGTGAGATGCACTGTATGAGAATCTTGGTGTGTCTCCGTTGCGTGGAGAAAATCCGTGGGTAGGATTGAGAAATCGCTACATGAAAGTTGCTCTACGAGGCCTTGTGTAGCGAATTCTCGGCCTGTGTTGTCAATGGGTAGAAACTCTGAGCTTACATCTGAGACAAGCAAGGTGTTCGGAAATAAAGAATAGAATGGCATCGCTATAATTATGTATATACGCTTTGTGACAATTTACAGCCCTCCCCATCTCACCTCAACTCGTATTATGCATGTCCTCATACCCCACAAAGTCCAACGAGTACTTGGAAGGCCGTAGACATACGCATTCTTCAGCTTGCGGCCTTGTCTTCGTGCCAGATGATGACCATAGTTGATTCTGAATCCATTTTCGAATCCTGGTGCCGCAGACGACGACGAGTTCCCCGCCCCTCGTCTCTTGGAATACCAACATAAGCATAGGGTGAATACCTCTCCCTTCTGGCAATCCCGTCATTAAACCTTCAATTGCTCCCTTGAGGCTAGAAGTCCGGTGCTTGGTACGGACTTCACCATTCCTGTGGGACCAACGAGATGCTAGCTCGTCGTCCCAGAGCCCCAGGGCCTCCTCGATGATCTGAAGTAGATCGTAGTGTAGGCTGGCACATTCTCGGTTGAAGGCCTGCATCATCATCTTAAAGGTGTCTCCGCGCACTCCTATAGGCCAGGGCGTCGGAGCTTGCCTGTCGTATGAAGGGCCTGCTGAGAAGGATTCCTAGACACGTGAAATCAGTACAAGACGCGGCTGGGGGCAGCATCATGATTATTCTTTTCCACTTACATATTCATATGCTGTGGTCGTCTCATCTCCGGTGTGCACCTGCAGCTCCCTATAACCACGGCACAACCCATTCTCCGAACATGAACCTGCCGCTGATGATTTCAATTGCTTTGGGAAACTGAAGAATTCTTTACTCTATCTAGTAGTGTTAGTCATGGAACTCATCAGAAACAGTGTATTGGGCACAATTACCGATTCGAATGCTCGCTGTATTTTGTGCGCAGCAATGCCATGCCCCGTAATCCTGATCGCACCATATGTGGAAAGAGAGGCAACGAGAAGCTGAAGGAGCTTCTTGCGGTCGGCTGAGGGCTCCTCGTTCAGGATCGAGGCATCGATGGCGGGAACTCCCGCGAAATTTGAGTATGTATCCATGATAGCAAGATATGAAGCAAGCGTTTCTGATAGTATTGTCAGAGTGCCTTCTGTCAACAATGAATGCAAATTGGAATAGTGTGCTTTGTCCTGGACAATCAGTAATCAAATGGGACCCATTATGTGTCTAATAATACTCGGTATTACTAATGCGTGTAGCAATGAATCAGGAAGGTTCCGCTCCTGCGCTGTGGCACCACCGAATTTGGATGAATAACTCGGTGTTTTGGGCCCGTAAACAAGTGGGGTTTGGAATCAACGAACCGGTGGAGGTGGAACCACTTGAGTGTACTTCAGTGGGTCATGCAGCCGTGATGCAGACGTGCATGTGTGAAACCCAACTGCAGGAGCATGCAGTGGTCGGGAAGCGATAGAGTGCCGATTTTGACGATGCAACCAGTCGAAGATGTCAAAACATGATGAGCCTTTCTTAGACTGGCTGAAGCTGTACTGCGGATGAACTAGCCGGGAAAAGAAACATAGTGCATTCGGCCTACCAAAAACGCGATTGCAGTCCTCCTACGTTGGTCACATTCTCAACAGGGAACAACATAGCCAAGAATTCAGATCAGTGGAGGATTGCACACGTTCAACGACAGCATGAGCCTCGACTGGTCGACCGGAACTACTCCCATGGAAGCCATCGTGAAAGGGGCCTCCGGCACGGAGCTCTTCCTCGCGTGCAAGGGACCAGCAAGGACACCAGGCCAGCCAGTCGTCATCTTCGAAGCAGGCATGGGGGCAAGCAGCTCAAGCTGGGCCCCAGTACAGCGACTCCTGGACTCCCGCATACGCAGCTACCGCTACGACAGGGCTGGCTACGGCCGTAGCCCCGCGGCATCGTCAACTCGCTCGGCAAGCACCATGGCGGCAGAGCTGTTGGATGTGCTCGCCTCCGCCGGGGTCGAACCTCCCTACATCCTGGTGGCGCACTCGTACGGCGGGATTGTGGCTCGGGAAGTTCTCGCGGCTGCAGGGTCGGACGCTGTCGTGGGGATGGTCCTGGTCGATGCAAACCAGGAGAACACACATAAGACGCTACGGGAGCCGCTTCTTCCTCTTGTGGAACTCGCAGGGCCGGACAGGTTGACGTTGCTCGACATGACGGGATTGCTTGCCGGGCGAGATCATTATACGCCAGAAGAACTGAGTCTGTTGACGCTGGATGCCGAGCGGGAGTCCAAAGTGAGGACCATGGCGCGAGAGATGGAAGCAGTACCACAAAGCTCCCAAGACCTTGCTGATAAGAAGCAACTGGAGATGATGGCCCTCATGATGAGACCTGTGAGTGTCATACGGGGTGATACGAAACGGGACTACCGACGTGTTATTTCCGCTACCCAGCAGGCGGGCGTCCACGGAGAAGCCAGGCGGGAGCTGTCAAAAGTCAGCGAATTTGTGGATTCCCGATTCGACGAACTTGACTGCGAGCTCCAGAGGCAACAGATGCTCCTTTCAGCAAGCAGTCGTTTTGTTCAAGCATCAGGAAGCGGGCATGCGGTAATAGCTACCGAGCCCAAGCTCGTGGCTGACGAAGTGTCGAGCTTGTGGGAGTCTTGCATGCTCGAAGGGTTTTGAGTGTGGAAATAGGGTAATAGAACGAACGAAGTATTTAGATGCCATTAGAATATACAGCAAAAATTGCGATGTTGAAATTTTGTAAATGGTGTTCAGTCTCAAGGATCAAAGTCCGTCTGCTGTGCAGGTCATTGACTGGAATGGTTGAAATTGACAGTATTGATCAGAATCATTGCCCGTATTCCTATACTATAAGCAAGATGAAAGATGCCAATGGCACTCAGGGGCGGCACTGGTATATATAGCAGAAGCACCTCCAAGTCTTGCTACAGTGAGGGAATGCGGAGTTTTGGAAGAAACAAATCGTATTTGATTATGAAATGACAAAAGAAAGTTGCCGTAGTCCTTGCGTGTCTGTGCCCAAATAAAAGAAAGTTGCCGTAGTCCTTGCGTGTCTGTGCCCAAATAAAAGAAAGTTCCGAGTGGAAGTCAAAACCCAATGCCCCCCCCCTGAACTCCATTCCCAAGCCACCTATTGTACAAAAGTTTCAGGCCCAATCTATCGAACACTCACTACCTCATAGCCCTTGTCAGGGTCATCTCCCGCTGCGCCTTCTCCAAATCCGGATACCCAACAGCAGCAAGGAGCTCAGAAACAGAAACGTCATCCTTGGCCTCAACCATGAGTCGGACAACAGCATCCAGCACGGCGACAAGGCGCCTCACGCCCTGCTCCTCAATCACCGAGTCGGAAAACAACGCGCGCACGTTCATGCCCTCCAGCACCTTACCCTTCGAAACCAGAGAGACGTCAATGGTAAACGGAGCCCCATCGTCATTGAAGACAGAGAGCTCCCGCCTCTTGAGCCCGATCCCGCCCGCCGCCTGCTCGGCGTACGGGTCGAACGGGTGCACGACGACCTGCGGGGCCACGGCACACGCGGCCTCGGCGTCCGGCCCGCCCGCGCGCGCGGCATCCTCGAAGCCGAAGTGCTCGTGGGGGGCGAGGGCGCGCAGCTGGTCGCGCACGTGCGAGACGAAGCCGCCCAGCTTCGCGGTGCTGTCCGAGTGGTGGGACATGCGCAGCGGCGCGATCGTGACCGTCGGGCCGACGAGGTCCTCGACGCTCGGGATGGTCTGGGACGTGCGGCCAGTCGACACGAGGCGGAGCACCGTGTCTGGGGTCTGGAGCTGCTGGTGCAGGGCCAGGCCTATCGCGGCGTAGGCCAGCTCGGCTTGCGTCCCGTGGGTGCGCGTTGGGGTTGTCGAGGGAGGTAGGGTGATGGTGTGTTGCAGGAGGCATCTTGTCGAGCGGTCCTCTGCTGGCTTGAGGGGGATGAATGGCCGTGTTGATACACCGGCCATTGTGTCGCGCCAGAAAGCAGTGGATGCCTCCTTGTCTTGCTCTTGGAGTGCCTTGACGAAGTGGTTGAAGCTGACCTGCTCCCGGACGATGTCGTGCTCCCCGGTAGTGGTCTCTTCCGCGAGGCGAGCATACTCCAGCTCGAGAGATTCGAAAACCTTGCTCATCGACCAGGCATCGTAAGTCGAGTGATGCAGCGCCAGGATGAACCACTTCTTGTTGAGCAAAGCAGCGCGTGTCAGAGGCCTTCCGAAGCCCAGCTCTCTGCGCTTGTCGGCCGCGATGAAAGTGTCGACATCTGTTGAGGGACAATCCGCGTGCATGACCTCGTCTGGCGATGCAATGACTGCCTGCACAAGCTCACCCTCGCGAGTCTTGATGATACGCGTGCGCAGGATGGCGTGCGCTGACACGACACGGCGCCATGCTCGCTCGAGACGACCAACATCAACAGTCTCAGGAATCTCGAAGACGTTATGCAGCCAGAAAGCTCCCGGGCGGGAAAGAGTCTGGTCCACAATGGAACGCTGTATTGCGGTCAATGGGTAAATATCAACCACATCCTGCGGCTGCGAGCCACAAAGATCTGCTGCCCTGATCTTCAACAGCTCGGTGTTGGCTGACTGGGGCAGCAGAGAGAAAGGCGCAACCTCGGGAAGCGCCTCGCTTTGAGGCACACCAGACCTGCCTTCCAACAGACGAGACAACGCCCCGAGAACAGGGTTGTCGTACACGTCCTGCACCGCCAGGGACACTTTGCCCGCACGTGCCAGTGAAGCCATCTTCATAGCAGCGATGGAGTCGCCACCGCACTCGAAGAAGTCAGCCTCCACGCCAAAGTCCTCAGGAGCAAGGCCGAGCACCGTGCACCACATCTTGTGCAGCAGCTTCTCCGTCTTGGTCTTCGGCGGCTGCACGTCGCGCTGGGCAGAGAGGGCAAAGCGGGCTAGGCTCGCGAAGCCCAGTTCCACGACGATGGCGCGCAGGCGCTTCCTGTCAGTCTTGGCGGATGCGTTGAGAGGCATGCTGGTCAGGGGCACGAAGAAGCTGGGGATTGTGAACGCGGGCAGGACGGCTGCGAGGTCGGCCCGCAGGCTCTTGGTGCCCTCAACAAAGGCCTGCAGCGTTGCGTCGTCGTTGACGACGGTCACGTTGTTGCGGTCCTGGGGCTGCCCGACCGGCGTGGTGTTCATGAAAGCGATCAGGCGCGAGTCCGACGAGTCGGACGGGTTCTCGATCATCTCCACGGCGACCTCGAGGCCGACGCCACCGTCCATGGCGACGCGGATCTTGTTCTCGACCTCGCCCACGTCCACCTTGAGACCGTGCAGCTTGACCTGGGTGTCCTTGCGGCCCAGGAACTGCACCCGACCGCCCGGCATCCAGCGTGCCAGGTCGCCCATGCGGTAGATGCGGTTGCGCCTGTCCTCCGGGAGGAAGGGCAGGCTCTTGACGAAGGCGTGCTGCGTCTTCTCCGGGTTCTTGTAATACCCGGCCGCCACGTTGGGGCCCTCCACTACCAGCTCGCCGATAGCACCGATGGGCATGAGGCGGCTGTAGTCATCTGGGTCGACAATCCAGGTGGCGCATCCCATAGACCAGCCGATATCAGAGCCAATGTCGGTCTCGGTAAAGTGGGGGTGCGCATGACTCCAGATGGACGTCTCTGCCGGACCAAAAGAATTGATGAGATGCAGTCTGTTGGCCCACGTCTTCACGTTGGTGACGGTGGCTGTCTCGCCTCCGTACAACAGCGTTCGGAGGGTTGGTACGTGATCCGGGTTCAGCAGAGATGCAACACTGGGTGTCAGGAATGCCCAGTCAACGCGCATGCGCTCCATGGCACCAGCCAGATCGTTCATCCGCTCTTCGTCTGAGGGAATGCAAACCTGGTATCTAGGTTAGCAACGTTGAAGGGGTGAATGGGGTGAAGTGACGCTTACCGTGGCGCCGCGTGTCAGAGATGTGAAGATCTCGCCTATGCTCACGTCGGAGGTATATGCCGTGAACTGTAAGTTCCTTCCCCCTTTGTTGTAGCACAGTGTCTCGCCGTGGCCGCGCATGCTGCTGCTGAATGCATAATGGTCAATCATGATGGCCTTGGGTTTACCGGTGCTGCCACTCGTGAAGAGAAGGAAGGCCAGGTGATCGGGACGGATGCTGCCTCCGGCCCCATTCTCACCGGTCAAGGCACCGTCTTGTTGGATTGATGGGCCGACGCAGAAATATTTAGTAAAGTTGGCCTGAGTCAGAGACAAGTTCTGCTCGCTGCAAAGCACGAACTCAGCATCAACGTCAGAGAAGAGTGACTTCAGAGTCTCGGGTGGCTGCGCTGGGTTGAGTGCGACGTTGGCAGCTCCAACCTTGAGCACGGCCATCATTGCAACGACCGCCCACATGCTTTTCTCGAAGATGAGTGGCACATGCATCCCTGGACGCAGACCACAAGAATCCCACAGATGGCCTGCCAGGCGTGTCGAGAGATCATCCAGCTCCTGGAACGTCAGCATTCCCTCCCAGGAGACCAGAGCCTCGGCATCAGGCTGGTCCTCGGCCTGCTCGTGGAAGAGTTCGTGGACCAGAGCCTTCTTTGGTTCTGCGACAGGCCCGTTCCACTCGTGCATCTCCTCCAAATCCTCAGGTGCTGCGAGGCTCAGATCAGCGACGCGGCGGCCGTCTGGGGCGTCACTGCACAGCTGGCCCACAATGTGGGTCATCTGGCGGAGGAACCTCTGCACTTCGTCAGGCTGAAGCACCTTGTCGTCGTGAGTGGCAACGATGTGCAGCCCGTTGGCCGAGACTGTCGCCTCGAGGACGAGAGCACAGCTCAGGAAGCCATTCTCCAGGTCCGAAGGCGGCGTCGATGTGAACTTGAGCTCATCAGCCGCCTCCGAGTCCACGTTCTGGGGCGCCGCTGCGTGAGGCTCGTCGATCTGGACGACAAGCAAGCTCTGCGCGTCGACGCTGGCCAGCGCCTCCATGTTGTAACGCCTGATGTTCTGCATGCCGTGTTGCTCGTGGGCTAGCATAGTTGCGGACTCGGCCTGCACCTCCGCCATGAGCTCACTGACAAGCTTCTCGCGCTCAATGCCGACGCGGACTGGGATCGTGGCCAGTGTCGGACCAGCAACCAGCTCGGCCGACGACAACAGGCCGGAGGCGCGACCGTACACGCTGGAAGCGAAAACAACATCATCGGTGCACGAGTATGCACCGAGAAGGATGGCGAAGGCCGTCCGAAGCCAGGTCGTCGGCGTGAAGCTCATGGAGCTGCGATCACTGGGCAGGGGCGAAGTGATCGTCTGGACGCAGTTGGACCTGGGTCGGAAGTCCAGTGTAGGCAACTCAGGCCATGACAGACGGGGAGCACCGCTGACGTAGCGCTGCCAGAAGCTCTGGCTCTTCTCGGCGTCAGTGGCTTCGAGTCGGTTGATGAAGACGTTGTAAGGGACGGTCACCGGCTTTGGCATGCCGGAATACGCTCGCCTCAGGGCTGTCAAGAGCAGTCCCAGCATCCAGCCATCATACACGGCGTGGTGGATAGTCATGACAAAGTAGAGCTTCTGTGTCTTCTTGTCCTGGAACGCTGCCAGCCTCAGCATGCCGTCACCAGTCTGCATCTTGTCCCTCGCGTCGAGTTTCAGGTAGTCATTCAAGGTGCGAGGCTTGAGCCAACGGGGCTTGGTCTTAACGACGGCCTGCATCAAGCGAACACTACCATCATCCAGGAGCGATGGGAAGAAACGCGTCCTCAAAATTGGCCAGTCATCCAGCAGTGTGGACCAGGCCTTCTGGAACCGGGGGAGATCGGTGTCAGGGGATAGCTCGTGCACCATCTGGGCGACGTAACTTCCTTTAGCATCCTGGGAGACGGCCAAGAGTCCTTCTTGGAGGGGCGTGCAGGGATAGATATCTTCGATATCGCTCTCATCTATGCCGAGCTGGTCCGCCGCGGATTCGAGAAGACCGGCCTTGACTGCTTCGACGCCCCCAACTGCTGCATAAGGGGCAACGACCATGCTCGAGGGCGATTCATCAGCAACCTCATCGTCCTCATGTTCGTTGTCCGCCACAACGGCCACCCGCGCCATGTCCTGAAGAACAGACATCTTGAAGATCTGCTCCACAGAAATCTTGACACCCTCACGCCTGGCCAGAGACACAAGACGCATCGCAGAAAGCGAATCACCGCCGATCTTGAAGAAGCTATCCCGCACGTCGAGCTCCAGCTCGCGGCCGAGGGCGACGCCCCACAACCTCGCGAGCACGCGCTCCATCACGCTGCCCGGCGCGTGCAGCTGCCGGGCAGCGCCGCCCGTGCTGCCCAGGCGCGTCAGGTCGGCGGCGGGGACCATGGACGCGAGCTGCTTGAGGACCTTGCGGTCCGTCTTGGCGGACGCGGTCAGGGGCATCTCGCGGAGGGGCACGAAGGCGGTCGGGACCATGTGCCGCGGGAGGGCGGCGATCATGGCGTCCTCGAGGCCGTCGAGGGCGCCCTGCATCGCCTCAGTGGTCTCGCTTGCGAGAAGAGAGAGGAGCTTCTGCGCCTCGGGGTCTGCGGCCAGGTTGGATGTAGCGGCCTTGTCGTCTGCCTCATCGGCGGCCTGGACAGGGTCCTTGGGTGCGATGAACGCGGCTAAGATGCGCCCCGATCCTACTGGGTGAGGCGTGACCACGTCGACGGCGACGAGCATGGTGTCGGGGACCTTCTGGCGGATCTGGTGCTCGATCTCGCCCAGCTCGATGCGCAGGCCGTTCAGCTTGACTTGGTGGTCGCGCCGGCCGAGGAACTGCACCATGCCGTTGGGTAGGAACCGGGCGAGGTCGCCGCTCCTGTATATCCTCATGGACTTGCGGTCCGCCGGCATCCAGGCCGGGTTCGTCACGAACGTCGCGTTGGTCTTCTCGCTCGCGTTCAGGTAGCCAGCAGCGACGTTGGGGCCCTCGGTAAGCAGCTCGCCGATGGCTCCTATGGGTAGCAGCTTGTTGTAGTCGTCGGGATCTGTGATCCAGGTCGCGCAGCTGACACCATAGCCGATGTTGCTGCCGAAGTCGCTCAGCTCGACGGGGCGCGGGATGCAGTGGGACCAGATGGACGTCTCAGCTGGGCCGAAACTGTTGATCAGGTAGAGATACGGAGCCCAGGTCTTGAAGTTATCCGGTGATGCAGTCTCGCCGCCGAAGACGAGCGTCTTCAGAGACGGAACTTCTTGCGGCCGCAACAAGGTCGCGACACTGGGGGTGAAGAAAGACCAGTTCACGTTGAAATCCCGCATGGCGCCGGCGATATTGTTCTTGCGGTCCCAGTCTGAGGGCACACACACACAAGATCCAAGAGCAAGGGAGGTGAAGATCTCTCCGATGCTGACGTCGGAGGTGTACGCCGTGAACTGGAAGTTGCGAGAGCCAGGGCCAGTTGTGAAGCGAAGAACCTTGCCGTGGCCCCTGATACTACTAGAGAAGGCCTTGTGTGGAATCAGAATTCCCTTGGGCATACCAGTTGAGCCGGACGTGAACAGCACGAATGCGGTAGAATCGGGAATGACTTCGACCTCCGAGCTAACCCGAGGCAAAGACGGCCGAGCAGCGAGTGCCCGCAGGGTATTGACGTCAAGAACAACCACACGACGTCCCAAGCTGGCTGCCAGCTCACGGTTTTGGCCGCTGGAAATGACAATGCATTCGCCCATGCCAGACACAAGCCCCTGGAGCCGCTTTGTAGGATGCGACGGGTCGAGGGCGACGCTGGCGCCACCCGCCTTCAGGACTCCCAGCATCGCGACGATGGTGAGGCCGCACTTCTCGAACAGCAGGGGCACATAAGACCCAGTCTTGACACCCATGGACCTCAGCCACCTCGCAAGCTTCTCGGACACCGCGTCCAGCTCTGCAAACGTCCACTCGCCATCGCGGGCACAGATGGCTGGCTCGTCTGGCTGGGCGTCGACCCGGCTCTCGAAGAGCTCGTGGACGCCCTTCATGAGGGGCTCGGGCACGTTGCCGTTCCACTGCTGCAGCTCTTCCCAGTGGGAGGGGGCGATGTGGTAGATGTTGCGCAGCGGCGACTCGGAGGTGATGTCGCTGGTCTGGAGAAGTACGTGCTCAAAGTGGTCCAGGAGACGTCTGACTTGTACCTCTTCGAGGACCACGGGGTCGTATCCAACCTCCACGTTCAGGGTGCCATTGTCCGGGGACGCGGTGACCTCGAGCACGAGAGCATAGTCACGCACGACTTGGCTCGGGTTCTTCCCAGTCTCGGACTCTTCGCCGAGTGTGAAGGTGATCTTTGCGCTCGCAGGTTTGTACTCGGGCTGAGAATGAACGATCAACAGGTTCTGAAACCTGCTGGCCGCGGCACAAGACTCGTTGATGGCCTTGATGCTGTCAATACCATACTCGGCGTGGGCTCCCGCCGACTGGACCTGAGCCTCAACGGCTTGGACAAAGCGAGAAATGCTGCAATCCAAGTCGTCAACGTTAATACGCTGCGGTACAACACTCAGCGTTGGTGCGAAGCTCTGCTGATCTTCCCCCTCAGGTGACAGTCCGGCCCCAAAAACGACATCGCCAGAGTCCTGGTACTTGGTAAGGGTGAGAGCCCAGGCACCGTGTATCCACGCCGTTAGTGCCGACGACGAACCCGGCGCGGGATTCTGCAGCACGATGCTCTTCTGAGTATGGGAGGTGCTGAGTGTATCATGGGCTGCCGGGACCTCGGGGAAATTTGGAGTCGCAGAATCCTGAAGTGTTCGTGCCCAGAAGCTCTTCAGAGTCTCAGCGTCGACTGAGCTGGCCCGTGGCGAGAGGGTGAACAGAGTGCTGGGCACAGACTCGCCCGACCCGGGGATGGCGGCATTCAGGAACTGAAGCATCTGGTCAGTCTTGGCCGTGTCGAACACAGCGTTGTGGGCTGTCATGACCACCCAGTTGACCCTGCTGTCTCGCTGCACCCCACGCACGAGGGCGAAGCGAGCAAGCGGACTGCCGAGTTTGAAGCCCAGCTCGCTGTCCGAGGTGGTGTACTCCTGCAAGTCCAGACACTCCCTCCAGTCGATCGGCTCGGCAATCACAGCCTGCATCAGCTCTCCGCCGGGGGCACGGAACAGGCGTGTCCTCAGGATCGGTGAATGCTGGTAGAGGACTTCAAACGCAACTACCACCTCGTCGCGGCCAATGTCCTCGGGGACTTTGAACACGACCTGCGATGAGTATGCAGACGTGTGTTTGAGCGAGGCTGCCATCGAGGCTGCCTGCGTGGCGGTGCAAAGGGAAACATCCTTCACCATCTCGTCCAAAACACCACACTCGACAGCCGCATGCTTCCTGGTCCTGGCACCGACACCATCGCCGGCCGATGCGCTGCCCATGTTGTTCGCAATACTGTCAAGCGTGGCCTCCGGGTGCGCCGTGAAGGCCGCAATAACCCGCTCGAGCTGCCTCGCGATCTCGAAGACCTGGTCCTGCCGCAGCGCGCTGTTGTCGTAGGACAGGCGCAGCGGCACGGTGCTGCCCTCGCGTGGGAACAGCTCCAGCACCAGGCCGTAGTCCATGGCGTCTGCCTCCTCGGGCCCGTCGTCTGGTGCCATCAGGAACTGGCTGCGGCGCGCCGCATCTGTGGTCTGCACGTTGACCAGCGTCCGGAAACCGCATGCCCGCTGGCCGTCGGGCCCGAGGTCGTGGATGGCGGACAGGCCGACCTGCTCCCAGTCGTTGATCTGGACCGACTGCAAACTCGTCTGTTGGAGGAAGTCAGACACGGTTGACGAGTAGTCTAGCTGCACACGCATTGGCGATGTTGCTATCATGGGAGCGACGATGCCGGTGCAGTTTGCTACCGGTGCGTATCGACCTCCATTCGTCACTCCGAACAGTACGTCGTTCGAGTGCTCATAGCAGCCTAGGAGAAATGCCCAAGCTGCACGGAACACGTTGGCCTGGGTGAAGTTCATTTTTGTGTCGTTGTGAGGTAGTGGGTATGTGTACAAGGCGTTGGTGCGGAATGGTGCGACGACCTGGGTCGAGTCCAAATCCACGTTCTCGGCGTAGGGGAAAGCTGGACTTGGAACATCCAGCAGCTGCTTTGTCCAGAATGCCTTCCCCGCCGGGCTTTTCCGAACCTCGAGACTGTAAGAGACGAATGTATTAAAATTAGGTGGTGGTGGGAGCATTTCTGCCCCGGATGCGATGTCACCGAGGTGTCTGGCGACGAGTTCGAGAGTAGCCATGTCATACGCGGCGTGATGAGCATGCCAGAGCACTGAAGGTGTCTCTCGGTCCTCAGCGACGACAACACTCATCCTGGAGAGTGGGGACCCCAGGGGCATGGCCGGCCGTGGGAAGTCTTGCTCCCACTTGTCCAGCGAAGCAACCCGGATGATCTTGACTTGTACTTTTTGCGAGGTGATGACTTGTGTGAAGCCGTGCACCGCCGAAGTCGCCATCGATGTCCGCAGAATGGGCAATTTCTCTATTGTGCGCTCCAGCCAGTCGCGCAAGCTCTCCGCATCGACAGGAAAGGCGAGGTGGAAGAGCCACTGTGAGATGTATGCCCCCGGAATGCTGAGTGAGCGAGCCATCAGGCCAGCTTGCAGTGCCGTTGCTGGATACACGTCCTCAATTTGCTCGCGTGAGAGGCCGCACTGCTCGGCTGCGATTTTAACGTCCTCTTCGTCGACCAGGTCAAATGGGTGAAGAGATGACACCTCTGCCGTGGGGGAGCCAGCTCCCGCCAGGGACACGAGGGCTGCCAGGTCGGCGAAGCAGGGCGCTTGGAAAACCATCTCACGCGAGATCCGCATTCCTGGGTATTGGTGGGTGGCCGCAGCCACGAGCTCGGCCGTTGCGAGAGAGTTGCCGCCCAGCTCGAAGAAGTGTGAGTCGGGCCCGATGTCTTCCGGGTCGATGTCGAGAACGTCCGCCCATAGCTCCCGCAACATGTCCTCTAGGCTCTCGCCTACCGACTGTTGTCCATCGCTGCTGCTGCACTCATCTGCCGATTCCACAGACACCTCAATTGCCTTTGCTTTGGCATGTTCGACTTCTGATGAGTTGTGTACCTCGGGAATAGTATTGGGTACTGGTGAAACGAATGTGTCTATAGAAGGTGCCATTGTGATGGTAGGGTTGTATGTGTTGCGCTTAAGTGTGCTTGGCTCAAGCTGTGATGTGATCATTGATGGGCACTTCAATTGGCTACCAACTCTGCTCGTTGGGATGGTGAAATCGCAGGATATTGATGATATGATATTTACATATACCAAGCTACAAAATCGGCCTACTCGCTCTCTACGAGGTTCCCGAATGTGGACGTAATAAGCAGTTATCCAGCGGCTGTTTTCTTGCATTCTTACAAACCTTGGTGGGTCATGGTGAGAAACCAAGATCCATGAGCGGTACCTGCGTTGCACATGGCTTGGGGCCCACATATGGCACCACCGGTTCGCATCCAAAGGTGGCACCACTCCACTGCCATAGTTCACAACTGAAAATAGATATGCTGATTATCCACACCCGCGACATATCCAGCATGAGAACGCTTCACTGAGATTTTCGTGGAACCACTTGGTAATGGGAATTAGGCAGTGTTGAAAGGTTGAGGTTCTGGCTGAATCAGCTGTAACATCAAGCAACAAAGCTACCCAAGTATTGGGATCAGGTCAGAACAGAGTTGGGCACGGGGTTTATCATGCTTTTGTAGTCATACTCGTCCCATACCTATTATCAGAAAGTTTCGTACGTGTCAAGCAAGAATTAGCGGAAGGTCTTAATTATTGTTGGGAATCCCAATAGTCCGGACATATTTTCATTCCTAATTTGCTTGCCTCCTAAGCCATTCACCTCTCAAACAAACAACCCGGAACACAACCGCACAATGTCTTCAGCACCATCAGAGATAAGCGACGCCCTCGTCATAGGCGGCGGACCAGCAGGCCTTGCCGCAGCTTTGTCCCTCTGCCGACAAAATCATAATGTAACCGTATTCGACTCTGGGGATTATCGCAACAAATACGCCAGCGAGATGCACATGGTCTCGACATGGGATCATCGCCCGCCTGGAGACTTCCTAGCAGCTAGCCGAGAAGAACTCTCCCGACGGTACCCCGACCAATGCAGATTGGTGAAAGGGGAGGTGGCAACCATCGAGCGTGTCTCAGGAACAGCTCGGGGGCTCAGCGTCTTCGAGGCTCGCGATGAAGCCGGCGGTCAGTGGCGGGGTCGTAAAGTCATCTTGGCGACGGGCGTGCGCGACCTTTTGCCCTTTATCGATGGGTTCGATGACTGCTGGGGTACAGGTGTCGTCCACTGCCTGCTGTGCCACGGCCACGAGCAGCGCGGGGCAGCCTCAGTCGGCATTTTAGCCCTGGACAGTTTCGCGGAAGCATCCACTGTGCTGCGTGTTGCACGCACTTGCAAGCAGTTCGCCTCAAAAGTGCGCATCTACACGAACGGCAACAAGCGAGTTGCAACGCAGCTTCGTGCGGTGGCGGCTCAGGTCCCTGGCTGCGACGTTGAGCCTGCTGTGGTCGAGCGTCTGGAGATGGTGAAGTTACCAGGCGGTGGAGATGAGGAAGGGATTCACGTCGTTTTAGAAGGGGCGGAGGAAGGAATTGCGTCAGATCATGTGCACAGCTTTGCCATGTATCACGCGGGGACGGAGCAGGCCAGCGACCTGGTTGATGCCTTGGGCGTCGAACTCGATGAGGGTGGCGAGATTAAGCTCGGAGGCTTTCAGCAGACATCGGTACCAGGAGTTTTTGCCGCTGGAGATTGTGCTTCTGAGCACAAGTATGTTTCTATCGCTTCTGCTACGGGTTTCATGGCTGGGGCCGGAGCGGCACAGCAACTGCAAGCCGAAGGCCCTATGTAGAAGATGTGGGTGCAAAACAATTATATATTGGCCTTTCTTTTGACAATCATGATGATTGTAAATAGTCTAAGCATTTCACAATGGAATCCGAAAGTCAGAGGAAATAAGTTCATCTTCGAAGGGCAACAGTCAGGACAACCCCGAATATGCATGCGAGCACTGCCGTGGTTTCGCCTAACTTGAAGGCTCAACGTCACTAATCTTTGGCAAATTCAAAGCGGACGTAGATAAATCAGACCTGTATGATGATTCAAAATTATTTCATTAAGAGACGCTTATTACGAACATGTCAATCGCGAAGACGTACGATCATGTGCCGCCCTCTGCCAAAATGCAAGAAATATACAGTGTTGTGTTCCATTGCCGCGCTCTTTGTAAGCCAAGATAAGGGTTCGTAGCAGAGAGTGCCTGGCCCAGAAGCAGTATGTCGGTAGGAATGCCCCGCCACGTGCAGTTGTGGAGTGGACCTCGAGTTTGGGGGTGCCCAGCGTTACCGTGCAGGCCGGGAAGGGGGTGGCACCACCTGGAACTCGCACCCGAGGGTATGGTGCACCCACCACCACCACCACCGATCCGGATTCTTGCAGGCAAGGTGGCCCAGACACAACGCGTGTGTGCCGCATCACGGCTTCAGACTGTTGTTCACTCAACAGACAATGTACGAGTCAGCCAGCCCGGTGGTTATGCCTCAATTCTCAGAATACGGTATTACTATCGACGGTCTCACGATGGAACCGATAATAGTCCCCATTTCGCCCTTATTCCTACCTCAGGGAAGCCGGCCATTCATTGACGTACACCGACTGGCGGCTTGCCGAACATAGGAACCAATCCATACACCAAGACGGACACTCTCTTCCAGACATAGCTCCTTAATCAATAATCACACTCGTTGGCACTAGATCCCGGTCGGCACAAGCATCAGACACCATGGCTCCCAGGCCTCTATCCATACATGACGCGACCTCCAGCTCCCTCCGCCTTGGGGGCGACACCCCTTTGCTCATTGTGTGGGGCGGATTGGGTTTCTCCAGACGTCCCATTAGAGATCTCAGAGACCTCTATGCACTATACACGGACGAATTGAACGAGTTCCTCCAGCACTGCAGCGATATACTTCAGCCGCTGCTTGTCGAGGAGGCAGCAGCAGCAGCAGCGGGCAAGGCCGATGGTGTCAAGCATGGCCTCATGGACTGGATCGCAGGGCCATCCAAACGGTCCCCGTCCGTATCACACGCAACCATCATGGCGGTGACAACCATTTTGCAAATTGCCCGCTATGTGCTTCTCTGCAAGCGCCTAGACAAGACGCCAGGCGATTTGGCCCGCTCAAGCTCCGCCTTCACCGGCCACTCGGTCGGCCTCTTCGTCGCCATCGGCATGGCGGCGGCAGACTCCTGGGAGTCCCTCTACGCCATAGCCGATGCTGTCATTACGGGCACATTCTACGGCGAGCGGTGCGCAAGCGCGGTATGGGACAACAAAAACCTCGTGTCTCAGGCGTCCGCAACTGACTGCATGCGGCGAGGCGAGGGCACACCCTCACCCATGCTTTCCGTAGCCGGCGTGGACTACGCCCGGCTGTCCGCTGAGATGGACGTAGTGAACGCAAAGCTCGCAGATGACCGGAAACTCTACCTGGCCCTGACCAATGATGTGGACTCTTATGTCGCAGCTGGTGGCCCCGAGGGCCTGGTCGCTCTCTGTGCCAGACTTCGAGCACCTACGCCGACCCAGCGTCAAGGCCAGTACTCTTTACAGTTCATACCCGTCTCAAATCCATTTCACTGCCCTCACCTCGAGGGCTGCACAGCGGCGCTTTCCAAGAAGATGGAGAGGTTTGTCATCAACAAAAGCGACATGCTCGCCCCGGTGTGGGAGCTGGATTCATTCCTCGAAGCCCATGCTGGGGAGTACACAGACAACGTCTTGCCCCTCATCGGCAAACTCATCTACCCGAGAGCTGTGGACTGGCCTGGCATTATGGGACACATGTCTGGACGCTGGCAGGTGTTGGATTTTGGCCCTGGCGGCTCCGGTGGTGTGGGCGCATTCATCAACAAGATGAAGTCAGACCCAAAGACGAGGGTATACACCGTCTGCCCGACAGATACTTTCGGCACGGCGAAGCTCACGACTGCCATCCCGCCTCTGCTGTCCATCGTATCCAACGACCCAAACCCTCAGACATACGCAAGGATCGAGTTAGCAGAACGCTGTTTGCCTGAATCTAACTCAGGCACCCAGACGACGCTCTCTGGATCCAAGTTCACAGAAGTGATGGGCTTACCTCGTGTGCTGGTCGCCGGTATGACACCCACCACTTGCGATGTGGATCTCGTCGCTGCTATAATGAATGCTGGCTTCTATGTTGAGTTCGCAACTGGCGGATACCATGACGCCGACTCCTTGGCGGCGGCCATCAAATCACTGGCCAGCAAGATCCAGCCCGGCCGATTCATCACGCTCAACATCATCTACGCCAACCCGCGGGGCCTGAGCTGGATGATCCCCCAGATCACCACTCTGGTGCGCCAGGGTTGTCCCATCGGCGGCATCACCATCGGCGCCGGTGTTCCGGATGCGGCGGTTGTTGGTGAGTGGGTCAAGCTCATGGAGCTGTCATACATCGGCTTGAAGCCGGCCACGTCAGACGCAATTCTCCAGGTCCTCGATATCGCAAGAGCCCATCCCACGCTGCCAGTGCTCCTGCAGTGGACTGGTGGCCGGGCCGGAGGCCATCACTCGCAGGAGGACTTCCACCAGCCCCTACTCGACACCTATCAGGCTATTCGCGAGGTCAACAATGTCATACTGGTCGGTGGCAGCGGCTTTGGAGATGCCGAGGGATCTTGGCCTTTTATCTCTGGAGAGTGGTCGCAAGCATTCGGGCGGCCACCGATGCCATTTGATGCCACACTGATCGGTACGTGCGTCATGACCACCCGAGAGGCCAAGACGAGCCCGGCCGTCAAGAAGGCCATGGTCGATGCCCCGGGTGTGGGTGACGAGAACTGGTTGGGTACCATGGAAGGGGGCGCTGGCGGCGTCATCTCGATCATCTCACACCTGGGTGAGCATATGCATGTGCTTGCCACTCGAGGCATGCTGCTGTGGTCCGAACTTGACAAGACTCTTTTCAATCTGCCGAAGGCGAAGATGTTGGCGAGCCTCCTGACACGCCGGGACGAGTTGATCTCCAGGCTCAACAACGACCACCAAAAGGTCTGGTTTGGCCTGGACTACGAATCAATGCAGCCGGTAGACGTCTGCGACATGACTTACTTCAGCGTACTTCGACGTCTTCTTGACCTTGTGCACCCTGAGCGCACCGGGACATGGATGGAGCCGTCATACAGAGGCATAGTTGACGACTGGATGGTGCGCATCATGGAGCGCTTCGGCGGAGCACCGGACCAGGTCGGCAGCCTGGCGGATCCGAGGGAGCAACTCAAGGTGCTCGCTGCAACCATTCCCGAATCGGACCGACACCTCCTGTCCCTCGAGGACGCCGACTACTTTGTCGACCTCTGCGGACAGAGAGGGCGCAAGCCCGTCCCATTCATCCCAGTCCTGGACGCTGAGTTCCCCGTCTGGTTCAAGAAGGACCCATTGTGGCAGTCCGAGAACCTCGACGCCACGTTCCACGCCGACCCCGAGAGGGTTTGCAACCTCGCCGGCCCGGTTGCCCTGCGGCACTGTACGGAGGCTGACGTGCCGGTCGCGGACTTCCTCCAAGGTATCGAGCAAGGATACCTGGATAAGGAAGCCAGCGTTGGTCTATCCCAGGCGGCTGCTTCTCTGGTCTCGCCACTCTACGAGGCCGACGAGCTCGCACATCTCATCGGCACGTCGTATGTCTCGATTGAGTCAGACAGCGTGCAGATCGCCCAAGACTGCCCCGAAGAAATCGACAACGACCTATGGCTGCTCTTGCTTGGGTCTAAGCTGGGCAACTGGGGCAGACATCTCTTGGGAACCAAGAAGTTGGTCAGTGGTGAGCGGGCGTACGAGAACCCGACCAGGCTGATCTTCAAGGCTCAGCCTGGAGTTCTGGTCCGCTTTTCTGGCCAGACCACGGATGGGTTCTCCACCGCCGAGATGTATGTTGGTGGCGGACAAGGCAAAGACGGTTCTGCCGATGTCAAACTTTCAATTGACGACACTACCATCACCGTTTTGGTCTTCAATCCTTACACTGCCGATGGAAACATCAGCGAGTTTGTGCTCAAGTTCACATATGACATTTCTCATCCCTATGCCCCTATTTCCGAGCAGCAAGAGGGCCAGAGAGATCGCTTGACCGATTTCCTCAAGCGCGTGTTCTTTGGCCCAGACCCTCGTGCTGCTGATGTGCCTCCAACCACGACTAAACTCGAGTTCGAAGTCACCAAGGATCTTGTTCTAGAGTGGATGACAGCCACAGACGGTCAGGGCCTGGACATACAATCTCCCAACCACCTCGGTGCCAATGGCGAGGTCCCAATCGAATACTCTACAATTTTGGGCATGACGCTCAGCTGGCAGCTACTTTTGGCGGGAAATTGGGATGTTTCGAGGCTGCTTCATCGACGCACAATAATCTCGGTGAAGGAAGGCCAACGGACTTTGGCCATCGGAGACAAGTTGAATGTGGAATGGGGACTGGTTGGCCGCCACAACACTGAGTCGGGCGTTGATGCTGAATTCCGCATGACATTCTTCCGAAACGGCGAAGAGGCTATTGGTCTGGTCTACTTGTTTTCTGTTCTAAACGAGCGGTTTACGGACGAGGAATGCTTCGGGACTCTGGGATCCAGCACATGGACACTTCCGCTTGCTACCGAGGCAGACATTCAAATTCTTCTGAGCAAGCCTTGGTTCAAGCCTTCTGTCGCAAGAGAGACGTTCCAGTGCGGTCAGGAACTTGAAGTTGAACTTGTCCGTGAGCTGAGCGGGAAGACAACAGGCCAAGTCTGGTTGCAAGATGATGAAGGCAAAAAGACCTTGTGCGCACAAGTCGACCCAGATTCACAAAGGACCAACGGAACAGACCTCGTGTCCGACTTCATGAACAGGCGGGCCAGGCGTCCCGAAGAGCAAGTGCGACTCCCCGAGGCAAAGGCGCTGAGGACGCAGTCCGGCCAGGCTTTTAAGATCGCTGTCCCGAGCAACAGCGTCACCTACTCCAAGGTCGCCAAGGACTTCAACCCCAACCACACGCTGGCGACCTTTGCCCGATACTCGGGGTGGCGAGAGCCCATCTGCCTGGGTAACCAAACGGCTGCACTGGTCCTCAAGCTCATCAGGCAGGAAGTCCCCGGCGCGTCGGTCTCAACATTGAGGCGGTACGACTGTGACTTCCGCTCTGTTGTGCACCAAGGTGATACTCTGGCGGTATCTATCAAGCAGGTCGCCATGCAGCACGGTGGCACCGTGCTCAGCTTCACCGCCCAGCGGGAAGGGTCAGATGAGGTTGTCGTTGCTGGCGTGGTTGAGCTCCAAGCTCCGCCCACAGCGTTCCTCTTCACTGGCCAGGGAAGTCAGTTCGCCGGCATGGGCCTGGATATGATTGCCCACAATCGACCCAGCCGTGTCATCTGGGCAGAGGCGGATGAGTACTTTGAGAGCAACTGGGGTGAGTACACATACGACAATGTTTTTCTTCGTCGGTTTCTGTCCACATTGCTAACCATTGTCTATTTTGCAGGCTTCACCCTCAGCGACATCGTCAAGCGCAACCCAACAACACTGACAGTCAACTTCAGCAGTCGCCGGGGCACCCGCGTCCGCGAGAGCTACCTCGCGGCACAGTCCATGCTGGAAGACTGCGACCCGTCGGACAGGCGGGTCCTCTTCGAGGGGCTCCACGCCAAGTCGCGCTCCTTCACCTTCCGGCACGAGGAGGGCATGCTGAGCATGACGCAGTTCGCCCAGCCCGCCATCCTCGTGCTGGAGCGCGCCGCCTTCGAGCACCTCAAGTCGCTGGGCCGCGTGCCCAAGGACGCCTGCTTCGCGGGCCACTCCCTGGGCGAGTTCGCCGCCCTAGGCTGCATGACCGAGGTGTGGTCGCTGCAGGCGGCGCTCAAGACGGTGTTTATCCGCGGCACGCTCATGCAGATGGCCGTCCCGCGCGACACGAGGGGCCGTAGCGGGTTCGGCATGGCTGCCCTTGACCCGTCGAGGGTGCGGAAGGGGTTCACGGAGGAGCACCTGCGAGAACTTGTCAAGGCTGTTGCGCGGCGCACTGGGCTCGTCCTCGAGATGGTCAACCTGAACGTCCGTGGGAAGCAGTACGTCTGCGCCGGCGACAAGCGGTGCCTCGACATCCTGCGGGTGGTCACCGATGCGCTGCAGGCGAGCCACTCGGTCCCTGACATCGCAGCGCGCTGCGGTGAGCTGATTGAAGAGCGTGCTTCCAAGGCGACGTCGCAGCTCCCGACGGACGTGACGCTCAAGGGCGGCAAGGCGCTCATCCCGCTCCCCGGCATCGACGTGCCGTTCCACTCGAGCACCATGGCGGCGATGGCGAGGCTGTTCCGCAAGACCCTGGTCAATGCGGTCGACAGTGAGAAGATCAAGACGGAGGAGCTGGTTGGGAGGTGGATCCCTAATGTGACGGGCAAGCCTTTCTCGACTGATAAGGCGTACGTGGATATGGTTGTGGGACTCACTGGTTCCGCACGGTTGGAGACGCTGGCTGCTGCGATGTAATTAGGCGTTGTTTGTTTTCAGGCTATGTAAGATGTCTTCTTGTTTCGGCGCAATTTATATGCATGTGTGTTCAGACGGTGCATTCCCTTTGTTTGTGTTCATCGGCGTATAGTATCTGTTTAGTCTCCTTTCCAACCGAGTTGATTTTGAAGTTATTCACAGCTAAGATATAGTGCTCGTTGTATCATTTGTCCATGTTTCGTGTATCTACAGGCCTGAAGGCCCCTATTGTTACATTGTCTCCGGAAGCTGAAGACCTTGTAGCCTTGTTGGAATTGTATATACATAATTTCGCTCATTCATTAGACCTCCTCCTTCCCGGCCTGAAATCGGTCAACCATATGTGCAGATCCAGAACTCCCCATCCTACTCGTTACAATAATTGTACATGAAAAAGGCATTCACAAATTACGCAGCCGACGATGCACTACACATAGGCGTCGTTGGCTGAAGCGCCATCCGCGTCGCCCGCAGCCGCTGGACGAGCACCTTGAGCTGGTCCAGCATGACGCCGTTCTCGTCCTCGAGCTGCTGGATGTACTCGGCCGCCTCGCTCAGGACCTCGGCCTTGTTCATCCTGGTGGCGGAGGACGCGTCGCTCGCGTTACCACCTCCGCCGGACCCTTTCTTCCCCGAGGTGGTGGTGGTACCAGTGCCAGAGGTGGTGGCACCACCCACCCCCTCGCCGCCCTCGGACCCCCGAGCGGCGGCCCCTTTGCTCCCCGGCCGCAGCGCCTGCTCCAGAGACTCCTGCTTCGGCCTCTTGCGCGACTCGATGCAACCCCGCAGGGCCTCGAACTTCTCGTTTATGCCGGCCCTGTACCTCTTCTCTATGGCTGAGTGGGCCCGTACGCCCTTTGGCTGGGGCGGGCAGAACTTGTCCGATGCTTGGCTGGCCCGTCTGCATGAGGAGGGTGGTGGTGGCGAGGGTGATGCGCAATTTGAGCCACCCCGGCGGTGGTCTTTGTGGTGGCGCCGTCTCCTGTTCGCCTGCGATGTTGTTGCTGTTGTTGCACCTGGAGGTGGTGGCTGCACCGCCTTTTGGTTCTGCATCGGGGGCGGTGAGACCGAGGCTTGGCGGTCGTCGTACGAATCATCTGCACTGTTCGTGGAATCATGGGCTTTTGTCTCGCTTGCAGCTGGCGAGGGCCCAGCCCCGAAGTCCATGAACATATCCCAAGACATGAAGTCGACGAAGGGGTTTGGCGATTTGGGGATGGATGGGTAGGAGGAGACTTCAGGAGGGTGGCTCGTTGGTGGCGAGGTCAGTGGCCTCGAGAAGTCATATTGGCTGAAGTCATCATGACTAGGCGTATTTATCTGTGGGTAGTCTGAGGATGCTAGACCATGCGTCCTCTCGTCGTTCCCGTGACGATGTGGTGGTGTTGGTGGTGGTGGTGGTGGAATGGGGTAAGAGTGCACCGAGGTGGCACTACTCTCGAAGCCAATGTCAGGAACTTGTGAAAACCATGAGTTGGATTTGCCCGTGACGCCATCGTGATGAGTATCGAACAATTGAAAGGGATCGGCGTATAGCTGGGAGTAGTTGGCAGCGTCACCCATAACGGTGTCCACCGTTGGGGCATTTTGGTACTCGGGCTGAATATTGCTCCGTTCTTCTGGGGAAGGTGTCTGAAAGGGAGTTGGTGTCTGTTGCGTAATATCGCGTGCTTGCGGCAAAGGGGCTCCAGGTTGGAAGAGGTCAAGATCCACATCGTCATTATATATCAGGGCCTCCAGAGTCGCAATAAGCTGCTCACGCCTGCTCGTTGATGCTGCGCCTGACTTAGGGCGGGCCGCTTTGGTGGCTAAAGACATCTTGCCCCTTCGATCTGAACAAAAGCAACAACAAGACGAAGGATTTCGTTACTTTGATGGTTTGGGAAGCTTATCGAATCCGAGCTTGAAAGGGCACAATGCTAAATATTAAGTTCATGCGAACCAACACATGGGTGTAGCGTGCGCGCTTCACGCCTCGTAAGCGTGTGCAAGTGTCACCCGAACACCCGGGATGGTGGAGACTTCACCTAGGTTCTTGGGTCCCTGGGGCTCTGAACCTAATTCGACTCATGCTAATGGGTCGTTTAGATGATATCCGCGGTCTTGGTGTAGTGTCGCTGCCGAATTTCGACGAGTAATAATTTTCTTGGAACGCCATGTCTCATTCTCCGCAATTCACTGGCCTGTAAAACACTCATCTCCCTTGATCAGTTCCGGACATTTGAGCAATCCGGGGGGTTGAGGACTCCGGGACGTTGAGCAGTTCGGAGGGTTGAGCATTTCGGACGTTTTCTTTCGCGTGGTTGTTGTACAGGTCTATGATTACATCGAGGTACTCTGCCAGTACTTTGCCAGTGCTGTACCATGCATGTCCAGGAACACTTTGCCACATGGTCTCAGCCCTGGCGCCCCCCCTGCGAGAGCCTGGCCATCGACCTCCTTCTGTTGAATATTGTTTCTACACTATCTAAGATCATGCATGCAGGTGAGGGGTCATTAGCCAAGCCCTTGCAGGAGGTGTGGCAAACTGCGAGTCAAATGCTCTCTCAATGGGCAGAATCGTTCGGGAGTCGGGAGACTTCCGTTACGAACTTGCGGAGATGCGCCCCATTCCCTATCAACTTAGTTTCAGGGTCGTCCATACATGCCGACATGTAGAACGACGCCCCTCTTTAAATGAACCCTACTGCACCAGGGCTCCATAGGGTACTTCCACCCCCTCTCAGCCTTGGAATTAAGGTTCTCGCTTATCCTCGAGCTATGGGCCAGTCCTGTATTGTCTGTATTGGGCCGCGCGGGTGGTACCACACAGTCCAGAAGAAGGATGCACAGCCAAGTCGGCATAATAACCCTCCGCCGAGTATTTCCCAAACGCTTCAGACGGGTATCAACTATTTATCACGCTTCGTATATTAGAGTCCCTTGCAACGACTGCGCGCCTCGCATTATTCACCAAGTATTAGTCACTAACAGCATACTGACCATGGATGACAAAAACACAGTGTACCTGGCGACCATGGAAGCGAAGTCCGACGCGTCTTCTGTCCTTCCTGCCCAAAGCTCTCATAGTATGGGACAGAAGAGTTCCCAGCACAGTGATGCTGCTGATAGAGATGGCCAATCGTTGGAGGTCGACGAGGCAGCCACACAGTATCCCCCACTTTGGAAGACCATGCTCATCTTGTCCGGTCTTTTCATGGGTCTCTTCCTCGTGGCCCTCGACCAGACCATCATTGGCACAGCCATCCCAAAGATTACAGTCGAGTTCAAGACGATTCAGGTGAGTGATACACAAATTCTCCGCCCCTCGCTTCTCACCCGGCCACTCTTTCTAAGCGGTTTCTGACTGGTCATTTACTTGCAGGATGTGGGTTGGTATGGCAGTGCCTACTTCCTAACGAGTACTGGTGAGACTATTACTCCACCCGTGTTTCCACAGCAAACCGTCTCTACAGCCCCTCTGACGTTCCTGGCATAATCCTAGCGCTGCAGCCATCGTACGGGCGAATCTACAAAAGCTTTGATGTGGGTCAAATACCTTGAATGCTCCACGCTGCTGCGCCGCGGCAGCAGAGCGGCTCCGTGCCGGATCTGACTGACTCGGATGAACCCGCATAGGCAAAATGGGGCTTCCTGGCCGCCATCTTCCTCTTCGAGTTGGGTTCCTTGATCTGCGCAGTTGCTCCCACGAGTGCCGTCCTAGTAGGAGGCCGGTAAGTCCCATCTGGCCACTTTGTCCCACTTTTCCATGCCGCTCGTAAGTCCGCTGAAACGGGGAACTTTTAGAGCCGTGGCGGGACTTGGCGTGGCCGGCATTTTCGCCGGGTGTACCGTCATTTTATCCTTCATAGGTGAGTGCGCGGCCATGACTTGCGGATGATCTTGGCCTGGCCCAGAACGCTAACCGGGTGGAGGACACAGTCCCCTTGGATAAACGTCCGATCGCTTTCAGCCTGTTTGGGGCTGTCTGGGCAATAGCCTTTGTCGTGGGGCCGCTCTTGGGAGGCGCCTTCACGGACCATGTAACGTGGAGATGGTGTTTCTACATCAAGTATGTCGCTCGTCCCTTTACCGCCTTGGCAACCCCGGACTGACCCAGTCTTTCTCCTCAGCCTCCCCATAGGAGGTATCTCGGCTGTCGTCGTGCTGCTGGTGCTCCACCCACCTCCTCGACCCAAGTCAGAGACCGATAAGCCTGTCCTAGAACGGATCAAAGAGCTAGACATTATCGGCGCCCTGATCTTGACAGCCGCAGTAACTTGCCTGCTTTTGGTCCTCCAGTGGGGCGGCAATGAGTATGCCTGGAACTCCGGACCCATCATTGGCCTCCTAGTCGGATTCGGTGTCCTCGCCATCGTATTCGTGGTGACGCAGATATGGCTCGGTGAGAAAGCGACCATACCACCTCGAATAATCAGCCAGAGGACTGTTGCCTCTTGCTGCACGTTTGTCATCCTCTTCGGTGGCTCTTCGAACATCTTCATGTACTACCTGCCCATCTTCTTTCAGAGCATTCGGGGCTCTTCTGCCATCCAGTCAGGCATTGAGCTTCTACCCATGTTGCTGGGGCTCGTTTTGTCGTCTGTCGCGGTCGGTGGATTCATTACCTGGCTGGGGTATTATAACCCCTTCCTCATTGGCAGCACCGCTATCTTGGCTGTGGGGGCGGGCCTCATCACCACTTATTCTGCGGATATCTCAACTCCTAGATGGATCGGGTACCAGATCCTAGCTGGAGTGGGCCTTGGTGCCGGGTTTCAGGTCCCGCAGGCGGCGGTCCAGACTGTGCTCGCACAGGAAGATATCCCCGTGGGCTCGGCGGCCATCATCTTTTTTCAGAACTTGGGCGGTTCTATCTTCATCTCAGTTGGGCAGTCTGTCTTCCAGAACAGTCTCTCGACGGCCCTGAAGCAACTTGCCCCTACGGTAAACCCTGCTGTTGTATTCTCCGCAGGGGCAACAGGAATCGAGCAAGCACTTAAAGCCGTCGGACAAAGTAGTGCCTACCAAGCAGTTCTGGCTGCATACAACCGTGGCCTCCAGGATAGCTTCAAGGTCAGCCTTGGGCTTGCTTGTGGAGCCTTGGTCGCCACGCTCTTTGTGGAGTGGAAGAGTGTCAAGCAAGGAAAAGATGGCGATAAAAAGGGGAATGACAACCATCCGATGATGGCAGTGTAACTTGTCAGGGCAGGCCAAGGGGCTGGAAGTAACATTCGTGTCGGTGATTACCTATATTTGAACATACTATGGAATTTTAACTACGAATAAATGGCTGGTCAACGTTTGAAACGTTCGAAGACACAGAGTAAATCATATGATTCTAACTTTACAGGTGCAACGTGCACAAAAAGCTGATGGCCTCCGAAAGACATCAACTGATAACAAAATTGAAAAGAGCCTTCTAGTCCCATGTTGCACAGGAATAAACCACTGAAAATCTTCACAAGGTCATCCAAACAAGTTAGGAGGTGTCAATCACCAAAAGAGAAGCAAGGGAAGCATGTCAGCCATGTTGGCCCAGCGCTTCGGCACGGCTATTCTCGTCCTGTCGCCGACACCCGAGTTCCGGCCCCCGCTGCAGCCAAGTCGTCCGAGCTATAGCACCGTCGTATAAGCGGGTATACCCGAATCAAGTTCGGCGCTTTTCCCGCAGGGGTGGAGCCACAGAGCCTCCCCCTTACCTTACTCGCACCGCGGAGCGCGGACAGTTGTTGCGGGGAACCCGTTGTGCCACCTCGATCTTGTTCGGATTCGCATCTTTTGTATCCCCCGAGTCAAGCAGGCCAAGGCAGCGGTCAATACTTCCCGTTCCGCGGCAGGCGAGCCTGATAGTTCAGCTTTTACATGTCTTCCCCGCGGTCAAGTCTCATACTATCCTTTCCATTTCTTGACAAACCGATACCAATAGCCCCGTAAAGGTGCCGCGACGACCATGTCAGAAACAAGATCCTTGGCCCTGCCGGACGGGCGAACGCTCTGCTACAGCATCTTCGGGACCGCAGAGACTGGCACTGGCGCTGACCAGCCACCCACCGCCTTCTACTTCCACAGTTTCCCCGCGTCGCACCACGAGGGGTCGGCCACTCACGAAGCAGCCACAAGACACGGTTTACGAATCATCGCACCCAGTCGGCCCGGGTACGGTGGGTCGACCAACGACCCAGGGCGGAGCATCCTCTCCTTCTCACAAGATGTGCTCGCCCTGGCCGACCATCTAGACGTCCAGCGTTTCGCCGTGATGGGAATTTCCGGGGGAGGTCCATACGTGCTGGGCTGCGTGCGTTCCATCCCGGCCTCCCGCCTCGCTGGCGCCGTGGTCATCTCGGGGATGTACCCCTCGAGCCTCGGCCTGGGCGGCATGATGCTCTCGAACAGGGTTATCTTCAACCTGGCTCCGTGGGTGCCCTCGTTGGTTTCATGGATGTTCGACGCGACCACGGGCAAGATCGCCAGGGACACCAAGCAGCCCGGCCGTTTTCGGGAAACGCTGGCCCAGGGCTTCAAGAACCTCCCCAAGGAGGACCTGGAAACGGCGGAGGCTGACGGCGGCAAGGTCCTTGACCTCCTTGCCGCAAGCATACGGGAGGCCTTTGTAGATGGACCCGAGGGCTCGACTTGCGAGGCAAAACTCTTTGGCAGCCCTTGGGACTTTGAATTGTCTGAGCTCCCAGTCAGGAAGGGTGAGCTGACGGTATATCATGGGGCTAAGGACGTCCACGTTCCCGCAAGAATGGCCCAGGAGGCTCTAGCTACCATGAATGATGTCAAATTAGTGATTGAGCCCGAAGAAGCGCACATAAGCTTCTTCTTTCGCAACATGGATCAGATTATAGGGGAAGTAAAGAGGATGCTAGATGATAGCAAACAATAGTGACTGAGCATACAATTTTACTGTTGCGTTCACAGATTCTTGGTATTTCCTTTTTTTTTTTTGAACCATGTGTGTATATTTCTACCGCATCATTATCCAAAACGATGAGGCAAAGACCAATACTGCGATAGACTATGCGACTATCCAAAGCAGATCTCTTGAACATCAACAAACCACATTTGTCCCGACTTCTCTCTCCTTTGCGCAAGCGAAGTCCAGGAAGACATTGGTGAAAATGCATGATCTCGTCTGGCCCATTTCGCTTTTTGTTTCAGTTTGTAATACTTTGTCTAGAACGCGTTTCGACATACGAACACATGAACCCCCCTGCAAGTGAAAACAGGTTTTAGCGACTATCAATACCACCCTCAAGATTCACCGGCCCAATTCTACCGCGTGTGATCTGGAGTCTGGCGATCACTGCCCCCTACCCGCGCGCCGGGTGTGACGAATGAGGAGGTTGTCCGCTCCACCAGATCAGCCCGGTACCTGACGCAAGGATCTGTCTCCGATGTGCTCTGCCATTTGTTTGCACAGACATCGGAAATAGCGAATCCGAGTCCGATGCCCTGCATTGATCTTCAACATCCCATTACACACCACCCACGTGCAGTAGTCAAAGCTTATTCCGGGGATAATATGCAGGTCCTGGTCGTGTTGGTATGGCAAAATATTTAGAGGGCGATTTTGATATGCATAGATTGAATTGCAGAATGAATCGTATTCGGACCTATCCACAGTACAACGGCATACTCGGCAGACTGTGGGTTGGCTGCGGGTTGCCGCGGGCTCGCGGGCGTGAGCTTCTGTTCAATTGTCCAGCTATTCAAGGGCCCAATGAAAGGCAAGTGCTTTGTCACGCCGGTTCATCCAAAGCCTTGCACTTGAATACTGTATGATCTAGAGTGGGTACAATGCACTGCTCAGGTATGGTTTGTTCCGATGCACGTGTTTCTACAGCGTTCTCAGATCTCGAGGGCCGATAGTGTACTGTGGTACTCCCCAATGTACTCGTGTCAACCGGTGGCACCACCCCTTCGTGTTGTCGGTGGTGCCACCAGTTAGCCCCACTCTCAGAGCAACACTCTTGAAGTAACAACGGGAAACGCCATCGAGTTCATTGTGCATCACTCTGTAACAGAAATTCCTAGAATCGTTTCCACAAAAGTGCAGTCTTGGGTGTCTAGCGAGCACCGCCACTCAAGCAGCGATGACACGTCACAAGTCTAGCAATGAAGCCAAGTGAATCGTGTTACTTTCCATCATTCTGAAGTCAAACGAAATTTGAATTGAATTTTAGCCCAGGCAGAGATAGGCTTGGTGAACCGAACTTGTGGTACCGAGACCCGGGTCCCAGACATGAATCTGTCCACACCATGCATTACGTATGAAATTGACGGGGAAATCACAGGAAAAAAAAAGCATCGGAAATTTCTTGCGATTTACCCGACACTTTGGCACATCATGATTTGGCCGTAAGAAACTGCGTGAGCTTATCTTCCGGACCATTATGGGATGAAGTCTTTGTTCTTCCATACGATTTGGAGAACTCCTAGATCATTTGGACCTCACGACTAACACATACTGTAGTAAAATGGGTATACTGTAGTACACTATCATACACTATAATACACTGTCCGGGAAAGAAGCTAAAAGTACTGCAAGAACTTAATTGCAATATCGCCTGGCTGGAAGAAGTGCGAAATAAAAGTCCTCTGGGCGGCTTCCACCACTTCCGCATCTAAATGCCGTTGTCTTTTCCCCCGTCTTATGCATTCGCTTCTCTTGTGGCATGACGTCGAACCTAGTATCATAGACTGAGTGAACATTCCAACCGAAGTCACGGGTCGCCCTCCCGAGGACAACGTCATCTAAAAGTCTCGATAGAAGCTTATAACCTTCTCCGACTTTCTGGTTGGGTTTCATGTAGAGGTAAACCCTCGCTTTCGACTTGAGAGCGATAGATCGGACGGGTATCAGTCCCGTCGCGGTAGAGATGACCTCAGAGAAACTGGCAAGCTCGCAATGTCCAACCTAATGTAATCGTGTGAGCCAGACGTCGCTCACCATGATGCAGGATTGCGCAACTTACTGCTCGCCTTTCAATGTGCCAACCCAGAGACCGAGCCAGTATCTCACAGCTGGCACTTGTGACACCGTCCAGAGTGTAGGGTGTCTCTGGTATCACCATAGTGGTCTCCCCATCATCTTCAGCAATCAAGCCGAAGAAAGATGACGTGGCTGGGTCTCCAGCTCTTTGATCGGATCTGCCACTGAAATGCAATATCGATATCGAGGCAGCTTCCCCGACAGGTTCCATACAGTCAGCATCGAGCGCGGATCCCTGTAAGGCTTCTGAAAAGTGTCCAAACTCATCCGAGGCGAACACATCCAAAGGCTTGATTCTGTGCCGCGCCGGTGCTGAGTTTACAAATACCCGGAACTTGGCCGCGGGGATCTCATCCCATCTTCCATGTGCTTCAGCCTCTTCTGACGTGAAAGCCATTATCCGAATATCTGTGTTATTAAGTATCAGTATGATCATTCAAGAAATTGCCTGCTGATTATAACACTATTTTTGACCGCCCCATCTTCCTGATATATGACGGAGAACAATTGAAGCATTTTAAAGGATTCGAGTGATATAGCATATTGGGCACTTACCTAACTGTAAGGCTGAGTGATGAGGAGCGACATAGAAACCGTTCGCATAAACAGCAGCCTTGAGAGAAGCAACGAATACATTTTCCGGCACAATTGGGAGCGAATCAGCCTCGCAGCAACATGCGAAATGAGCAGCGTGCTCATATGGTCTGAACAGAATTATGGTATTCTGCGGCGTGAGGGTAGCTGCGAATGTCTCAGACCATTGGATATTCTACATTGATGACGGAATTCACTTGTAAACGCACCTCGCACGGTTTCGTGGCATTGACGTTGTGGAGCTATTCCTCGCCAATATGAATTAGTCTAAGTACTACTCAACACTTAAAGTGATCTTTCGGGGTTTTTACCATGCTTCGAGTTCGGGGACTCACGTTCCGACTGCGAGGACGAGCTCCGGTGACCTTGGACAGATTTCCATGTGCGAGAAGCAACGTCATATTCGCATTCTAAATACGTAGTAACTGAGAGCAAGGGCCAAGTTGTTAGGAAGAGAAGAGCTGCAGCAGGGGTCAAACGCACTTACGATGTGATTTCATGGGCGAGAGACAGTCCCAGTCTTTAGAAGCCACATTCCTGTTAGTTTCAACATTTTCTCCGTTGGGAAGATTGAACCTGATTACGTACCTGTGGAATTCAGAACGTTGGCAACTTGATGCATATTGAGAGCGGCACCATTACTTTCCTTGATGTTTTGATGTCAACTGGTCGTATTCTGCGTTGAATTTGATTTTTTTTTTGAAAACGTTATGTGCTTCTGAATGGCTCTCTTCTATTTCGCGATTCTGCTCGTAAGACGTACTGTGAGTGGCACCACCTGGATACTTGGGCACTCCAGGGCTGAGTACAGTGGCCCCACGTCTTAGTGCGCACGGCTTGCTGATCTCGGTACGAACATTACTACCATCACGACATTAATATGATCGTCCCGATCGAGAGTGAATCAAGGCTGAGACATACATCAGTCACGAATTAACTTCAATGAGGTATCCAGGGAACTAATGAAACACCTAGTTCGTGCAGAACTCCCTGCCTGGCAGCTTGGCTTGCGAAATCTTGGAACATTCGAGTATATCAAAGAGATCAGCAGTTATTAATTACAAACAGCAGGGGTATCCAGAAGCGTCTCCATCATTAAACAAGTGCGTGCGAGCATTTCCATCGTCAGGGTAAAGCAAGCTGCTGCCCCTGTACCTGCCCGTTGAGTCTCTCATATTCGCCACAGAAGTCGAAAAGGCACTCCCTGTTATGCCCAGGAAGAAGTGGCTCTCCAGCATGATCCCCATATCCACGGCGCCTTGAAAATCAAAAGGCATGTCCTTAATCATCTTCAACGTAACAGGATAGTCCTTGGCGATGTCGTACTTGGACGTCACAGTCCAACCACGCTGCGCCGCAGCCTCCGAGAACTTCTCAATCTGGCCCTCGTCCCCACACGCCAGGTATACCAGTGGCTTCTGGTGCGACGGCGAGCCGTACTGAGCCCAGGCCTGGTCGAGCGCGTCGAGGTCGACTTTCAGCTGGTTCTCGAACGAGGACCAGATGTTGTCACGCTCGGTGCGAAAGTGCACGCCAAAATAGGGCCGGTCGATATGCGAGAGGATCCTATTCGTGAGCCTGCGCGGGATCTCGGTGAAGCGGACCAGGTGTGAGAGGTCGTTCCACAGGGCTACTTCCCGGCCGGTCGGGTCGTCCGTCAGGCGAAAGAGGAGGAACTGCGATGCTAGTTGGAGGATTGTTGCGCCGTCCTCGGCCGCCGTCGATCGGGACAGCTCGCTGGTGTTCTCATCCTCGGCGGTTTCGTCCTTGTGGCTCACGCTGCTGAAGAACCGCATCGCAGCTAGCTCACCGTCGAACCAGGACTTGAAAGGCCGCCCAACCCAGAAGTACCCAGAAAGCATCTGGAAGCCTGGAGCTGATCCGATGTCCATCCTCCAATCATTGAGAACCGGCATTGCTGGTGTGCCTACTTCACTCGTCTGCCGTATCCTCATCTGGGGACAGACCCTGGACATCGAGGCCAGCAAGTGGTCCTGATCAAACCACTGGTCGAAAGGCATATATGCCGACTCGTTCATGAGGTTGAACTCGAGCAAATCGTTGCTGTCTCGGAGTGGCATATCGGGCAGGAGCATGTGCACGCCGGCATCGATTGCCATCTTGAAGCAGACTTTGACTTGTGACATGATTGAGGTCATGCCCGCGTTGATGCCGTCGCATCTGAGAAACGTATTCTTGTTGTGTTCCTGCCATGTCGTCCGCTCGCAGGCGGCCTTGAGCGCGGAGAACGCATAGTCCGATGGTCTCTCCACGGAGAATACCTGCTCGAAGTAGGTGTGGACATGTGGTGACAGAGGTGACTTGGCGGTCGTGGACTTGAAATCGAAATATGACTTGGATGCGCCTGAGCTCGAGGGATCCAGGTAGGCGCCAAGATGGAAACCCCAGAGAAGCAGCAACACAATCAGCATGAACAAAAATCCGCGGGACGGGTTCAGCATCTTGTTTGGACTGGACATGATGTTGCGATGTGCCATCTCCCGAATATTTCCCTGGACAACGGCCCCAGGTCAAGAGCTATGGGAAGAATGAGCGGAGGCAATCCCGGGGCCGGGGCGATGGCTGTTCTGCGTTTTGCAAAGATGAGGAGGAAAACCCGCCATGAACTTGGACCAAAGCGATCAGACTCGAAGAGTCGACGGTATGACGCGTAACCGATTGTCAACCCTAACAAAGATGCATTTACGCATTGTCTCACAAAAAACCTTGTTACCTTCTTTCGCTGGTGAACTGGTGGTATATCCGGATGGGCTGGAAGACTAACAGGTGCATCGACGACATGGGATGAACCAAATAGCCACAAATGAGCAACGGAAATTGATAGTGAAATCCTTCCAGCCAGGTCGCCAGGTCGAGCCAATATAACCAATCTGAACGGCAGACCATGGCCGTGATATACGCGGCCACGCTACGCCACCAACCCCCATTTGGATGCCAAGGCCTTGGGAACCTTGCGGGGTCGATGCCAACAACAGACAGGCCTTGATATAATTGACAGACGCGTACCCTTCATCTGACGTCGTTGTAACCCGGACTCATGCACGTGTCAAATCAGGTCCGAGGTTGACTCCGGGACGGCCCCACCAAGAGAATCTGAAATAAAGCTCAATGTAAGTGGCTGGGACGAGGGAACATAGATAAAAGGGCCGTATCCTCCTTCCCCCGGCCAACTTTTGATGACATGTCTGTGGCCGGGCTATTTAGCAGCATAGCAGTCTGTGCCAGTTTCTCAGTGACGGATCAGCGACCCGTGACTGTTTCCGTCGGCGTATGAGAAAATACCACCATGCCAGAAGCGTTACAAATGTGAAGAGAACCGTTACTAAGACGTATATCCAAATATACGTCGACACGCTAGCTCCACCGTCTCCCCAGTCAAAAAAGGTCATGGAGAACACAGTCTGAGGATCAACTTGATTAGCTCAAATGCAGCAAGATATTCATCGGGATGATCATACCGCAAAAAAAGTCCCAGGTAAGAAAACCATGGTGACCAGGGATATCGACCTCATTTGACTGGAATCACGTCCGGCCGCTCGAGCAATGTCCATGTTCGTATCGCCGTCGGCCTAACACCGGGTCAGAACAGCAACATCAACCCCCACCGCGGTCCAGGGCGTAGACTTACCCATTGCGTAGCCATAGTCATTCCCTCCACCCTCATGGTACAGTCTTCTATCTTCTCATCCAGCTCCTCTACAAGCGCGCGCAATCTTTCTCTCATCAGGCGACTCGTTCGTATGAACGCTCTCTCAGCATCCGTGTCAGCCCCGGGGGCATTCTGTGCCTCTCGCGGAGTTGAAGACAGACTGCCGTCCGATGGTCCCACTGCACATAGCTCATCAACGTGTTCGATCATTTTGAGCACCTGCCTCTTCCAGATCTCCAGCCTGTTACGCAAGAATGTGGTGTTGAGGTAAGCCGTCCTTTTCGTATACCTCTCCCCGTCTGGGTGCTGCAAGCCATCGTCTTCGGGGGGCGAAGGTTCGTCGAGAGCGCTACCCCTGCTGTCAAGGTCGAAGATGGCTTCCTCAATTCGATCGATAGTCGTGTCGACGACTTCTATCAACCTTTCTCTCTCAAGCTCGGCAAAGATTCCCGCTAGGAGAAGTGGATGAAAGCCCTGCTCCTTGGCCATAGAGACCCGGTTAAGCACCCTTCTCTCTATGTCTGCAGTGCATCCAAGCAGTATGCCGTATGTGAGTCGACTTTGGCGAAAATATGTGGCTGTCAATGCGAGGTCATCACTCCAAGTATTGGCTGAGCGGCAATTATAGACTGCATAGCAGATGAGGTGATTAGAATATGGGGCATCTACTTGTCCTGAATATCTGCACTTGGAAAGTAACAAACGAACCACATACCGATAGCATCATGTTTGGCCTTGGTCTTTTCATCCAGGCAATAATCTTGAATCGAAATTCCCATACTAAGCCGAGCGCGAGAGAACAATGGCACGTTAGCACGGCTAACGGCCCTAGATATTGAGCCGTGAACGAAGAACTTATGTCCGATCTCGATGAAGGTCTCTTTATCAAAGGGCATGTGCCGTAGCTGACGACCTGCCTTTGCGGAACTCTTGGTGTCTTTCGGAGAGGCTTCATGCTTGCTTGAGGTGTTTGGCTGCAGTACCAGCTGCTTACCATTTGGCCAACTGTAGGAGCGGCGCTTCTCATTGTAGCTACTCTTGAAGGTCTCGTCTGCTTTCTCTTGGCCGAAGGTCGCCCTCCTCGTTTCGATATGCTGCATTATGGTCTCGGTCTCTCCAGCTCGAAGAGCTAGGCTATATCATTCGTGTCAGAGGGAACCAGGCAGCCAGGAAATTAGGTAGTGTTTGGAAGTACATCAATACGAGCCCCTTTCCCGCATCAAACGCTGGCACCTCCTTTCCGATTATCATGCCTGTTAGCCACTGTGATTTTCTATCTCTGAAAGGAGGAACTTACGTTTGACAGCCAATCATTCCAGTCATTCTGTGTGGATAATGACCACAGCTCAGGCTCCTGAGGTGGTCAGAAGTCAGCGGCTCAAGCTTGTTGAAACAAACAATTCATGTCGCATGTATACGTGCGCATTCACTTACTTTGTCACTGTCCATGAAACGAATGATCGTCGTTGGTTGGGGTCCAGTTGCATAACGGAATACTCTGCCCAAGTCTGCTTCTGTGAGGCCAAAGCTATCAACCGGAAGATCCATTGTCCGTGTTTAGGCCGGATTGTGAAGTGACTGGGCTTGCTGACGACCTCTGAAGTATGTGGCAACCTCTAGATCTATGACCACTAGCACGCAGGAAGATCGTTACCGGGGCACGATGCGTCTGGAGATCTCAATATTCTGAGGGTAGATCGAGCATGATTCTCCAGAGAGCTCTCTGTCCGGGGTTCCAAGAATACTGAACCCTCAAGCTGCAGACTACTGCAGCACATGCACGTGATCTACTGCATGCATCAACTCCGCCCCGTTTGTGTCACATCTTACGGGTCCTGCAGCTTACTCTGTGCATGGACTATGACCTATCCGCCAGTCCCGTACAAGGCTCCGTCGAGGTGGCAGCTGCGTGGCAGTGTTACCAGCGACTTTGAGGCTGCAGCATAGTAACTACTGCAGTAGGGGATCATTTGCATGGTGCGCATTCAGAATCTGTGTGACCACTCAAGTGGCCATGAGTGCTGTCGGGCACCCTCCCGTTTCCCTGTGGTCTTGGTAGATCCTCGTCACAATGCCAAAGTTTACCTTGCTGTCAGCCAGGGTTGCCCGACTGGGGTGACTAACTGTACAACCTTGGGCCACTCAACATGACAAAATGTCTCGACGGACATGTCCGCTGTTGTTTCAGTGCTTGCAAGAAGTACATAAAGGTACACAGCCCAAGGCTCTGTCAACTTGTCACATCACCAGAGTTTTTACACGCCACTTTTGCGGATTATTCCACCACGTTACTACTCGATAACTGCTGACAGAACTCCTTCCGTGGCAAAACCATGGCTACTGCAGTCTTTCGAAGCAGGTACTCCGATGAGGGTGTCATTCTGCGCGAGCTGCGGGCATTTTTCCCGAGGCAGAAAGTCCTCGTTCTGGTAAGATCTGCTCGAGCAACTGTACTGCCAGAGTTCGCCCCCCTTGGTTACATAAGTGCTAAATCGGCAACACAAAGTTCGAACGTGACCGTTTCTTGTGCAATGTGCCGCGCCGTCTCACAGAGGTACGCCACTTGAGGAGCAAAACACTCCAGTTATCCTTGCAACTTCTCAGCTCAACTGCTAACGAGGCCTCGACTCCGAAGGCGGAACACAACCATGTCTTGAACGCCATAGCTGCCGAACATTATGCTTCTTAAAACAATTTGACTGGGGTGGTAGGACGTTCAATTGAGAATCTTTCTCGTTCCGAGGATGGTTACCATTGGTTTCATTTGTGACCGTTGAAATCGTGTATATGAAATGGTTTTGCAATTGAGGACTTTTCCGAAGCCAAGGTTTCATGTAAAGTAGTAATTAGGACTTCGAGCAACGATCTGTGATCAACTGCAGATTCCATCGCCCGGCTTTGATCTAATCTCTTCCAGTCAGACAACTTCCAAATATTGCCTTGAAAAGTGCCCCGAGAGGTGATATGGAAGATGCCCTTCTCCCCTGCTGACCCCCGAGGCATGATTCTGCCTCGGTAGAAAAGCTCTTGGCCACTATTGTACCTTGAGATCCATCCGGGTCATCTGTGTATAGTCCTCCATCCAAGGTCGTTTGTGTCGAGGCCGGTGTACGTTGTCCACTAGGCTGTGCAGCTCCATGTGACGGCGATGCCTGGATGGAAGTTCCCAGGAGGGGGGTCGTATCATTTTCGTTCTCCAGACTGACGCGAATAGGGTAGTTCTGGCCTAGCGATCGTCTTGGATTCGCTGTCACTGTCTGCGGGTGACTTGTGGCGCGAAGGACTGAGTTAACGGCCCCGTAAGTTCTTTGGCCATGGGCCATCAAAGTTCCTTCGTGGCTTGCCTCGCTGTCCTGGGACATCCAGGTCTTTTTGATAATCGCGGCTTCGCTTTGCATAAACATCTGCCCCTCAGCAGTAGGTAATGCTTCAATCTCTTCCGGCGTAGGCCATGGGCCACTTGGGGTCTCTTGCTCCACTGCCAAGGCATAGGACTTCCCTTGGGCCTCCAGTTTCTTCTGGATGCTCCTCAGTTCTTGAACAACGGTACGGCTAGTTCCTCGCTTCTGAGAATTGATGACAAATAGCTGTCGCTTCATCAGGATCAATAGATCGCTGCACAAGGGACTGCAGTGAGGGTGGCGATGGAGATCTTCAATCCACTGTTCCCAAGGTCAGCAAAGTCCATACAACTGATTCAATCTGAAGGGAAAGACTGAAGTCTGCTATTTTATCTCACCTTTTCGACACTATCTTTCTTGCATGGCTGGTGATTGTGGTCGAAGTTGAAGAACTTATCTACGGCGTACATTTGCTCGCCCCTGTCATCCTGTCGTCGCCGCTGACAAAAAGTGTCCTCCACATGAGTGAAGCCGGCCAGATACCAGGTGATAAACTCCAAGAGCACACAGCCAAAGGACCACATGTCATACGATCGACTTATTGCTCCCTGTTCCGGTGCTCTGTATTTGAGATCGCGGCCCTCAGAGTGTGCCCTTGACCTGGACGCTTTGGTGTGAAAACGGGTGAAACCAAAGTCACAGATCACAAAATTCCCGGGATTGCTTGGGTCCGCGCTGTCTCTATACCACAGTATGTTTTCGGGCTTGATATCGCCGTGTATACCCCAGCGTTTCGTCTCTAGGTCATTCGATCCGCTCCGGTGGATCCGTTGAAGGGCTCCGGCCAGTCCAAGCAGCTGTCTGATCATCCATTTGGCTTGCGACAGATGGGGCTGAGGGTCGGGGTGCTGCTCATAGAAGTCCCAGAGGTTGCCGTTTGCCCAGGGGAGGAGGAGGTTCCAGACCTGAGATTGGCGCCACGTTGCAAGGAGTCGGATAAGATGAGGGTGAAGAGCTGTGCCAGCAGCTTGCCTCCACGCTTCAATCTCTCTCTGAAAGACATCCTCTTTGCCATCTTCACATCTCAGCTCTTTCACAGCGAAGGAGGGGTTCTTTCCTTGATCGTCGTCGCCGTCCAGGCCCTGATTGCAAGAATTAGCTGAACTGTTAAGCCCACAAGCAACCGACTTCGCTCACCTCATGGCCGTTATGATGATCTGGGTGTATTTTGACACGGTAAACAGTGCCATGGTACCCATATGTACGGCGGTGGCTGCGGTCGTCCTCAACAAATGGCAGCACTGATCTCTCGTTGAGGTTGTAGAATGCAACGGAATCGCTATCCATTTCAAAGAACGGCGCCATGACATGTTCTTGGTAGATGATGAAGGAGTCCAAGCTATGTGGTTTCCAATGACCTGGAACCCTGAAAGTCTTTTCTTCGCCCCCACTGCATGTGCGGAACACGGAGTTGCGCACATTTTGAACCGGCAGGTCTCGGTCAGTGAATCCGTCATGAACAAAAAATGGCGCGTCCACAACACGATCCATCAGGGCAAGAATAGCAAAGATCTTCCTATGCGATGTTTTCCCATCATGGTCGTTTGACTCCCGAAATTGACAAACTCGTCGAGCATAGTCACTTATCTGTGCGTGATCTATTTTCAGGTGGGCGGCCTTGAAGGCTTCAATCAACTCGTGGTAGACCTGGCTCTCATTCACGAGTTGAAACAGGGATCCGATTGGAATCCATTGTTGCCTCGTGCCACTTGTACCGCCACCCCTAGTGACGAAAGACTCCCTAAGAAGCTTGTCCAGTGGCTCATACTTCGACACTGAGCCCACATGGGAGAGAATATCTACGGGGTCCAGGGGGGCAGTAGTGTTTCCCGTTTCTGAAGCATATGCTTCGTAGGCAGCGGTGTATCCAACATCGTAGTCTGTGCGTATAGTGAATGTATCGTCGTTGTCAGAGACGGATCTATCAGATCTGGGGCTCGGAGAGAGGCTTTGAGAACCCCGATGTACCAATGTACGCAGGTCTCTGGGGGAGTAGGAAGAAGGCCTTAAAGATGCTGCAGAGGCTGCGTCTTCTGCCTCTAACGGGACCGATGTGTCAAGCTTCAGACGGATGTCTTCATTGGTTAGAACATTATTGACGTTCCAGGGTATCAACGGCTGCCCTTTTGGTACATCGTGCACGGCGGGAAGGATTGGCTAAACGACGATGGTCAGTCATTTTCACATACTCCACAACAACATGCCACGTACTGAGGCTGGAATCTCTGCGAGCGTGGGCGGAGCTGGAGGAGCCATGCCCGGTGGGTGACTCAGTTTCGAGTCTTTACTGGATGACTACTTGCACTTTCTGCAAGGAGGAGGCGTTGCCCAGGCTGTGGCGGCAAATATACTGCACAAAAGTCAAGCACCACAGCCAAACAGCTGGCTGAGGTGGAACAGCCTGCAGGTGACAAGTTGGCTTCTTGAAACTTGCAAGGCGCGTATGGAGTGGAACGCAAACCGCCCCAGGTTGGACAGTGAAAAGACAGCATGCGTGTGGGGAGAGAATGAGTGGTGCGAAGTGCATATTATCTTGTTCATCTCAGCCATGGGCGCTGGCAGGATGGTGCGATACGGGCTCCCACATGCATTCCACCAGCACCACCTCGGAGGCAGCATGGCTCAGCCAGCTTCATAGAAGAGCCGCTCAACTTGGTGTCGTCAGCGCTAAAAGGCTCCTGCATGCACAGCGCCGAGGGCTCACCGACCGACCTGCCCATCTCAGGTTGCTCAGGCAGTGACACCCACTCGAGACCCTTGTCTCACAGGCCCCCAAATGCAACCGAACGTGCAACCTGCGGGCCGCTTAGTGTTTTACTTGGGCAAACCATGGCCCCTTCGATGATCAGCTGCGCCTTCCCACGGAACGAGTCTAGACGTAATCACCGACGAGGCAAAATATTTGCCTTGCTTGAAAGTGGAAAAAGTCCAGCTTCGGCTCCCATTGGAGTTCTGGTTAAGCTGTTGCTCTGGGTACCTGACCTACCTATGTATACGGAAGGGCCGCAAAATACGCCCCTGGGTTGCCATTGTGAATCACCAGCGTCAGGCTGCTGCAAGGCAACCAAGCGATTCCACGATAAAAGTTCTGAGGGCGCCCTGAAGCCATCACCCTGAAATACCCTCTCACCATCAAACCTTCATCAATAACAGGCGTCGAGACCCGGATAAGCCTGGCAATCATATTCATTCCATCGATCTGATCATATTCCTCCTTCATCAACATGCCTAGCCACTCCCGCAGCAGCAGCCATGCTCGCCAAATCGACGATGGCGGCGTACAACGTATCCACTCGAGGTTCGTCGTCAGCCAGATCGCCCTGGCCAACTTGTTGTCGAGACAATATGGGAAGGGAAATTTCGCGGTTGAGGTAAGTTGAGCACATCCCAATGCCTGAGGTAGCTGGATTAACATCAAGTCCCAGGTGAAGCACAATGTCTACTGCATCAAGGTCTCAAGCGACCAGCCGCAGCTGGATCTGGTAGGTCAAATCCAGTGATACACGCCGCGGATGCCAAGCGTTTCGGTCGAAACTGTTTGCTGACATCTTTCCTCTCGTCTTGTAGGACAGACCTGAAATATTGCGCCAGCTTGGTGGAAGGATGGTGTATTGATAAGAAAATGGGCCTCACGGCATTGGGTAGACCTGGTCATGGTCGATGGCTGGTATTGGAGTTTCCGGAGTTACAACTAGATTCCCAATGAATTCCATAGTGAAGTACTTAATCAGGCAGTACCTGCGGACGTGTTACAGCGGCAGATCAAGTCCTTTAGCAATTAGTAAATACAAACATCGTGCGTAGTCTACTGAAGTACCCAGATACTTGTACACGGGGGTGGGGTAAGTCATCGATGCCGGTTATTCCCGGCTGTTGTAAATTCCACAGGCAGCTTTGGGGTGGCTGCGCGGCTGCCTCCGTGAGCCCAGTTCGCGAACCACCCACCATCTGCATTGGCGGTCAGACAATGAGTTTCCCAGGGTGTGCAACACAACTTGGCCTAATCTACACCTGTCGTGGCTTAGGCTCCGTGGCAGGTGGGTGCCTCGTTTCGGTGAGCATGTTTGTGTGACGTAGTGTAAGAGCCTCACTGCCAACAGGGCAGAGCCTGATGCATGTGTATTTACACACCTTCAACTCAGATGTACTTGTCTCCCTCAATGGTCCGAATGTGAGCAAAGTTGGTACAACCATCATCCCTCTCCTGGCCGAATTTTTGCACCTTCCTCGTCTCGAATGTTTCTCCTGAAGTCTTCAATCCATATCTCAAAACACCAACTACCAGGTCTGGAATGTCAATTCTGGGGGCAAAAATGTCTGAAAACCCTGCATTTCGTTTGAACTCTGGGCCTACAGTAAATAGTATACCATCCGGGACCGGCGTCAAGGATACCAGCAACAGCGAAGGACATTGGCATGCAGATACGCATCCATGGCAGACCCCGGCCTCACCACCTGCGTTTGACCATGACACAAGCTGGACAGATAGTTCAGAGGAAAGCGACACTCCTATCTGCGATGCCATTCATGATCGACTGCGAGCGCATAGCGTCCGCCGTCCTGCCTCAAAAGAGGAATTGGGCTTCTGGCCCCCAAAGCTATTCGATAGTCTGATCACCAAAAAGGATGTGGAATTTCTTCTTCAAGAGCTGGCAGAGACTAATGGTGAAATTTATGATGAAAAGACGCTCGATGATGCAGCGGAGACAATTTCGACTGGTTATAGAAGGATTTTGGCTCTCCTCATGTTAGTTGAAGAGGGCAGCCTAGTGCGGGAATTCGTCTCGATGGGAATAGACGACACCAAAATACCGTTTTCCTTGGATTATGACTTCAAGGGCTTAATCAAGTCGAAGAAGTTGAAGAGATCAGACGGCGATACCATCCGCAAGGACTACCAGTGGAAGCTGAACGTTCCCTTTTTCCGGCCAGATGGCCCTGGAAAGGTCTATCATCTCGATATATCCGAACGCGACTACCAGCCCTGGGACCGATTGGACGTAAGGCCGAGGGAAGTACCGCAAGGGGATTCTGCGTTGCTATCAGTTCGAACTGGCGAGCACACAGCCTTGCCGGCCTCAGTCACTTTGGCAGGTGGCTATGGAGAAGTGCACAAAATTATCATTCACCCGTGGCAGCATGACTTTCATGAAGTCCTAGAGAAGGTGAGCATCCATTCCCGACCAATGCGACCCCCGACCCCCCCCCCCCCACCGGCCTGTCTTAATCTGGTCATGTAATCCGAGCCTCGTTGGAATCAACTGACACGCAATCTCCCTTGCTCTCGTAGTGGACGTCTGAGAAGAATGTATTCGCGTTGAAGCACCTTCTCACCGACAACGAATCAAAGTTCGACCAGGAAATTGAACAGCTCAAGAGGTTCGGTGGACAGCACAAGCACATTGTCACACTGCTTTCTACCATCTCCCTAACGACCGGTAACCACAAGGACTTCTACCTGTTGTTCCCATGGGCCGACTCCGACCTGTTGGGATATTGGGAGAGACACTCGAAGCCAAACCTGTCTGAGGAGTTGTGGCTATGGCTCATCGAACAGTGCTACGGGATTGTCGAGGCCGTAGCGTTCATTCATAACCCTGGCAACGCAATGAAAAACCTGGAGGGCAAGCGTCTATATGGCCGACACGGAGACATTAAGCCTGAGAATGTCTTGTGGTTCATAAAGCGCCAAAGCGCGGGCGGCCGCGGAGCACTGGTGCTGTCAGACCTGGGCTTGGCCGCGGTTCATCGAGACACAAGCCGATCCAACATACCGGGCGAGGCCATACCACGCACACCAAATTATCGACCGCCAGAGTGTGACATGGATGGTCCCAAGGGCCATATTTCTCGGTCTTTCGACATATGGACCATGGGGTGCCTCTTCCTGGAATTCATCGTATGGGCGCTGGAGGGGTGGGACGGAAGAGTGGACTTCCGTTTCAGTCGATGTGACTCGGTTTATCTTAACGGCGAGACAGATGTCTTTTTCGACATAAAGCGCACAGAGAAAGAAAGCGCTAAGAGCGAATATGTCTTCCAGATCAAGGACGCGGTCACAAAGGTATGTGACTCTACCCTTACAGTGTCATAGATGGACACTTTTCTGACTCAGAGCAGCGCATTGTTAGTCTATATGAACATCCAGATTGCCCGAGGGTTATTCAAAGACTTCTTCGACTGATAAGGGACGAGATGCTCATTGTACAGTCGGAAGACCCTCCGATCAGCAGAATCAGAGCCGGAAATCTTTGTGAAAAGGTTGGCGAATTCAAAAATGCGTGCACACAGAGAGATGGGGGCTGGTTGAAGCCGTCCAACAAAGAACCGTCCATGACAGTACAAGAAGGCCATGCCCCTGTCAAGGCCCCTCTTAATGGTGAAGCACTGAGGAATCTTGGTATTGACGACAGGTTCGATAAGCTCAGGGTCTTTAGTGGTGGCGAGTTGCGGACGACTTCTGGACGGAGGGCTCCAGGTGCTCCATGAGCCAGTCGGGCGCTCTGAGGGAAATTCGAAAAGCCTGGCAAGTGTTTTCTTGCGTCCATGCAAACCTGGTCAGCTGTGTGCAGTCTTTCTCTGTGGGGGTCATTTGTATGGAGCTATTTCTACACTCTAGGTACTTTACTGTCCTTAGATCTAGCCCTGATGTTAGAGATGAACTTCAAGCTATCCTCGCCACCAGCAGTTCGGGCCAGTAGCTCCGCATATCCAGGTGTCGGCATATCTTAAAATCCATGTCACTGAGGTTTTCGCCCTCGCCAACTTCTCCCACCGCTTCGATTGGAAACGACCAAAATCCAACGGCAGCAGTTTTCGACGCATCCGGTCCCTTGGGTGTGACCTTTTCTGGCAATGATGAGCCGCCAGGCTCGCATGCACAGCAAGCCATCTCTTTGTACGGGTCGGAGGGTCGAAGTGTCAAGGAGTCAATGATCCGGCTTAGTCTCCCGACGCTCTTTGCATCATCGTCCACAGGGAACTGTCGCCGCGCCATAATCACCCGGTATTTGACTTGTCCGGGTGGGTGGCTTATCTGCCACGTGCGCAGCAGCCTCTTCCATCGCCAGATGAGCTCCCGTGGGTCTATCGTGCCGACAAAGAGGCGCGTAAGCGCGTACTCTGCACCCTCCCTTGTTTCGGGGCCGACGTTGTCAAACTCCACTATTCTGAGCCCGAAAGGAATAGTGCCCCCCCGGCTGCCCTTGCCCAGCACATACCCATTCTTTACGGGCTCGTCGTTAATGAACCATACCTCTTGCAGCTGACTCAGTGTCTCCACGAGTGCGTGACGTTGACGAATGAGCATCAAGTCTGAGCGCTTGAGATACTGTAGGTCGTTACGACAGAATTCCAACAGGTTCGTTGCCAGCTTGAGCAATCCCACGCCCTTGGGGTCGTATGCCTTCAAATCCCACAGAAAATCGATCAGTGTTCGACTCACAGGCTCTTGTGCGCTAATTTGCAGCACGTCGTGCTCGGGGTTGATATACAGCGTCTTTAATCCGCCGTAACCTGGTGACATCCGATAACGTGCCGATGTGCTGTGGGCTGGCATCTGGATCCGATAAAAGTTCAGGACAACCTGCTTGGCCTCCCTGTTGACAGTTAGGAGCGGATGCTCCAGTCGAAGATCCTGAACGAGGATCCAGTAGAGGGAGCCGCTGACGGGGTTCCCCAGGTGGTTCTTCTCTAGGTATCGCACAGGGGCCTCCACGAACGTCTTGTCGTCATTGCGGTATATACCGAGTCCCACGTGAACGACTCGCTCCCGCGGTGTGGCTTCCTCCCATATCTGCAGCCTGAGCTCCTTGGGAAGGGATGAGAAGAGGTGAAAGGTCCCGTCCTCCGGCACGGGCTTCAGGGTGGACTTCAACGAAGGAGTACTGGGAATTTGGGTGTAGTCCGCATCTATCTCATCTCCCCGGGGGTTGCACAATCTGTTCAAGAATGCCATGGTGTACGCTTTGACGGCGGGGTTGGAAGAGGTGCAATATAAAAGGATAGAGCGGGAAGTGAGGAGGAGGGTGTGGTGTCCCCTGCATCGCGTGCGCGCGTGTTTATCAAGGTTGTCCCATGAAACGAATCAGTGCGGGGGAGGGGATCTGACCTCATGCTTCTTGCCGAGGATGAGTTGTTTACGCAGCTTTGCTTCTATCGATAGAGTTCCAGAATGCGGTTCCCAGAGTTGGAGAATGAGGTCGATCATGGGACTAACCATTTTTGGGTCCAGACGGCGCAGCAGTCTAGTCCTCGTTCGAGGAGCTATTATCACCTCGAGCAAACAAGTGCAAATATCGTGGCGCGACGGTAGAGACTGCTAGGCATGTTATTGAAACCCAATTGGCGCTTTCGAGGAGCTTGAATGGCACCGGTGTCAACGCATCAGGTTCGCCGTGCGACACGATGAATCGAAGATGACGGTCTCGGCCCCCTCTTCAGCCATTGCGGAGAAAGTCTACACTAAACATCACCACAGACCGGCCAGATCAGGACTCCATACCCCGCCGAACTGTGCACAGGTGCCATAGCTAGTATCAACTTATATAACTTCTTGCGGACCACCTGCATGTGGGACGAGCGCATTGGGGTCGGGGGGGGGGTTCTCATTGTACTCCTTGCCTATCAAACCAAACAGACCTCGAGAATTCTTTCAGCAGCCTGGGGCTGATCACCACGGAGGATCAACTCGCGAACAAGGTTTGCAAGTGACGGCACAGCTGCGAGTCATATGAAAACAAGCTCGTGGTACGACTATGTGCTCAAGATTGAGTCTATGATATTTATTGCAGTCATATATGAGCTCCTGGCGCATTACCAGGCAGGCCACTTCCGAGCCAGCCTGCTCTGTGCCAAGTGGATACGTTCCATCTCAGGGTCATTGGTGGACAAAAGACCCCGACTATCCAGCGCTGCCGAGTCCTCACCAGACTTGGGAAAATATTCCCCTTCAACCTCACACGTGGTGTGATTCTCTGGGACCTTGCCCTCGTCGAAGTAAGCCTTGACATGTCGGGCAACGCAGAGCGAGGGCATCGCATCAGAGCAATGCCCGTACACCTTAGACTCGACAATCTGAGACCCCACAAATATGTCCCGAGCAACGTATGCTCCTTTGATCGGGCACACTGGGTCGTAGCTGGTCGTCAGAATGAGCAGCGGGTGAGCGGTCTCGACCTTCTCCTTCGGCACGAAGTCGTGCGTGCGGGGAATGATCCACCTGCGTTCGATGGAGCTCACGTTAGCGGGGTGGCAGGTCAATAAGCCAAGAAGAGGCGAAGAAACGAATGCCAAGAGAGTACTGGGTCAGCTCTTACTGTTGCCTTCCGAAGAACCCGGACATGTCGATCCTCGAGAAGATGCTCCCGTTCGCGAAGCGCACAATCTCATCAACCACCGCCTCGCGGTCCTGGGGCCAGTACTCCGGCCCCGATTTCGCGTCGTTGAACGTCACGAAGCGGTTCGCCTCGCCGATGCTGGCGAAGACATCCGCGCGGCCGTGCTCCATCCAGATGTCCGTCGCGTTCCCCCCGAGGAACTTGGCGAGCTGCTCCGCCACGGGGACCCAGGACCTCTTCGGAGCATAAAGGGTATAGAATATGGCGTTTGTTAGGAAGTTCGGGTAGGAGAAGGTGCCATATACGGTGTTATTGACGTATACGCTGAGAGGCTCGTCCCTGAGCTCGTCCACGCGGGAAAGGACTGCGTCCCAGAGCTCGTCGGCGGTGCTGCCGAATGATGCGAGTGGGCAGCGGTCTGGCCCGGCCTTGACGCACTCGTCGAAGAACCCGTAAAGGACCTTGTCGCTGTCGCTCACCCACTTCTGCTCGGTATCCAGCCTCCTGTAAGTGTCGAAAATGTTTGATACCCCGTCGATCACAACGCGCTTCGAGCGTTCCGGGTACATGGTGGCATAGGTCTGGCCCAGGGTCGTCCCGTAGCTGAAGCCCCAGTAGATCATGTCCTCCTGGCCGACGGCATCGAGGATGTTGTTCATGTCTGCAGCGGTCTGGGGCGTATTTACTGCATCCGGGGGTCAGTGTCACACGCACAGTCTATATAGGATCTGGAATATCACCCACTGTATTTGGCGTGCTCCCCCATGGTTTCATAACACGCGCGAGCAAGGTTCTTGTTCCAAGCATACATCTCGCCAGTGTCCGAAAGCGTGCCGCTTCTAATGGGCTTCGAATTGGATCGTCTGGTTGATTCATCGGGGTAGCATTCTGCTTTAGGTATAGAGCCATTCACGCCACGAGGGTCGAATGACAATATGTGATACCCTTCGTTGAGAATCGTATTAAGCTCGTCACCGATTTGATAGACGAATTGGACACCGCTACCGCCGGGACCGCCAGGGTTGATGATGAGGTTCTGCGTGGCATTCTTGGCGCGCATACGAATTAGTGGGATGGTGAAGACTTTATCCTCTTCTTTCACATTGCTCGAGTTGGCCGATGCAAAGTGGTTCATGGGAACGGTGAGGTTGCTGCACTCCAGGGGATGACCAGTGATCTCCCCGCAAGGCTCCCAAGACACGCTTTCGCCCTCATATTTGACTCTGGCTCTCTCGTGGCAAGGAACGGGCCGCAGCTTGATTTGGACATGCGGTGTGAGAGTATACAAGAGAAGTAGAGTTGCGACAGGCCAGGCCAGAACTTTCCAGCTAAATTGACGCGCTCGTCTCGTGCGGCTCGGAGAGTCCGGCGGGTGCTTGATATCCATAGCCTGAGTGTCTATCCTTGCCCGATGAACGAGGATGTCATTGATGCAGAAGCTGAAAAGTTTCTTAGACTTGCAACAAAGTTGTGCTATAGAAGGGGATACGCGGAAGGAATGAGATTTGGCGGAGAAAGACGTTGGCTAGCTGTATCGGGTGCTGTGCCAAACTACGTCAGCACCGAACACGAGTATTCGCTTGTTTAGGATTACAGCCGAGCGGCCAACAGATGAGCCGTCTTACTGCCGTCAGCAGCCCACTTCACGCTCCTGCAACCCACAATCATGATGGGTTGGGGCTTGGCGACAGTGAACTATGATTGAAAATGGGTGTAATTCCGAGAATCCATCAGATTTACCTAATCGACACTCGAGAAGGTGGGCTTTTGACCGGACCCGAATGAGAGGTAAGTGCAATATATATCACATGTATAGGTTCAGTGCATACATCCGAAGTTCCGTACAGCCCAGATCTTCCGCGCGAACAGACTTCCGCTCAAACCCTTGCCGCCTCCGATCCGTGCTGTACGTCACCGCGACGAGGCTGGTCCATCTTGTTCTCCCCAGCGCCACGCGACATCTCGGGTTGCGTCGACAGCGGGATGTCAGGTTCCTGGCCAAGTTGCCCGGGGAAGGCAGAAACAGTGAGAGAACTGCACGAATCATCCGTTCCCACCTCCCCTGTTCGAGACGTGTGCATCTTTCGGGCGATGATGACGCAGCTGATAATGACGAGGACGAAGATGAGAGTCGCGCCGAGGAAGACCTCCAGAATTGTCCCGGCTGGCGGTTTGAGCAAAGGCGACGAGCCCGAGTCCTGCGGTGGTGATGGCGTCGGAGCCTGAGGAGGCGGCGTCGAGGCCACGATGCCATGGCCGGCCTCTGAAATCGGGGCGCACCAGTCCACCATTGTGAATACTGTCAAGTCAGGCGCGCCGGGGCTCGTGGGCCAGAAGAGGGTCTGGCATGCAGGGCTCGATGTATCACTGCTACGCGCATCACACACGTCAGCCATTGCATGCAGGGACAACGTAGGGGAGAGCGAGCATACGGACCAACATTTTGTTGCTGGCCCTGGGGTACCAGCAAGACAGGCGTCGTCATCATACGGGAGGCATGCAGTGTTGAAGACGCTGGATGAGCATGCTTGGTCAACGCAGCAAGCTCGAAAAGTGCTGGAGTATCCGCATGTTGCTGGTGCAGCGCAGGTCACCGCCCTGCCTATTCTACCGTCGTCAGTCTGATGGATGCTGAACCAGTAGCTTGGGGATGCACACCTTCGTACCAGCCACACGTGTTGATCCCGATGGAGGCATCGCCAGTGCGGTCGAACTCGGCGTCTTTCTCGACAGCTGCCGTGACCGGCAGAATTTGGCTCGTTGTCCCTGAATGTAGTGCACCAGTAGGCTTTGATGCCGTAGACAGGCCCGTGTATGACGCCGTCTGGAGGATGCTGGCCTTCATGACTGGCTTAGATGGAAGGGATATAGCGAGAGCCAACAAGGACGTCCGAGAGAGAATATCGGTTGACGTTGTGGAAAGACTGCAACAACGCTTGTTGTATTCAGCTTGTTGACCACGTCAAAGAAGGCTGCACTGCCATAAGGTCACCTGGAGCTTGCTTCTTCTCCGGCCATGCGTACTTGGATATATTTACCCACCCTGACGCTTTCCACACAATCAGTGCGTTCTCCAGCTTGAAGCGATTTTCAGCCGGGCTTTGCAACCCATCCATTGTGTGCCCTCTGTCCCGAGACAACTTTCACATGTGCTTGACCATCATGCCCTGTGTAGCGCTCAGTTGGGTGACTGCCGAGTTGAGGGCCGGGCTCTGTTGAACCCGAAGAGCACACGGGGTCACCGGATTAACGAGCTCTGGGAAGTTGGCTGTAATCTGGCATAGATCATGAGTTCCCATCTGGGCCTTCCGGAGTTATACCCTGACCACAAGGGCGGACATCTTCAAACGCCCCCTCACGTTGGATGTCTTTTTCAAATCTGGGTGTAACAATCAGTGCGGTCCTAAGAGCGCCCCTGAAAGCATCGCATGCTATCTCCACACTGACGGCCTACCTCTGCCGGCTCATTTATCCCAGAAACAAGATTGCCATGCTTGGTTGAAAGCCTCAACCTGCTGGAGACTATGCAGGGCTGGTGAATCTCAAATCATCGCAGGTGGCATTGTCATTGGTATGGACAACTTGCCTTTTCCACGTTCATCCCAAAGGCGAGAGCCACGGGGATGGAAAGCGACAGTTGTCGTTGGACTAGATTGCGATTCAGGTGGAATAGTACGTCAGGCTGACTGCTTCCCTGGCGGTTTCATCTTGCTCCGTGACCGCCTGTCGTTTCCACGGCAAATGTCGATCCACCCTCATTCCTTTCATCTCCTACGTTCCGGAGTATCGAGTGCTCTCGCAACGATGTTGTTCTGCCTCCTGCCCCTGACTGTGCACAGCGCAATGGAAAGCAGCCAACCCACTTTCAAGGCCACGATGGGACCCGCCACGCACGTACGCACGTTTGCATGCACAGCATGCATGCGATGGGCCATTCGGGGGGCCGGGGGATTTCAACGTCGATCCCGCTAGAGTAGCGTGGACTGGTGGTCCCATGCCCAGGGCTGCCAGGGTAACCGGGCCTGGCCTCAGTATTGAGGTCCCTAGTCGTATTAGCCCTTAGTCCTCCCACTATACACGCAACCGGCCCAGCACCCAGTCGGCCTCAAACCTGGCGCTTGCCAATGGTCAGGGTCCAATCCCAAGGCAATGCAGGCCCTGGACTGGACCCCTAATCTGTCACCATGTTGCATGACCAGCAGGACCCCTATTCTAGCAGGCTGATGGGATACAGCTGGTTTTTCACTACTGCGTGTTAGCTTGGAAAGCTGCCCAGGCGGATCTGGATCTGGATCTGCCGATTTGCGACATGCCAACATGGGATTCTTTCATAAAGGGACACCGCATTTCCGCAGCTCCGGGCGAAAGGGGAGAAAGATGGGCAGCCGATCGACGACCTAGAATGTCCCTAGAAGCTCGCCCCGACTTTGTGTTATTCCCGGGCGGCAGGATCGTCATTCATCGGCAGTGGGCTCCCCACCCTGGTACAAGGATGGTGTGGATCGAGTCAGTGCTGAGCAACTGGGAAAGGGGAGGGCAGGCTGGCAGCTGGCAGGTTGGGAGAGGGAACAGGTTTGGTGCCCGAGGGCTATTGCGCGGGACTGGAGGGGGTTTTGCAGAATAAGGTTTCCTGGCCAACTTGGAGTGGTTTGGGTTCCGGAGGAGAGACCCAAGCCGCCGAGACGATTGGCTCCGAGTTTTCGCCCGATCATCTGTTGTCTTTCATTCCTTGTCTGGGACCTGTCCTATTATACCACCTGCAACCAGCCCAACCAAGTCCTGCCCTGTGCTATGCTGCCTTGATCCTATCCCGGCCTCCATATAGGCTATCATGCGATTCAGCAAGAGAGAAGTCCATGGAAGAAGCGTGTAGCAGCCCCGACTCGCCAACGACCCATTGCTCCAAGGGGCTATGGACCTGATCGACCAGCCGAGCTGGGCACACGCTCCATCTGCGCCCGCGGCAGATCCAAGAGTGTCGGAGAACGTCCGGGAGAGAGAAACATTCAAGTATGTCCCGCCCTTGACAGCCACCCGACAGCCACACCCTATGCTCCCTCCCTCCCTCTGCAGCATTTCGGCAAGCCCCGCTGACGAGATGCCCACATCCAAAGATACGACGACCTCGGATGGACGTCCGCGAACCTGAACGACCCGCACGACACTGTGCCACCCTCCACCTTCGCCTCGGCCACTGATCCGAGCCTCACCGCGTATGCACAACTCGCCGTACACAGGCTGAACGCCAAGCGGGCCTTCATCTCGCTGTTCGACCGAGACCACCAGCATGTCGTCGCCGAGGCCACACGCTCCTCGCCCTTGGGCATCCGCGAGCCTGTCCGGCGCATGAGCATTACAGAAGGGGACCAGCAGCCCAGCTGCGGAGAAGATGCCGGGGATGGCGGCTTTTGGCTCTGCGGGACGGCTATCCCGCGGTCCTATGGGATCTGCGAACATGTTCTTGTCTCCTCGGCCAGCTCATATTTCGACGCATCACCAGATATGGAGTCGGGCTCCTGCCCTGCTGACGACCTGCCAGTGTCTATTGTCCCTGACTTGGCGGCTGACGGGCGGTTCCATACCAGGCCGTATATACGCGGACGCCCTTTCAACAGATTCTACGCGGGTGTCCCTATACGCAGCCCGGGCCCAGATGGCATAAACATCGGGGTATACTGCATCTTCGACACGAAGCCCCGGCCGCAAGGGCTGACCAGCGACGACATCAAGTTCATGCGGGATATGTCGCGAACGATCATGGGCTATCTTGAGTATCGAGGCTCGTACGGCAAATACAGGAGGTCGGAGAGAATGGTGCGGGGGATGGGGAACTTCGTCGAGGGCTCAGACTCGCTCGATCCTGTCCTCGAAGGGCCGACTCGTGGGCTCGGGCGCTCGAGCAAGCGGACATCGCGGCTTGTTATCTCGGCTGACATCACGGAAGGCGTCAAGAGAAAGGAGGAGATCCTTGCCAAGGGCGGATGGCCAACGTTGCTGCCGATTAGGACTGCTGCTGAGGCTAATGCTGGGGGTGAAGAAACAACGATATCCCCTGGCCTTCGAAGCCCAGCAGTGTCGACGACTGAGGCTTCTCCGACGGGCAAGGCAAGTCCTTTGCTAGGACCTCGAGGCATCACTGTGTCTGCTAACGCTGGGCCCAAGGTGTCGTCGAGCTTGGCACCGGATGATTCGTCGAGGTGTTCGACGCCGCGGCCCGACTCGCGGCACTCCGGAGCGAGCACAAGCACACAGCAGCCCGTCGTCGCACAGGTGAGCTCGGCCGACCTACAGCTAGCCGAGTCGAGCCGGGTGTTCGCAAAGGCAGCCAACATTATCCGCCAGTCTGTCGAGGTCGATGGCGTATTATTTCTCGACGCCACAGTACGATCGTTTGGTGGCTTGGTGGGACAGCAGAATAATGACACAAGCGGGCGAAAGGTGTCGACAGTCGGCCTGGACAACATCAGCTATCTCAGCAACGACGAGGACGCGACGAGCCAAACCCAGTCGGCGGGGAGGAGAGAGGACTACTGCAACGTCCTCGGTTACTCGACCATGCAGGGATCGACCATCGGCGGTGATCGGTCACCGTGGCAGTTCGAGGGGCTACGGGACAGGAACCTGCAGAGGCTGCTTAGACGATACCCTCAGGGCAAGATATTTAATTTCGACGCAGACGGAAGCGTAATTCAGACAGCAAGTGCTCCGGAGCCCAAGGCTTCCACGCAGGGCATGCCACTAAGACGGCCTGCCTCTCCCACGCGCCAGTGGTCTCGGGACAGCCAGGACCCGGAGGACATTCACCTAGATGCCACTTCTGCGCAGAAGACAGCTACGGCACCCAGACGCTGGAGCCCTGCCCAGGCCGTGGTAAACCTCTTCCCTGGGGCGAGGAGCGTCATCTTGATACCGCTCTGGGATGGGCAGAATCAACGGTGGTCTGCAGGAGGTTTCGTCTGGACGAGAAACCCGACACGAGTCTTCACGACCGACGGTACAGTCACTTTCCTACGGGTCTTTGGTCTGAGTGTAATGGCCGAGATCTACCGGCTGAACACGAAAGCGGAGGAGACGATCAAGAGCAACATCCTCGGGTCTATATCGCACGAGCTGAGGAGCCCCCTGCACGGACTGGTCGGCGCGGTGGAATTACTACACGACTCTAAGCTCGACAGTGTGCAACAGAACGTCCTGAACATCATCGAGACCTCGGGCAAGACCTTGGTCGATACCATCAACCACCTGCTCGACTATAGCAAGATCAACAGCTTCATCGAAAACGACCGTGCCGACATGGGCAAGAAGGACAGCGTCCTGGGCAAGGTAAATGCCCATCCCGGCGAGCGCTCTGAACAGGGCAAGACAAGGACTCAGACACTGCCCGTCGAGCTGGATTGCCTGGTTGAGGAGGTTGTCGAGAGCGTCCTTGCGGGTTACAGCCACGAGAAGATGTCCGCTCAGCGATCACTCCGCGACGACTTGGACTATACCAAGTACAAAGGCGCGATTGCACAACGACCGGCGACAGGACCGGTGGATCCATCCCAAGAACGGGTGCAAATATTCCTCGACATCGAAAAGTCGACGTCGTGGCGTTTTAACACCCACCCGGGGGCGTTCCGGAGGATCGTGATGAACTTATTTGGCAACTCTCTGAAGTTTACCCGGTCCGGGTTCATCAAAGTGAGCCTCACACAGGAACCGGCCAAGCCGTACCAGCACAACGTCGGGGCCACCATATTGCTCACTGTCTCAGACTCGGGCAAGGGCATCAGTGAGGACTACATCCAGAACCACCTGTTCACCCCGTTCTGCCAGGAAGACAATTTCGCCCCAGGGACAGGTCTTGGTCTGAGTCTGGTGAGGCAAATCACGGTAAACCTAGGAGGCGAAATCAAAGTAGCCAGCCAGGTTGGGCGGGGCACCAATATCACCGTCTCGCTGCCGCTGCCATTCACAGGAGATGCCCCAGTACCAGGAGACCCAACAGGGTTCGGAGAGGCTGTGCGGACACTCAGAGGCCGCAAAATCCTGCTGCGAGGGTTCGACTCGCCTGACTCTGACGAGGGCCGTCCCACGCCCAGCGGCGTGCAAGACGTAGGCAAGCTCGTCGAGTCCCAGGCGCACTTCCTCGAGAGCACGTGCCGCGACTGGCTGTCCATGGAGGTCCTGGACAGCAGCAGGGCGAGCCAGCAGCAGCAGCCGGACCTTATCATCCACCACGATTCGAACGTCTCCTTCGGCGACGGGGAGCGCATCGCAGGCGAGTCAGAGTGCCCCGTCTTCTTCGTCTGCGAGGCCATAGTAGCAACCCGCAACTTCTCGTACAACCTGCCCGACGCCGCCAGCCGCATCCGCACCTTCGACTTCTTCGCCCCGCCGTTCGGCCCCCGCAAGCTCGCCAGGGCCCTCGTGCACCTCCTAGGCATGTGGAGGACCAAGCAGGAGCAGGCGGCGGCGCAGCAGCTCGTCCCGCACCACACGACTTCTGTTGATGTCCTGCCCACGTCGGCGACCAAGGGCACGCAGGTCGACGACCCCTTGATGAGCAGGCGTAGGGGTAGTGTTGTGCCCGAGCGTGTGGAGCGGGAGGGCCACGGCGTCACTGTTGTTGCGTCTAAGCGCGCGACGGTCGTGGCGGATAGGGCGCCGCCTAAGACAGCGGCTGAGACGGTCCCCATGCCGCTGCCGACGCCGCCTGAGGAGTCGACGCTTGGTGGCACTGTGGCTGTGATGACGCCTGTTGTGGAGAGATCGAATCCGATGGAGACGCTAGTCAAGCCGGCGTCTGTCCTCATTGTCGACGACAACGCTATCAATCTCCAGGTTAGTCGACAGTCTGTCCTAACGGGACAAGGGTCGTTGCATGACTCCTGACATTAATGCTAACCGTGGTCTGCATAGATATTATCAGCCTACATGAAGAAACTAAACAGGCCATACGTAACAGCGATCAACGGCCTCGAGTCATCCGAGATGTACGCCCACTGCCCATCGGACTACTGCTGCATCCTGACCGACATCTCGATGCCCATCATGGACGGCCTTGAATCAGCGCGTCGAATCCGTCAGCACGAGAGGGCGAACCGGCTGGATCAGACTCCCATCATCGCCCTGACGGGCCTGGCGGGCGTGGGAATCCAGCAGGACGCGGTGGCTAGTGGGGTCGATATGTTCCTGACGAGGCCGGTGGCGCTGAAGCGTTTGGTCGAGGCGCTAGAGTCGGTGGGGCTGGATTGCAAGGTTACGTAGTGTAGGTGTCGACGAGTTCATTTTCGAGGAAGGCTCGGAGTTTTGGATATTCAGGTGTTGATGCCGGCGGTTCAGCGGCTCCACGGACGGACGGTAGTTGATGATGACTTCTTATGCTGTGGTGGCGGATGGTTTTCCCGATGGCGTTACTGGTATGGAAAGGATTACAGGGGGCCAGGAAGAAGGAGGGGCAAAAGTGAGATGGTACCATGGGCTGCACATCTTACTCGCATCGGGCTTTTATGCCCAGGGCATTTTCGATACCTATTTCCTCGCGGTTCAGATGAATTACCAATTTATTACCACCACGATGTTTGAAAAGATCGAGAGCAATGAAAAGAAGATGAAGGAGAAAAAAACTGATGTAAACCCTTCCTTGTTTCTTTTGACCTCCAAGCAAGCCCCACTAAATCCGCCACCGTCAAAGGAATTTCGATAATCAACCCCCCCCCCCCAACCCGTATTCCCATTCCCACAGACCCGCGGACAGGGCAGGCAGCGAACGAGCTCTTGTGTCGGCTTTCATCGGAGCCCATCACTCCTTGCGATCTGCTCGTCTGATTGGTTTTCGTTCAGTTTGCGGAAGTACTCGTCGAATTTCCCGGACAACGATATAACTTCTTCAAGAAGCCCGTAATTCAACGTCTTCCCCCGAAACTTGGCAAGCTGCCGTGCCGTGGTGATAATGTTGCGTATCTGGCGCCCGTTCAGTTCATGGCTTGCCAGCTCATCGAGAGAGTCGAGGATCTCCTGGTAGTCGATGTCAGGCAAATCCGCCGAGGAGCCTCCGTCATGCTCCCCTCTGCTGTCTTTGCCATTGCTGGACGCGTCACGGTGTGTATCCTCCAGATGATTGATGAAGCCCCTCCAGATCTTGCGTCGTTGGCCTTTTGTCAGTTTCTCGTAGTGTAGAGACAGGAGTATTCGAGACTTGAAGGCTTCGTCGAAGGTTCCAACACGGTTGGTTGTCAAGACAAGGATTCCCTCGTAGTATTCCAGGACACGCAGGAAGACTGAAACCAAAGCGTTGCGTTCTAGGTTTTCGAGGCTGCGTTGCTCCAGGAAAACCTCGGCCTCATCGATCAGTACCACACAGCCCCAGGTTTTGCCGAGATACAACACTGATTCGAGATATTTCTCAACATCCTCTGGCTTGGTGCCAATGTCTCCGCAGGTCACGCAGAAGAGTGGCTTTTGGGCTATCTCAGCCACGGTCTCGGCCGTGAAGGTCTTGCCAGTTCCCGGCCCGCCGTGGAGTAAGATGATCAGGCCGTTGCCCTTTCGGTGGATGAGGTCAGTGCCCTTCTCGCTTTCGATCTGGTGAGTGACAAGGGCTTGGATCATTTCCTTGGCCTTTGCGTCGATCACAAGATTTTCAAAGGATTTCTTGTTCCACTTGACATCTGTCATGCGGTCGACCTCGAGATCCACTGCATAATTTATTAGCATTAATCCAATGGATGTAAATTCGTTTTGTGCATCCTCACCCCATTTCTTGCTTCTCAAGTTGTAGCCTGGGACGGTGTCGGGGAAGACGTAGATATCAGGGTCAGAAGGTGGTGTATCGGACTCCATCTCTTCAGGACTCATCTTGCGTCTGAGCCTGCCGTCGCTGTCTTCTTCGTCATCGTCCTCATCCTCATCCTCATCCTCATACAATAACTGGAACTTCAGAGAGTCTCTGTGGAGTTCCTTGTATATCTGGAAGTCCACCATGAATCGCTCGCCACTCTGCGCCATAAGTGTCAGGTTAGCGTGTAGTCTGTCAGGGAACTCCTCACATACCGTGAAAATACCCTCATTGCCTGTATAGGACACTAGGTTACGAATTCGGCAACTCCAAAAGGTTCGTCCTCGGGTCTCCAGCTGAAGTCTTGTCGTCTCATCGGCGAATCTCAGGGGGTACATTGCGAGCTTTGCAATCTCTACCTCTTGATCTAACGATGACGCTTTGAACTTGAGTTGAATGGGCACTTTTTCGCGAAAGAATTCGCCAGTGAACTTGAAGTTCCAAGCGTCTGCAGACCAGGTAGTTGAGAACTCCCCTTTTTTCGTGGCCTTATCCGGCTTGTCATCCGACCACATAACCTGTGAGCTGTCCCAGTACAGTATCGGCGATGACGTCTGTGACAGTAGTGAACAGGTAATTGCAGCCTTCATTGAGCGCTTTTCTTTCCAGATGAGGACATCTCCAGGGCACGCGAGAAACGGCATCGTTCTCAATGTCACCACGCCTCTTTCAAGGTGCGAGCCTGCCTCGGCATACTTCTTTGCGTAGTTGTCGTCAATCCATGATGTCAGCATGAGCATGAGATCTCGGTGGAGGGGTTGCAGTTGCTGTAAAGCATCCGGTGATCGATACATGTACCAGAAAATGTAGGGCGCTTGGATCGGTGCTCGAGCGTTGAAACCCGGGAATTTGTCCCAGAATCCAGCCTGTAGTGATAGAAACTCCTGCATTGCCTCCAACATTTGCTGAGATTGAAGTTGAATATGCTCGCTGTAGTGTATCGGCTCAGGTGGCGGCTGCTTCTTGCCCAATGCCCTTCGCACTTCGCCCAGCAGAGATGGAACGGAGTAGAATCGCGACACTACAAAGTCCAGGCCAGTCTGCTTAACGTAGCTACCAACGTCGGTGACTGGCAGGAATGCCTTCATAGTGAAATCGTCATGTTTGAGACCGGGAGTCATAACTGGCTTGTCGAAATAACCGGTCGGCTCCTCCACAGGGGAGGCTGTAATGAAATGAATAACCTTCCAATTTTCGCATGTCACTCGCTTCAAATTCTTCTTCAGTCGTTGATTCTCAAGCTCGAGTGACGTTAATCGACTGTTTAGTTGACGAAATCGAAAGCTGTCGCCCGGTGGAGTGGAAGCCATCGAGCTGCTTCCCTCTTCCTCGGTTCCAACCATCGAAGTCCCATTGTCAATGACATCCATGTCTCGCTCTTGAGAGAATTGATTGGAACTTCGATCGGATTGTACGCAAACTGATGCGTGCCCGAAGAATGTTTGATGGTGGAGAGGTTGTCCAAAAGGAGCGTCTGCCTGGGAGCGTGTGTGATGTGACGGGGTCTCTTGTTCTTGTTCACGTCCAGATATCCCTGGGACCTCCACACCTCTCATGATATTTCTTCTGGTCTCACTAGGCTCTATTCTTGGCTGTTCCGTCTTGAGAAACAGAATGACGACTCTCTGGTGTATGAAGTCGCTGGCTGAGGTCTCGTCCCGTGAAATTGTGAGGTGCTTCCAGATTTGTCCTGATTCGTATCTCTGGCCTTTTTTCTTTCGAGTCTCTCTATGGGACTGCTCGCCTCTGTCGTTGATTTCCTGGTCGATTTGTTGATGTTCTACTTGTTCTTGACTGCTCAACACGGCCTGCGCATCATATGCTGCTGTCCTTTTCCGTATCTCATCTGTCAATTTCGACAGTAGTGCATTGTTGTTTCGTAATTTCAAGCCCCTTTGACGGATCTGGTACTTGGCGAGACCAATTTCGAAGTTCTCAAATCTTTGAAATCCTGATTTGTCGTCCTCCAATCTGTAGTTTCTTCGTCTTCCGGCCAGAGACACTTCGAAGTGACTTACGGACAACAATAATTCCGGAGTATGTTGTGAAAGAAGCGCATTCACGCCACTTTCTTCTAATAGACTTTGAATGAGGTGGAGACTTGCAGGAACCCGGGATTGACACTGGACAGCTTCTCGGATGCGGTCAATCAAATCGCGCTGAATGCTTTTGATGCTGTCTAAATGTTCGTCGTCGAAGGTTGATTTGCGGTCGTCATCGTGGTCATAAGTCACAAAGTCGTTTTGCAAAACGTATTCCAGAAGACCAAGCGCCCTTGAGGTGAACGCATAGAAGCATTTATGAAATACCTCAACGCGGGATGTTTTAGATTCCTTCTCCAAGCACCTCTCGAGAGCAGTTTGCAATTCGATCCTATTGTGCCTGTTGTCAATACTTTCTACTACTTCAATTCTCAAGTTATCGCTCCTAAAACCTGAGAAGCTTAGGCCGTATGGGAAATTATTGTAGTCATCTGATGGTGACATCAGTCCCCAGAAGAATATTGACTTTAGGCTTTGTATGCAAAAAGTGTCATGGGTAGAGAGTTCAATGCGTGTGCGATGATTGAGATGGATTTAACCAGCCCCTCAATCAAGTTCATATACATGCCATAACCATACTACGTAGCCCTCGGTAGTTGTTATGATTGGCGTCTTCCGCTGCTGTGCGTTCACCCGAGCGCGCCTAAGGGACCAAAGCCACCGCCACTGCATTGTCGAGACGCAACAAGAAATGCAGGAGGCCTCGTGGAGGAGCTTTATTGGCGGCATCCCCTCACTTGTACCCCTGTCATCGTCCTAAATGCATCAGCTGGATGGCTGGGGGCCAGGCAGACAAGTAGGACAGCAGGATCTGTTACCCACGGGAGTGTTACACTACCAATACGGGGCTGTCAAAAATTCGCCACTGTCACTGGCGGGCTCGGACTCCAAGCCACCTGCAAGTTCTTCCACTTTGAACTGGTGTTGGGGGTGTACTACATATTTGCAGCTTGACAGATCAGCTTCCCTCATACCACAGTCGCCACCATAATATGACTGCTAAATGCTCTCGGAAAGATAATCAAATATCACTACGTCTGCCACAAAGTTCACTTTATTGGTCAGATTATCTCTCGTTGTGAGTGTATCATGAACTCGTCAGCAACGCCTCAAGTCGCTGATGTGGCGCGAGACTGGTACAATCCATTACCAAATAGTAGCAGCAGGTTCTTTGATCAAACTCACCCGCCGAGTCTGGCGGACATAGGTCAAACCCAAGTAAACGACCGCTTTGCTAATGAGAATGAACGGGACCAGCATCTGGGAAAGCGAATTCAAGGCAGCAGTCTCGGTATTTTCTGAGCAATTAGAGAAAAGTGAACGGAAACCTCAATTCGCCAACTCCTACAACTTACGAGATGTCCAGAGTGCCATTGAGGACTGCAGCGCTCGCTACGAGGCGCGCAAGCCGGACTCCAAGGCTCTCAAGTGGCTGCGACAGCTATCAGAGAAGATGATTTTCTATGAAGGAGTAGTCGATGTCCTCATACAACAACATCCAGAAGCCGTATCGTTGATTTGGGGGGGAATGAAATTCTTTTTCGTTGTAAGTGACTCAGGAAAGGGAAGAGGCGTCTGCAAATTGACATCATGTCATCAGGGAATTATCAATCATGAAAAGACAGTCAAAGGCCTAGCCAAAGCTTTGACTGAAATTGCAGATGCGCTCCCGCGCGTAGAGATCCGATCCAACTTATTTCCAACAGACCGGATGAAAGCAGCCGTGTCAAAGCTATGCGCCGACATACTCAAGTTCCTCACGCGAGCCCATAAGTGGTACTATGAGGGATCTCTCAAGCGTACAATTCATAGTTTCACGCAACCATTCGATCTTCGCTACGCTGATATCCTCGGGGACATCAGACACGATTCCTTCGTCGTGCAAGATCTGGCAGACTGTGGACAGCTGGTGGAGCTGCGCCATGTGAATGAGAAGATCGACCAGATAGTTACCTCTGTTGGTGTCAACTTCTCTCGCATAGATTCGGCACTGGGAACAGTTATTGCGAAAATGGACAATCTGGATACCAGGTGCAGCGCCGCCGAGACGGTCCACACCCAACGGTTTGAAGCGATTTCAACCACAACGAGTCGTGAGTCTCTCCTCAACGCTGCCTGGCTGCGAAATCTTTCCAGCAAAAGGAGTCGGGCTGAACATATGCGCAGTCATCTCGTCGACCACACTCGATACGAACAGGCAGCTGTCTGAGTTGCAGTTCTCGCAGATCATGCAGTCAATCGCAGACTCCAACTTGTGGGACCCGCGAAAGATGCTGAATTACCTCTTAGTCAACCAGAAACGGTCGTCTCAAAACCAAGCCCGTCAACTATCCGAAGGTTTCTGGGATTTTGCACGCATGCGACGGTGGGCGAGATCAAAAGAATCAGATGTCTCTATCGTCAAGGGAGACTTCCGCTCGCGCCATGCCCTGAGGTGTTTCTCCGTCGACGTGATCGAGCAGCTGCGCCTGAAGCAGATTCCCGTTATATTCGCCATGGGCACGTCACAGGAGGGTGCGGCTGCTAAGAGTATGTCTACTGAGGACCTGCTGAAATATCTCGTCCGGCAGGTCCTGGATCTCCGGCGAAGCGGCCAGACGGAGAAGTCAATGTCCCTTAATGCTGCGGCTTTCTCGGGCAATCTCTCCGAGCAAGAATGGTTCTCTCTCCTGCAACGCCTGTTATCCGCACTCTCTGGAAATATCTACTTTGTCGTGGACTTGGAATTGCTCAACCAAAACTTCAGCTCTCCTTCCGGCTTCCACTGGCTGTCGGAATTCCTGGCCCTGTTCAAGTCGCTTGACGAGCAGGGAGCTCAACTTACGATCAAGGTACTGCTCATCAGCTATAGTCCGGAGTTGCCATTTGAGACCTCAACAGATCAACACTCTGGATTCGTAGTACCAGCTAGGAAGACTAAACTCGTGGCTCAAAGGCGGAAAGGGAGGGCATCGGCGGCCAGAGGTCGTGGGCGTCAGTCACGCTTTGGAGTTTGATAGCATCGCGCGTTGATATTTGCATTAGCACGGCTCGTCATAGAGAGTAAATACTTGGGCCTATGAGTGCCAATCGCGGCTTCCGGGAAGCTCGCACGGTTGTTGTTGCTTTCGTTTTGCCCAGAAATCTCCCGGATCAACACAGTGTGCTTGACCTCACACTGTCCTTATCAACCGGCAACAACAGCTAACAGCCCAAGCTTCCAAGACTTCCAATACGACTCTCCGCCCAGAACAGGAAGGACAGTTGCGTCTCCTCTCGACGATGTCTAGCGTGCGGTGATCATCAGAGTCTCTTGGCGTCCTTGTTGCTGGATGAAGTACCATATCAACCATATCTGAGACACGCGTGGCCTGTTTCCGTGCCCCTCAGCTCCCTCAATTCTTGGAACAACAGCGACTGTCCAACCAAGAGGCACCATGAAGCTCTACGTCGCGCTCATCTCGCTCCTGCTCAGGGTCACCACGACAGCCGGTCAGGCATCGCCAGGGCTGCCGATGGTCATAAACACCTGGGGCGGGCCCTTCACAGCCGCCACCGACATGGCCTACCTGTCCCTAGTCGCGACCTCCGCGTCAGCCCTCGATGCCGTGCAAATCGGCTGCGCGACCTGCGAGCGCAACCAGTGCGACGGCAGCGTCGGCTACGGCGGATCGCCAGATGAGAACTGCGAGACCACCCTGGACGCGATGATCCAGGACGGCACGACCATGAAGTCCGGCGCGGTGGCAGGGCTCAGGCGCGTCAAAAACGCCATTGCCGTGGCGCGGCTGGTCCTCGACTACACGGACCACACCCTGCTCGCCGGTGACCTGGCGACTGAGTTTGCCGTCGGGTTCGGCGGCTTCGCGGAGGAGAACCTGACCACGGCCGACAGCGCGGCGAGGTGCAGCGAGTGGAGGGCCGCGGGGTGCCAGCCCAACTACCGTGCTGGTGTTTTGGTCCCGGATGCGAGCACGGCGTGTGGGCCGTACGCGCCTGCTGCGCCGAGCAGCGCCGCGAAGTCGACTTTTGCGACCAGGGAGGTGGAGCTCAAGACGAGGAAGTCGACCGCTTATGAGGCGTCGGCGGGGAGGTCGCATGACACTATTTCGATGATTTCGATTCACGTGGACGGGACGATGGCCGCCGGCACGTCAACCAACGGCGCGTCGCACAAGATACCGGGACGCGTGGGCGACGGGCCGATCACGGGGAGCGGCTCGTATGTCGATGGGGATGTGGGCGGATGCGGCGCGACGGGCGATGGCGATATCATGATGCGCTTTTTGCCCTGCTACCAGGCAGTCGAAAACATGCGGCGGGGCATGACGCCTCAGGAGGCTGCTGAGGATGCTGTCTCGCGGATGATCAAGAAGTACCCTGAGGCGGCCACGGGAATCGTTGTGGTCAACAACCAGGGTGAGCACGGCGGTGCGGGATCCGGGTGGACTTTCACATATGCATACAGAGGTGGCACGATGAATGGCACGGAAGTGGTTACAGTGCCCCCATTGTCGACATAAATACGTGTAAATATACGAGTACGTCTATGACATACTACTTAGCTGACGGGTTATAAAAAGCCCGTAAAATAGTTGGGAACTTCCGAGAAAGAGATCGTAGAAGCAGGTGCTGGTGTTGATATAACGGACGTTCTCAAAGCATTGACATGGGTGTGGTTCGTCCGCGTATTAATAGAAACTCGGCGCGTTCATCTGATGATCACCGGGCCCACCGACGTTTCTAAAACAAATCAGCTTTTCTCGCCAAGCCCGGGCTTACCTGGTGCGAGTAAGTCGATGTTCTTGGTGCAGAACAGGTCTATCAAAATATAGAAGTACTGGACAGGAGGTTTGCCGATCTGCGTGGACTGAGCCACCTTCTCGAGTTCGCATGACTGACTTTGCCAAGAGAGCACCTGTTCAACGGCAATCTTTTCAAGCAATGGGATGTCTTGGCCGTAAGGGGTTGAGCGACTACCACAGCATTCTTCCAATGCCAATGCCATTAGATGAATTCCAGCACAGACTTTCATGCGGGAAAGTCACAACCCCTGTGACTTGCCAACTTAACTTGAGACTGGAGTTGACTACTGATGATTGACGAACCAGCAAGAACGTGCAGAACCGCTTGGGAACGTAATTGGCTCCACAGGTACTGCAGTCACAATACTGAAAAGACAATGACTTGTATATATGCGTAGCTTGGTCAACTCTCGAACTTGTCGACAGAAACCATCGACCCGGCTCTCATTTTTGTTTTGCCGAAACATTGTCAACATCATTTCCACTCGTTTGCCGCCATGGCCTCACGCTCATTTCAGACCATCTTCCTGGCTCTAAGCCTCCTGATCAGCATCGTTAGTATTGACGTACACCTAAGAATTACCATGTTTCTGACAATCATATCTAGGTTTCTTGTGCTCCGATCAGACCTTTTGCTGTAGGTAGCCCTCAACTCAGATTCATAACAGATTCAACACCTGACAGTATCCCAGGGGAACCAAGCCTACTCGATGGAATTCGAAACAGATGAGACACAAAACCACTGGGTATTCAACGTATATGCAGACGGCTACAAAAAGATCGACGCCGACGGCCAACCCGAAGCAATCGACACCCTCATAGTGAACAAGCAGTCGAAGCGCCTGACAGTCGTCAAAGCCATGAACGGGCTCGACACGACGGAGCCGCGCCTCAAGATGCGGCAGGTCCTCAAGGAGTGCTGGACCAGGACAGGCCTCGCGCCGTCCGACCTGAGGGAGGTGCTGGGCTACAACGTCGAGAATGCCAACATGCAGGGTGCCGTCGCAGAATGTCGTGCTGGGATCGGCCTGAAGGCTACCGATTCGTTCGTTGTTTCTGCCACGGAGACGGCGGCGGCAAAGAAGGCCTGTTGGGACAAGCTTGGGGCCACAGTCTTCTCTTCCTCTATCCGGGGGTCCATCAAGGATTTTGATATCAACAAGGAGTTGCTCAGCATTAATGTCGAGAATGGGGGAAAGGTTGATCATGTTTACTACAAGTTTTCATGATTCTGCTTAAGGACTCTATAGACAGAACAAGACGCCTCACTCCAGTGATGACAATGCAACGCGTCGCAAATACGCTCTGGTTCCGGTTTGAATGACTGACCTGTCTTTCAATGATTTTCATTGGAAATCTTGGTGCTGATACATTGCTCTCCGCACAAGGGAGGGCCAAACCCTCTTTCTCAGCTCTCAAGCTCTTGCGACGAACTCATGAGACCAGGCGCCTCGAAGTGGAACGTGTTCAACAGATCGAAATTGAAATACCCATTGATAGCGTCAATGTCTGATGAGAAGTCATCAATGTTGAAATCAAGAGCACCTTCAGGCGCCGTGCTCGACGGTTCCGCGGGCGGCGCGTTGAGGGCGTAGTCTAACACGTGCTGGATGACAGCCTTGCAGGAGCTGCACAGGTCGCCGTTCGGCGCTGACGGGCTAACCCAGTCCAGAAAGCCACTCAAGAGGCTTAGCTGCTGTATGATACCGGAGCGTGTGACACCTTGTACAGGCGTATGCTGCAAGGATGGCTTGAGGAGCTCATTGCAGAGAACCCCACCGGAGGGAGCTGCGAATGCCATGACCTGTTCGAGCGTGAGTCTCGTTCTTGGGCATGAGAAATAGAGTGCCGGGAAGGCAGTCAGAAGTGCGACTCACAAGCCACTCAAAGTCTCCATGCAGCCCAGCCAGCCGATCCATGTGCGTCCAAAACACCAGGGTCACAGAGACCATTTCGAAGCTGACATTTAGTAGCTCGGCGTTACTGTCATGTCCCCACTGTACCAGCAGGCGTGTGATGAAAAATAGGTTCTGCAGATGTTCCAGCCGCACAAGGATCCTGATGTAAATTTCCGGGGCTGGGATATTCGGGTCTCTCACCACGTCAGGTGAGTACTTGAGGACGTCTGGTATCCCTGAAAAAGCCTCATACTCGTGCTCTTTTAAAGCGCTGTGACATAGTAAGCAGGGTCATTCTGCAGAGATGAAGGTCAAAGAGAGTGTGGGAAGGGGAGGGAGCGAGCTCACAGTAATGCGTCAATGGACGTATATACAGGATTCCCGAGGGCCACCTCCATCACCTCGTCCTTGACCCGCGCAAGCTTCGCCCGCGCCCGGACAATTGTCGATGCGTAACGTTCACCCTTGCGATTCCACCCGTTATCGTCCAGGCCCTCAACCGCTTCGGCTATCGTCTCGGGGTCGGCCATCAGAGTCTCGTCGCTCAAGTCCAGCGGCAGTGGCGTCAGCATGTACTTCCTGCTGAGCAGCGGCGGCCGTCCACTAAAAGATGCGGCCACCTTGTCAATGACAAAGAGTTGTGAGACGAGGCGTCTTCTAACCTCTTTGGCAGCTGTCGGGATGTAGGGTTTGTCATCGTGTAGGGCGTGGAGGCCGAGATATGTCAGCAGCGCGATGTTCTCTCCGTGGAGTCTCCAGAAGGACGGGGCAGCGTCCCCCGCGATCATCGACTCGAGGATGGCGGCCTTGTATGCGAGGTAGAGCAGCAGGCTGTTCGGCGTGCAACCTCTACAGAGTTGGATACAAATATCTGCGGTTTCCTTGTACACCGATGTCATTGGTGCGGGTCTCTGGTCCGATTTTCGAAGCAGGTCTGGACGGTGAGGTTGGTCTGCCAGTGCAGCGAGGGCCCAGTACGTGAATAGTATACCCAGGCCCTCCCATCGCATGTTACGCCCGGAAAATGAAGAAAGCCACGCCTCGGATTCAAGCTCATCCTCAGTCAATGGTTTGACTGTGTTTGAGGAAAGCAGGTGGGCCATTTCCTCAAGATCCTTGGGCCTGCGTGATCTCAGCGTGCGGCCGAAGACAGAGAGTAGAGACTCGAGGACACGCTTGGCAGCGAGACGCATCCATCCGTCGTTTGGGTTCGTGTGTTTTTCGAATAGTGCGAGGGCATCGTCTTCGGCAGGTATACGATTCAACACAATCAGGCTGGTCTCGAGTGATCGCGGCGACAGGATAACAGTTGTGATGCCTGTGTCGCCATTCTCAATCGCTGAAACTGGAGGGCTAGTCGTCACTACTGAGGAGATGCCCATCAAAGGTCCTTTGACGAGGGACAGGCTGTTCTGTGTCTCCTGAAAAACGGCAGAAAAGCTAGTGAAGCCCAGGTAGCCAGGGCCCGTCTCCGAGGCGTGATTCCTCGAATCGGGCGAGTCTGACAGTACGTTGATACTTGGTGACCTAGTCGAGCCCGGAGAAGGCCGTGTGCTGGGGTTTACGTCAGGGTCAATATCACTCTGGGGTGCCATTACCGTGGCCATAGTTTGCTCACCTCGCAGGCGGCCTGGCCGCGCCCCTTGGAGGGGCCTCGGCGGACTTCCGGCTGGTTTCCTCGACGCCAAGGTACACACAGCCAGTGGGATTGTTGCGAGCCCTACATCGACGACAAGCCGGGAACGCATGGTCGCATGAGACCTTGCGCTTGCGGCAGGGCTCGCAGGCCTGAAGTCGTCCGTTGCGGCGACGTCCGGGAGCGCCGAGAGCCGAGGCTGGTGAGGACTGAGGCCGCTCCATGATGCGGGTCCAGAACTCAAAGTGGTAACTGTACGACGCGAGTTGCGTATGATTTGGTCTCGATCAGATAAGCTCCATGGGTATTGTTGGTCCCACAGGGTTTCAGCCGGCTGGATGACCGCTGTGTTGCGTGAGAGAGAATGGAAGCATGTGTGGCAGGTGAGAGCGGGGCTCGGCTTCTCCCAACAGGGCGGCCTTCGGCGCTCGGAGCTCAATCTATCGTCGGAACGAGCATGGCTTCGGGGTTCAATCTCAACTACCAACGATACGAAAGACGTCCGCCGCGTTCACAGAAATAGTGGCCATCACGCTGCTTTGACATATTGCCGGCGCCTTAGACTGGACGACATATTTAAGACAGATTTGAGCAATCCAAAAGTCCATCGAGGGTCAATTTTGGCGATCTTCACCTCCCTTTTCGCGAGGTAGTCCTGCACTGCGTTCTCTCGCCATACCGCACATGTAGTCTAGATGGTGCTCTCTGCATTATCCAGGATAGCAAGGACGACTGGTGGTGTGAGGCAGGCCAAATTTTCAGTGTCAACAAGAATGCCCACCTCACCCTCTCCGTCACTATATCCACATCGTTGGATGCATCGCTGTTTCAGGAGAAGTCCCCATTTTCGCACACGGTAGATACAGCGGGCGGTACCAGAAAAAAGGTGAAAGCGGTGACGCTGTCGAAACGCAGTGGGTGCCGTGGCAATGTTGTCTGTCTCGGCGTGTATTTAGTTCACTTCGGGCGAGATAGGGTAGTGTATCGGGAGTGTGCCGTGGACGTACGAGAGAGCATGTTCCGGTTCCGAGATCAATGGGCTTGGATAATATTGATCCAACCGGAATTTTTAGTCCCGGGCTCGGGTGGGTTCCGCGACGACTCGGTTGGGAAGCAGGACAACAGAAGAGAGCGGTCATATCGTCGGGCCATTAACCATGTGCTCCTATACAAATGACCCCTCACATTTGCAAGTGATTGGGTCCCCTCAATGATTGGCTCGATCAACGAGTTCAAAAGAAGAAACGAGTGATAGGTTGATTTCGGGTTTATGGGGAAAGACTTGGCGACTTTGTCGATCTGGCATCAGTGGGATCCACGGCAGTTACCGCTATTCGATGGCAAGGAGGAAACGTCGGGGCCCTCAGGGGGTTGGTGGATTGGGAAGGGCGAGTGACTTGGCCCGAGTTCAGGTTTGGCAGTGATCTTCCATGCAGGACATATACCTCGGTGGGTCGCATGGTCGTTTACTTTATAATTATGCAAAGCATTCTCGGCTCCATCTTCTGGGGAAACTACCTGACTGAGAACCTGCCTGCTCACGACATTCCGTCGTTGGTTAGCAAACATCTGATTGTAGTTTATCCACAGGGATACCGACTCCCAGCTTGCGGAGCTTGATTATTCTAACAAGTTTTTGATCAGTGGGAACATCTTGCAGGTTGGCTCATCAAGTGCGGAGGAGCTGAAATCAGATTCCTGTCATTGTTGAATGCAGCAGAGGTCGCTGTCAGCACTGCCTGATGCTGACGGCAACGGACGCCGTGAGAAATATCAACATGTCGAATTGCCAGCTTAACGGTTCCAAAGTGTGCTTACGAGATGCCCGTCAGGCAAGTACTATCGCCAACAATTACGCTTTGATAATGAATCGAACGGACTGACAACTTCCTTCCAACCACAGAAGATCATCAGGCCCGAGGTATTCGTTGCAAAAACAGCTGTACCCCGAACTTAGGTTTTCTTTCCCAGTCTCATTGTGTTTCCCCATTCTACTGTGTAGCATCTTTACAATTAGACACATGCCTGCTGGTTGAATATTTGAGTCTTTCGTGTCTTTATGGGCGGCTGTACCATGACACTTATTTTTGTTGCACGTCGGTACTCTTTGCCACCTCCTCCCACTCTTGACATATCTTCAGTGTCTCCTCGCATTTATCCTTGATTCTCGTCCATCCATCGGTTCCGAGCGGTACTCTCAGCGGGACCGCCTTCCCCGCGGCCACCCCGGTGCCCTTGGCCAGCTCGATCATTCGTGCAACTCCTTTTACAGAGTCGCCTGGCTCATTTCCTACTATACCCTGCTCAAAAGTCTTCACACCTGTGATTTTTGTTCGTTAGCGGCAGTACAAAGTCGCGGACATCTCAAAGAATCCGAGTTGAAACCAAAACAGCTGTGCGAGATGAGTCGTAGAGGTGTGAAGATAGAAGACATTGTACATACCTTCATTGAACTGAGCATAGAACTCTACACGTTCGGCCACGTGGTTAATGTTGCTAAATGCACTGGTACGGAAATACCCAGGCTCAAGAAGTAGCACTTTTATGCCAGGTGAAAAGATGGCAAGCTCCTTTGCAAGACATTCCACGGCACCTGCAAGTGCGAATTTTGTTGCACAGTATCCAGTCGCGCTGGGGTCGGCACTATTATTGTGTTAGATTATACGTTATCGTTCGCGGCGAGGGCCGTGATGAGACGTACTGCCATCCTGCCTGGGAGCCCATAAAAACCAGGGTTCCTGTGCCCTTGGCTCGCAGCTTTGGCAGGATTGCACGGGTAATGTTCAAAGGGCCGTGGAAGTTGGTCTTGAACACGGCTTCCATATCTTTTTGCCTACATATCAACTTTAGTCAAATGTAATAGGTAAAAGAAACAATGGCCGGGGGGGGGTGTGATAATTAAAACATACGTGATCTCCTCAAACGCTCCACTCAGAACATAGCCGGCGTTATTAACAACCACATCGATTCCGCCGGGGTAAAGACCCCATACTTCCTCAATTTTGGCGGCGATAGTCTCTTCAGGAGCTGTTACATCCAGATCCACAATGCTCGCTCCAGTGTCTTTGAGGTGTGCGAGCTTCGTCGCAGCGTTGCGTCCCGTGGCAATAACGTTATCACCTAAGGCCCGGAGTTGGCGCACAAACTCGGCGCCGAAGCCGCTGGAGCAGCCAGTGATAAGCCAGGTCTGGGGTGCCATGGTGCGAATGCGTGTCTGCTAAAGAGAGAGGAAACAGTTTGAGGGCCTGAAGCAAAGTGAACAGTTTCGATGCTGTGTTTTCAAAGGAATGGGCAAAGAGAGCACGTCCTCAAGTACCCCCCGAGGCTCTGCAGCGGGTGCCTGTTCCGGGATCCGGCCGCAAATCCTCCAGCGGGGTTGCAAGTATCCCGCGAGTGTTGGGCGACCGGGTTTCCCTGCGCGGGTGATGCTGGAGCTTGTTGATCATTCCAAAATTAAACAAAGTACACCAAGCTGCACCGACTCTTTACGTTAACAGTACACCAAGCTACCCCCTACCAAATGGTCACCCACTGCAGTGATTATTAAGACCCACAGAGAGGTACATCCTTTGGCGTCAAGAAGTTCAAAGTACACGGTGAGCTGCACGCGGAACGGTCGACATCTACGGCTCCTTCGGCTGACCGATCTTCGCGCCGGAACGCACCATCCGGGTGGGGTTTGGGGCCAGGCTTGAACTCAATCAACCGTTCCAAACAGCATGAATGAATGGATAGCGAGTGGCCATGTTGGTAGGACAAGGCCGTGTCGACGTCCCACGGGAGTGGGGGAGATAAGCACTAATTACGCCGCGACCTTACCAATTGCTTATTGGTCGTTTTCAGCTGTGTGAGATGACTTCAACGTTGCACTTGGTAACGGAAGCAGCCGGTGGATACCTACGTAGGCCCACTCATGGGGTGATACAGTATGTTAGCACTATGGGCCCAGCCGAACCAAGCCTTTGGGCAAGCGGATGGTGGCTGAAGAGGTGATCTAGTTCCTTCGCGTCGTCTCGGCCCGTCGCTCAATGCACAGCGAGCGCCACAAAGTCATCATCCAATGATGCTTTCCAAAGACAACATTTGCACCGCTGAGAGAGAGGCCAGCAATTCGAGTTGCTCAATTTTTTCCTCATAATCATAACTTAGCGCTGCCGAGTTCAATGTCTTTTTTCCTCCTGCCTCAAAGGGCATGAATCACGGATATAGCAGGTGGTCCCGAGAATGTACTTGGTCTGAGCACTTACTTTTGTCAGTTTACTCGCTCGCCTGGACGTCTTAGCGCCAACTGTGTGAAAGCAACGGTCTTGGAGGGTTGCGTCAGCCAACATGCATGTGAAAGCCGTTTGGTGGTTGCCACGAAGACGCCACCCGTTCAGGACGCACATGTCATGTGGCATGTCCGAGGCGGGTGTGCGGCGTGATGTGGTGTGAAATTATGAATTCGAGTTTCTGCACATGACAACGTTTACATGCGAGGCTTGTCTGGGACTGGGTCAACTTCTGCAAGGAACTGTAAAATACTCTCCGGCTCCAGTCGTGAACCTCTCTTGATCTTGAGCAGGCATCCGGCAAATTCCGTGCGGATTGACCGGAGATCCTGACGGAAGTCCATGTACAATTAGAACTTGGGCTGCTGAGTTGGAGTCGTGATTCTATATCCTTCAAGTATTGAAGAATTGCATTGCGAAATTGACTTTAAATTCCTGCAATAAATACTGTGTCTTGTCCCAGTAGGATAACTATCGTGGTTCCGACTTAGTAGAGTGACTCATAGAGTACATATAATCTATTATCTATATCATCGGAGTTTCCCGTCATGAAAACATCCACCTGTCTACATCATCAACGCATCAGTCTATATCATCAGATCGTCCACTTTGTCTTTTGCCTGTCTTTCCACCCTTCATGGTTTGGCACCAAGGAGATGCAGCCACTAATCCTCCACTTCAGCGGCCTCTTGATCCTTGTCTCCATCGCCTTAAGCCCCCAGTCCTCTGAACAACGGCAGCAAGTACAAGACTGACATCCACAAACACCACAACTTCCATACAATCTCGTCAGTTCTCACTCCCCGTTGAAGTATTGTCAATGAAGCCATAACGCAGCCAAGGGAGACTGACGCCAACCAGACCCAAGGATTCGCTACATGCCAGAACGCCGGGCATACGAAGGACCAGGCAACGACCAATATTGCGAGAGACCATCGCGAACAAGTCTCGCCATAAAGCAGTGGCAAAGTTGCCCGGTCCCTGGCGCTGTCACCCTCGACGTCCGGGAAATCCTGCGCATGGACTGTTGTGGTGATAACGGCAGCTAACAGTGCTAACCACGTGCCCAAATGCGGAGGCATCATTGGTTTGGCGTGCCCGTTCAGAATTCCATCTCCACTGTCCTGACCAAGAAGAACCGAGACGCCTCCCCAGCCAAAACAGCTCAGCCCAGCAGCATTGAGGGCGTTGCGTTGCAAGGGACCAACGGAGCTGCCGCCGAGGTCATTGTAAAGCCAGATGAACGCCATGAGAGCTGTACTGGGCTCGAAACTCTCAAGTACGAGACTCATCGCCATTGCCAGCGGCACGCATAAGCGCAGCAGACCATCTGCCTCGTTTGCCGTTAGCCGACCGGCCGGGATAGGCCGCCAAGGCTTGTTGATCGCATCCTCCACCACGGAATCCGGCAAGCGCTGATTGGAGATGTTCTCGACGAGGAGGTGGAGCCAGATCCAGGACAGCGCCTGTGGCAGTCGCCAAGCTACCTGTTGCAGTGTTGTCGTGGTTTGTCCGATTTGCGAAAAGACGAACGCAAGTATGAACACAGTCTGGGGGAAGATGACTGTCTTGAAGTCTGACTTGGTGAACAAGAATGCCGTCTTCAGATGATAGAAGATCGTGCGTTTCGGTTGCTCAAGCACCTAAGAACCGGAAAACGTCAGTCGAACAGGATCAATGGTAACACCGGCACAACTTGCAATACAGAAGAGCTTTACCTGCGTGAGATCTGCCATTTTGGGAGCCATTGGAGGAAAATTGATGTTTATGGAATGAGACTATCCTTCAAATTTACTAGCAGGAACTGCTCATCGAGGTGCAAAAGCAATGTAGTACAGAATCATGCGGGGAGTTTTATTTTGTGACCTGAGAGCAAATTTGCAGGCCAGAACAATGACCCGCAAGAGCCGCAAAAACTGACCTGATCTTGTGCGGTGAGAGTCTTGGAATATCACTTATCATTTCAAGTTGGTGACCTGCCTCTGCAAAGCTAACCACCAACAACAACATCCGGCAGGACTGTTTTGCTGCAAAGGTACCGATGCCCACGCGGCCAAATTGGCTCTACACGCCGGGGAAAGATCGCTTTACATGGGTCCTGGTATCTCACCTTTCACAGCCTCTGACCTGAACCTACCCATGCTCGAGCCATGCCCAGAGACTTGACTGTGTGTGATTGTCGCTGCTGGACAATCAGGCAATGTGGGACCGGACTACTGCGCACGTTGCCTCGCAAATGGAGAAAGTGGATTGTCTTGGGGTTGACGTGAGGACGGACCAGCAGGCATAATCCACAATTATCAATAACTTTCCAGACTCGCGCAATTGTGGACTTCGTCCGTACCTGGTCATGGCCCCGAAAGGTCTCCATAATTTTGTGCAGACCGGGTTTGGATAGGTTGTCACTTTGCATAATTGTTGCCTAGCATCCGCCGAGAGAAATGCACTTGAAGGATACAGGGCTGCAGGATTGCGATGGGAGGGTCTAAGTCGACCCACTTCTTGTCAAGTCAATACCTCGGTGTGTGCCTAGCAGACCGGCTGACCACCACCGATGGCCTAGGGCTGGCGCGAAGGATGCGTGCCTGGGCTCGGCTCTTATCCTAGAATCCGTGATCGTGGCTTGGAGACATCCAATTCGAAACTCATTGGCAGTCTACGCGTCAAAGAAGCATTGGGAGTATGGAAATGGCAAATACCGAGAGTTACACTACAGATGGCCCAGTGTTGGGAGCCAGCCAATGGATGAGAGGCCTCAAGCGCTGTGGTCTCCCACGTCAGCGCCCGTGCACGTGTGCTGGCGTTTTAAAGTTCATCATCCGCTTTATGAAAGCCAAACGCGGCCAGCAAAATAATCAGCATCGGCAACTCAACAGCTCTCTCTTTTTTTGTCGCTCCGACAGCAGCACCTAAGATGGTTCCTCACGCTGCTTCTGCGACAGTATTCATCTTGACAGCAGCTGGACTCGCCGTGTCCATCATTGGTCAGGCGGCACAGATTCACCAGCACAAAAGTGTACTAAAATACATTATTCTCGTTGGGTGTTTATTGGGAGAATATGTCAGTGGACCCGCGTAGCTATGTGAGCAAACACAATATCGGACAAGAGAACTAATAGAAGATCACTTATAGGTGCTGCTCGTGTTGTCATATCGGGTAGCTTTCCACCCACTCGCAAGATATCCGGGGCCACTCTTGGCAGCCTGTACAGACTGGTATACGGTGTACTGGATTGCGGACGGTAGCCGTCACCTGGAACTGCACAAACAACACAAGAAGCATGGTAAGATGATCATGAATTCCCGCGTACAAGAGGTCGGAGAAATACAGTGGTGCTGATTCCCCACAAGGCAAATTCGTTCGCTTTGGACCAAATCGACTTTCCATCAACTCTCCTACAGCATCGCGAGATTTGCATGATGTCAAAGGAAATACTTTCAAGTCAAATGCATACAGCTCCTTCAAACGGTTCTTTGGCGCAGAGATGTCACTCACCACGGTTGACCACAAGGCCCATGCCTTCAGACGCCGGGTCAACGCTTCGGCGTTGACGACAACCGCAGTGAAGGGCCTGGAAAACCGCGTGACACCTCATGTCGACTACTTGATTCAGAAACTTGACCAAACAGTCCCAAGATATGGCAATGCACTTGAAGACACAGACCCGGACTGGAGCGATGGTCACAACATGGGGGAGCGTATTGCGTTCTGCATCGCTGATGTGATGGGCGACGTGACTTTCAGTCAACACTTCAACACTCAGCGGCAAGGGGAGAATCGTCACTACGTCCACGATCTTCCGAAAGGCGTGGCAGGCATTCATCTCGTCGGACACATGCAGTCATTGTTCTTCTGCAATTTACACCGGCTGATCTTCAAAGAACTCATCGTCGGCATTGGTAGTCTCATGGCGCTCAGCCGCTCATTTGCACACAAGCGACTCGAAGAAAGGGCAGAAGGCGTTGTTCGCTCGGACATCTGGCAGGCGCTCCTGGAGTCGAGTGACCCTAAGACCGGCAGGGGCTTCACTGACGACGAGCTCGTATCGGAGGCTAGTCTCTTCATCATGTGAGTATTTTTGTCCTGCCATCCCTATAACTCTGTTTGCTCGAGAACTACCGTCTCTCTATCGAGGTGGATGCTGATGTGCATTTTCGGACAGCGGCGGCACGGACGGAATGATCACCACTACCACCGGGACCCTCTTCTATCTGGCCCACAACCCCCATGCGCTGAAGAGACTTACGACCGAATTACGGGAAAATTTCAAGGTCACTGATGCTGAGGATGGCAAATGCCCAATTAAATTTGCCAGCCCGCAACTCCAAAGCGTCACGTATCTGTTTGCTTGCATCGATGAATCGATGCGTCTCAGTCCGCCAGTACCAAGCATTCTGCCACGTCGAGTCGGTCCTGGTGGTATGATTGTGGACGGAGAGGTCTTCCCTGAAGGCACAGATCTCGGAATACCACACTACAGCATGCACCGCAACGAGGAGATCTTCCCAGACCCCCTTGTCTACAGGCCAGAGCGATGGATGAATAGCACAAATGGTGATTCAGAGAAGAACGAGGGCGATGAAGGTCGAGGTTTGATAGCCGGTGTCGGTCAAACCCTAGGCTTCACACCCTTTGGTGCTGGGCGAAGCTCGTGTATCGGCAAACACATGGCTTACCAAGAAGTTTCATATATCATAGCCCGCTTGCTTTGGCAATTCGATATGAGGATGGACGCCAGCAACCCTGTCGGAGAGGGTACAGGAACCGGGGTTGAGGGCAGGGAGAGGAAAGATGAGTTCCAACTGTTCTGCCGTTTTGTCAGCGAGCAACAGGGACCCATGCTTCAGTTCAAGCGAAGGAAGGACATGTAAAGCGTTATCACTGTCTCAAGGAGTACACATAGCTTAGCTACTAGAGTTCATGAATATCTACGAGACTTGAATAAGTGTGAGGCCCTAGTTCAACGAGAGTAAGCTGACTGGAGCAGGTCGATGCACGTAATCATCCATGGTCGAAATACCTGATGATGAGTCGGCTACAGGTGCCGCATTGCCTAATGTTGTGATTTGAAAGCCTCTGGTCGGCCTAGTAGTTCCAATCACGGCAAAATAAATAACCCAATACATTTCATCCGAGAGACACTCGGCCTCCTCGTGGACAGACTACATGTGTACACCGGTGAGCCAGACCAGACCTTTCGTCCTGCAGCTCCACAGGTTCAGACGACTAAACACTTGGGAAGCATTGGCTTGAGTATTAAAGGAGAAGAAAATTCTTGAAATCAAAGTGCCCTCTTCGACTTGAGCGCGTAACTTGCGCGTCTCCGTCTCCGCCTAACTTGCATGCAATTGAATAGCAATTCACAGATCGATGTGATCAGGTAGCGGAAGTGGATCTGCGTAGCAACCTCGGAATTAAATTTCCCTCATGGACTTCCCAATCACAAATCTTAAAGACTGATTATATACTGCGAATTTTTTAGGGGTAGAAGACAACAACGTTTTCAAAGAGATCAACTTCTTTGTACGCCTTCTGGTGTTGAAACGGCCCGGCCGTATTGAGTTGTCAGACGATGTTGATCATCGTCCGTCTCATCAGAAACCCGCATCCACTCGTCACGGTGATTTGGATGAACGCTCATCTCGACCTGGTTGGTGACGTTGATCCCAACGCCTGAAAGCGGCACGCTTCCACGGCCCCCAGTGATGTTCACTATATTTTTCGAATTGTCAAAGCGGTAACCGTAACCAGAGTTGCTTGCATCAGTGCTACCATGATTCTCATCGTGCCGCAGATGACGCCACAGTGGGCGATATGTTGGCATAGATGCTGCTAAAATGCCAATCATGAGTTCAGCAGTAGACAGAAGCCCGGCCGGGATGTTATCCCCTGAAACCACACGCGTCAGCCCCGAAACAAGACCAAATCCAATAATGATGGGTAACAGGAGACTGGTGCAACTTACAACTCCCATCGGCGGTGGTGCCAACCTTCTCTGCGTAAGCCAATCTGACAATGCTCACAATACAGGCACTGTGAGCGGGAAGCATTCGTTAGCAATGATCTGATCAGGCTTGACATTTGCCAACCTTGCCTAAGCATCCCGAAGGGTGACGTACCTGCTGCCCATGCAGAAAGTCAAAATGATCTGCCACTTTTTCGATCTGGATGTTTGCAGTCGCCAAACCAAAGGTATCGGCATCAGCAGAATCGTGAAGTCTGTGGCTATGTTGAGGGCACCAGCGGCCAACACGACAGCTCCGTAATTGATACAGGTTCCACCCGCGATTGTTATGTCCCAACTATATTCGATCGGTGTACATTGGAAGATGCCCGCGAAGGAAAACGCGATGGCCCAGCACATCATGAATGTACCGACCATCCAGAGGCAATATCGAAAGCGTTGGGATATAAAGATCTCGCCGTACATCGTCAGGATGCTGATCTTGATCAAAGCCATGGCGAAACAGTACGTGTTCTCGTCTGCAATGTTGAGCTGTCACCCGAAACAAGTCAGAGAACGTTTGTATGGAAGAGGGCGATACAAGGTGCAATGGTTTCACAAGAAATCCTTTAGACTTACAATTTGCAACATGCGAGCATCCGTTATGTATATGATGTGACGTCCGCCCCCATATTTGGTTGTCAAGGCAAAGCAAATATCGAACACCGCGAAGAAGACCTGGAGTGCGAAGTCAGTGGCGAATTGTCAGTATCGGTGTACAGAAACATACCCAACCTATGAGCAGCAACCAGTCACTTGTTTGGACCTTTATCCGGCCGTGAATGAGCTTTCGCGACCAGAGACGCATCAGGATGAAAACGATGGACGCGACGCCGCATATCGCACAACATGCTATGATATCTGGGACCAGAGAATCATCTGGATGTGCCGTCATGTAGGCTATTTCCTCGGCGGTCGGTATTTTCGACATCGTGATAGTGGTCGCTGTGCCGCTTCTGTACCGCAAGTTAAGCCTCGACTTGATGGGATCGTGGGTGTTACCGACCAGATTCGCGATATGCAGTTGGTTCGGGGACTTGGCGGGTACTCAGAATCGCATGACTCGATCTGCGTTGAAGATGAAGTTCGTCAATCGAAGTTTGTGGAGGATGTGCCGCAGAACCCGCCGCAGTACCCGCCGCAGTACCCGCCCCAGTGGTCTACGGAGTGGCCTAGACGTCGTGGGAGAGCCTGGAAACGCATCCGGTCTCCACCACGTTCATAAATAGTATTGTTACCGAGGTTAGGACCGAGCTTCCTTTTGAGATATGATCCTTCACCGGTGGTAAGATTTGAGACTCCTGAAGGATGCATTGTGCATTTACTCCGCCGCTGCCTGTCGGATAGACAATACAAGACGATTGACTCGTCAGATCTGCGCATAGCACGCACTGTGCAAGGGATCCACTTGGACTACGGAAAGGTTTAGCGGCCGTGATATTGTATCCGCCCCCAGAGGGCATGCTTCTACACTACATGCTCTGGCCGGTTTGTGTGACATCCGCGGCTAATAAATTGTCGTCCGATGGATTGTGGAGAGAACTCCTGACGGCCCTGGAGACTGCCTTAAGCAGCCAACTAGCTTTGTGGTCCAGATCGTGCTACTGATGGGTCCCATTGTTTATTAATCCTCAAACATGAACTTAGTTCGACTGTAACATTCGGATGGGCGACTTTCGACCTCGGCGTTGTGCGGAACAGGCAGGTTGCACTTCTCATCACATCGGACATACGGGCATGTAGCTGGAGTGGTTGGGGTTCCACCAGGTCAGACGACATCAGGGGTGTGTTTAGAACGAGACCGACTCAAGAACCAGGCACAAGATTCGCAAGCTTACGGACTTGGTCCCGTGCTGCGAAGATGTGGATATCACCACCTGCAGTCAGTCAGTGTGCTGCAGTCAATCCCTCAGTTGACCTTGTGTTATGCAAGAAAGGTCTCACTCATATGATTTTACCAATATCGGTTTCACAAAGACCAGGAATGAAAATTCCGGGTCCACTTGACATGCAGGCTCCAAGCCTGGATCTCTCGGAACACGAACTTACCAACACTTTGCCAAGGGGACCACGGGGTGCATGCTCTGTTGCGGACAGTTCCGTCTCGTGAAACTCTTGACCGTTATAATACCCAAGTAGCAAGGGTTGAGTGGTGGCGTGTTGCCTCTCGGAAAGTAAAGACACCAGTACGGACCACTCCAACAGCGGACCTGACTGCATTCGTAGTCCTCGGGCTTGGAGCCGGTCGTCTTTGCCCTTACTCCTGGATTCGAAGTCTCAACACGATTGGCAGCCATCCTTCATACACCTTCAATATGTCGACAAATAGCTCCTCACGCCCGCTGGGCAATTTGGAAATCTTCTTCAAAAAACTTGCCGACCTTGGAGCACCTCTCGAACGGGAGCACTGGGCTGTCCATCTTGCTCTGGGCTTGCGAGTGTCAGGGACTGTCGAGCTTTTGCCCTATATCCAAAGAACTTGGCAAGAAGTCCGTCGTCAGTATCCGGCTATTGGCTCAATCATCTGCCCTGCTCAAGAACAGGCGAGTCAGGAGCAGCCCGAAGCCCCTGCGCGAGAGATTTTAGCGATTCCCACCTTCGACGCCGCGCGCTGGACCAAGGATACTTTTTTTGTGCATGAAACGCAAGCGAATGCAGAGAGTCTGTTTTCTTTTCTCCGGCCAACACCAACTGCCACCTGTCACTGGTTACCCCGGTCATCCCAAGTCGTCATCCGCTCTTCGCATTGGCGTCTCGATGGTATCGGGATGACCAGACTAGGCCACGTCTTTTTGACCAACCTGGCCGAGATTCTTCGCACAAAGCTGGAGGATGCTCCGCTTCATCCCACGGCAGATTTGCCCTCTAGCCAGTCCCTACCACCCAACCTTGAGAGCGTGGCTCGTATTTGGAGACAAAAACAGGGCACAGAGGCGGAAAAGTCGCAGGACGAGAAGGACACACACGCTCTTCGACTCGAAGCCGGCGCTGACGCTCTAGTTGGCGAGTTCCTCCGTGGTGTACCGAGCATTGGTCTACCGACTCGGCCCAACTCCGAGACAGCACATCCAGGCGCCAGTGCTCGCGTTGAAACGCGACTCAACGTCTCGCAGACAGCGAAGATTGCGGAGGCCCGTCGAGCAAAGAAGATCAGCTTCACAGGCGCGGTACACGCCGCCATCGTGCGTGTCACTGCGGAGTTTCCCCAACACGCCCTCGCCAAATCCTATGCTGCATTCTTCCCCGTGGATCTTCGTCAGTCGATTATAGGAGCAGGGGCCGCCCCAGAGGACCAGTTGACGTTTGGTCTCTATTTCTCTGGGCTGCCTATTTGCGTCCAAAGAGTAATCCCGGGCGAAGATGGCAAGGCAAAGACGTTTGAGGAGGTCGCTCATGAGATGACTTCTGTTTACACCAGAGACTTGACCGCTTTTTGGAAGGCACCTGATGGGACGCAAGTCAGCTTGATGGAGCTAGCCGAGCCATATCTGCAAAGGACGACTGTGCTCTTCAATACTCCAGCCCCCGAGGGCCTTCCATCGATACAGGCGCCGGACTTGAGCGGGCTTGGAAAGGTCGAGACCTATTTGAACAGAGAGTACAAGTCCCCCTCGGATCCCCTGGCCCCTAAGGTTGAGGTATCTGATGTGTCGATTGGCACGGACAGGCTTGATAGATGTGTACAATTCCACGTTTGGAGCTGGAGGGATGAACTACGGCTGGGTGCCTCTTTTAACCAGAGTTTCTATGAGAAGTCCTTTGTAGAAGAATTGTTGGGTAAGATTGTGGAGGAACTTTTCAGAGGGTTGGAAATACAGGATCAACTCTGAGGCTCTGCTAGGTTGAGGTCACATAAATCGATGTGAGGATCAGTGTTACAGCACTTTTGTCACAATGTGTCACAATGACTCATCGCTAATCGCAGCCTGCAGGACATCGGCGCTCGGGGCTCATTCTGCCTTGCCGGGACGGGCCTGGCTTCGGGGTTGCAAACCGTCAACAGCAGCATGCTTTAATTCACACGATATAACCCAAGCGATAACCTTTTTACGCACGTATGGCCAATGAAAGGATGAAGATAAGCAGGCTCATTTATGTTTCGTGTTACGGCTGGCTCAATTGGCTCGGTTGTCTCACTGACTCACTGGAGGATCATCTATCAGTCATTCGCGCCCTAGGCTTGAATGATGGTCCGTCTTACATGCAGCTGCCTGCCGATTGCTTATATGCTTCACGCTTAGAAGCTCGCCCTCTCCTTGGGTTTTAGGTTTCTGCACTCTCAAAGAAGCTTTACATTTGCCCCGGCACTCCTCCTCACGTACCCTCAAACTATCTTCTGTGTTGTATCCAAGTATTCGGCCCCGTTTTCCGCAGAGGCAGCAACCATGCCGGATTCCTACGACGTTGCAATGTTCCAAGCAGCCCTCGAGAAGAAGACGCATCTCCTTCCGAGAGGGAATCAGTCCGCAACGAGCAAGAGCCAGGCAACGAGCAAGGCCGCGATGGGCTCGGAGGTGACATTAGTGGAAGCCGACTCTAGTTCGCAGCTCCAGAAGGAGCCATGTGAGTAATTGCTGCCACAAGTCATGGTCAAATGCGTTCTTCGCTAATAAGAGGTGCAGTATCGAAATCCTCTGGGTCAAAGAATTGAAGGACAAAAAAAGAAAAGAAAGCCACCAGGGCATCATTGAGGGTTTTGGATCATGCTACGCTCGAAATAGGCCGCAAATGTTGTTAGACAAATTCCCGGGTTTTGCCTGCATGCATGACGGCGGGTTCTCGAGAAATCAATACAAAGTATGCTGTGAACAAGTTCAAATTTCTGGTGTCAAAGACAATGCAACACCTCCAGATGTCACAGATCACAATTCAATCATGAACGAGTTGAACGTGATACATCATCTGACCTGCACTCTTGCGCAACTTGACACTCAAATCCCATAGTTCAACCATGAAACAAGACAATTTACTTGGCGTGAGCCGCGGTATTCCTATGCCTTCTCATTCTTCATTTCGCCTCATCCTGAGAAGCAAAAGGAGGCTAGTATCTGACCCGTTGACAGGAGCCTCCAATCATGGAGGAGGCAGACCTTTTTCGTATTGCTTTACCCCATGCGGAATCGGCACGATAGCACTCTTTGTCCAAATATGGATCACGTCTTTCCAATCCAGACCCTCCACACAGCCAGCCTTGACCGCCACCACGGCTCCCGCCGTCCCATCAGGCCGGCGGGAGTTTTGATAGAGCCGCACCCCACACTTTGGGCAGAAGTAGCAGTGCATCGTGTTTCCGCTGTCGGTTGGGTGGGTGAAAAGCTGCAGCTTGTCTTTAGCCTCTGGCGACAAGTTGGACACAAAGGCCTCGGTAGGATAGAAGGCTGAAGATCCAAAGGCGGACGCTGATTGTTTTTGGCATGCGGTACAGTGGCAACATGCTACGCGGAGGGGCTGTTTCGACGGCGTCCGGAAGGAGATGTAGCTGCATTGACAGGACACTAGGAGTCCTTGGTCTGGTGGCGTTGTGTGTGACATCGTAGAGAATTGATTGGGACTGATTGAGGACGGTGGATGCACAGAAAATTCCGGATGATCTATCAAGAATTTGTGCAATCTTTGGGATATCCAGCCATATCTCTGGTGAGCACTTTTTAAGGGGCAGCCTGACTGCTTTTGCAGCCCTCTTCATTCACTTTTGCTGCTAGACATCTTCGGCACTTGGGTTTAACGCGAGGCCACCGACGTGGAGCCGATGACAAATACCGAAGCCTGGGGCCGGCTTCATGCCCCGGAGCATGTAACGGGATCGCATATCAGCGTGCCTTGCTGGGCTTTGTCTGAAGTGGTATCGATAACATTGGTAGACTCGAGAATTCATATCGCTGATACTAGTATCGGATTGTAACCCGAGATTTGAACTATTTGCCTCATATTTTGCTCGCACACACAATGGAATTCATCTGTGCTTATGTAGCCGTTTGGACTTGGCCATGCTACTTGTTTCCCATTTCGTCAATGAAGGTACAACGGGGACAATTGGTGAATTCTGTCTTTCAGATGTCTGCCAATGGTCGCCGGTGGCCCTCTGCAGCGCTTCACATTACCAGGCTTGTATGGCTGATCCTGTGCGGATATCATTACACCCACATGTGCCTGGTTCTCGTTATACAGAACTTTGGTTCCAAGCCCCTTGTGGGAGAGTATCACCTCATGAGACCGCAAATGCCTGGAATTTCCGTTGCTACTTTAGCAGCGTCCTGGGTTCCCCGCTGCTGAAAGCAATGGACAATCTTTGAAGCGATTGAGGTGTGGCTTTCAATTGCAGTGTATTCGTTAGTTGGAGTCTCATGAAATGGACATGGAGCCCTAGCAGGTTATTATGGGTCTAGATATCAACCGCTGAGGAGCTTTTGGACCGGAAAGACTGAGCCTGAAATTTGTCAACTGCTCCGGCTGTGTTTATACCCCCCTCCCCAAGCTCAATGCCTTTCCCAGGAGAAAGGTTTTGGATGAACACACATACACGCGCGTGCATTTTGTTTGATCTGATAAATAGGGCTAGGGAGTCAAGGGTCCTCGAGGTTATGAAGGCTGACCGTTTGCATTATCGTTGGCATAGGTTCGCGCCAGTTGGCCGCGTTTGCCGAAAGTCAGCTTCGAATCCTGGTCTCTAGTATGTGAGCACTAGACATACAGTCACTCGAGTGCTCTGTTGGCATTGACAAACGGACCACAATGTCTGACCATCACCACACAGATACAGACCAGTGTACGGTATGTTTGGGCACGGTGGAGCCTGTCCAGTTCTGGCTTCGTCCCAAGAATGATTCTCAGTGATGGACACCTTCACTTATTTCCTTCACCCGAGTATCAATCGTGGTAAATCACTTCGTCCCTGCGAACACCTATTTAAACCCTCGACAGTCAGACTTTTCAGGAGCCCACAGCTCATCTTGACCAACTCTTCAACCAACAAAAAAATTCATCATCTCACAGCAAAGTACACATACTACGACCACCATGAGACTGCACACAAACCTCGTTCTCCTTGGCCTTGGCCTTGTCGGATCTGCTCTTGCCACGAGCTACTGCGTATGTGTCTCCTGCCATATTTCGTGTTTCAACATGCCAAGCTGGAAATCAATGATTAAGAGGGATCGCACTAACAAACGAGTGCAGTGCATTCCGAATTGTCGTATTTGTCTCCAGAAGTCGAAGTGCGGCCTCGGTTGGGGCGATTGCACCGATTCGATTGTAGGTCTTTCCATCGCCAATGTACATCAAGACACGCATGCGACGTCAATCTTGTGCTTCAAAACACTATAAAAAGGTGCGGCATGTCACTAATACTGTCGATAATAGTTCAGCACCTGTTGTGCCGACGACAAGAAGCTCAAGACCTTCATGCCCGAGGAGGACTACCTTGCGGCCATTGCGTAAGCATGGGAACTAGATCCAATCTACTCCAGAGAGACAGGATTTGGAATGATGTTGTGGAAGGCCTGAGGTGGTCTCACATGCTTGAGCGGAGCGAAAGGCACAATTGCTGGGGCTGAGTTACGGTCTGGGTACAGCGCAACCAATACACACTCTGGTCAACCCAACTCAAACGTTCTATTTTACTCGCTGGTGATTTGTCAAGTCGGCTTTTGCATATTAGTAACAGGTTACCTTGTTCCTAGGACAACATCTACTGGCCATATTTGACTCTCTGACAGTGGAGAACAGCCCTACGATTGAGCAGCTTACAACCCGGCTGTTGCGTAAGGGCTTTATCCGAGATGAAAAATCCGTGACTGTTTTCTATATGTATACTGAGCAGAATCGTCTAGGAAAGAAAGATCATCACGGCTCGAAAAGTATCATTAAGGTCTATACATTCATGTCTGCTGATCTGCATGGCATCTTGAGAGCTAGTAGGCACCATATCAGTGCGTTGACCGCTGACTATGGCCCCTAAAGATTCAAAATGTATGTACATAGATCGACATCAGAGGTGTTATACTTCATACAGCTCAGGTACCACACCCAGGCCACAAGATTCGATTAGTGAGCATGGTGCTCAGTGATTAACGGCACTGAGCTTGGCACGCCTCATCTCCGAGGAGGGAGTGACCGTGGAATTGGAAGCGACTGCAGGGTCAGGATCGTGCACCCACTCGTCACCAATGTCCGTCATCTTTCTCTCCAGCTTCCTCGTCATCTCCGTCACGACGCTCGCATACTCAGGCTCATTGAAGACGTTGAAGAGCTCGAAGGGATCCTCCTGGGTATCGAAAAGCTCCCACTGCTTTTCTTCGCCTCCAAGGGACGTGCCTGGAAGGCCAAAGCCTTCGTTATACCTGCGTTCAATGGTCAGTCGGGTGGGTAGAACAGTGTGTTCGGAAAGCCCGGCACATACCAGTAGATCAGTTTGTACCGTGCATCTCTCACGCCGTAGTGCGCATATGCGTTGTGAATCGGGTCTCGGTGCATCCAGTATCTGTGGTATGCCAGCTGGTCCCAGTCCTCGGGCGTTTCTCCTTGGAGAACCTTCCGGAACGACTTGCCCTGCATGTAGCTTGGCACCTGCAGTCCCGCGATATCCAGCATTGTTGCGGCAAAGTCAACGTTTTGTACAATATCCTTGATGACACTGCCTGCCTCGATCTCCGGAGGATAGCGTGCGACCAAAGGCATTTGGAAGGATTCTTCATAAATAAAGCGCTTGTCAAACCAACCGTGGTCACCGAGGAACATTCCTTGGTCCTGAGAAAATGAATCAGTAACCCAACCAAGATTACCATAGGGTATCCGAAACATACCGAAGTGTACATGACCAAAGTGTTATTTGTAAGGCCCTTCTCGTCGAGCCAATCCAGCATGCGCCCGACATTATCGTCGACAGATTGAACAACGCGCAGGTACCGTTGCATGTACCTCTGAAACTTGAAGTTGGCTAGTGCAGTTTGGTTCTCGAATTTGAAGACCTCGCCCGTGCTCGAATCAGTGAGGCGGAGCGCTTGCAGCGCCGTGGTGTTGCTCGGGTTCGGAACTTTTCGCTCGGTCGACACGCCAGGATAGAAGAGTTCTCCAACCTCGTGGCCGCCCTGGGGTTGGACAAGGCCCAGGTCGAAGTATGTCATATCATCAGCAACCCGCATCTCTGTCGCCGACGCGGCGTTGGCCCGGTTCTTGTAGTCGTCTGTGAATGTGTCCGGCAGCTGAATAGGATCCGTGTAGTAATCCGCATATCTTGGGTGCCACTCCCAGCTCCTGTGGGGAGCCTTTTGGTGATACATGAGGAAGAAGCTGGATCATGTCAGCCGCGAAACGCAATTGGAGAAGTGGTGTTGGGTACGAACGGCTGTGATTCGTTCCTCTGCTCGAGCCATTCAATGGCCTTGTCTGTCACAATGTCGACAGCATAGCCTTCGTACTGAGTCTCATTTCCATTGTCAATGAAGATAGGGTCCCAGTAGTTTCCTTGGCCCGGGACTACAGAGTAGTAGTCGAAGCCCGTAGGTTGATGATCCTCGCCTTCACCGAGATGCCACTTCCCGATGATCGCTGTCTGGTAGCCACCCATACGCATAGACTTTGCCACGTTGGGCATCTTGTTATTCAGCGTATCGTCCAGGGTGAAGACTCCATTGGCGTGGCTGTGCATGCCAGTCACTATGGCAGCACGACTGGGCGTGCAGATTGAGTTGGTGACATAGCAATGGTCGAAACGAGCCCCCTCGTTCGCAATGCGATCGATGTTGGGGGTGAGGTTGATGCCAGCCCCGTAAGCCGATATTGATTTGGCCTGTGTTCATACAAGTCAGCCCCGGTTGCCATCTCATGGACAAGAAAGGGTTCAATTTCCTGAACTGTCACTCACAGCATGGTCATCGGCCATCATAAAGATGATGTTCGGCATTGACGTGAGGGCGACCATCTTGAACGACAAGTGCTCACCAGCACCAGAGCACACAAGCAATTGTCAGAGGGTGCAGTGCATGCGCCTTGCAAATTTTTAGAAAAGCCTTTAGCCTTAGATATAGCCTGACATATGTTGCTTATATCCGATCCCCAGCATGGCCAACACTCTGGTGGGGAGCATCCGTCCCCACCGAAACTTGCCCACATCTCCGCATATTTCTCCGCGCTGGAATCAGGGAGAACTAGCTGCGCAACGGTCTGACGACATTTTCCCCGTTTCCTCTAGCGCCAACGAACGGAACGCTACGCTAGGAATCACATAGTCAAGTGGGGATTTTATCAATCTCCATAGGTTATGTGGATTTACAAACCATGTCGACTCACGTGGCCCCATTGCCAAGGCTCGAGAGGCTTATTGCTCGGCAGTTCGTCGGCCATAAATTTATTTGCGCGCGGGGGCGCATGGATAGTTCGCAGGTTTGTTCACTAAACGCTTGTAAACAAGACGATGTAGAAGGACGAAGATTTGAGACAAAGCATTAATACTAGCTCAAACCCCTGAAAATTTCCGCGATGGGTGTAAGCTGGAAATCTTGTCCATGGGAATTGACAGAATTAGTTGCGTGCTCCCAGGAAGCTTTTATAGCCAAACAGAATTCCGGGAATTTTAAAAGGAAAGCAGTAAGCAAATGAATGATTGTGGGTCCTGCTCACATATCACATAGCATCTTAAGCTTTTGCGATTGATCTCTCCTCTCCGTGTTGCTTTGCACTACTAGTAGCCAGTGTAGCCGTATGAGGATTTAGGGACATAACTATGCACTTCAGATTACTTTGGTGAATAGTGTGACAGGTCATACGCATTGAATTCATCGCAGTGGATGATTTGGCGACGTAGTTCTTGATGGCATGTTTCCGGACGAACCTCGGCCGCTCAAGCAGACAAGACCATTGCGTACATTACCAAGACCAGATCAAAGTAGATTGCAAGCTTCAATGTTGGAGACTCTTCGAGTGACAAACTCGTTGTCAGAGTCTGCGTAGGGGAATACAATAGCATTGTTTTAATTCTTTGTCCATCACTCGTCGACGGGAGAACAATGCTATTGTATTAAACTGTACAGAACTTCAAAGCTGATAGACAATTCGACGCTGGCGGTGAAGTATATAAACCTACCAGCTCGATCGTCTTGTCGCTCTAGTCTCTTCTCACCAAACGCCAAAACACACATTCCAGATCATCAATCTCTTCAACTCAGGGTAAGCTAAGTCAATTCTGAACAAGAAGAACCAAGTCACAACCAAACAATGTCGTCAGACCAGGAGGAACAGGAAGGTGAGAAGAAGTTGCCGGAGCCCAAAAGTCCGTGGGAACGGATGGTGGACTGCCAGACATGCAAGGGACGTCATTTCGGGCTCGGTGGTGCGGCTGGCATGCTTCTCGTTCGTCGAGATGAGACCAAGCCGAATCGCCCAGTCACACAGGTGATCCTGCAGCATCGATCTTACACTACCACCGCGGGAGGTACGTGGGGGCTCCCGGGAGGTGCCCTGGACGAAGGCGAGAACCCAGCCCAGGGCGCGCTTCGTGAGGCAGCCGAGGAGGCAGGTCTTCCGCAAGACTGTGCCGATGGGCTCGACCCCACAATCGTAATCTTGAGTGAGAAGGCGTTCCTTGACCACGGAGCCTGGAAGTACACTACTGTGACTGCCGAGGTGGTCAAGCCGTTCGAGCCAACCATTCCAAAAGAGGACACCGAGTCTCTGGAGGTGAAATGGGTTGCGATTCAGGACGTGGAAACGCTACCATTGCACCCTTCATTCGGGCAGGCATGGCCAGAGCTGAAGTCTGTTCTCGAGGCCATGGCTGGTGCCTCAACAAAGTGAAGAGGTAAGTGCCAGTAGATTTTCATGTGATGGGAAATGGACCCGAGCAGCAGCGCAAGCTGCTTTCTGGCTAGTGGAATAGGACTACGGGCTACAGGTAGAGAGCAAAGACGCCTGTGCACGTCTCTTGGCATACAGATCAATTGCTGTATAGCCGAACAGGGAAACGTCTGCTGGGAGCAATGATTTCGAGGGATGGCGTTCTTAGCTTAGCACAGAAATAGACAATTGCTTTGACAAACTTGTGACCTTGTGACCCATAAACTCCACTGGAGGTATTTCTCGTGTTTATGCCCATCTAACATATGTAGTTCAAGGACTTTACTTTGCTCTGAATGCGGTATAAATACAGAGGTCTAAGCGTTTACCACTGTATGAAGCAACCGCCTACACATTGCTTAAGAAGCGTACGTACACGGATTAAAAACGAGACCACATAAATGGAGACGCATCGAACGCAAACGGACATCAGACTTGCTGTCTAGACGAAAGTCAGCAAGGCCGTTGCCGATCCCCAGCCTCGTCTCCACAGTATACACAGTGATTCGAGAACCCGCGCTAGCTTCAGATTGGTCATGTTGGATGTATATATCATCAGGTACACGCGGGGACATACTGGAATGCGGGAGGGCCCGAGCATAGTTGTCTCAAAATCTAAGACATTGTGGGGGAACCACGCTGTTTCCGTCGTGATTGTGTTCGCAGTAGTCGCGCATGCGTGATTTTGAGCTCACCAAAATGAATATAATTAATGTTCTATAAAAATGGCTACGATCATCTCCTTGTCAGCCACTTCATCTCGTTCACTCAAGCCTCTGCCTCACCTTGGAATTTTCCTATCAAGGTGCTTTATCTCCGACAAGACTCTGGTTTTTATTGCAGAGAGACATCATGCAGTTACTCAAGTCTTTCCTGGTGCTTGGGGCTGTGGGCCTGACGGCGGCTCAGAACAGTACGGCCCACGTCAACAGCACCCCTGTTGAGCCGCCCATTTTCAGAACACCCATTCCTATCCGTCCTCCTCCCACCAACACAACATTGCCTCCAAAGCATGGGTACCACAATGCGACCGTCGTTGTAGTCAAGTCATACACCATTTGGTGCCCCGAGCCGACGGTGATCGTTGTCAACCACCAATCGTACACCGCCACAGGGCCGACTATGCTCACCATCACAAACTGCCCTTGCACTATCACGACGGTAAGAATTTTCTCATCGCCTTCAGGAATGAAAGATGTTGCTCTCAGTCACATCGTTGCCGTCCATGTCTATGCCTGATGCCATGACGAAGTGTAGCTAACACACGCAACCACACTGACAGCCCGTGCAACCTCTACCGACACCGGCTCCCCCACCCGAGGTCCAGCCGACGCCGCCGTATCCCACTGTGGTCCCGGAGAGTCCCGCCCCTGTTCCAGTCAACCCTCCCCCGGTCATACCTCCGCCAGTTGCTCCTCCGCCAGTTGCTCCTCCGCCAGTTGCTCCTCCGCCAGTTGCTCCCCCGCCAGTTGTTCCCCCTCCGGTTGTTCCCCCTCCGGTTGTTCCCCCGCCAGTTGTTCCTCCTCCGGCTGTTCATCCTCCGGCTGTTCCTCCTCCGGCTGTTCCCCCTCCGGCTGTTCCCCCTCCGGCTGTTCCCCCTCCGGCTGTTCCTCCTCCGGCTGTTCATCCTCCGGCAGTTCCTCCTCCGGCTGTTCCTCCTCCGGCCGCCCCTATTCCGGCCGCCCCTATTCCGGCCCCTACGTCTGGTTCAGCACCGACGGGAATACCGGCGCCCGAGAGCTCGGCGGCACCTGTGCCCGCTCGGCCAACCTTCGTGCAGTCTGATGCGTCTGAGAGAAGCGTTGGAATATTGGCTGGTGCTATGATTGTTGTGCTCTCATTCTTCTTCACAGTTATGCTGTAAACAGATGACAGGGTCTTGGACTAGAAGTTCTGTTGCTTTCTTTGGGTCAGGTTTATGGGGCGCTATTTGACTTATGTCGCGGATATTAGTATCCACGACTTTTTAATGTCTAATTCTCATTCCATACTGTGGATAGTCCATTACGAGGGTCTGGATTCAAGATTTACAAATAATCATGTATGCAGTCGTCTATTATTGAAATGTCATTCTTTCCACCTCCAATCCAAGAATTGGATTAGACTACGCTCGGCCGGCGTGGGTAGGTTCTAATCCAGTCTTCAATTTCCGGGACCTTGGTGATGGTCAAGTTGGCCAGGCGAATTCAAACTTCATTGATCATTTCTGCAACCAACATCTGGTCCAATTCCGTTACAGTCTGGCTCCTTGTGTTGAAAGGTGAGGCTACATCTATGAACCCAGGCGTACCCTCGGACTGCTCGGCCGACAGCCCGAGCTTGGCTGGTTAGGTCCGTGGCCGAACTTTGCTGCTCCGAGGCCCGTGGCCAAATTCCATGTCCGAATGCCCAGCCGCAGGAGACTTGATCACGAACAGGAAAGAATCAAACAGTCCAAAATGGCAATAGATTAGGGAATTTTGTGTTGTACTAAAGTGTCTATTGAACGGCCTAGGTGGAGACATTTCTTTTCCACCAGTGCTGGGTAGATATCATCAGGGAAGACAGCATCAATAACGCCAAGATGTCGGTCCTCGGATGAAAATCAAGGGCGAGAAAGCAGTGCCCAGAATACAGATGACAAACCAAGGCGTTATGGTGAGTGGAATCAGGCCGTCTCCGAGACTAAGACCCGGATAAATATTGGCAAGGGCTCATAAAAGACCTCAACGCCTGCCCTTACAGCCGTGACTCTTGATGGCCATCACACAACTGAACTGAAATCAGCCCTTACGAATTATCGAGCTTTGCAAACAACACGATATCTACACGAGCACGGCTGGATCACCAGCTTTCTTTGGGCATACGATGGCTTTGAAAACATCTGTTTTAGTAGTTGGACTTGACTTTAACTGGACAAACGAGCATCGACCTGAGCTCGCTGGCCCAGCGACCGACGAAATAATCGCCGCCCTTGGGGAAGCTTTTGCTCAACTCGACAAGGTCCAGGGACTTTACTACAAGACCGAGCTTTTCACACCAACTTCCGAAGGCAAGGTTTCGGAGGACATTTACGAGCTCATCCGAAATGGCCCGCCGGCTGAAAGTGGATCAGGCAAAACGTGGGACGGGGTCCTGCTCGGGTTCGGGCTTCGATCAGATATCCCATTGACCCCGGCATTTGAGGATTTGGTGAACTACACCAAGGACAAAGTTCCTTCGGCTCGGTTGATGTTCTCAGGGATGGCTGACGACCAGCTCCCTTGTGTTCTGAGGCACTTTCCTCATCTCAAGAAGTAGTTGAGGAGTGGAACCGAAGAATGTGCTCGCTCTTCCTAAACCGTTCCGCAAGGAGGACCAGTCGGAGCTTGCCATGGTATTCAAAGCCACCCTGGGGTCTAAGAGACGAAATAATAGGTCCCAGGGTGAGGGTCGGTTTGACAAATCATCAAGACATGGATTTGCCTGGGCCACTCGTCCACACTAGGAGCGCCAAAACTGTTCAGACAGTGTACGGATTGACAACACACAGATGCGCAAATGTTGAGATAGTCCGAGGTCAGCAAAAGATGTGCAGGAGTGTGTTTGGATAAAATCTGTACAACATCTTTCGAGGTTACACATAATCATACCATTCTAGAGGAAAGGACATGCTAGCAGCCAAAGTTTATTGAATTATCAAACTTGGGCATCACTCCGAGTTAGTGGTGACATGTATCATGTTCAATCCGATCAGCCATGTCGGCTTCCACATAATATATGTGAGATTTGCTCACTAACCAAAGTTTGCGAGACGGTATTCAATCAATATTGAGAATCAGGAGGAACACAAGGTGCATAAATAGGGCGTCTACCCTTGAAGTGACGATCTGTGTTGTGATGCTGTCTCTGATTCACATCGCTAATGGACGACCATAGACGCCCGCATACTCTATGACAGGGCTTCTTCGAGGAATGTAACATTTCAGTTACACTTAGCATTCGATTCAAGACAGTGCCGCCCTAATGTTGCAAGGGTTCATTATCTACTAAAGTATCTACCTTAAACAATGCCAAAACTCCCCACCAACTATTCACATATCTACTCGCGTTTCTGAAGTGAAATCACGACACTGAATCGTCATGCAGTACTTAAACCCAAAACGCCCTTCCAAATCTCGACATCTTCCTCTAATTACACTACCATCAACATCAGCCAGGCTCGCCAACAGATTCATTCCTTCTGACCATAGTTGATCTATCGTCATCTACTATTTTACCATCGTCACACCAACCAAACCATCACAACGTGTGAGATCAAGTTCCCAGCCCACACGCAGGCCCGCATGGATGCCTCCAAGGCAATGAAGGCGGCCAAGACTGCGAAGCCTGCCGACCCTGCCTCCCTTCCACCACTGCAGGAGCACAAGACTTCTGGTCTTCGAGGCCAAGTCGAGGGTCTCGATTTCAGTGCTCGTCAGGCCATCTTGGAGAGCGAAGACCGTGTGGCGATTGCATATGGTAGTCTGGGAAGCCCTCTCATTCTGCAGGAGAAGGTCAACGTAGCTTTGCTACGTCACTGTACGTATCACATCTCCAATGGCTCAACGTCTGCACATTGGGCTTCTCAAACTAAACTGGCCTCGTTTTGATCCAACATAATCTAACCAAGACAAACCAGACATTCCCAAGATCGTCGAAGACTGCTACGCGACCTCAACTAAGTCCGACGACATGATTGTCCTACCCGACAATATGTGGCTAGTCACCGAGCGAGGCCTCAAGCACGTCATCCGCTGCATGCGTCAAGAGATGCAGCATGGAAGCTATAGCTGCAATAATTCCCACGGCGAGCAGAGTGGCCGCTGCATGATTCGGCCCCACTTGAACGTGGTCGACAGCATTCACGCCATGAACACTCTCCGAGCCTTTGGGCTCGACCGCGACGCGGAAATCCTGGGGCGGAAGGGTGGATCGATTGCGGTGGGTCTCAAGATCCGAGCGCAGAAGTGGACTGAAGGCCTTGGTGGCCTTGGTCGTTTCCTTGAGAAGATGGACCGCGATCTTTTGGAGGGCCAGGACAAGGAGCTTCTTTCTGAGGCGTGGGCTGTCTACAACGACCGGCGCTCTGGCAGCAGCAAACCCTCCATAGCGCTACAGAGCAGCGCTTGACACCGTCGGAAGAGCCTCTTCGAGAAAATGAAGTCTCTTGTACTTTCTCAGTGACTGCAAAGTACGGCATTGGCAGATGGCATGGCAAGCTCGGAGTACACATGGCTGTTGCATGTTTCTTGATGGAAAGATAGCCAGGCGGCCTAAATAGCAACCGAGACTCATTTTCATATAAAGACGTTTTGATGGAAAATTGAAGACCTCAATTGTTGAGAATACATTGTGACCTCCATAGGCCAGTCAGTCAAAGGGTTGTCTAAATATTGATGTAATACTCTCGACTTGAAACGACCATAAGGAGCCATGCACGGGGGGCCATTTGAAGCTCCTCTGAATACTGCTGTTGAAAGAACCCGTTTGAAGAGCAGAGAATTGTGAGACTAATCTCAGACGGGCCTCCACATTTCCTTACCGCTCACGCGCGGACTGCTCTTTGGCGTGGATGGAATCCGGTGATGAGTGCTCCATTTTGCTTCAAATTTTAACCAACTGCGATGGTGTAGCGGTAACATTCAACCCTTCCAAGGTTGAGCTCGGGGTTCGACTCCCCGTCGTAGTATCACTTTTTGGATGTTTCCTGATGTTCCTGTAGTGGAGAAAATCTTTTCTTTTGTCCCCCTTTGGCGCCCCCACCCCTATTCCTTAGATTCCATGGCGTATCTCGCAAGGGAGTACGTCCTTGTGAGAACAGAGGCATAGAATGTAGCACCCGTCATCGTCCGGCTCAACCGGAAATTCTGTACTACGGTGGGGACACGGGCGGACGTGCGGCTTATTGCTGTGCCGAGGCTAAACGCGTAGCACAGATTCGTGTTGCATTTTGCGTAATTTTTCCATCTCGAACAGTCTGCATCCTATCCTTCATCCAAGCTTGTTCAACGTGAAAGATGGGTTGCACAAGAAAGGGCAGTTGGTAGACTCGCAGCCACTGAGCGCGTTGCTTATCTTGTTGTGGGGCCGAGTCAACCGAGGTCTATCAGCGTCTGGGCATCCCTCGTCCCACAGTACCAGCCAATGGCGTAGCCCACGTATGCAAACATGCAAGTCAGCCAGATTTTCAGATTCACCTGCAAGATCGCCTCAGCGCTTTGCAGGACATCACAATGGGTCTCAGCTCGAAAAGAGCCGTCGCATCCTGACATTGACGTGTGTCGCTCCATGTCTCCGGCCGTGAGGTAACAAGAGCATCTCCGAAACCATGGAGTCGGCCCGGCTTGCTTAGTCTAACTCATGGTCCCTGTCCCGCTGCAAAGGACCGCCTTGCCTTACAGCCAGCTGATGGTGCCTGGTCTTGTCATACCCGACATGGGCCTCGCTGATTCGCTCCGTTTTGAGAACCAGAGCGACGGGAATCAATGCCTAAATATGATAGGCCTGGGGATGGTGGTACTGGCCTCCACAATGATGATGGGGCTGTCCCTGTCAGCTGGCCTCCCCTGACAATTCCCTCCCCTGGGTTCGGTGCCCAAGTCATGAGGGACTTTGGCGTAGGTCGTCGGTGAGGCATCCAGTCCACTGCTTTTCACCACAGCGTTCCGGCAGATACAGAGTCACTTATGAGCCAGCTGCAGCCGACGACGGTGTCGGATATTGAAGGAGGGAGCTTTTCGCCGCGTAGGTACACATTTGTCTAGCGTGTGCCAGACGCACCCAGAATGCGGCGCCTCGGCACACCTGCGGCTCAAGCGGCGCTGTCCGAGCTTAGACAGCCCAGGATGCGACTCTCCAAGATTATAGCTTTATGGGGCAAACGGGCCTATCCCTACTGGCCCCGGGTTCTCCGTATTTTCCCCAAGTTCTGTGGTGGGGGCAACCTGACTGGCAATGATGGGGCCCCAAACACGCGTGGATACCTTTCCCAGAGGGTATCCCATCCCACGGCCAGCAACTCGTGTTAACCGCGCAAATTGTAGGACACCGTTGCAGATACGATGCCGGGGCTACATGGATGTGGGTTTATGCGGGCGGATTCTCAGCAGTGAAGGGGCGGGTGGCGCCTGGCCGTGGGACATTCCCCCACGCGCGTCGATTGTAGATAATAGGAGCGTGTCTCGCCCACTTTTTCTTGGCCCTTGCTCAGTTTCTTTGGTCTCGACTTCCTGTTCTTCTTTCGTTGACTTGTTGACTTGTTGACTCTTTTCATTCACCACGTGGGTGTCGACAAGAAGCACACACATCCGCGACATGTCGTCTCAAAGCGACATCGAGGAGACCAAGGGGTCGCACCAGGCCGAACATGTCGACGTACCTGGCATCAAGGAGAAGGGTGTCGGCCACGGCGATGTGCTGGAAAACGCGGACGTGATGCATGATGCCTTCGACGGCGAGAACCGCGAGCACGAGATGGGCTTTGCGGAGGCCGTCAAGACGTATCCGTGGGCTTGTTTCTGGGCTTTCATCATGTGCTTCACCATTGTAGGTGCCGCCCTCGCCCTGCCAAGTGCCCAGTCTGATGCCCAGAAGGGGGGCTTGCATGTGCAAAGCTTGCGTGCGCGGGAAGAACCTTGGCTAACACGCTTGTTTTCTTGCAGGTTATGGAGTCCTTCGACATGTTCCTCAACGGCAACTTTGTCGCCCTTCCTGCCTTCAAGGAGAGGTACGGTGTTCCTGTCCCGGGATCCGATGTCAAGTCCATCGAGACCAAGTGGCAGAGTTCCCTTTTCCAAGCCGGTCAATGTGGTGCGTTTGTCGGGGTCCTCTTGGCTGGCCCCATCACCAACCGAATCGGCTACCGCTGGACTACTCTCTTGGCCCTGGTGATGATGAATGCTACCATCTTCATTTCCTTTTTCGTGAGTCATCCCGCGCTACTTAACTCCCTGGCCGTAGGATATATTGTCTGACATGCTCCTCCAACCAGGCCCAATCACTCGAAGTTCTCGTCATTGGGCAAGCCTTCGAAGGCGTTCCTTGGGGATTCTTCATTGCGAATTCTCCCGCCTACGCCAGTGAGATCGTCCCTTTGGCTCTCCGTAGTGCCTGCGCGGCGACGCTCCAGATGAGTTGGTCTATCGGTAGCATTATCGTCGGTGGTGCCACCTATGCCCTCAACCAGCGGAATGATGAATGGTCCTGGCGAATCCCTCTCGCATTGCAGTGGATCTTCCCAGTAAGCCCTAGACCTTCCTAGTAGTGAAGACAGCAAGTGTCTCCCAAAAGTTCCTACAGCTGACACGTACAGGCTCCCCTGATGATCCTCATATTCTTCGCGCCCGAGTCTCCATACTGGCTCATCCGCCACGGACGAAAGGACGAGGCCCTGCGCTCAATCAAGCGTCTTGGACGCCAATCCAAGATAAATGCCCAGAACGAGCTTGCCATGATTGAGCGAACCGTTGAGATTGAAGCCAGGACAGGCGGTGATCCCAAACTGATCGACCTTGTCAAGGGCACCGATCTGAGGCGGACAATAATTACTTGCTTGATCTACACGTCCCAGAACTTTGCTGGTAACCTGATTGCCAACCAGGCAACATTCTTCTTCGAACGTATGTTCTCATCTTCCTCCCACCCCTGATATGTCCAAACTTAGATGGCTGACCCTCAGCATAGAGGCCGGCATGTCGACCAACTTTTCTTTCCAGCTTGGCCTGATCAACTCGTGCCTCCAATTCGTCGCCAACGTTGGGTCCCTGTTCATCTCCGCCTGGTTCGGTCGCCGCACCATCTACCTCTGGGGCACAGGAGTGAACGTAACCTTCCTCATGCTCCTCGGCATCTGCGCATCGATCGCCCAGAACACCGGGACAAACTACGCCCAGGCTATCTTGGGCATCTTCATCTCGTTCGTCTACGCCGGCTCCCTGGGTCCCATCACCTACTCCATCATCTCCGAGACGTCGGCGGTGAGGCTGCGTGCCCTGAGCACGGGCGTCGGCCGCGGCGCCTACTACGTCACCGAGATCCCCATGATCTACCTCGCCTCGCAGCTGCTCAACCCGACGGGCTGGAACGTCGCGGGCAAGTGCGGCTTCGTCTGGGGCGGCACCGCCTGCGTGTGCTGGGTCATGGCCTTCTTCTTCCTGCCCGAGCTCAAGGACCGCTCGTACCGTGAGATCGATATCCTGTTCCACCGCAAGACCCCGGCCAGGAAGTTCAAGTCGACCGTCATCGATGTCCAGGACAACGAGTAAGGGGTTCAAGACCGTTCAAGATTTTATACATAAAGCGCTTCAGTGGAGGAGGTACTTGCATCAATGAGACCGAGACGATGATGGCACGAGACCCATGTGCTTCCCGGCAGCGCGTCAGCTGGGCCCGCAGGCGAGACGGGATGAGCTACAAAGAGCAAGCCACGAGACCACTTAGATAGACATTTGTGTTTTGAATATATTCTACTTCTTCATGATCTTAGATTCCTGAGCTTGATAGTAGAAATGTAGTGAAGGGCTTACATATGTCAAGACCCGGATTTCGATTTCATCTAGATTCTGTCCACACTTTGGTCATGCGACAATGTGACATGAAATTAGTCCTAAACTAACAAGTCTTGGTTGCCGGCCATTTAGGTTACTATAATGCCACAACCTCCGAGCACACAAAGAAGAAATGCCTATCTGCTAGAACCTGGTGCGCATTCCGTATACGGCATCAACGGACTCAAATGTCAATGTAGATTGAAATTGACAATGCTTCCCCCCTCAGTTGGTATGTAAAAGAGAATTGGAAGGGTTGAAAAGGTAGGACTGGCCTCGGAAGAGCGGCATGAATTTACTGTGACTTGGTATTTGATGTTCAAGCTTCAGTTGCGCTTTAATTGGATGCTGGTACCTCACTAAGAAAGGGTACTTCCTTCAAAAGCAGAACGTAGCATACAGTTGATGAGTCTAACTCTCTACCCAGGTATGCAATGGCTCTATCGGGTACACGGAGTCATCGTAGTCAAACCGCGGTTTTCATCTACAAATGATAGTCCCTTGGGTCAGTCACTTTAACGCCGCGCCTCTCCCAGACAGAATCGATGCTCATGTCGGCACTTCCGTCATCCTTCAAGTTGATAAAAGGCTCCGCATCTCCAGCCTTAGGATCTGGGTTCCTGAAAATGGTGTTTTTGGTCTGTCCACAGACTGTCAGTCAATCCCAAAAAGAGGAAGAAAAAGATGTCGGCGCTACTTCGTTGGGACTTACCAATCCCAGAGTCAAGTGGATGCCAGCCGGCCCAACCACAATCTCCTCGCTGGGCTGCCTGCCGTCGACCATCGCTTGGATGTTCTTCGCTACCGCCTGAGCCTGGGCGAACCCAGGACGGGCCGCCTTGTGAGCCCCGGAATCAGCGACATCTCCGAGGGCAAAGAGGTAAGGGTGCGCTTCGTCTTGGAACTGCAGCGTCGGCTTGACTCGGATGAATCCGTTCTTGGGGTTGATGAGCGAATCGTTCGAGGAAGGCGTCAGGTCCTTGAGGAACTGTGTGTTGGGGATCTGCCCGGTCGCCTGGACGACAAAGTCGGCTGTGAGGGTCCTTCCGTCCTGGAGGCTCACGGTGATGGGCTCCCCTGTCTCGCCGAGGGGATATCCTCCGGCCGGGATGTTGACCCGCGAGCCGCCCACAAACTTGACGCCTAGCTCTGCGAACCTCTCCTTGATCATGCTGCTCAGCTTCTCGTGGTATACCGGCATGATGTGGTCCCGCGAGTGGACCAGCGTGACCTCCTTGTCCGGGTAGATCTCCTTGAGGTCACACGCCATCTGGACGCCAACGGCGCCACCCCCGATAAGGATCACCGACTTTGAGTTCTTGATGCCTTGGTTGTACTTCTTGAGGTACTCCACCGCGGGTGCCTTCTCATCCGACGGCATGGAACCGGGCGCAGCGAGGCGCGTGCCCGTCGCGGCGACGAGATACTCAAATGACAGCTGCTTTGAGCCCTGCCATTCCCGGTCCAGAGTCAACTCCTTCGACTTGAGTGATACGACCTTGGCTTGCACGAATGCATGCAGGTCTTTATTTGGCGTTCCATTGAATAGCCCCGAATACGGGATGAATGCCTTGTGCTCGTAGTCAGGCAGGATGGCGAATCGTGGCTTGTCTCGTTAGCATTGACGTGTTCTACAGTGGGCCAGCGGGGAGCAATATTGTCCAAGTGCATGCGTAAAGCGATTGCGAAGGGTTGTGTCGATGCCGTCCGCAAAAGTTCGCGTTTGGGACTGTCAGACTCTGATTCTCCTTGGAGGCAGATGGTGGTCGCGTTTGAACTGCTTCGATCACGGAACGAACACGCGTAAAGGGATAGTGACTTAACTTACAAAAGCAAAGAGGTGGTTGAAATGGCTGTGAGGGTCGATAAGGAGTACCTGTAATGTTCTTAGTAATTTAGAACCTATCCGGGAATCTGATTGCACTCACACGATGCGTTGCAGGCAGTACGTTGGCGAGTTCCTTGGCTGCGTTCTATCTCGTCGTCCTTGTTAGTATGATGTTTCATTGTGTAGTGCACCAGTATGCATTGCGGGTTTGCACGCTGGCTTACAATCCCAACATATGATCCACCAATGACCACGACATTCCTCAGTCCGACAGCCATTTTCGTAGGAGATCTAGTATCGAGAAAGACTCCTAGCAATAATGATGCAACGATGCCGAGGGTCAGGAAGAGCAGTGATGTCTTAAATAGTCAAGCGGTCTGTCTCATAACGGATGCAGGGCCGATGTGCGGTGACTAGCGAGGACTGATCAGATTGATAAGATGACGGAAACCTGGGTTAAGCTATTCCATCCGCGCAATCCGAGTAGGCAAAATGGGTCCCAGGTGCTTAAAAGGGCTTGGAAAATGAGAAAAAAGGGGAGCCGGCCGTCACCTCGGGCCTCGGAGATCTCGCCGTTAAGACTTGTCCCGGAAAGGTGGAGGGCTGCGCACAGAGGCGCTGCTAACCCGGCCTCGGATTAAACTTTTTCGAAAACGCGCGCAAGTACGCGTAATACGGACGGATTTAAGCTGTTACTCATGCGTTTTGGTTTTCCGCATGTGCTACCCGACTCGGGCTGTCTATCATCCTGCTTATTCCTTGCATAATTGACTCCCCGTGCGACGTCGATCCGCAGCCAACCCTTTTGTCGGGGGTGAGCCGGAGGCGTTTCGCGTACACAGGACTACGCGAAATGCCTCCGGCGAGCGGGGGCCCCCCTTTTAGTCTTTGTAGGCTTACTAGAGTACTGGTAGTGGACAAATATCTCCTAGGGTCCCGATAGGGGCTTTCCACCTGGTATCATTTCTCACCTTTCTCCATAGCAGCAGACAGGTAGTCGGAGACGAGAACCAGGAGTCGAAAGATGTGAATTGTAATTCGGTTCTGTCGTAGTAGTCAATGCATCGTGCAACCGAACCACCTGACTCGCTGGACTTGAGCACCTGTAGCCTCGCCCGCCCCAGGCCTTTGAGCGACTGGTTTACACCCGACAAGTTGACCGCCCAAAAACGTTATGTTCTCTATGGTAGGTCTAAAATGACAAGTAAACAAACTTCAGATTGTTTGACTATCTGGCTCAAAGGCCCTTCTCCATTGCCGCTTCCAGCTTTCCTGCGTTAGTTATTCCTTCCCTGGCCCAATACATTCTTGCGGGCGGCTGATACTTTTCAAGTGACTCGAACGACTGTGACTTCACCGCCTATTTCTTCCAAGGCGAAGGCTTGAAGCCCTCCGCCCTCTGTGATTTCATCGTCTTCATCCAGATACGCCTCTGTAAGCTTCTCCCGCACCTCCTCGATGGCGGTCTTGAGACTGCGTGCGCCGAGGTTGGTGTTGTAGCTGGCCTCAGCGAGAGCGCGGCAGACGGCGCCCTCGCGCGGCAACCGCAATTGGACGTCTCCCAGGAGTTGTTCATCACTGTCTTCGGTGAGACGGACCGGCTCGCGCACCTGCTTGCACAGCTCCAACAGGAACCTTGCTTGTTTGTCAGGCAAATTGAATGTTGCTCATTTCTGTCAACAACTAAACAAGAAAGAACTCACTTATGCGCCACCACAGTCTGTTCCAAGACCGAGAATGGCAGGAAGAATATGAAGTCAGAGACGCGTCCTGTCAGTGGGGCCTATGTATACTTTATGTCAGAGGCGACCCCTCAAGGGGAATGGGAGTTTCTCTGTGACTCGGAGGTTGAAGGAACACTCGCCCCAAATTTCGATCGGAAGCCGTTCTTGATAATCTTAGATTTCCTTGGCCGCTTTGTCCTGGAGCTCCATGTGATCGCTGAATATCGCCTCTTTGTCGGCGCAGAAGTCCTGAATATCCCGGCCCATCGCGTTGGTAGCAAGAACGAAGATGGTCTGGGAACAGTCAACCGTGCTACGGTCTCTGCGGTCTTGGTACTCCCCTGTAGCTAATATTAGCCGCCAAGTGTTATACAAGATTGTGAAAGCTAATGTTCAAGTAGTGATTCATTACCGCTATCAAAAGGCAGTAGCAATGCCTGATGGATATCCGGGGTGGTCTTTTCAAACTCGCCGAAGAAGACAATAGATCGCTCCCCCGAATGACGCGCGAGGAAATTGTTGAGTGGGGAACCCTCGCTAGCACCATGGTAGGGCTTACGGGGACCAAATAGTTCAATCTCCTTGGTGAAGATGGTACAGTCGACGATTTCGAGCTCCAGCGAGAGGAGGCGCCCCAGGCGCCTGGCCAGCTCGGTCTTGCCATGGCCGCTGGGTCCAGCAAAAGCCAGTACAAGAGGCGTCTGACTGCTCCCTTTGGCGAGGTGCGTCAGGAACTTCTGGAGCAGGCGGCTAGACGCGAGGGATTGTCCAACCAGGAAGTACGGTATGCCGAGAAGAGGCTCAGCGTCCCGCCGCCTAGCGACCTGATTCTTCCGTCGAGAGGGTCGCTTCGTCTTGCTGGCTTTGGAGAGATAGTATTGCTGGGTGAGATTTATCGCTTGCAAGATTTTCTTTTTGACCTCTTCGGTGAACCAATCTGGATCTGGATCTTCACTTTCATCCGGAGAGTTTTTCTTCTGCTTCTTCCCGGAGAGCTCCTCGATTTGTGGCTTGTAGCATGCACGAGGAATCGTCTCGGGAGGTGCGCCGAGACCCAGAAGTATAGCCACCATCTGTGTTGTATCAGCCCCAATATTTTGGCTGTTGACAATCGCGAAAGCAAGGAGTGGAACTCCTGAAGGATGAACGGCATTGACATCGCCGCCATTAGCAGGCCAGAGTCGGACTATCGCCTCGTCATTCGTCGAGACGGGGTAGAATATGGAAGGGACACCCTCCACAGGGCGATTGAGCGCCTCCCTCAGATGTTGTTGGTCAAATCTTTTCAGATAATTAGAAACAACATGCGCGTTCCACCCGTGTTGCACTCCTCCCACAAGTGCTTGGAGATCGAGGCCCTCAGCAGTATTGACAAGTCCTTCTGAGGAGGGCTGTGGAATCTTCGGAAGTTTGAAGTCCCATTCTTTCTCGGTATCATTTTCGAGGGCGCACCATATTTGTGGACCCGGCATTTCGAGGACAACCCTGGTCTCGTCCGGCCCCTCCTCGGGAGGCACGGCGAAGCGGACGACTTTGCCCTTCTCAGCTGCGACGTCCCATGGCGGCGAACTGTCGCCAGGTAGCCCATCGCTGGACCCCACCTTCAGAGGACTCACTGATCCTAAGGGGCGGGAGTTCGACCATGTATTCTGATTTTTCCCAGACGGAACCGGAGGGGAGGCTACCTGACTTGCTACGCCAGGGGTTGGACCAACAGTGCCGGTGGATGGGCGAGTGACGGGACAGTATCGTGACAGCATGGCTAGATGAGCCTTGACGTTTTCGGGGTCGTTATGGTACTTCTGATCTCCAGTTAGTATGAGTCCCCGGACATGTGCTGCTGTAGGTACTTCTCACCTGGAGCAGGGCGATAGCCCGTTCCTCACTTATCTTGCAACTTTGCACAAGGCGGAGGACTACATCATTAGTAGCCATGCTGTTCCGTGTCCAACATTATCTTGAAGCTTTACCAACACTCGCATATCGAATTACACACCAGGTGATACCTTCGGCCCTTTAAAAGCTCTTCTCAGTCAGCACTCGGATGTTGGCCTCCGATTGACCACCAAAACGACCTACTATTTTGATTCCGAGGCTTTCAGGTATCTGGCTGTGCTCAAAAAAGGTGTTCCGCTGCCGAATAAGAAGGATTTTGACCGCAGCTGGCAACACTCCAGGGAAGAGACCCTTCGGTTGGTCCAGCATTTCAAATCGAGCCCATCGCACAGCGTCAAAAACACCGTCAGCCTTAACAGGGCGCGACAGCTAATCTTAGAGCTTACAAAGCCAATGGCGGATGTCTCACAGATGATCCGCGCTAATATGGCGCGTTGTGAGGATCAAAAGGCTGAACTGGAGAATCTACGCCTATCTGGAGAGGATTTGCGGCGACGGTTGAACCTTGAGAGGACACAATTCAGGGCTGTGCCTTTAACACTCCCCAGAACCGTCTGCAAGAATGAAAGCTGTATCGAGGTTCAGGACGATGGCACCGGCACCGGTACGGTTGTTACGAACTATAAGACACATTGCCACAAAGAATGCTATTTGAACAACGTGCAGATCGAACGCGTCGCTGACCCGGGTCTAATACATTGCTGGGCGATGGACGACGAAACTGGCACATGTAACGGCTGCAAGCATCATTGGATGGAACACATGCACGTCATAGTCGAGCTGGAGGAATACACTGCGACGATACTGGACCCTCAGATCGAGAAGCAGCTCACATCGCACGACGACGACACCACGCTCCGGACCACGGCGATCCACCAGATCAACAAGGAAGTCGAGGAGCACCAGGCCGAGCACGAGAAGATCCGTCAGACGGCCGTCGAGTTCGGTCTCTTCCTCAAGGAGCACTCCATCACCGCGTACAACGACGCAACCCTGGCGTACTTCGACATGCTCGTCAAGGACGAGGAGACCAAGATCCACGCCGCGAGAAAAAGCCATCTTTCGGCGCTTGGGAACGAGCGCCGCCTCATGAACCTCCAGGAAGACCGTCGCCGCCACGAGGAGCTCGTGAAGACGCTGACAGCTACCATGGGCCGTCGCGGAGGCGTAAGAGCGGTCATGGACCAGGCCGACGTCGACCGCAGGATCCAGGAGCTGTTCAGCCTGAAACAATTTGGACAACAGCTCCACGACGTCAAGAACATACTGGTCGCGGCCCACAATGCGACATATCGTGAGCGACCATATCGTGTCCGCGTGGGTGGAGGAGTCGGCATCCGTACTGGCTGGAGTACTGTGCGTGGCGTGGGGCCAACATTCAATAGGAACAGAAATGTACAATCTTCAAGGGCACCGTGGCAAGGAGGAGATGGGCTGTTCTCTGCGATCAAGTCTCTCGTCATCTCCTAAAGTTTTGTCTTTTCTGTTTTGTGTGTAGGTAGCAACATGTTGAAGAAGGGACTCTATGACAGGCTACGATTGAGTTATATCCCTGTTTCCTCGCCAACGGTTCAGAAATAAAGGAGATTATGCGAAGTGGTTTGTCATGTGCCCATTATTGTCGCCGAAGTTATTGGTCGTCATTTGACCGGCATAGCCTACCGACATCAAATGACTGTTTTTCGGACCTGTGTATTGGCGCTCACGGTCCTTGGATCGGGGCATCTGTTTCGCCATATTGAGCAAGATCTCCCGCGCATATGCTGCTGCCGCCGCAGCCGCAAACTTCTGCCAGGCGTCGTTCTTGTGGGAGTCCGTATAATCCGAGATTCCACGGATAACCAAACACGGAAACACGTCCGTGAGCCCAGCGGCCTCCATTTCCAAGCAGAGCGCATTGTTGTGCTTCCCGCTCAGAAGATCACGCTCCGCTGGGTTTTTCATGAGCGTATCGCCGGATAGAATCGTACTGTAGTGAACGACAATATGGTCTTTGTTCTCCCTCGCCTCTCGGATCACTTCCATGTCGATTAAATGGTCGGCGCACACGGTTTCGGGTTGATGGGTGAAAGATGCTTGGAAGAGCCTGTCTGGGACCTGGGGCCTGTCGTATTCTCTCCTTAATCTTGGGTACTGCAGAAAACGAGACAGATGGACCTTGAGCACATCATCATCGCCCTCTTGCAAGTAATCATATTTGTCCTCGACTTTATTGACGACATTGAGCAACAGGCGCGGCGGTTTAGCGAGGGTTCCGGTAATCTCGAACCTCCCGTCAGCTGTCCTCTTTCCAAAGTCGTACTGAACCACAGCAGGACCGGTCTCAGGCGCTCCAACGACGACGTCACCGAGGCGGACGTCGTTCTTTGGATAGTGTGGAATGCCACCGCCGATTCCAACTAGGAGCCCAACGGTAACATTTTGGAACGTCAAGCGAATGCTTGTGACAGTCTGAGCGGTGGCAACGGTCCCTTGCTCCCCACGCGGGGGCCCCACGACGACGACGTTATGGTCGCCAATGCGACCCAGAACGTAATCGTTATTGTCGCCATGGGCTCTGGCCATCCCAGAACGATACCGCTCGTCTAGCATCATGGTGAGTGCCCGCATCTCCAACGGTTTGACGTAGACCAGGCCGACGGTGAAATCGTCAGCCGGTGGGGGGTCTGATTCCGAACTTGTCATGGTCTAAGGATCTGAGGTGTTAGTGATAGATAATGAGTCCAATTCACCATACAATAACAAGATAAAATCCACGTACTGAGAGATTTAGTCACCCTAGGTGTTGACGATTACTTGATGAAGTGTTACAATGGAGCAGAAGCGTGGAAGCAGGATCTCACAATGAGAGGGTTTACCTAGGGTAGTGGTGCTGACAGGTGGCTCACCGAGAGCAGATGAATTAGGTGCGAAGCCTCATTGAGCCCGACCCCACCATGGGGGCTGTCTACCTACATATGTAGATATTCAGGCAGTGCTGAAGGCAGTGCCAGTGGCTGTGAATCAAGCCTACATATCTAGGGGTGTGTGTACATATGTAATACCTGTGATGCGGTCGGCGCTGCCGCTTTTATAATTGGTTCATCAGCCGTGCCACACTAGCAGCCTTATAGGTCCTAACTAATACCTAGTCGGCAAGCCTCGTAATACCCTTCCCAACTACTAGACAGTGATTAGGCAGTTATATATACTATACTGAATATTAATAGAAACTGCGAAGTGAGGAAGTGGCCAACTGTCTTTAAATCATTCTGTGCTTGGAAGTAGAGATCAAAGCAATTAAACCAGCCAGAGTATCTACATATATTCTACCTGCGGCGAAGCCCGCATCTCTGCAGTGCGAACAAGCGATAAAAGAACGCGAAGTCATGAATAGAGTAACTCTGTTCCGACGCTATCGAGTGCCTTGACCAGTCCCTCAACAGTGCTCTTCAGCGTCTGGAAGTTGACTACCACCCTGAAGAAGCTGCCCCGATCTCCTGCAGCGTAGTCCACCATGAAGCCCCGATCCATGAGTGCCCTGGCCAGCTGTGCCGTCCGCTTCGTGTTCTTTGCCGCGCAATCACCCGCCTTTCCGCCCGGCGCGTGGTAGAAGCATACTTGCAGGCAGGGAGGTGGGTTGGGGGACAGAAGTTCGAAGTCCGGGTGCTCATGGATGACGGTCGCCAGGTAGCTGGCCATGCTGAAGGCATGGTCAACCTGGCGCTCGAAGCCTGTGGCGCCGTAGTAGATCCAAGCCAGCGCGAGTTTGAGGGCATCGCCGCGACGGCCGCACTGCAGCGTCAAGTCGGCCATGTCCCATACCTCGTCTGCCTCCACACCGCCCTGGCCCTCTCCCTTGTTTCCGTGCTCGCTTTCAACGTCAGCGTGAAACAGATAGTCGGCAGGGAGAGTGTTGGCACGATGGAACACGGCCGTATCGTTGGTGAGGAGCATCGAGCACGTCAGCGGCACGTTGAGCATCTTGTGGGGGCTGACCGTGATGGAGTCGGCGAGGTGAGATCCCGCGAGCTTGTAGCGATGCGTGGTTGAGAAGGCAGTCGGCCCTCCCCATGACGCGTCAACGTGCAGCCACATACCGAACTTGCGGCAGACGGCGGCAACGGCCTCGAGCGGGTCGAATGCGCCCATCACCGTCGTGCCCGCCGTGGCATTGACATAGAGCGGCGTGCGGCCAACCTGCTGGGCCGCTACGACGGCGCTGCTGAGCGCTGCCGGGTCCATGCGGCCCACCGAGTCGGCCGGGACTTTGACGACGGCAGCCGAACCTAGCCCCATTGTGCGGGCTGCCTTCTCGACGCTGTAGTGGCCGCCGACGCTGGTGAAGACGACGAAATCCTTATCCCTGTTGCCCTGAAGCCGGCAGTCTGGGTACAGCGCGTTGCGTGCTGTGACCAGCGAGGTCAGGTTCGAGGCTGACCCTCCCTGACAGCAGATCCCGCCCGCACGAGAACCTTTGAAGCCAAAGAGAGCCGCCAGTTCTCGGGCCGTCGTCTTCTCAACCACTGTAAGCACGGGCGAGACCTTATACACGTGGACCTGGATTTGTATTCTGGTATTAGTGAGCCGAGTCGTATATCGATCGATATATGGGACATAAGGGGCCTGACATTTGCGTTGAGGACAGAGAGCAGTAGCTCCGAGGCGACTCCAACCTGCATTCCTGCGTCAGCCTCTCACATCTAAAGAACACGCCTCCTGGCTGCACCATACGGCATTGGTGCTCGCGGAGAGCTTGTCCAGAAAGCCTTGGTCCCAAGTGTTGACGCTGTACTCGAGGACATCCTTGACGGTCTCCACGAAACCGGCTCGGCCCTTTCCTTCCTGCTTTGGCAAGGAGAAGCTGAGTTGTTGTGCAAGTGCTTTGGGCCCGTACGACCTCACAAGCACGTTTCGAGCTTGAGGGTCTTGGACGCCAGCCGTGTCGCTTTCGCCAGTCGCTCTTGTCGATGCTGCTTGGTCGGCTGCGGCGATAAAGGGGACAATTAGAGATTTCACCGCATCCACGAGCTGGTCCGTTAGTCTTCATGAACATTATGATGGAGCGGGGGAGGCGATTGCACTAACATCGGCTGTTTCCTGTGCGCGATGAAGGCTAGTGGTCGGAGACATTGTGATGGCTTGATTTTCGATCTTACGAGGGAAACCTTAACACTCCAACTGGATCTTCATCTCGCTTGTGCCCAGCGCTGGGTATTTAATCACGAGCCGGGACGTATGAGTGCTGTCATTGTGGACCGAGAACGTCTGTTGACAACCACTCTCTCTTCCCAAGCCTCTCTCACCAGATACTGCGTTATCGAGGTCGCCCGGTGCACAACGGTCTCGCTTATGGCCGACATCGCAATCGTGTATCTGGTAGAGTCGGCCCCGGCCCGGACTCCGCAGGCCCGTGTGGGACCTCGGGAAGGGTTGCGCCGACGTCAGGACGGCCGGCTGGTCGGAGTAAGTAGAGCGTAGGCGCTACTATAACAGCGTCGCGGGATAATGTTTGAAGACGGCCCCCCGCCACTCTTATGTAAAGTGAGCCGAGGAAATTCACCAACGGGCCCGAATCTGGCAACGGCGCAACAAAGATATCTTGCGATTTCTGACGGCACGCTACGAACACGCATGTTGAATGAAACAGCGGCGTAGTAATAAGGGTGCTGGGACGCAGGCTCCCCGAGCTCGGGCCGAGGCCATGCACGTCTTCCACAACATCTGAATGGTTTCCATCGTGGGCATGGCGCTATGGGGAGTCATTTCGTTACTGCATGTCCCTAGTCACTCTTTTCTATAGTCGCAATGCTGCTTGTTGCGAATATGCGTGCAGTGCTTTGAATTAGAATCAGTTTCCTGCATCACCAATACCCTGCACAGCATCAAGTTCACTCGAAGGAGATGAACGGGTACGCCATGCCGTGGTCCCTAGCCCTTCCCTTTGGTTCTTTCTGCAAGCGCCACCCATATGCTTGTGGGCCGCAGTCACAGAATTCTTAGAGAGTAAAGAAGTTCATTCATACACTCGAGTTGCGAATTCCATTATATGTCACGATTGGAAAGCTGTCTACACACACCACACCGCTGAGAAGCCGGCTGAGCCTGGAGGGGCTGCGAATTCTTCTCCGAAGGCCCGGAGGCGGAGCTTTCCTCCCGCCGTTAATCCCTCTGTTCCGACAAGTATGCACGATCAGGACAAACCAACCTGCCAACAGGCTCCAGCTCCGTTCTCGCCGTACGCAGACGCGCCGTCATCTTTGATCGTAGTCCTCCGCACGTCACGCCTGTACTTGAAGGCATACGACCCGCCATCCGTCGCACGGTGGATGACTGCCCTGTTATCCCACATGAGCAGGTCGCCGTTGTTGTGCCACTGGACCGTGAGCTTGTACTCCGGCTTGGATACCCAGTCCAGCAGCTCATTGACCAAGGGAAGGCTTTCCTCCTTGGTCTTGCCGTCAAAGTGATGCACCCATGTGGTGATGAATAGATTCTTCCGTCCAGACTGTTCGTGGAGCGGCACGAGCCGGTGCCGCGACATAGGTGACGCAAGCGGCTCAAGATCGGCGTAGGCCTCGGGCGCCGCCAGCTTCCGCTGGTGGTAGAACGAGTTATTCGTCACCAACTTTTCGAGCTGGGCCTGCTTCCCCGGCGGCAGATCTTCGAAAGCCTTGCGAGTGTCCAGAAACTCTGTCTCTCCGCCAGTTCCCGGTGGGGGCAGCTCGACCGCGCGCAGTATGGCGTAAGAGCACCTCCGGGGGTTGTAGGCCATGTCCGCGTGCCACAGAAAGTTGCCCTTGTACGCCGCCACCCGTATCGAGTCCGGGTTGGTCATTAGGTCTCCCTTCTCATCCAGGTTCGAGAGATCAAATATCTCTGGCTGTTCGGGGAATCGCATACTTCGGCCAGCCTTCATGAAGGCCTTGACATTGTCCAGGTCGCCGAAGTGTCTAGAGAACCGTATGTGCTCGTCGTTGTCGAGGTTGGCGCCGCGGAAAACGAGCACGCCATATTTGTGGACGGCATCCTTGATCTCCTGGATTATGGGGTCTGGAATTGTTTCTTGCCATGGCATTCCATGCACTTCGGCTCCAAAGGTCTCGTGTAGAGGAGTGAAAGAAAGCGGGGTGTTAGACGTGACTGCAGACATGTTGATCTGGGAATGAGGACTGTGTCTGGGGTTTGCTGATGGCGAATGAATTGTCAGCCAACACTTTTTCACTATAGAAGCATCGCTTCCCAGCATTTATATTGATTATAATGCTGAGCTTACGCGTGTTTGAGCAAAATCGCCAGAGCCGTACTTACGACTGCTGAAAGTTGGCAAGCTAACGTTAATCCATGTCTGCCTTTGCTGTGCAGCGTTGACGTGCCAGGCTCGGGTTTGGAGTCTAGGGGGCGACTCATTAGCCCCTGGCGACAACTACGAGAGCTGCAGCGGGAGCGTTTCGGAGTAACTTGTAGCCGACCGGACGCATCGGACGCCCCCTGACACGCAGTTCGGCCATTGTCTTGTTGACTCGGTCACGTAGTACCTTAGAAGGCATTCGCTTTCGAAGTAACTTGTGGCCGATCGGGAGCATCGGACGCCTTCTGACTCGCAGTTCGGCCATGTCTCCTGGCCGGGTCACGTGGTGCCTTGCGTCGAACTGACTATCAATGGATCGAAGAAGCTGTAAATTATGGTCGGAACAATTCCGACCAGGTTCAAAGTGTAAAACTCACCATGCAAAGTTGGGTTGTAAAAATTAGCAGGCTGATTTAGATATCTGTTACAGAAACAACTTCTGGAATTGTGTTTTATGCTGGACTTAGTAAGATATAAATGCTGATACCAACTTCTACAGAGCTCATAGTGTAGAAATCGAGTCGTGTGAGTTGTGTAAGTTGTGTGCAACGTATCGCTTGTGACATCGAGATTGTGGGGCCACGCAAAGTCCCCCTCTCGAAGTCTTCCAAGGTTTTCTCCCCTTTAACACGAATTAGCCTCAATTTCACGACTTCGGCAATGATCTGAAGAACACGGTATACATAAATAGCAAGGTATCAATATTATGATATCTTCTTCCGTATTGAGCAAGATGATAGCAATTATGGAATATACTTGAAAGATAGGGCTGACCACGATCTGGAAGTGTTTGGTCTATGGCTGATGTCACAGTACATTCAGACAGAGCCAAAACATCTATGGTGAATTGCGTTCTTGTGCAAATAAGAGGGCTTCTTCTCACGATCGCTGTGGTGAGTCCGAGATTCTCGTTGTGCTAGTTGTGCATGCAATCAAATCACGAAATATAGGGTGGTGACTTCACAGGAGTATGTGGTGCATGGACATTTCGCTAACACTACCAGGTATCGGACCGATACTTCACCAGGAAGTCTTTCGCTACAATATGGACATCCTCGAACTTCTCCAACTGCAGCACCAAGCATTGCAAGGTTTGGTTTATGCTTGCCGGGTCACGGTCTCGCTCTAGAATATACCTGTACCTCTTCAGAAAGTTGAGCGCTTGTGACAAGACGATCGGTACGAGTGGATGCATCTGGAGGCTCGCGAGTCAACAACGCTTCGAATAGGACAAAGACATTCGCAACCATGGGCGAGCATGGACTTACCTTGAAACAGGCAGCTTGAGGAAGCGTGGTTGTAAACTGCGCTATGTTGACAACAGAGTTGTAGGCATTGTAGACCTGATCGACGTGCAGCTCCGGGTCGTCCATGTGCTCTACGAGTGTCTCGAGCAGGTGCACGACGCAGCCGTGGTTCAAGAGGTGAGCGAGGATGAGCAAAGACGTAGAAGCCCCAAGCGGGGGTTGGCCTCCGGACCGGAACCGCAGGTCCAGGGCCTGGACGAGCCACGCGTGCCGCCTTTGGCACTCGCCGTCACCGGCCGCTGCGCTGCTGCTTATGTCGGGCGGCATTGGCGTCTTCCGCGCCTTCGCCGCCGCCGCAAGCCATCTGTGGGTTAGACAACGTCCATAAAGGCTAATCGTGACTATGCTTTCTGCGAAGCAGGCGTGCAAGTCTACACGTGGTGCTTCGAGTACGTCGGTCAGGGTATGCATTACAGTCGGCTCTGAAGCCTGGTATGCGGCCTCGGGCCACGGTAGTGGTAAATATGCCTGATTGTGACCAACAGAATCGGGGCTTTGGTTAGCCAAAGAGCCAAGCCGCGAGAGAGGGCCTTGCTTACCGTCTCGTCTTGTAAAGTGAAATGACAGTGGTCGAGTGAGTGGACCATCCGGTCGAAGCAGAACGCAACCCAGAAGGCCCGACCTCTCTCCTCCTTTAATGTGACGTCTGGGCCATTGCCTGCACAGTTGGGTGTTAGGAGCCCCTTATCGTCGGCCATACTATCTCCTGTATGCCGCAAGTTGAAACGTGCCGCCTGTACGAGGCGAGATATTCTCGTAGCTGAAAGTATAGCCACTTGGCGGTCGTGCCGGATCAAGTCGCAGTGACCAATGAGGAGCCATGCTTGGATCTGCTCAAGCTGTAATGTGCCCACAGGCGCCCACAAGTGCCCCTGCTCGCCACCATCCAGAGCCTGCAAGAGCTGCCTGGTGTGCTTATAGAGGCTCATGTACATGTCGTGGAAGCGAGGGCAAAGCGCTGCTGCGACTGTCCATACCGCGGCCCGCAAGCAGTCCTGACTCGGCGTGATTACATCAAGGTCGGCCCAAGAGTGAAAGCGGTTTCTGTGCAGTAAAGGCATAAAGGGCTGTGCCCTATCAAAGTATATTGCTTCCCTACCACGAAGGGACAAGTCAGTGTTGCGACCACGTTTATGGGGGTGTCAGTCAAGTCTTACAAGTCCGCCTTAACCAGTTTGTTCAAACTGACCCCCAGCTGTCTCGTGTCCCGGATGTACGAGTTCCGGCTGGAAGGCTCCATTGGCAAGCAGAGGTCTGTCAAAGGGAGAGTGAGGTCAAGCCACGCCATGAACTCCGGGTCCGCTCTGGCATCCCAACCCTGGCCGCTGTCATTACCGGTGCCAGCATACACATCAGACACCACATTGCTGCAGTGATTCGCGTGATGAGGTTCTTGGTCAGTCTGAGAGTTACGCCGTGTAGCGCGTTCAGACGTTGCTGCCTGGCTCGCAGCCACTTCGCTAGGAGCTGCCGTATAAACAGTCGGCGATGTGAACTGGTCTCCGGCTTGTTGCACTGCTAGCTTCTGCTTGAGAGTCGCTTCAGAAAGCGTTAGTACGCACGATCCTTACATGCGAAGAAAGTTCCGGGGGAATGATAAAGACAGGAGACGGACGAACGTACTGACTTCGGCTTTGAGCCGCTCGAGTTCTCCTTTCCGAGGCCCTCTCTTAAGTGTCTCGTGCACGAAGACGCACTCGAAGCTATGCTTCACGCATTGCCCACATCGTGGGCGCACTTTGTCGCACTTCACCTTTCGAGACCGGCATGATTTGCAGGCAGTGATGACGCTGGTTGGCATTAACTTAGCCATGGCTCGTTCTCGCCCGCTCGCGAGGTTTGTTCTTTGACATGGGAGAGTTTAGCACGACTCATCGCCGGAGAACATTCGCCGAGCACTTATCAACTACCTCCTTGCTGGCTGGTATCTGCCCAGTCTCGCTGCAATTATGTGGAGTTTGTGGGGCATGGCCCCTGGCACTGTAGCGTCAACAAGAAAATACAAACTTTATTCACTAGTTTAGCTAGGGCAGCTGTAGGGTAGCGACATAATTCAGGGGATGCAGGCTAAAAGCGGCAGAACCCGCAGGTACTAGCGTGCGTGTGTGGGGTTGTTTGGTTTGTAAGAATTATATCAGGTAACAATAACAACAGCAATTGGGGCTGCCACGGCTATTTCTATACCCGGGATGTCATATAAAGTTTAGCGGAAGCGCCGGAATACACAGCAAGCCAGGGTACAGTTATTATCTGACGCCGTACACCATGGTGGTTACCCCTCCACAGGACATATCGTCTTATGATTTTCTACAATATGTCACTCTTTAGACATCGAGGTGCAGAACTATCTTATGATCCATACTATATGCGAATTGGGTAAGTAAAAACGGTCGTAGCCACGGCTACGGGTCCTACTGGTATGGAAGTCGTCTACTATTTGAGTATTTGAAGAGGGCAGCTTCGATTTTGAGGGAACCAGGTAGCAATTTACGAAAGACAGCTATGAGACTTGCGAAGGATCTTTGTTTGACTCATGTCAAATCGAGCTCTCCAAAACAACATTGTCAATAATTCGAACAAGAGGCCCGCCGCTGTGCCCCAACTCTTCGCCCGGCTGCGGTGTCTCGACAGGAAATATCTTGATGGCCCCACTGAGTATGGCGCCTTTCTCGCGATTGACATGCGCTGCAACTTCCTCCATCGTGTCCGGCTCGGCAAGGGAGATGTAATCGACTTCGAAGTTCACTCTGCTCGCCTTCGGCATAGCCACCTGCTGTGCTTGCGTCTCTGCTACGACTTGCTTGGCTGTGCCCAGGATAGCATCGCGGTCCGTTGCACCGTCGTGATACTGCCTGGCCGCAGCTTGCAGGGCGCGGCTCAAAATTGGGGCTACCTGCCGCCGCCTCTCGCCCAAGTAGACGTTTCGCGAGCTCAGTGCCAGGCCATCGGGCTCGCGCTCGGTTGGACAAACTGTTATGTCGATAGGAAGGAGGAAGTCCTTGACCATCTTCTTAACCACGACGGCCTGCTGGATGTCCTTCTGGCCGAAAAAGGCCTTGTCAGGCTGAATGGCATTGAATAGCTTCATACAGTGTGTAGCGACGCCGCGGAAGAAGGTGGGCCGGCTCGCGCCCTCGAGCACCTCGCCGACTGGCGTTACTGTTACAAAGCTGCCCTTGGACTCGATCTCTTGGCCTGGAACGCCCGTGGGGTACATGACATTGTCGGTCGGCGCGAAGACGGCGCTGATCCGACCTTTGCTAGTGCCATCCCTTGCTAGCTGGCGGTCCAGCTCCGCAAGCAGGCGGCAGTCAGCGTCCCAGTTCGCGGGATAGGATGACAGGTCCTCCTTGGCGCTAAATTGTGTCGGGTTGACATAGATGCTGACGATCACGTGGTCGCTCTCGCGAGCTGCGGCACTGATGAGGCTGAGGTGGCCGTGGTGCAGAGCGCCCATGGTTGGGACGAATCCAACCACGCTGCCGTCGCGGTGGTACGGGCGACGCCACGACTGTACCGAGTCAAAAGTCCGGAGGATGCGAATCTGACTTGACGCAATGGTCTCGCAAGAGGCCCGGCGGGCCGTGGACTCGATAGTCTGGGCTGCGGCAGTGGTCATTTCTGCCGAGTTCGCGCGCGACCTCTTCCAGATGACGAGGATGCAAAGGGAAATATGTGCGTAATCTCGGGAAATGTGTGCTCTTGTGAGAGCTCTCAGACTGCCCGGGACGATGGCAGTGTCTGGACTATATATGTGGTCATCACTGCCGAGAGAGCGCAAGCCCGGGACGATCTTCGACCACAATTGCCCCTTGGCCCGTGGGAGGTGGCCGTGTAAGTCGTTTCGGCCGCAGGAGGTCGTACGGCCCCGACGTTCTCAGGTCGGCCTCAAAATATCCCGAGGCTCTGCCAGGATCTCAGCAAGACCCTTACACGAGCTCCGCTGCACATGCTGCCCGGTGACCGAGCAATCCCGTGTGGGTCCTCTGGTTCAGGACCGATGCCAAAGGATCCCTGTCGATGGCAAAGAGAGCATGGATGGCCAAGCACAAAGAATTCACAGCAAACTTGTCTTTAACGGTATGCAAACGCTGGAAGTAAATTAAGGCCGCCTCCGGTTGCTTATACGCCACCTAAATCCCACGCCGTCCGGAGATGCTGAAATATCGGAAGAAGAATTCCTCCCCACAGGGCAATCCCGCCATATAGTCGACCACAAGCCAAATGGTGCACACAATAAGTGTTATGCCCGATGGAATAGACAATTAGCCGCCGGGCCTAATCGGAATTTTAGGGCGCGACAGACCTGATTATCAGCGAGTATTGTCCATGGAAATTTCGCACGTGGACCGGGTTCTCTTCCCGGGCAACTGCTATTGCCAATCATCAGCCCTTAGAAAAGTAGGTACGCTACTGTGATTAGTTTTCGTCTAGTATAGAGCCTCCTAGCTAAGCTCGATATGATGCTTGGGTGTCACGTAATCATCAGATACGTAGCAATAAGGAACCGAAGTCTGCACGTATTTGGAATCTAATGCAATGCTTATTTCTCAATCCCCTGCCTCTTGCTTAATCTTTACTAGACCTGTCTTTCGGCAATTAATTCCACTGTACCTGGACTAGGATAATAGCGTGTCGGGCTAAAGATTAAGCAGAATGAAACACTAATTGCGAACCCTGGGAAGCTTTAATCAACCCTTTGCCAATTCTCTCGACAAAGTTCTTAAGAGTCCTCTGAGCAGTCAACTTTATGGTTTGATCCAACTCGTACAGAAAATACCTCACATACTAGTTATTTTTCATATCACGCCGACGATCCGATACTGGCTGTTGTGCAGAAATTGAATACCCAGTTTCTCAGGCCAAGACCTAGCATACTCATATACCGAACCGGGCGAGTCCCGCTCCGTGACCACCGAACGGCGACAGTTCGGCACTCCCAGTCGATGTTGTCTAAACAAAAGCAAGCTCAGAGCGGCGGCCTTCAACAGACGCCAGCAGCCTGGCTCAGGAACATCGTCGAAGATAACAGCCCTCCGCTGAAGCTCTTTGCTTGGACAGCCGTGAATCTCACCTCTGGCCCTTCCTTTCCGCCCGCACCAACACCAAACAAGGCGGCAAAGAACAGAACAGCTTCAGAAAGGATTTATGTGCTTGGAGTCGGGAACCTGGGTCGCCTGCTTGCGACCAGCCTCTCTCAAATCCCGGCGAAGCCACCAATCACCTTGGTTGTCCATCGAAAGTCGCTTCTGGAACACTGGGACTCAACGCCGGGAATCGAGATGACACGTCACGGCAAGGTGGACAGGTTCACGGATTTTGATGTTGAGTGGTGGACGGACGAAAAGCCGACGAATGGTCCAATCCAGGAGCTCACGCCCATCGAGAACCTCATCGTGGCCACAAAGGCAACAGATGTCATGCCGCAGATCGATAAGCTGAGGCGGTACTTGCATGGCGCGTCGACGGTAGCCTTTGTTCAAAACGGCATTTGCAATCTCTGGCCGCCCGCGGGGGAGCTCTACCAGCGACTTCGATTCCTGGACCACACGCGCCCGAGCTGGCTGGCGTGTGTGACAACCCATGGCGTCACCTCGGTGGCGCCCTTCAGGAGCGTCCACGCATCGATGGCGGCCATGTTGATCGGGCCAATCAGCCCGAATGCGCACTCGGGGAACGCACACCGTTATCTTCTGAGTCAGATGGCCCAGGCACCTCACCTTGCGGCTCGGGTCGTTTCCGCGGGAGAGCTATGGGCATCGCAGCTTGAGAAACTCGTCGTAAACTCAGTCATCAACCCCTTGAGCGCCATCATGGACTGCGAGAATGGAGAGCTGTTTGCAGATCGCGGAGACATGCTGCCGCAGGTCGTCGACGCGCTCATCCGAGAAGCGAGCATCGTGCTGACCAGCCTGGTGCTGGATCCAGTTGGTCAGAAGATCCTTGGGGGCGACGCTAACGACATACCATCCAGGGGGGACCTAGGTAGGGAAGCACTCCTTCAGCGTTTCTCCTTCTCGAATCTACGACTTATAGTGTACGATGTCGGCCACAAGGTAAGGACCCATACTAGCTCGATGCTCCAAGACGTGCGGGCTGGGAAACAGACGGAGATACAAGAATGCAACGGATGGCTTCTTAAGTCTGCTGAGAGTCTGAATCTGGGGTATGAATTGCCTACACACCGGAAGGTAATATCAATCGTCGAGGGGGGAGGTAGATTATCTAGGAAGCAGCTTATCCACCGCTGCATCTCTCTCTAAACCCGCTTCTATATACTGGTCCGCTTGGGCGAAAACATTTGCTTATAAACTATAGGATGCCCTCTTTATTTCGTATCTGCAAGAAATACTATATTCCACTACACATATTTAGAGATTATCTGAACTTTGCCTCCAAAGTTTTGCCATTATAGTGTAGCCAGCCAGTGTATTTGGGGCCCACGCTCAGGTCTCCTGCACTATAACTTCAGGAACTATAAGCAGAAAGAGGGCAGTGCATACAGTGGGGCCGAAAAAGTCTCGGCCCTCTCGTAAATCTCAACCCTTACTTTCATGATATAGCTAAAATAGCCAGCCCCACAACACATATATATAAAAAAGTCTTATAGAAATATAAAATATAGTCATTTTACTCTCATATAATAAAAATTAATAGTTTAAAAATAGTAAACTTTAAATAAATAAATAAGATTAAAGATCTCTTATAAGTTTTAAATACTATAAGTTTAAATGGAGTTTTAAAATTAAATAAAATAGTACTAAAGTAGAAAAAAATTCTATAGTATTATTAAATAGTTAAGTATACTTAAATAAGAGAAATATTATTCTAAAAAAATATATTATAAGTTGTATAAAATCTTAAAGATAAAAGAGTTGATTTCTTTAGTTTTAAAAAAAGAAAGCATGACTCGTTAGTGGACTTATAGGGGGTCTTAGTGGCCATTTTCCTTAACAATTTTCAAAATTTAAGATATCTTTAGATTTAAAGCAATGTAAAACTAAAACAAAAATATTTATAAAGCTATACTTTTAAGAATTCTATATTTTATCACTTAAATTATATTAAAATATAACGTTTGAGTCGAGGACAAATTTTGATGATATAAAAAACTCTCTTTAAAGTGGGTGAATTTGTATGGGTATTCTTAAGAGGGGGCCGAGACTTTTTCGGGCCCACTGTATGCCCAACCAGCGCCATCCAAATTGGGTATCTGAGCACCCACGCCTGCTTCATAGTATTCATACAGATAAGCCTGCTATTCAATTTCTTACTAATCTTTTTCCCCTCTTCAAATGAGGTCGCAAAAGTCGATGGTCTCGATGCATCTTGGTGTCTGGCAGAATTGACCAGTTTCCCTTCTTGGCCCGATCTAGCAAGGAAAACGTATACTGTGGGCCAGATCTAAGACGCCGTTGAATCTCAAGACCTGTAGATTGAATTTTACGAAATATGCATTTTCTTCTTTCATCAACCAATAGACGAGGTGGACGTCATCTCTGCCGGCCTTGGACCGAATACTTACGGGTCGCCCATTCCGTGGTTGACCCGGTCCGGACGCTCAAGCATGGCGGCACGGCCGAGTTAAGCTTTCCCCAGATGCGCATCTGCCGCGAGCCCCGCTATACAATATCTTGACTTCTGCTCATTACCGTTCTCAATGCGCGGTGATACTCTCGCATTGCGCCTCCACATGTCCGATTATGACTCTCGCACCGCAACAAAATCCCTTCACTTCAGAGTGAAACGTCTTTGGTCCTAGCAAGGACTTCTCCAGACCTGGGTTCGGGATGCTCGAGCGGGACATATCCTGGGACAGCAGTCGATACGCCCTTCTATCTGTGAGACCAATTCTGTCTGAGCGGTGGGTAGGGGCCGATGTTGCTGTGACCCTGCCTGCAACTTGAATCAGCTGAACAGGTTAGGCTTTCTTTTTTGTTGGAAGCGCTGCTGATCGGGCTGAGGAGCGACCTCGAAGGCGCTGGCTTAAGTGATGTCTCTGAGGTATGCTTCAAACTATGTAGAACGTGTGTTGCCCCGTGTTCTCGTCGTAATTCCATGCAGGCAACTCTTTCTCGTTGCCCAGCGGTTTGCGTAGGTCTCTTCCACTGGGGCCCGGCCAATGTTCCAAATAACCGATACGCTCAAAGCGACCCATGCTCGCATCCACCGATTTCAAAAAGACCCCTTGTGCACCATAATAGCCGAGGGAGACACTCGACACGGATTGGCAGTTGGAGGGAGCACACCAAATGATTGTATAATAATACAATTCAGTGCACATTTCTGCGTCCTCCTCGGCAACACGATCATAGGTAACGGGGAATGGGGTATCGTCCTTGCTATCCACGAGGCGAGCGAATTCGAGATCGACAAATAAGTCGGCCACTGCACATTCGGCCCACCCCCCCATTCGGCCCACTCCACACCCGCGACCGCGTCAGGTCCACATCTGCACAAAAAACGCGTTTTCTCAACAAGTAATTTTTTTCTTCTCTTCAAACTTTACAAGCACGCTCCCTACCCTTCAATAAAGCCGTATACCGAAGATAACATACAGTCGGCCCTCGAGGCAATCTCGGCAGGCGCCGGCATACAACAGGCCGCCTCACATTGGGGCATTCCGAGAAACACACTTTATAATCGTCGCCACAGCGCCCAAAGCCATTCTGATGCTTCAAATTAGCAGATAAGGTTATCGTCAAATCAGGAAACCAAATTAACCCAATTTACACTTAATCAGGCAACTCTGGGGCTACCGTTAATCTATTTTAAATTAAGGTCCTTCGCCAGCCAGATAACTATATCTTAGGCACAACCACCACCGCTTAGCCGCAACTAGCTAGCCGCTTTTCTCGTAAGAAATCCAGAGATTCAAAGTATTCAAAGCCATCAGATACACTTTAGCCGCATTAATGGCGCCAAAACGGAGATAATTAAGCCATAGTTTAACCTCCTTTGCCTTCCGGCTATCCTTAAGGTTTAGCCAAAGAATCGCCATAATGCCGACAAAGGGGGCATCGCTAAGGGCAAGGGATCTAACAGCATAGTCATTAGGCCAGAAGGAAGAAAGCTTGTTTATTAAAAAAGCAATAGAGGGAAGATATGGACCTTGTATCTTAAATATATCTCGGCTACAGGCAAGGCATACTCTCTACTTGTTATCTTTAAAGGAAAACACATCTAATAGTAATAGTTTAAGACCCTTAAAAGGCATAAGGATTGGGAGTTTACAGCAACAAAAAACGGCTAGACTAACAATGCCGTGGCACTTAAATGGCTTTAAAAGATCTTTATTCTATAGACCGCCCCTAAGGACTCTTCCGAGTAGCGTTTATTAGTCCTCAATAGTTATAAAAGCCACTATACCTTTAAATTTATATAGAAATGCTTCTCAAATAAGATTTACATTATTTATTTACCACCACATATATTGTATATACTTTAACCTCTTAACATTGGTATATTTTCGTCGCTAAAAGCAGCATATAAGCACAAAGCCGATAACCTTAGCTTCTACTTTAAAGACACCTTTACAGGCAAGCAACTTTTTCTATAGTGCTTTCAAAAGGCACAATTACATGCCCTCTCAGAAAGAAACATTACCAGTAGGTGGCGAGGGACTAGTTTATAGCCAGTCAATATAGCAAAGCCACTAATAAACGCTATTCTTGCCAAGAATGCAGTAAAGGAGGCAAAAGAGGCTAAAATAAAGTCCACCACAAGAAAGAAAAGGGTCGAAATAGTCACTCTAGTACCCATTACTGTAAAAAAGTCGTTGTTATCAACACCAAGGGCATCCCGAGAGCTACAGGTATTACACAGGGTTTTTAACCAGAGCGATTACTCAAACCATACACGACGGCTTCTCTTCAGGAAAATTAAAAAAGGATACAACAAGAAAGATTAGCAATTAAAGATACTACTCCGTAAAAATAAGATCCTCAAGGCGAGGTTAGAAGCCACAGTATCCGTAAAGAGAAGAAAGGTCGAAACCAGCCCCAACTCAAGGTTCGTCAACATTCAGGCCATTCGGAAGGCGCAAATTGCAGCCAGAGCGATTAAGGCTGAGTCAGCGGACGAAGAAGGGTCTGATGAAGAGGAAACACCAGAAAATTGCATCGTGGTGGCAACAACGGGCGTCGTCAACGAGGATGAAGTCGAAGGGTAGTTGTGGCGGGTGGGCGATTTGGGTGGGCCGAATGGGGGGGTGGGCCGAATGTGCAGTGGCCGACTTAGGTTGTCATCCGTATATGCCTTTGGGGCATCCTCGGTCTTCCTTGAGGGGTCGTTTTGGCCATGCGTAGCTGGATTGTCCTCGTCATCTGTAGATGAAGTATCCTCGCCATCTGTAGATGAAGTATCCTCGCCATCTGCAGATAGATTAAACTCGCTAGACGTAGATGGGTAGGTGCAAATCTCGACATTTGGATAGCGGCGCTTAGAGAAGTTCGTAACCCAATCACTCCGGTAGGACCTCAATATTCCTTGTATCCGGATCTCTACCTCTGGCGAGGTCATAGGGCCAAACACGTGGTGGGTGAGAATCTGATCGCAAGCTTTGGCTCCCGCCGCATTGTCGGTAGCTGAAGAAGGTATTCTCGCTCGGTACTTGATGAAAGTGGCTGATGCACAGTCCTGAGTGGGTAGGAATGAAATCCGGGGAATTCTACCGCCCCATCGGCAGCTGCCCAAGAGAAAGAAGGCGCGTAGTACTGTGTCGTACGGCTGAAACTTTGCTCCGCAATTTTCTGCTGTCCCAAGAAAAATGAGGATATCCTCTTCCAGGGAGGTATGTCGTATGATTTCGTGGATCCGTATGATGTCGTGGATCCATACGATGCCGTGGATCCGCGAACTCGCCCCCCGACTTTCTTCCATCCCAATGAATGCGGCAGCGTCTTTGCCCAGATACCCGCAACGTACTGGTCCTTGACTGTGGAAGCCAGTACTCTGGCTATCCCAGCCACGGCAACTAGCCTATCAGACTGTTCAGTGAGACCACACACAGTATAATCTTTCACAAGGCTTGGCCAATTGACTGCCGCATCTGGCTCATAAAGCTTGAGACGTCTCATTGCCTCGCACGTTTGGACGCATTCATTCAGTCCGTAAGACGAAGCAGGGTCGCCTGAATCGTCGAAACCCATAGGCGTCTTCTCCCATGCAAGCTTTTGCCCGCATTCCCATGATACCTGTTGAGGTGAGAAATGCATTACGCGTGGCGCAAGGAGGCGTTCTTGTAGCACCCATCCACGGCGATTCAAGGGTGACTCCATCAAATTTTCCGACCAGCCGCGTGCGCGCGTTACATAACACTCACCTCCGTCCAGAGAGATTTTGCAAGGTGGCTCGAAAATAGGCGTCCTCTTGTAAAATAAACCACCAAATTCATCACCCCAGTCAGCTGAGATGTTACAGTATGAATTGGAATACGCCTGGGCCATTGTCATAGATTCTCGACGCCAGTCTTCACCGTTATCACCAGACTGAATAATGCATAATGAGTCGATCCACACATATGCTATACCCAACCGCTCAGCAATGATCATAGCGTCTTGGAATGACTTGCTTAGTGTCCTGATTGGAGAACCTCTTTGCAGGGCTGAGAGGTTGTTCTTTGTGAGTTTGGCAAACTTGTCGTCACCCCAACGATGGCTTAAGGTGATATAACCTCGTTTTGCTTCAAATAACGCCGAGTCTGACCGGATAACCCTGAAAGATTTGCTTGAAATTCTTTCAACCAAACGAGTCGGATACCAGCTTGGATCAATTCGGGACAAGCATTGATGGTGCTCAGCACATCGTTGAAACCATCCGACAACGGTAGTCCATGTCTCCATAGAGTCGGTATTCAAAGAGATTTCGGTTGCAATGAGACCCAAGTCAATAACGTCTATGTCTGATTAGTGAATGACGTCTCACGGTGCCAGAGCGGGAGTGAGAAAACCTTGGGTGATAATGACGAATTCTCTTATGAGCAGACGCATTTCATTCATGACAATTGCCCACACATCCCTCAACCAACTATCGGAGAACCTTGTAGTCGATGGGAAGTAATCTTCGTAAAATGGGTTTAGGAGGACTGAGATTGACAGGTACTTCTCAGAATGATGTTCAACTTTCATAGAGGTGAGTGAAGCCCATGACACGCCCTCGTACCACTTGCTTTCTATTGCACCATTCCGAATGTTGTTGAGTAACTCGGCTCTCAGAATTGGCTGTCTGGAAGCGGCCTCCGAAGCGATCGCTTGAGCTGATATATTTTCCCTGGCTAGTAACAGTAGATTGTCTTGAGAACTTGTGGAGAGATTTGTGAATAGCCACGAGCAAATATAGCATTTTATTTCGCTGGCCTCAATGAAATCTTTCAAATCGATATGATGAGGATATACCTTCTCACTTTTGACATCACTGGCGAGTACTGACAGACACGCCTGGCAAAGATGAGAAGGGTGACTACGCAGCTGACCGTTGTCTGAAACACGCCGCAATTTGAATCTTGTGTGAAATTGATGTCGTAGCCGATGTTGTAATGTGGATTTGGACATTGCGGAGATCAGACTTTGACGCTAGTAGCTTGGGTTCTCTGGTTTGGTGCTCATAGAGCTGGAGGAAAGTGTCTTGAACATTCCAAAGTTTGGAAAACCACTCGAGAGCTGCCAGACTTTTATCCGGGCAGAAGCATTGTTCCACGGAGCGGGCACCACTCAGAATCATCTGCACTGCCTAGGTGCCCAGGGTGTGAACAGCGTGCCATGTACCCGAATAGGCCCATGATCGGCGCAGATATGTACTGTGCTAGGCAGGCACAGAGGACGCAGGAGGGGGGAGTCATTTACAACATCACATAATTAGGGTCCGATACCTCTTCTTACCCTGCACTGTCCAGCAGCCTGGCTCCTGTAACCATGCCTGAATGATGGATGGAGTATAAAAGAAGCAGTGCTAAGGTATTTCTGGCCTGCTACTGCGGCCGTTTTCGGGTGCCTTTTAATTTAGTGGCCTAGCTACGGAAAATGCACCCAAAACTCTCTCACGACTCTTAGTTTTGTAACGGTGCTAAAACCTGACCGCAGATCAACGAGCAAATATCAGGCTGGGGAAGCGTCAGGCTGGGGAAGCAGTGTGCCTCACAATTACTCATTGCAGTTAGCAGTCTTCGCTTGAAAATGAAAAAAGGTGTTTTATTTTACCAACTTTGAAAAGCTACCACCCCTGAGAAGCCTTGAAAGCCGCGGGTGGCCCACTTCAGTCCTGCTTAAGTTCTGGCCTCCTTCATCAGCCTGGCTCGCACTACTTTGATTTCAAACCAGCGTGAAAGCTTTGGGGTATGGTATTTCTACTTTGAAATAATCATATCCATACACATCCCACTGGCGTATTATGATGGATGTTTCAGGGCCCGAGCCATCGAAGGGGGTACAAAGATCGGGTGAAGCCGATCCGCCTAAGTTCAATTCTACGGGCATTTTCGTGGAGAGACAAGTACAACAACTCTGTTGGGTTCAACCACGGGACGATCTCAAATTATTTCATCATCAAATCGAACACTTATCATCGAGTCGTCGATCTTCCCGGGACTTTATCATCGCGTGATTCCCGACAGGGCATTTCGGACAGCACTGAGGATGAGATCCAAACGGCGCGAGCATTGTACGAATCCAAACATTGGGTCCAATCCAAACTCATATTCGATAAAGTCTTGCGCAATCCGGACTCTGCGTTGCCGACGAAGGAGCGTAATCGCGTCCGGTACAACCTAGCCCACGCCCATTTTGCCCTGGCTGAGTTTTCCGACGCTGCCAGCCATTTTCAAGAGCTGGTGACCATACACGACAATACGAACGAGGAATATGAATCAGCCATCTCTGACAACCGGTTCTGGCTTGGGCGTTGCTTCTATCACCTAGCGAAATACGAAAAGGCTTCGGAGCAGTTCCATGTATTCTTGCGAACCTACGAGAAGAGACCCACCGGTGAGGCCGGTGCGACCAAAGCAACCGATGGCCGCCTCTGGCTCGGCTTGACATTCAATCGACTGGGCGAGTACGAAGACGCTACCGAACAGCTACAAACGGCTTTTGATATACAGAACGAACTAGCACCAGACGACTTGGCCACTCTCGCCTGCCGCCACCACTTGGCAAATTTCCTCTATAAGAGGAAAGAATACTTGGAGGCCCACCAGCACTTTGATGGCCTGTTTCACGCTGAGATGCGTCTCAATGGACCGGAGAAGACTCAATCTGTCATGTCCCGATGCATGATGGCATTTTGCCTGGCGAAGCTCCGCCGCTACGAAGAAGCTCAGCCTCACTTGGAACGAGTTTCTGAACACATGAAACTGCAGCCATGTGGAACGAGTGACCAACTTCGAGATAGGGGACTCGTTCACTACTGGTTGGGTCGCATTGCCGTTGAACAGATGGTGAAACACAACAACAATTTCTTCCTCCAAAAGGCAGCGTGGTTTCTGCAAGGCGCCCGACAAGATATCTCAACTGCCATGGCCCAAGACAAAACAAACGACTGGTTGGTGGAGGATATGGAGGATTGCAAATACTATCAGGCTCGCGTGATGGTCGTTCGTGGGGACTTCGCCGATGCTGAGCAGACCTTCCGACAAATCATTGATGATGCCTCCGATGCCACCGGCGAAAGGCAAGTTGGAAGTCGTTTTGAATTGGCATCTAGTCTTTTCAAGCGAGGGAAGTTTGAGGAGGCCAAGTCGACACTCGAAGAGGTCGTCTCCCCCGAGACGCCCATTGAACACTGCCAACATACGGGAAGGGACCTAGCCGCTTGCTTGGCTGTGCTTGGTGAGACCTATCTCGAACTTCAGAATCCCGGAAAAGGTCGAGATTGCCTTCAGCATGTTGTGGACGCCGAGCCCGAGTTGCCCAGTATTGCCTACACAGCCGCTCAGCATGCACTCGCCCTATCTATGTTCGAATCGAGGGACTTCGTAGGCGCCTGTAAGTACTCTGAGGCAGCATATATCACCAGGAGAACCCATTTCCCCCTGCATCAGGACATGTCTAGAAGTCTGCTTTCGTGGGCTCTGTGTGAGGCCTCGTGCTTTGAGGAGGCTGAACAACATTTGCACAATACACTCACCGCGTTTCCGGAAACCAGGCAGCGCACTCCACGTTCAGATCTCATTCATGGAAATTCTCACTACTATATGGGACGCATTCTCTCACACCGTGACCCGCAAGATTGGCGAGGGGCGGTGAAGCATTTTGAAGCAGCACTACCACCTCTGCGTGCGCTCGACCGTATTGGAAACAGGTTATCACAGTATCAACAATGCCAGTACTATATGGCGGTCAGTCTGTTTCATCTACGTGACCGAACTACCGAAGCCCGGCAAGTGTTCGAGAAATTGTTGCGGGACGACCCAAAGAGTGAGTCCGCTGCGGTCACGAGTTCACGACTCCGTTCAATACCTTACTGGCTTGGACGAATCTTCCTCTTCCAGAACAAACTCAAAGAAGCTGAAGCATGGCTTTCGAAATGCCTCGATACGCTGAGCAGCGAAACGACTCTCCCTTTGCATCCAGATATCTCCACTGAAAAAGTCAGGTATCATTACGCACTCTGCCTGTTCCTGTTGGACACACGTGGTGTGGACAGAAGAATGACTGACAGCGTCGAGGCTGTGCGACAAACTCTTAACCGCGTTCCAAAGTCTGGCTCAAAAGACGACGAGGAATTGTACCAGAATAGTCGCTGGCTGCTGGGTCGCGGCCTTCACATGAAGGGAGAATTTGGTGAAGCCTGCGACTACTTGAGATCAAGCCTCACATTCCTGGAAGAAAGAGACGGGTATGACAACGAAAGTACCTCGTTTACAAGGGCCATTCTGGCTGATTGTCTCTGCGAACTTCAATTAGACAGCGAAGCTAATCCGCTGTTGACCGTGGCGGCCAATCACCCCGATACAAATGCATACGCCGACGCTGTTCTAATCAAGGCCATTGGCCAGTACTGGTTGGGTCGCCTGGCATACCGAGCGTACCAGGCTGGGTCATTGAAAGGATCCAAAACAGTCGAAGAATATTTCACAGCAGCTCTGAGTCTCCTAGCGGCATACAGGGGCAACAGAGCCAGATGGAACCGCATACGGCTCGACAGCCGGCATTTCCTCGCGAGAATCAAGTTGAGACGTGGGCAACGTGGCGAAGCTGCAAGCATGTTCCGGGAACTGGCGAAACAGGCTCACGAGTCTGATGAATTGAGCCATGCTGTGGATAATGAGTACTACCTCGGCTTCACTCTTTCACAGCAAAGCAAATACCGTGAGGCTCTACCTATTTTTCAGAAGATCCTCGACGGTAATCACCCTGGCAGGGTCGTGGAAAACGCAAGGTCGTGGTGCCAATTCCAGCTCGGGGACTGTCTGTACCACACGGAGAAATTCAAGGATGCGAAAGACAAGTTCGAACTCGCCGCGGAGTCTCCTGACACTGTGTTGAGGCGCAAAGCTCGCTTTCGTTTGGGGCAGACTATTTATCGGGTCGGTGGCCACGAGGAAGCCGAAGACATTTTCCAGTCCATCGTCGACAAACCCGACCAGTCGACCCCCCAATTTCTTGACGATGTCCGCTGCTGGCTCGGAAAGACCCCTTCGAAGCTTGAGAAATCGGAAGTTTCCCCCGTGACTTCCCAGGTCGCCATAGACTCCACCAGCAATGAGTAGGGTGTCTTCTTGGACGGGTAAGACTTACTCGGGTTCCTCTGGTTCGAGGTTCGGGAGCATGAGGCAGGGCACCATGGGCTTGGGTCCTAAGACCCAGGTCACAAACATTTCTTCTCCTCGTAGTCAATAAGAATTCTTTTTACGTCAGTATTTTATTCCAGGTGATTCCTGATAAAACAACCACAACCTATCCGCTAGCCACCATATTCCGTCTCCCACTTTCAAGAACTTGTGGATCAGCAACCTATGTCTTTTCTCGACCTTTGGACTACTCATTTCTTATATTTCAGACTTCTCGTACTCGACTTGCTCGTAAAATCGAGAACCACGCGCCAGTACGCGTAATGCGGGCGGATTTTACCTATTACTCATACGTTTTCGTTTTCGTTTTCCACACTTGCTACGCGACTCGGGAGTTCTATCGTCCTGCTTATTCCTTGCATAATTGACTCACCGCGCGACGTCGATCCGTCTGAGCGAGACACTGACGCCGTCCACTTTTATCCGATGTACCTCAACTTGGTGTTCATGCTGGGCTGGAGAACTTCTGATGCAACGCTTGGGTATTTACGCTCAAATCATGTATCATATCATTTCGTTATTTCGTGAAATCCCTTTCCCGGATCGACAAGTCTTGAACTTGCACATCTCGTTCAGGCCTACCCTTGTGGAATGTCGCGTCGCGCTCGCCCTCTCCTGGAGTCAGCATCTCGCTGTTCCTCTGGATGATCAGCGTCGGGCTGTTTGATCCATTCTCACGCGCCGACATTTCTGTCTGCTTCCTATCCAGAGACGAATCGGATGGTGTATGGCGCGCGTTCGGACTGTTGTACGATTGCATCTCGACGTCGTTGGCCTCTATGATATGCTCCGAGCTGTCTGAGCTGTGGTGTCGCCCAGCCGTCATCAGCCTGAGCGCTGGACTTTTGGGGTCTCGATTCCTCGATTTCATCGTGCGACTGCTCGCAGCCCCGGTCCCCTGATTCGTGTTGCCGTCGGAGGTGGACTCGAGTCGTCCCAGCCAGGGCGACAGCCATTTTCTGAATAGCGGAATTATAGGTGCCAAATTCGTCGTCACCATACCCACGAAGCATTCTCGTAGGGCCCACGCACCGTCGCCGTTACTGTTCGAATTCTGGGGCAGGTTAGCGAGGAGGGACCAGGGATGGCGTCCGAGAGCTTCTTACAACAACGATAACAACTACCCTGACGATTGCCATAGCTGTGATAAGGCTGCTACAGCTGAAGAGGCTGACGAGGGAGATCTTCTGTACTCTCCCAAGTGAGGCCCGCAGTAGCGCGGGAACTGGTATGGAAATAAGGTAAATGTCTGTTAAGATGTTGCCGGCGAGCGTGACCCCGATCAAAACCGGTGAGACGCCAGCATAGCAGACTGGCCCTGGATCAGGAAAGATTTGCCACATCTTGTTGAGTGGCCGACAACTTGCGAGGACGGTAACAACGATGGAAACCCAAGTAACGACTAGAAGGATTGTACCAGCCCACGCCCTTGTTCTTGCTCCGGTGATTCCCTCCTGCGCTCAGTTAGCATCTGATCCTACGCAAAACTAGCAAGACAGGTGGATAAAAATTGGGCAGCTTACGGTGAGCCGGACCACGAAGAAACAAAGGAGAGATCCTTTCAACAGCCACAAAACGAGAGAATATGATATCCATGCGGCTAGCTGCACTTTGGATCCAAGTACTCGAAGACCGAATTCTTCGCTCCCAGGGCCGTCGTTTGCGAGTCGAGCGCGGTATTCGTTTGACATGGAGTCGTTTGCAATGCCAACTGCCGTGACGCCAATTACGTAGACCTCGGCGGTGAGGATAACATACCAGACCTGTAAGCGGTCAGCAAGCGGCTAAACGAGGGCAGGGCGGGATAAAACAAAAAGAGGACTCACCACTGCGATCCAGACAAGGTAGTCGTCCCAGCCAAAACCACTCCGTCCCGGGATGCTGGCCCGCGCGTAGGTGCGCAAGGCCGTGATAACTATTATTATGACGAGGTATGCGATCCACTCGACCGCCAGCGCGATAGTAGCCGCCCCGGAAGCGGCGCCCACTGCATCCAGTGTCGCGTTCCCGGTACTCATGACGGCGGAAGCCCCCTTGTGGGCGGGCATATGCGCCTTTTTAAACAAGAATGAGGATTAGAACAACATTGATCGACTATGATTAAACGAGGGCTGCGCAAATGCCAGGGAAGAGAATCAGACTCGCTCCCAGCTGGCTGTGGGGCAGCAGCACCTGGTGTTTAACAAGTCGTCGTGGATGAGCAATCGAGCGTCAGGGGTTTGTTTGGAGGTGGAAGATGTCAAGCCGTCCCAGCCGATCCATGCAACGTTGAGTGTGTAGCATCCCATCGTGCTTCCGCAATGCAACCTGGGGGAAAAGGTAAGACAACAACAACTCGAGACGAGAAGGATCATCTCTTTTTGGACTTTACCGCCGGCGGCCGGGGCCGTAGACCAGATAAGGGACAAGTGTCCATCCAGTTAGTCAAGCAAGTAGCACAAGAAATGATGCGCGGCGCGCCTCCCTCTCCCCCGGCTGCTGATCGCACGCACCACTTGCACAATTATCACCTGCAGGGTAAGAGCTTAATTGCCGTGTTCGCCGCCCTGATCGCCTGTCAGGCCGCGAGCAGCGTTGCGTCAATGCTATCCTGGCGTGGGAGAGCGCTCGGACATGAGTCCGGCAACACCTGACGTGCAGCAGTCTCTTGGCCGGTGCCGCCGGTGCATGGGCTCGGTGTCCCAAACTATAAAGAATTTGCGTGACGCGCACCCAGCGGTCCGTCCAACCACCATCTTTTTGCCCACGGAGATGCGACGGTGATAACAGCAGCAGCGAGGTTTATTATCATTGTTTAGCCCCTCGTATAAAACCCATCACCCTACATACGTCGTCACCGGAGGGCGGAGAGATAACAGCAGAGGGCACGGCACTGGTTGCTGCTACGTAATCCGCGTGTGTCTGTTTTATCTGACACCAGCCGGCAACACGGATGCCCACGTTTCTCGGGCATGTCTATGCGGGTCCCAGGATTCTCATCCCGGGCCCCGGGCGGCCAGGGGAGGCGGCTTGCCCAATCCTTGCGCGCAACGGCCCTGGCGGCCGCGCTACGGAGAGATCTACCTGTAACGTATACGAATGCAGGCCGTGGCCCGCAGGCAGCTCAAACATTAGCGCGTGATCTGCTTGCCAGAGGTCTCCCTATAGGATTAACTCCCGTGAGGGAATAATCTCGAACACTGACAGGCTGACAGGAGACGGTACCACGACGGCAAGCTGCAATAGTACAGCCGGGTATGGCCGACTTCCTAAGCCCTATAGGAGGATCTCCTGTACATCATTATCTGCTACCAGCCACTGACGTTTGAGATCTATGCCGAGGTTGCCAGATTGGGACTGCATTTCGAAGGCGTCAGAAGGTTGCTTGCCTGGCAACATTCAAGACCAATCGCAGCTTTCTCCCAACTCGTTTCAAGTTTCCCGTGATATCATTAGTATGCACATAGATGCATATGCAGGATATGCAGGATATGCAGGACCAAGACCTTCTCGCAGCTGCCCAGGCGCACTAAGGGCCCCAGAACAAGGAAAACGTTTCCCCGGTTTATGCGGGCCTGCCCTTGCTGCAGGGTATTAATAGCATAGTGAACCCGGCCGCCGCGCTGAAGGAGTCCCAACTGTAAAGCTAAATAACCAGATTTGAGATCAAGTGTTCGGTTCTGCATGTTTCTTAGGACGAATCGCGTACCTTGGAGGCAACCGGCTCGGTGGGTGTTCCGAGGACAAGTATAATAGTTTGGGAAGGGCAAGTACAATGGTTTGAGATGCGACTAGCTCCCAAGCCTATCTAGGTGCGGATAGGCACCACGGGTATATACCGGCAGTGGAAATACGCAAAAATTATGCCTTCTCCCACCGAATGCATACAAGTCCGGGTACATCTGAGCCTTCCAGGAGAGTACCTGGATGTGTAAAAGTGAATCCACCCCCGAGGAGCTTAATTGCTTGCCCCCAGAGGACTCGGAATAGGCAAAATGGACGACCACGGGATCGAACCGTGTACCTCGCGCATGATGATCTCTCTTGATAGAAGAGAAGACTGATGCTAAGCGCGCGCTCTACCATTTGAGCTAGACGCCCTATGATGGTCCCGGGTCCGGTGGTGGTGGTGATGAGAGAAAATTTGCTGTTTGTGGGTATCGCGGGTGGATCACGGGCAGGCGCCGTTGTGGAGTCGCGAGTCGAGGCCGTGGGCGGGGACACCGAGGAGGGCAGGGACAGGGACACCATCGGTCCACTGGACCGAGCAGGGCAGGATTTCTGTATCTCCTATAGCACCGCTCGTCCTATCACTATGCAGGCAGGTCAGATGATGCTCTCGTGACTTTGGGGGCGGACAGGGGATTTGAAATATTTCTGGGCTGTTTGGGAGTTGGGACGTATAAGTTGGGATGTATCTTGGGTATCAACAATGACTTAGGGCTATCGGTGTCCCGAGAGGTGGGTACGGTGATAACTATGTGGGGAGTATATTGCTCCCTCGGAAGCATATCTTCCCAGCTTCAAATGCAAAGTCAGTCTGATACTCAACATTGATATCATTCGCATAGTAATATGGGTTTTGAAACTGTAATGCGATTGATGTCTGCTCTACAGAGTTTGTAATGAACACCTTATTCTGTCCATACGATTAAAGCAGACCAGGTTGCGCCGCCATTTCCAGATCGCCGAGCGCATTTGAATGAGTCCGACCACCCGCACCTCTGCGTTTGACTAATTTCCTGCAACACATGTGCAGTTCTTGTTGTCCTTGCCGCACCCCAGACAGGTCTCGCGACAGAGAACGTGTGTAGTCTTGGTGGAAGCGTGCATCTTGACAGGTATGATGGTTGAGTTGTTGAGTGTTGGACGATTGAAACGTGTTGCTATTGATTCTTGTGTGGATTTGAACTTGATTGTGGTTTTGTTGTGCAGGGAGAGAGACAGCTGGGAGTTGACAGGCCGAAAGTTTCGCGGGGTTTTATAGAAGGCTAACTTATGATTCACTATGTCCCAAGTCATCATCGGGGCAGTGAGCAAGACCAAACGTGCAGCCTGTAAATGATAAAGCGATTTGTAATTCACTCTCCCGGTGGATGGTGTGTGGCAGTGACGGTATATTGCTCTTCGGAGTGAGCGCCACGGCGATTCTGAATCCGTGACCGTGCTACACGCCGTGGTCAGCTCCTGAATGAGTGGACTGAGAGTTGCAAGGACCTCGGTTGTTTCCCAAATGGACTGATACAAGTGAAGAATTGACTGATAGTAGTGAGCCTGCATGCAACAGAGCAAGTCATGGTTTCGGCCTGGCTTGGTGCTCGGGCGACATCGCTGTCCATGGTCGTCAGTGTGTCTGCTGACAGGCAGTCTTGGAATTGCCTGACTTGAATGAATGTGGTAATCCTCGATAGTGACCAAATTGATAGCCTTGGCTATAATGCACTTTACCCTCACAGCCCATTCCGTAGAATTTCATGTGAGCTCATATTGGGGTGTTTTCCTCCCACAGACTTTTGACGGAGAAGAGTAATATGTCCAAATTTGCGTAATAAGCTCTAGAGGAGGAACACAGGCTTACATGTCCGGGGGAAAATGCAAATCTGTCGACGAGGATGTCGTTGTCATGGCGTACATCAGTGGTATGTTAGGATGACCACCTCAAATTTCAAGTCCAACCGGAAGTCCTAAGGTAGCCTTTCTCCCTTGCGCGTGGCCTGCCCAACCATTGATCCAGTTGTATCCTCGGCATACCGCTTGTAAGCCGCAATATACTGCTCATCATCGCTCCATGTCTCCTTTACACTTTGTCTAGAGGCGATGGCATCGAACCATTTCTGCCACCTCGCCCAAATTTCTTGATCATTGGCCTTTTTCTCGTCAATTCCAACACCCCCAGGCTTATAGTGATCAATCAAGAACAACCTCTTAGCCCACGGCGCGAGCATCACGTCGACAAGGCTGAAACGTTCCCCAAGAAACCACGGTCCACTGCCGTCCATTTGCTCCACCAGAGTCTTGATGTTGCCTAGGAACTCACCCCTCGCATCTTCGATACTGTAAGCCTTATCCGGAATGTGCTGGAGGAACTTGTAGAACCCAGGAATAATCTTGGTGCTGATGTGGTCGATCCATAGCCGACACCTCGCCCTCTCATATGCATCCTCGGGGAGCAGCCTCTCCCCGAATTTACTCCCATCCGCATAGGCCTCGTCCAGGTACTCGCAAAGCACCAGGCTCTCGTACAGTGGCTTCTGCTCCTTTCCGCTGCTGCCAACCGGCACGCCGAGGGTAGGGACGAGGCCGCGCGGGTTGAGGGCCAGGAACTCTGGGGCCTTGTGATATGGGTTGATCTCGATGTATTGGTGGGGGATCTTCTTCTCGTGGAGGACGATCCAGGACCGCTGCACGAAAGGGCAGAACCAGCCGCCGTACAGCTTGAGGGGGTGCTCTGCCGAGTGGGCTGCGGCGAATTTGGCGGCCAGGCCTGAGGTATGAGGTTCTATGCTGGTATCAACAGGATTGGGCATTTTGAATGGTGTGAAGTTTCTGGCTTGAACAAGGCTTGCTGGACGAAATAACCTGGAAAGCACAAAGGATTGGATGCATAAGTAGAAGTCGAACACCATCATCGCCTCGTCGATGCTTTCCCCGCGTCATGTCGATGCTGTAAGAGAGCACACCCCTGACCCTGCTCAGGTGGGGGGACCCCTGCACCCAAAACAGCCCCACCAAAATTTCCATCAAGCTTCCCGAGCTTCAATCATCGCCCGCGACTCTGCCGTTTGCACGCCTACAATTGTCAACAAACTCACACTCCTCCGATACAAGCCCACCTCCCACAAACCCCAGAGACCTAGCGAATCCTCTTGTACTCCCTCAGGGTAACCCAAAACCAAGCTGTACCGCCATCACACACCACCACCACCATCACCAGCGCAATGCCCCTCGACACATCCTCCTACTCCCTCGCCCTGCTGCGCGTCGACGGCAGGCGGTGGAACGAGCTGCGCAGGTGCCACGCCCAGATCCGCACCCAGGCCGCCGCCGACGGGTCCAGCTACCTCGAGATGGGCAACACCAAGGTCATGTGCGTGGTGACGGGCCCCACCGACCAGCAGTCCGCACGGCGCGCGGGAGGCGGAGGAGGAGGAGGAGGGCAGCGGTCCGAGCAGGACAAGGAGGCCGAGGTTTCTGTGAGCATAGTGATCGCCGGGTTCAGCAGTGTCGACCGGAAACGGAGGGGACGGGGCGACAAGTATGTAACCATCACCATCATCCTCACCACACATACCCTACAGAACAGAACATAAGGTTGGAGACCAATTGAAGAGAAGACTAACATGGCGCAACGCACCAACAGACGCATCTCAGAGATGCAATCAACCCTAAGCAGCGCCCTCTCCTCAACCCTCCACACGCACCTCTACCCCCACAGCTCAATAACCTTCTCCCTCCACGTCCTCTCCCAGGACGGCTCCCTCCTCGCGGCCCTGATAAACGCGTGCACCCTCGCCGCAGTGGACGCGGGGATCCCCATGACAGACTACGTCGCCGCGTGCACCGCGGGTTCGACATCGACCCACGCCGCGGGCGACGACAATGCGGACCCGCTGCTGGACCTCAACCACCAGGAGGAGCAGGAGCTCCCAAGCCTCACGGTCGCGACGCTGGGCGCGAAGGGGGACCGCGTCGCGGTCCTGGTCTGTGAGAGCCGGGTGCAGGTCTCGCGGCTTGAGGGGATGCTTGCTGTGGGTGTTGATGGGTGTAAGCAGGTGCGGCAGATATTGGATAAGTGTGTGCGGGAAAGGGGCGCGAGGATGATTCGGGAGGGGGCCGTTGAGAAGGGCGTTGGGGTGGACGAGATGGAGATTGATGGGTAATTTGAGCTTGAGAGACGGGGACATAAGGGTTCACGGGCTTCTTGAGAGTTTGGTTGTTCGTTATGAGGGACAGTTGTTTGGGATGTGAGGTCATGATACCCCGGAAAGCATGGATAGGATGTCAGGTAAGAAAAACCATTCCGATTTCAATTCGACTCGAGACATCATCTCATTCATCCCTTCAGGCCACAAGGCGTTTCGCCCACTCGATTTTAATATAAACAAAAGGATCGATCCCAAACCAAGACGCCGGCTAACATTACACTCACTCCTTAGTGACTATGACCATTCCTAAAGCTCGTCATGGGCCGCCTCCGTCGGCTTCTCCTCCGCAGTCTCCTCCTGAATGGTAGGGTCTGCACCCTTCGAAGACGTCTCCTCCTCAGTGTTGCTGTCCGAGATCTTCTCCGCCTCCGGGGTGACCTCCGGCTCAGGGGTGGCGCTGCTCTCGGCAGCCTCACCCTCGGTGGCCTCGGGCGTGGGCTCCGGGGAAGGCTCCGGAGTAGCCTCGGAAGAAGCCTCGGTCTCCTCCACAACGGCAGCGACGACGCCATCGGGCAGCTTGCGCTTGACGCCCTCGCTCATGCGGATCTGGTCCACCCAGCTCTCGATGCTCTCGTGGCCAAAGTCCTCACCCTCGTACAGCCTCCACCAGCCGCGGCGGGCGTTGACGGCTAGGACCTGGACCTCCCCCGACAGCTCAAGAGCCGTGAGGACGTCCTTGGAGTGCGCGTCGTCCGTGTGCACTTCGTACATGGGGAACAGCTGGCGCTTGCCCTGGTGCTTGTGGGCGAGCTGTGCGAGCGAGGACAGGGCCTTGTCGGCCGACTCGCCGCGGTTCTCCTTGGGGACGAAGGCCAGGACGCAGGTGTGCGACTTGGGGCTGAGGCAGTTCTTGACCAGCTTCTCGGCCGAGTTGATGATGGGAATCGGGAGGGGCCCTTCGAACACGACCGGCTTTTGGATGTTATCGTCGCCCGCCGGCTCCGTAATCTTCTCCTCTGCCTCGGCGGAGGGCTCTGTCTCAGGCTCGGCCTCTGCCTTCTTGGCTGGCTTCTTCGGGGTGGAGGACTTGGCCTTGCTCTTCTTGGGCGCGGGGTCCGGGTTGGGGGATCCGGCCTGGGACAGGAAGTTGACCATAGCCTCCTTCTTGAGCTCGCCGTCGTACACGATGCTGTCTTGGTCGCCGCCTGGGAGGAGAACCAGGGTTGGGAACTTCTCAATGCCAAACTTTTCCACCGCCTTCTTCTGTGTATTGCGGACCTGTCCCACGGTGATGACGTCGAGGAAGTCAATGGCCAAGCTCTTCAGAAGCGCGCTGGTGGTGCCCTTCTCGGTGAACAGGATGGCCTTGGGGGACTCGTTGTTGGTGGACAGGAAGGAGTCAATCTCCTTGTCGGAGACGCGCTGGACGTGGTTGTTGATCTTGTCCACGACGGCGTCCACGATGCCCTTGGCGGTACGGGGGCCCTGGTAGTCCTCGACGATGGGCTTGCCCTTCTTGGGGCCAGGCCGCACGATCTTCAGGGTGGGGAAGCCCTGGACGCCCATGGTGCCGCAGAAGGGCTTGTTGGCGTCATCGTCGCAGTCGACGGCGGCGACCTTGGCCAGGCCGGCGAGGTTCTTGGCGGCTTTCTCGTAGGCGGGCTGGAGGTTCTTGCAGTGGCCGCACCAGGGGGCGTAGAACTCGACGATCTGGAGGGACAAAGCATTAGCCAAGGTGGACCTAGGAGCATGCAGTGCGGCAGACCATGGGCTGGGTCTTGGTCTGCGTCTGGTATGGGGTGGGAGGAGGGAGCCTTACGGAGGTTTGGTTGGACTTGGCGATCAAGCTCTCGTAGTTCTTTGCATCGACAGAGAGCACGGCCGACCTCTTGGGATAGAGGCCTGCATTTGCGGCGGGCAGGGCAGCCAAGAGGGCGACGGCCGCGGTCGAGAGGGTGGGGTGATGCATGTTGGGTTGGACGTTGACTCGTCCGTGGAGCTCGAACTGGGCGGGGCAGGGGAGATGGAGAGCAGATCCAAGCCAACTTGACTGGCTGCACGGTGTGTGTAATTGATGCAATTAACCTGAGGTGCCTCTCGATGTATTTAGACTTTAAAGTTGAAGGAGAGACATGTCCAGACGGGAGAAGAACTGGGAGGCAATACAAATATGAGATAAGCAGAGTCGATTGCCTCGTGGTGTTGGCAGCTTTAAGTGAAGGGGAAAGTGAAAGGTGTCACGTTGAATGTTGTTGCCTCTTTTGAAAAGGCCACGGTGGAGGAAATCCCAATTACTGTACAATGCGACTTATACGAGGGGCTGGGCAGGAGGGAGGGGAACGGGTGAGGTGAGGAGACGGCGAGGGCTTCTAGAAGCGACGGTAGCAAGATCAGAAATCCGGGGTAAATTAATTGAGATGCCACTTTGGAGAGCACAGCTTCAGCCACACTTATTACTGCCTCTGCTGGCCTCACCTTAACTGTGGCGTGAGCTTGCTTCATCGATTAGACGAGCAGATAGTGACCAGGGGACAAGTTACAGTATGCAAGGAGGGGTCAGGCTGATCATCGCCGTAACAGATTGCGACTGCCTGCCTGCAGTACGTATTCCGTTACGTCCCCGCCAAGCCAGCCCAGAGCACAGCTGCCCGTCCCGGTCTGCGTCACAAGCACAGTCACACACAAGTCAAGCTGCCAGGCACACGATTCCATCCTCCTCCTCCCCACCACAGCTCTCGACTCCGATCATTGCCATTGCTTTCCCCTGCGCTTCAAGCGACACAGCTGGAGTGATTTATAGTGATAGACTCGGCCGAGCGCATTCCTCGACCAGCCAACCGTGCCATAATCTTCCCCGGCGCAAACTAGAAGCCTTTCCCAGCCATGGCGGACGAAATACCGCAGGGCCTCAAGCAGGCCGACATCAACCTCTACAAGACGGCCACCAGGGCTGCTCAGCTGTCGACAGTCAAGCCCATCATCGCATACTGGTGTATGTTATGCTTGTCCCACAGCGTCGCAGCCAAGCCGCATGGCAACATAGCTGACTGCTCCTAGGCGAGTATTGGGTCGTCAACCAGATCCTCGCGAGGAACCTTCACAGTGCCGATGCAGATATTCTGAATTACACAACCAACCTTATGGACAAGCTGGAACAGGTGCGTATCCGCTGATGATGAGCTGGTCCTCCCCATGGACCGGTAAGGAGGCGCATGGGCTGACAACAGAGCTCTTTTCCAGACCAAGAACGAGTACGCGAACGAGGACGCCATCATGGACGACGCCACCGCCCAGGCATATCTCGAGCAGTTTGCGCAGGAGACATTAGACAGGGCGGAGCGCGTAATCAAGGCAAACAAGGTCACCCAGCAGACAGCCAGCACCTTCGACGCTGCCCTGACCTTCTTCAACCTTGTCAACATCTGGGGGCCACCCGACACAGAGACACAGCAGAAGATCAAGTATGCCAAGTGGAATGCCGCACGCATCACCAGGGCCATAAAAGAAGGAAAAGACCCCAACGAGACAAACCCAAAGAAGGAAGACCTGCCACCGCAGCAGCAAGAGCTCGACCCTGCCGATCCCGATGTCCAGGCGCTTGGCAGTCCAGTTGGACACGCACCCGAACAGCCACGTGGCCAGGGTCTGGGGCAAGACCAGGTGCCGAGAGCTGCGACGGTCGAGGATGCGCCGGATCCAGATCTCAAGAGGGACTCGGCTGGAGTCTCTTTGCCGCATACCCCGGTCCTCCCAGACCCCCCCGCTGCTGTACCCGACGACGGAGAGCTGAAGCTTCCAAGCGCGCCAGGCTACGGTGACGAGGCAGCAGACCCTGGCTCGCCTGGCTACTTCGACCCTCCGCCGGCGTTACCGTCTCCTATTTCTCCTCCAGCAAATCACCCGACTGACTATACACCCGGTGGCGGCGCCCCTTCGGCTCCTCAAACGTGGACGCCGACACCACCGCCGGCCTCCTCGTCCTTCGCACCACCATATGCGCCATCGGGTCCCCCAACCTTCGCCCCGAGTCCGTCCACGAATGCAGCCGTCCCACCACCACCTGCGTTCTCCCCACCGCCGCCGGCAGACCCAACCCCGAAGAACATGCCACCGCCGGCCGTCTTCCAGCGGCCCGTCGTCCCTGCTCCAACCAGCTTCGGCAACTCGGCCGCGGCCCACACGGCTCCGGTCGGGCTCGGCCAGCAGGCCCCGACCACGTTTACCGCTGACGACGCAGCCATGGCTCAGGCGCAGAAACACGCGAAATGGGCCATCTCGGCCCTGAACTTCGAGGATGTGCCCACCGCCGTGCGCGAGCTGAGGCGGGCTCTCGAGACTCTGGGCGCAAGCTGAGCGAACAACAGGCTTCTGATGGAGAGATTTTCGTGTTTGCAGCAGCGGCTGAGCGCCGCTAAATTCAGCGATATCCGCATTTCTGTTCACTTCTTTTTCCTGATTCGCCGGAGCATTGTATGGCGTTGGGGCATGTTGTGCGATTACCTACCCCCCACGAATTTTGAATGTCGAATACCAATAATCTCATCACACCATGTTTTGCCGTCTCCCGAAATCGTCGGGATCGTGTGTGACAAGAGACCCCCCCTGGGCGTTGCTGACCTGGACCCTAGCTGATGATCCTCCCAGTTTCATGGTTGTGCATCCCTCCATCGCGTGGTTGAGTTTTCATTTGCGGAGAGCGGTAGCCCCGCGGGCCTGTTCCTGGGCTGCCCGAGCCATCGCGGCCTCCTCTTGGGGGCTCTAGATTCCAGATGTGGCTTGCTTACAAGGGGTTGGGCCGTCGGAATGGGCCGGCTGCACATGCTGCATGCAAGGCACGCGTGGTGGATGTGCTGCAACATGCTCGGAGTGTCTCGGCACGGTTCAAGCTGACGTGCATATGTGTTCGTTCTCTTACATTCTCTTGTCTGCATCTCGTTGGCGAGTCGATTATGTTGGAACTTCTTCAAGAGTGAGACATTTAGGCAGGGGGCAATGTATGTCCAACACCGCCACGACTCTTCGAGGTCGTCGGCCCGCCCAATGGCGACGGGAATGGCTTCCCTCGACTTGCGCCCACATGGGAGTTCTAGACTTTTTGTTATCGTGTGCAACGGGAGTGAGTGGCTGTCCGAACACACTTCAACTCTGGCCCAAGGTCTAGTCTATTCTTGGTGGCTTACACTACACTACACCTCTTCTCCTGGTCGCTGACCGTCCCGCCTCAGCGCGACAAATTGACACTCACCTTATTTGATCTTGGCAAATCCTGGGGTGGACAGCAAAACAGGCCGCGGGCTTATTCAGTGGATTAGTGGACAGCAGGGCCCTGCCGATATCGAGTTGATATTATGGCGGCCGTCTTCCTGGGCCACCAGGCCGGCCAACGTCGAGAACATGGTGCCATCTTCTCATGACTTCTTAAACCACCTTGTGTCCGCCGAGTACCCCCGACGCAAAAGGAGAAGCCCTACACCAGTCTCTCCTTTAGATAAAACCACTGCACATCTCCAGTCTTTCCTTGACATCCAAAGTTTCGAGATCACAAGCAGGCCTTCTCTTTCACTGTTCCCAACGAGCAGACTTACACTCCTTCCATTATATCAGAAACAGAATTAACATTTTCGCTAAAAATGAACACCACACTCCTTTGCCTCATGGGCTTACTCGCCCTCACGAATGCCCTCCCAAGCGGGCCCAAGGAAACCCCACCCCCGTCACTAGAGCAGCGCGACAACGCCGTCCTCGCCTACCACGCCGAGAAGCCCCGAGCGGCGGCCAGCAGCGTCACCGCGGCGGCAGGGGGTCCGAACCAGCTGACCATCACCGTCGTCAACAAGATGGACGAGGCCGTTAGCACTTCATATGTGGGCAACGCGGGCGTGCCTGGCCCCGTCTCCGGCGGGACGGGCACGGGGACAATGAAGCCCGGCGCGACTGCCACGCTCGTCGCGCCGCGGGACTGGGCGGGCAACGTCGCTGTCAACCTTGAGAAGTATGAGATGAACGGGGATGGTTCCTTGCTGGAGGGGTCTTTGATGTCGTGGGGGAATGTCGGGTACCGCGTTGACATGGACGTTTCATATGTGTAAGTTATACACCCTCCCTTCCCCCGTCCCCCGTCCCCGGTCCCCGAATCAACAGCCGGAAAAAAAAAAAACAAGAACAGCCAAACTGACACGCCCGGCATACGTACAGCAACGGCTTCTCCGTCCCGATAACCTGCTCCTGCAACGCCGACAAGGCCGTCCTCTCGGGCTGCTCCCTCGACCTCTGGGGCATGGGCACCTGCTCCGGCGACAGCGGCACCGACAACGGGCAGGGTGCGTGCGCGAACCCGCTGAGGCCGGATAACTCCGCGAAGCTTACCGCCACGGGGTTTTTTGCGCCCTGTGAGGGGGCGGCTTTTACGTGGCCGCGCGACGACGCCAACTCGGAGGGGAAGTGCCAGGGGGCTGAGGTTACTTGTTGTATTGGGACCACGGGGGACGGGTGTCCTGCGAATCCTAAGCAGAAGGGCGGGGCTTAGGAGGAGCTACACATGGGTGTGGCTTGGGGGCTTGGTTTGGTGATGGTATGTGTTATGGTTGATGAGTCTTATGAGTTATGTCCCTCCCCCCTTTAGTTTGCAGGCAACGTGGTGTCCTTGCCGAGCGTTACGAGAGGTGCCCCTTTTTACCCCCGGGGCAGTGCCCTATGACGGTCGCTTTCACCTGATCGATCACGTTCTTTTTTCTTCTTTCAAACACTCGTTTCAGCCTTCTGTGGGGGCTTTACACTCTTTGCTGGGCGCCTCGCTGCTGGGGTTGGGCACTTTGTATATATGATGATGACGACACGAATACAGTCTATTGACACGATAACTCTGGATCTAAGAGGCAATGCTCTATGTTCTGTGGCACGTTGAAAGACGTGATTTCCCTGGAATCTATTTCATTCCCTCGTCGGCCAGATCCCATTTCTCCCCTCAGCTACAACGTTCCACTTCCCTCACTCCGCCGTCTCGTCTTCGTTCTCTCCTTGGTTCCTCGCTTCCCTTCTCCCCTACAGCACCTGTCGACAAGACTGCCAGCAGTGTCTGCCCTCTAGCGCGCGACATCGGTAGGCTCGGACCCGCCCCCGCCGCCGCGGACCACCGTCTGGGTCTGCCGCGCGACGACGACGAAGCCGCTGCTCTCATCCTGGCGTGGGATGACTATGATACCGCTCTCTTCCTGGCGCGCGACTACAGTTTGGCTGGGCTCAGACCCGCGGACCACCGTCTCGCTCTGGCGCGGGACGGCAACGATGCTGCTCTCCTGACGGGGGATGACTATGATGCTGCTCTCTTCCTGGCGGGCGACGACGGTCTGGGTGGGGTTAGACCCGTCACCGCCGACCACTGTCTGAGTCTGGGCGGGCTCGACCCGGACCCCCGTCTCGGTCTGGCGTGGGAAAACAACAAAGCCGCTGCTCTCATCCTGACGGGGGATGACTATGACACCGCTCTCTTCCTGGCGGGCAACAACGGTCACGGTCGAGGCCGGGGGGTTGTTGTTATTGTTGACCGCGGTGGAGGTCGGGGAGTTGTTGTTGTTATTGTTATTGACCACGGTGGTGGAATGCGCAGCCGCGATGGCCGCGAGGACGGAGAGGACTGTCAGGCTTGCCTTCATTGTTACTGGGTTGTTTGTTTTTTGGGTTGTTGGTTCTTTACGAGTCTGAAAAGATGAGGGAAGATGGACTGATGATTGTACGCTGATGAGACTGTTGTTGCTGTGATGATGCTGTGCTGACTGCTGGAGTAGATTACAAGACAGACAGACTTGGTCGATACTTATACTCCTGAGAGACTGCCCGTCTTCAGAGGCCGCGGGCCTTTTGACGTGTCCCAGATGTCAAGATCTCTCGCCAGGAGTAGTCCTTGACGACATCATTCCGCTCGGCCGGATGGCGCACAGAGGAGGTTCGCGAACGCATCCTCGTGCTGTCTCGGATGGATTGGCAAAGAGGTTGGCGGCGGTTCCAGACCGCAAGCGGACGATGAGACCAGAGAACATATCCAAGGCTACATCCAGCGGGCGCCACCGCTACCTGTGTCTCAGAGGTCATCGCCAGCTCGGCAGGAAGCGTCAAGCCTCATGCTATAGGGCTGTAAGGCGATAGTATCAACAATAAAATGCCAAGAGCGCCGCCGGATGTGTTGTCTCGAGGTTGTTAGTTTTCTGCCACTTTGTGAGAGAGAGCGCGCCTGGACGAGACGAACCATTCCTCAGCCGACGTTACGCTGACTTCACAAAAGTCGGGCTCCTCAGGTCCCTCGAAAACCGCTACTGGTTTCGAGTATATATGAATAGCCTTATCAGCAATGCTCCACGGGTGAGGCGGAGACACAAAGACAAGCCCCGTCGACGATCTCTTGGCTCAGTTAACTCCGATCTGACAGGCCGATCTCTCTTTTTTCATTCCCGTTCGGCCGATGTTTCCTCGCGGGCGCTTGAGGGAGCAGGAGAATTAGCTTAGCGCACGCGCAAAACACCAAAAGCCTTGTGGCCTTGCCGAGTTCCCAGCCGCACCACTCCCAGTCCGTCCTCGGCTGCCAAGCGCGGGCTCATAGTCGGGCGTGCCGCCCAAGTTTCATAGGACGAATCATATCAATGCTCTAGACCTTTTCCAGAATGATTTCTCAGTCTGAAAATCTGGAACCGTTGATTCAGGTGCTAAGGTGTTTATACATAGCTCTTGGGTGATTCTCAGAACCAGACTTTTACACATCAAAGGCCGACCTAGACTCCGTGTCACTTCTGGGCTTACAAAGAAACTGGGCTTGTTGCCTCTAATAGGATGAGACTCTGAGTCAGTATCGCCATTCGGTCTTTGGCGGCGGAGTTGCGAGGCGGGACGTGGAGGAACTTGCACGCGCGAGGGACGAGGAGTTTGGCCGAGGCAACCTCCACTTCCCGAGGCGTCTTCCTAGAGCCCACAGGAGGAAACAATGGCTCCTGTGGATTATCAGTGGTTCAGAATTCATGGTCTGCTCGTTGGGCAGTTTCATTCCATACTTCCTGGCTTCCGCCTTCCCTTTTCCAACTAAGTTCTCACAGAGTGCTGCCGAGCGGATATGGACACAGCTACAGCCAGAGTGTATCACGCCGGTATTTTTACATCAATTTCGAACACAACCCTTGCAACTCTTTGGGCCCAACTCTGTGTAGATCTATCCCCACATGTCTTGAAGGACAGAACATCCATAGAAGAGCAATAATGCGCTGCCACCTCGGGTCCAGCTGAAACTGCTCGCGTTGTAGACCGTAAACAGCCTCATCCAGTTCAACTTGCCTCGCGCTGAATTTCGTATTTGTACCGCTTCTGCTGCTCCAGAGACCGTTCAGAGTCCATCTGACTCAGCTCATACACCTGGATGCCAGAAGGCCCGCTCGAACCGCTCGGGGCATGTGACGGCTCACGCTCGCCCGCGCTGAACGGCTCGACGGCGCTGAGATGGTCGCAAGAGGGGCTGGCGTCGTCGGCGGGGCGCCCGTACGGCGAGTGGCTCTGTTCGATGTCTCCGGTGCCCCAGATAATGGGGGAGGATCGGCGGAGGAGTGGACGGAGGGCGGCGGCTGTGGCGCAGAAGATGGCGAGGCCCAACTCGACGTCGGCCCAGATTAGGAGCTGGTAGTGGAGGATCTCCTCTGTTTTCTTGTCCGCTGTCGAGAGACGGACGATGATGACCAGCTTGGCAATGGTCGCAGCGCTTGCACTGTGGTAATGTTCTGGGTCAGCTTGGCCCACCGTAATGTCCAGTCATGTAGGGGGAAACTCACAACATGCCGAGACCTAGCAGCATGCAGACTATCATCTTTGTCTGCGTGTTCATGTTGGCTTTCCTGACGATCGGTATCGGGAGAAGGGCATAAAAGTAGTCGATGAAGATGTTGGAGATTGTGCGGAAGAGGCCCATCGCGGTGCAGGTCGAGTTGCTAACATAGCTGGTGGAGCCGTTGGTGAGGCAGAGCCAGGATGAGAAGAGCGTGGTGGTGAACGTCCAGGCCAGCACCACCGCGATTGACGCTGCGAGGATGACCTTGAAACGTTTGTTGATGGCGAGGCGGCACAGGACCAGGGCGACTCCGAGCTTGGCAAGGCCTGATGTGAGGTAGATGACCAGCTGATTGGCATACAGGAACTGTCATCACCCAAGGTATCAGCTTTTGGATCTCGTGCTGTTTTCCCCCCAAGATGTTGACTGACCGTCTGGGCCTTTTGCTTGTCATAGTTGGGCCAGTCTTGTGGTGGGCCGTCATACGCGTATCCGAAGTGAATCGCGGTGAAACCCATGATGCAGGCTATGATGTATCCAACCTTCACAGACGCGTTAGGGTCGAGAGTGTTCGTGCTTTTGCGGCAACATGGAGGGCGGAAAACATCACGCACATGGGAAAGGCAGAGCGTGGCGTCATCCCAGCCAAACGCCCTGATCATGAAACCTCGAACATAGACTCGCAGTGTGATGACGGCAGTGTCTACGACGAGGAAGACAGACATTGCCGCTACCAGGCTTGATTTGGCCTCTTGGACTTCGGGGAGCATTGTGACGGACAGTGTCTTGCTCCAATGTGAATTGTGGTGGGATAATTGACAAGTGAAAATGGATATTAAATGAGACCACAGTGAACTCGAGACTAGAACAACGGGGTGGTGAACTTGGGAGGGATTGATGTGAAGAAAGGATGAGGTTTGGGGGGAACTTCGATCAGGTGAACGAGACTACAAGGGCTGGGGAAGTATGCTGAGAACAGACTGTGTGAAGGTGTCGTGTGAAGTTTAGGTGAGGTTCGATGGGTTGCAGCAGCAGGGCATGGCAGACACATTGGACTGGCAATTGAAAGTGGAAGCCACCGAGTCTCGGTGATCAAGGCTTCCCATTCGGGCTCATGTGCTCCCTCACTCCTTAGAACGCCTCCACTGCCAGCACAAAAGTTCACTAACATCTCGACTTTGTCAAATCCCACAACCATTGCTTTCTGCCTAGTCACTGAATTTGAACTTTGCCTCGCCCTTGGTAAATGTTGGCTGGGACTTTTCAGAGAAGCTTTCGTCTAATCTCCAGCTGCTCTCCTCGTGCAGTCTTGAAGCAAAATCTCTACTTAAAGCCGTTTGCTTGCTCTCTAATATGAGAGCTAGCAACATAAATAAAGCAATGGTGATGATGGACTAGGTGATAGGGATTCAAGAATTCTGAATGACGTAGTGATGGATACTGGGTGAGCTACCTAGCTAATCGACCCAAAATATGCCAATTCTGTTCTTGTAATCTCCTGTGTCTTTCAACTTGTTAAAGTCTACATTGGGCGACTGCCTAGGTTAGAACTGTTTTTTTCGGTGTCTCTTTAGTGAAGAGTGTGCAGAGTTTCCATGATCTTGGCCTTCGCCTGAAATAATCGGGGCTGCTTGGTTTGGTGAAACAACATCCACGTGTGGGCTAAGATCATAGACTGCACATTCACAAATGCACATTCACAACACCCTGTCACAGACTTCAAGACAGATTGGGCCTTCTGCATATCTGCGTACCTGCTCTGTCAAACCATTTATCACTAAGAGGGGGACACTTTACCCACGGCAGTTAGCTAGTGCCCAAGTCGAGTGAATCACCAACTAACATCAGTGAAGTTTTAGCTGATATCCTGCAAGCATTTCCAAAAAGGCAAACAAGTAACCACCAATCTTCAGGCAATTACCTGAAGTCCAGCTTGGTCGAACTTTACACATCTCACCTTCTGCTGTTCCCTCCCTTGATATTGCAAACCACCAAACGTGAGACGACCACAAACCTGCACTTTACCCACCCCCCATCCACATTGTCCTCTCTGGATTAATGAGCTGTGTCAGGTTTCGAAACATTCCGTGGCCATCACGGACGTGACACTTGCGGCACCTCTTTTCTATCTGAGCAAGCCTCAAAAGTCCCATTCTTTTGACATCCGATTCCATGAATCCCTCCACTCATTCCCACCACAACCTCAATGCTCCAACTTCCCTTTTCAGAAAAGCTTCCCATCACCTCCGACGAAAATACGAAAGCATCCCCAAGTCGAAACGGCACATCATGTTAGCCGTACTGTGCCTGCTCTCGTTCCTTGGCGTCGGTGCCATCTCTGGCGTCGCCAGCCTCCGGCCCCACAACACCAGCACCCGAGAAGGCCCCAGCCAAGCATCTCCTGGTGTCCCTGGAGTTCCTGGAGTCCCTGGCACATATTCGACCAGCATGGCCCTCAGCATAATCGCCCGCCAGCAGGGCATCATGACAGACAACACCCAGCCGAGCTCGGCCCTCCAGGCGGGCATCGTCCAGAAGGCCTTTGCCGCCCACAACGCCTACCACGGCGGACATCCCGAGATACAAGAGTACATGGACAACAGCACCGCCTCCGCCGTGAAGTACATGGCCAACACCATCGACGACGTCAAGAACTGGCCCCTGGACCGCCTCTCCAACGGCAACGCCATGCTCCTCAGCTACCACAACGACTCGGACCCGCAAGCAACCTACGCCCTCGCCCTCACGGCCCTGCGCGACAGCGTCCGCCTCAACCGCCGCAACAACGAGCTCGGCCTGTGGTACTGGGAGAGCTACCCGGACTGGAGCTACCTGGACGGCATGTACTCCCTGGGGCCCTTCGCGGCGCTCGACGCCCGCCTCGGCAACACGGCGGAGGAAGGCAGCAGCGGCGCCAACGCGACGAAGGCCCTCGAGGATATGCGCATGCAGTTCCACCTGCTGTTCAATCACTGCTACAACGACACGACGGGATTACTGGTGCACGGGTACGACGCGAGCCGCAAGGCCCCCTGGGCCAGCCGCGTCAACGGCGCGTCGGCCGTCGTCTGGGGCCGCAGCCTGGGGTGGTTCATGATGGCGCTCGTCGACACCCTCGAGATTCTTTCTACCAATGTGGCCGCCGGGGAGGCGCCGCCGCCGGGCGTCCTGCACGACGACCTGCTGGGGATGTATCGGCAGCTCGCGCCGGCCGTCATCAACTACGCCGATAAGAATTCCCGGGGTTGGTTCCAGGTCGTCGACATGGCGGGACGCGGGGGCAACTATGTCGAGTCCAGCGCCACGGCCATGTTTGCGTATGCGCTCCTCAAGGGCGCGCGCCTCAGGTACCTGGACCCTAATGACCTCGCCGCCGCGGTGGATGCCGGCCGCGCCGCGCATGCCTTGTTGGTACGCGATTTCGTCTTGCCTGAGCAGGACGATACACTCAGCTGGGGAGGCACCGTCGCCGTGTGCAGCCTCAACTCGACTGCGACGTACGATGTGGGTTCCTATCTAATTTCTTCTACTTTTATCCTCCCTGCTCTCAGCCCTTTTCCTATGAAGGCATTTCTACGGATGGGATCAATGTCCTGCTAACTTTCCGTTTTCCTGATTCGCAGTACTACATCAACCAGCCCCTCGCTCCCAACAGCGTGCTTGGCTCCGCCGCTTTCGTCCTGGCTTCGCTCGAGGTCGAGCGCCTCGACGATGCCCCGAAGACCCCACAATGAAGTCCCGGTGTATAGAGGGGAAATAATGTGTATATCTCTGGGGAGGGAAAATGATTGAAGAAGGGTGGTGTTTGTGTTCAGAGGCACGACGGCCATAAGATTTGCGCACTGGCCGGTGAAAGTGGGGAGGGGCAGATCCGAACCTACATACGTTTTCGTGTATTGTACAGTACCAAAGGCGCCATACAATTCTCACGCTGTGGGGCGGACTCGTCACAGCCCAGGGATGACCGGGTAGACCAACTTGGAAAGGAAGGGCATAGCGAGGAGTACGATGGATTGATGGAAGCCGCTAAATTCGTGCGAAGATTTTTTTCATTTCCGAGTAATCTCGGTGGGAAGGAAATTTGGGGATTCCTCTCTTTTTCCTGTGTAGCTAACCAAGTACTGTTGCCATCTGCGGCACGAATCGATGACTTAACACAGAATAAAGCGACGGCGTTGAACTTACTACCTGCTGACCGTGTTTCGGCCGCAAGGCAGTGGCCAGGGATGACATCGACGCGAAATGCCTGTTGAATTAGTAATGGAACCATTCACATGCCCGACGTATGACCGACTCCTGTGTTGCTCTGACGGGAAGCCGACACGTGCCGTGCCGAGTCGCGTATCACCTTGTCTCGCGAAGGGACAGAGACGAGGAGCTGCAAGACCACTCCTCCTCCTGCCTGGAATGAGCTCGGGAATCGTTACCACTTCCAACCAGGGCGAGGTCTCATGGGCCATGCCATGAGTGTGTGATGTGAAGCGAGCCAGGTGTGTAGAGACTCGCTTACTGGGACCCAAGTGTTGGAGAGGTTTTAATCACATGCGAACATGGTAGTAGTCTATGTACAAATGTATGTGCATGTTACATCCGTCTACGCTCTCTCGTACAACCCGCCGATATAATACAGACTCCGTTATACCCCACAGATTCAAGACCCTCCTATCTGTTGTGTCTTGGGCAAGAATTCCGAGGCCCCCGAGGCACCTCCTCCTATCTGTTGCGTCTTGGGCAAGAACTGCGAGTCCCCCGAGGCCCTTCCCTCCTTGCTGCCAGCCGCCCCGCGCTCCTTGGCCGCTTCCAGGGGTTGTTCCCCGATGGGCCCCCGTTGCTGCTGCTCGGGTTCGGTGTTCTCGGTGTCGAGGCGCCTGTATTGCGCTTTCGCTCGTCTCGCGCGCATCTCCTCGGCGTATACCCGTCGCCTCTCGGCCTTCTCCCGGTGCTTCTCGGCCTTTGGCTTGGTGAATTCCACATGCTCGCGAGGCGGCCGCGGTGTCACGCGGTCCTTTACGCGGTCCTGGAGTCTTCTTATAGTCTCGTTGAACTTCATTTCCTCCAGGTCGAAATCGCTGACTTGAGGTTCCCCAGTTAAAGTATTGACTGGGGTAGTGGGAGCCTCGCCAGCTGCTGCTTCCATGGCAGGAGAGTCATTGTTCTGTAACCGCTCCGGGGCACCTGCGTTCCCGCTGAAGGCGCCCGCGAAGCGCCTCTCGAGGAGCCTCCTGATCTGGATGGTGCTGTCGAGCAGCTTCTCCGACTTACTACCCATCCGCACCGTCTTGAGGATGCTCTCCATCTCGCGCGACCGGTCGGCCAGCTCCCGGATGATGCTGTCCGACAGGGGCCGCCGGACGAGGTGCGGCATGTCCCTGCGCCACTCCTCCTCCACGTCCCTGACCTGCTGGAGCTCGTTCCTGCGGCGCTGCAGCCTCGAGGAGACCTGCTTCTGCAGTTCGTAGGCCCTGAGGCGGGTGTCGCAAGGTCCGCCGCAGATGGCCTCGTCGAGTTTCTTGATGAGTGTTGATTCCCAGAGGGGCCAGGAGAGTAGCCATCCCTCGTGCGTGAAGGAGTCGATCCTCTGGTCGTGGTGTTCAAGGCGCATTGATGACTCCACAATACCCGGGGCCACTGTCTCGTTCTTGCCGACCTGGATACTCGGCACGTCCACCTGTCGGTATGCGCCGTTCATCACATCCTCCGAAAAGACTCCCTTAAACCTAAAGCCCGCCCCGTAGGCTTTTGTGGGCAGGTTGGTCGCGTTGGTCTCATCTGTGTCGACCATGCTGTAGTGATCCACGTGGCCATCACTCATCCCCAGCTGCCTGGCGAACTCGTAGGTCCACGCGGTAGATATGTCTCTGTTGTCCATACCCAGGGGCGCCGAGCACCTCCGGCCGGATTCGGCTTTTATGCGGCTGTAAGGTATGTAGCCTTGCCCAGCTCTGAGGGGCATCGCATTATGGTTGAAGTGCGTCAAGAGGTACTTGCTCGGGCCAAGAGGGCTCGCGGTGCTCTTCATGTAGGAAAGCTCGGCTGCTATGCTGGTCGTGGTATGGTGCTGGCGTATAGGTATCCATGGGTTTGTGGAGCGTGCCCAGGCATCGACTGTAGGGTCCGGCTGACCGACGTGGATAGACACACCCCACTGGGTTATGTCGTCGGTGACCGAAGCGTGGACGGTGGCTATGCGTCGCACATTCCTGCGTCGGAGTGAGGAATCAATGCTTTCTGCCTGGCTCGTCACGCCGTCTCCCGTCGCGTCGTCTCCCTCAACTCGTTTCGCGTCAACCTCCGCGGGCGGAATCCTCGACTCGACCCAGACACCAGTCGATCCTGGTATGGCGAAAGCTTGAATGCCGAATTCTCGCTTCAGAATCTCAATCGTGGTATCCTCAAGTATCCTCTCAAACTGGTATTTTGTCGTCATTCTTGCGCGGCCCCGTTGGATGTCATCCTTTAGATCGACAATGGGCCAAATGGACAGTTGGCCGGGCCCCAGGAACATTGCCTCTGCGCAGGGCATGACGAGGACGCCAACATCGGGCCATTTGTGATTCAGAGGGTCGTGCTTCCACTCAGACTCGCCCATTTTATGTTCCCAGAACGGCCTCCAGGGCAGCGAGGACCACCCAGGCGGCTCGGGGAAGTGAACGCTCATCCTGCTCTTGAGAGTCTTGGTGAGGTATTCGACCTGCCATGGCTCCTGTTTCTCAACCTGGTGTTTTGGCAGGATGTAAGTAGGGCGGCGGGTGAAGGACAGGACGGTGGGTGGCGGCCCTGCTCGTTTGATCCAAGAGGTGAACGAGGTCGGCAGCTTGGACGTGATCCTGGCGAGGCCATATTCGGTTTGAGCAGGCGCTGACTCTTCTATGAGTGCGCGTTGGCGCGTGATCTGGGCCTGGATGTGGTCACGAATAGCAGGGGCGAGACTGCGCGGGGCATATACTGGCGGGAGGTCAGGTATGTGGATGTGACGGACACGGCGCCGCATCAACTGGACCTCGGGGCTCAGTGCCGTGGCCATTGCTCACTCGCACCTAGCACTGGGCAAGAGCTGACTTTTATTTCACCCGAGCCATCCAGTGAGTTTGAGGTCGAATGGTAGACTGTGCTGTGACGAATCGAAAAGATGGTCTCGATGAGGTGAAGTTTTGACATTCTGACTGAGCCGACACAAGCACGAATCATCGACGTTGAATGAGTCTCGACGTCTGTCCGCCCCACCACTCATTACGTCAGCAATCAAGACCCCGACCCTGATCTCCCCTAACCCTCTCATGTGGAAACAAACACTATCAGAGTTGCTCACGGGCCATTGTTTACACTCATCCATCTTGGAACCCACCCAATCGATGGAACAGGCCGAAAGTATAACAAGGATGCGTGCATCCAATGCTTCCGAGGCCAAGCACAAATTGCCCACCTTAGACTTCCAGGCTCTTCCCATCGGCAGAGTAATGTCGAAAGCTAAACCACCGCCCACCACCGTACTGTATTTCCGCCTCCCGAGGTCTGCAGGAGACATACGGCGCTGTTTGCCGTTCAATCGTGCCGCCGGAACCTTGTCTCAATTTCACCTCTGACAACATCAGGGACAAGGCACGGGCCGGGCCAATCGGTCATAAAACAAATTCAGATACTTAAAGTTGCGCTGACAAAGCTACACATGCAGCCAGGAGCCGCCTGTCGCAGCCTCTCATCGGGATCGCACTCAGAGATGGGAAGGTCGCAGTGCATAACTGCCTGAACTCTTGTCTGTCAGCATGATTTCCGACGTCACCAATGCTATTCCGATACTAGCTAGGTGCGCAAGGATGTACCAAGCAGCGCGGGAGCACTCTGGGCAGAACTTTCACAAAGCTGCACGTAAGCACTTGGACGGCGCTGGGCGGGTAGAAATGCGACCCATGAACCACTCCTATGTTTCTTGCATGCGTATTTTGGAATCATTGATGCGTGTGTTCCAATGTCGAGTTCAGGCTAGTCATCAATGACGTTTAGCGATTCAACCGAGCAAGGAGTTCAGTCATTTGCTTTGGAAAAGGGGCACGACCGCGTCCATTGTTGGCGCCCGAAAAGGCAAACCAACATTGTCCAAACCATACCGGCCGCACTGTCATCGCATGCCTCGGTGTGTCATGAGACTTTAGGTTCAAACGGCCGCATGGCTGCAACAGAGCGAAAATGCCAAAAAAGACCACGCATGTGCCACATCACCCGCATGGGATCTACCGGATGTCACCCCTAAATCTTGAGATGGACTTTGTAAAACCCCCGTCCTTCCGGGCTCATTGAAATGCGGACGGAGCCTCGGCAGAAAAGAATAGGAGGTTCATTCCTCTTCTCAGTTTTAAAGACCGATCGGTCGACCGCAGTTTTGTGCTAGGTGATTGAGAACGCCACCGGCTGACATACAGCACCATATTACTCGCAAGAGGAAATTTTATTCTCTTTTCGTGAAATCATGTCTGACCAAATACAAAAAGACGTCGAGGTAATCGTGACAAAGAGTGACCATGATGATGATTACATGGTTCGGCTCTCACGCACGAGCGCGCACAGCAACGAAAAGACCCTGAGGAACGTGGAATCGGTCGACAGCTTCCACCATGACGAGGCTGCGAAGATCCTGGCAGAATATGTTTCTGCGGGTGGGCCAGAGGAATGGAGCGAACTCGAAGAGAAGAACCTGATCCGCAAGATAGACCGGAGGCTGCTGCCGGTCTTGGCCTTCACCTTCTTCTTGACGTGGTATGACAAGGGGATTCTATCACAAGCAGTGAGCATCCTTCTTCTATCTCAGCCTCACCGGCCCTACAAGCTTCCATCAGAGCCAGGCGGATGACCATTGACCAATGTTAGGCCATCTTCGGTCTGAGAGACGACCTGAAGCTCGAAGTGGGCAACCGTTACTCTTTCTCGTCCGCAATATTTTATATTGGATATCTCCTAGGATGCTGGCCCATCACAATGCTGGCTCAGAAGTTTCCCACGGCGCGTGTTGTCTCAGCGTTGGTCACTCTCTGGGGCATCTGCGTGTTACTGACAGCAGTCTGCTTCAACTATCGCGGTCTCTATACCCAGCGATTCTTCCTCGGGTTCTTGGAGAGCGGTGTCTCCCCGATTTTCATCCTCATCAGTGTAGGTCCATGCACGCAGAAACATGTCACTGTTACTCTTTTAACTAAATCACTTTACAGGGCAGCTGGTACAAGAAGGTTGAACAACCAATGCGAGTAGGTGCTTTCGCCGCCTTCGTCGGCCCCGCCGTCATCATGTCCATACTCGTCAACTACGGCTTCGGCAAGATCGAGGGAAGCCTCGCCCCCTGGAAGATAATGTTCCTATTCGCCGGCGGCGTCACCACCATATGGGGCCTACTGATCCCCTTCATCCTCCCCGCCGACCCGATCAGCGCACGTGGGCTCACGGCCCGGGAGCGCTACATCGCCGTGGCGCGCATCCGGTCCAACAACGCCGGCGTGCGCAACACGCACATCAAGCCCGAGCAGGTGAAAGAGACCCTGACGGACCTCAAGTTCTGGCTCTGCTTCTTCTTCACCGTCTTCGCGCTCATCGGCAACGGGCCCACCTCGTCCTTCGTCCCCATCATCATCAAGGGGTTCGGCTACAGCACCTTCGAGTCGCTGCTGCTCAACATGCCGGGAGGGGCGGTGGCGTTCCTGCAGATCCTCGGCATATCGTGGCTCGCCATGAGGAGGCCCATGTGGCGCTGCTGGATCTGCATCGTGTGCCAGTTCGTCTCCACCCTGGCCGCCCTGCTCCTGTGGCTGCTCCCGCTCTCCGAGCGGGGGGGACTCCTTTTCGGGGCCTTCACCATCGGCTGCGGTATTCCGGGGTATATCCTCATGCTTAGCACCCAGCTGACCAACACGGCCGGGTACACCAAGCGCGCGACCTCGTCGGCGGGGATCTACGTCGCGTACTGCATCGGAAACATCATCGGGCCCCTCGTGTTCCGGGAGCAGGACGCGCCGCGCTACAAGGTCGGCTTCATCGTCGTGGTTGCCTCGACGATCGCGGCTGCGCTGCTGCTGCTAGCTTATCGCTACGTGTGCTTGCAGTATAATCGAAAGAGAGATCGAGCGGGCTACATGGAGAGCTTTGAGCACGCCTACGAGGATGACCTGACCGACATGAAGGTAAGTCTCAACGTTCCGCGCTCTTCTCTATCCATTCCTCAAGTAACTGTCGCTCACGGTGTGCACGACAGAATCCTCATTTCAGATACATGGTTTAGACTGGTGTGTTCTGATCTATCTGCTGGAATTGCGTTTCTCCCAGGGTCTGCCCGCTATAGTCTACACCCGCTTTTGGTTTTTGGGTACCTAGGACTGCCCATCCTATTTTGTGTTCGCTATGTATCTCATTCCAACCGAACAAAACAGTCGCCTAGTCTTGCGTCTTCGAACGACAATGTCAAGTCCTTCAAGATATCGTGATTTGTGTGCGTCATGCCTCTTCGGGTCGCAGATGATGAAAGCACTGGCGGCAGACTATGAGTTCGCACCGCCCGCAGCTGTAGAACTGCGATGAACTATTCGTATGACACTTACTGCACTCTAGGGGGTCGGATAAGATCATCCACTGCCTGTGATGACACGTCCGTTGCATACTACCCCGCCCTCTCCGCGATCTCCGCCCGCGTCGACGCTGTGGCTGGATATCATCCCCCGGGCTCGAAGGCGGAGTGACTTGCGGTGGCTGGATATCATCTCTCGGGCTCGAAGGCCGAGTAACTTGCGGCGGCGTCTCTAGTGTCGTTGGGCAATAGCATGTCTTCCAGTCTGCTCCACATATATAACAGAAATCTGTCTTGCAGCCCGGGCATGCTATGTGGGCTGTCAGCAAATGATAACCGCATCTGGTGGTGGGGAGGCTGTTGAACCACTGACCCATAAAAAAGCAACCAGTGCTGCTGCGCTCGACGACCGCTCTGCAAAAAGAGCAACTCTGCCATTCTACTCGCCCTGCCTTCCCAGACAGCTCCAACAGACCGGGTAGTCCGCCCATCCTTGTGAGCAGCCGATTGTCATCATGGGACTTTTTCTTGCAAACGAGGCAGGCTATGGCGCCGCAGTTGGGACACTCCGCCTTGTTCCTCGCGGTCCCGCGCCGAGGGAGATAGGTGTGACATCCTTCGGTACGACAATAAACGCGTTGTCCTTCCCACGTGGTCAACTCCTCTTCTTTGTTGAAAAACCGCGCGATGAGGTCTTTTGGCAGCGTTTGAAAGACCTTGCCGTGGGGGGGGATGTATTCGTCGCAGCAACGGGGCAGGAATTGGTCTTGGTCGGTGACAACCCGTTCGAATTTGGCGATCAGGCATTTGTCGCATAAGTGGTGGTGGCACGGAACTTCCACGAGCCTGGACAACGGAAGGAATTTAGAGCAACTGAAGCACATTCCGCTGCCACCAGGATGGAATTCGTAGCCGCTGTGCAATACTCGTTGAAAGGCTACCTGGTTCCCATTGACTTGGCTTGCTGCTTCCGGAGTTGCTTGTTGCTCGGCGGGGCCGTCATTGCCCTCGGTGTTATTGCCACCCCACCCCAGATGGAGCCGGTCGAGTTGGGCTTGGAGCCGGTCGATGTGGGTTCCAAGCGGGTCGGCCTGGGCCCGGATGTGTTCGAGTCGTCTGGCTTCTGCGTGTCGGGCTTGTTCGCGGCATTGAAGTAATCTTTGGATTGTCAAGAACCGGATCTCAGCTTCCAATCTCGACTCTTCTAATTCGTCGTTGGTGAGGTGATCGTCCCTCATGTTGGGCAGTGGTATGATTAACTGAGAATATAGACTGTGGTGGATTAAAAGATTCTGAGGGATTAGATTAAGATGTGAGGATCATGAGATCGTGACAAGTCGACTGTTGGATGGAGTTGCAGATACGTGTAACACAAGCTTCAGTTGCAACTTCCCTGTTGATCTCTCTCCCACCCAATGGGTGACGGGGCCCCGCGGAGGAAGACAGCCAGGCTAGGGAAGGTGAAGCCCGTGGGCCGGTGTCCACGCTATGTAATGTCCGTATCTTATATCAACCCATCATGACTTAGTCTCCCAATTGTCTTGCCTCCCTCGTGCTATGACCTAGTCTCCCAAATATCTTCCTTCCCTCCCGTCATGACTTTGTCTCCCAATTGTCCTCCCTCCCTTGTGCTGGTGACTCTCGCTGTGTCTCGACTGGGTGCTCTGTGGCTGAATATTCTGCGCATTCTCGTTTGCTCTTCTGCTCATCCACGAATATCAGTCCCAACGAAGATGCGCCGATCAGAGCCGCCAGAAAGCCGTAGGATGCATTCTGAGACCCTGTCCGGTCGACTATCGCACTACAGATAAGCGGCCCAATCCACGAACCAACACGACCGATGAAGCCGAGCAGGGCGAAATATCTGTTCTCCTCGCCACGGGGAATGACCTGCCCGAGGAAGACCTGCGAGTAGGACATCTGCAGACCTACGCTGGGCCCGTAGAACACGCTGACGGCCCAGAACTCCCACAGGTTGTGGTACCCGATCTTCTTGGTCCACAGGCCAACCATGCCCCACACAGCTAGGAAAAAGCATGACCAGTTAGTGATATGGAGGATAGTTTTCGTCCGCAGAGACCATTTCTTCTGAGCCCAGACTGCAAAGACTGTGAAGAAAAACACCGACACTCCCTGCACAATGAGGAAGTAGCTATTCTGTGTCGCTGAGAATTGAGCCACGGCAGTCTGCGAGATGATGAGCATGGTGAAGAGTGTACTGACTCCGTCGTTGAGCCAGAAATAGACGAAGAGATATAGGAATGTCTGTGAGATCCTCCTGCAGTACTTGAAGCTGTGCCATGTCTGTTGTAGTCCGTAGCTGACTATGTTGCGGCCTTCCGGTACCGGCAGTCTCGACCTCCGCTTTTCGAAAAATACCCAGGGCACTGAGAAGACGAGCACGATTATTCCCACCACGCCAGTAGATAGTGCGTAGCCCAGGTTGTTCTTTGTTGCGGAGGAATCCGCGTCGATGCCTTTCAGAATCGCCAGGCAGAGGCAAGCGCTTACTGCGAACCCGACGTTGTTCGCAGCCCAGGCGTGGTTCGCGATAGTTGAACGAATGTGCTCGATTGTGGTTTCGTACTTCGATTCTTTTATGTCCTGATTCTGTAAGGCCAGTCGGGCTTTCCTCGCTTCAGGCTGGTCATCTGCTATCCTGGGAAATAACGCGTACCCGAAGGTGAACACGACGTAAAATCCGATATCTATAACCCCGCGTCAGCAACCACAGCTGGAGATAACAGCGCCCTTGCATGTGGTGGATCACAAAGTAACCTACTTGTAAGCACATACAACGCCATAGCAGCCGGCCAAGCACCTGGCGTCTGCAGGCCAAAGAACCCCAACGACAAGCCTCCGTAGATCAAGACGGAGATTCGCAGTATCCATGGAGCCCACGAACCGTAGTCCGCGGTGCTGCCGATGAAGATGAACAAGATGGACTGCCCGACGAACACCAACGCGGAGGCGATCAACGCCACCGATTCATAGGATTTAGAACCACCTGCCCAACGGACATGGCAAGGCGCGTCTGGGTCTTCGTCGCAAGAGGCACTGCCCCATGGCAGAATGTTCGGATTGAACGCGGCTTGATAGATCAGTGTTTGGAACAGAGAGTACGCACTATTTCTCTCAACGATTAGCTAATTCCAGATGGGGAAAGACGAAGAATGGTCGATGAATCGAAGGGATTTACTTACTACTGGTATGGACCGATGCCATTATTGGCAGCGAAAAGACTGTAGTACGCATATTTCTCAGCTTTTACGCCCTTTTCATCCACATTTGCCTGCTCAGATGTGTCCTGCGCAATTTCTTCCTGCAATGTGCCCGGATTTTTGTCATGACCAGTCTGCTGGTCCATGTTGATGTCGGTCAACTTGAGCCTGATAGTACAAGAGATTGGATACAGGCATTGCGGAATGGGAACATACAGAAAAAAAGACGGCTTGTTATAAGGAAAGCTGAAATAAAGGGGGAGTCAAGGGCAGGTGCCGAAGCGGGGTATCCCTGCCAGCGATAGCACCGTGACATTTAGAATTTCGACTTCTTCTAGTCGATTGGCTGGCATTTCGATTCAGGCAGTCTAGTGTGTCTAAAATGTTAAAATGGGTGCCTGAATTTGGGTGGATCTATATATTCTGAGGTATTTGCTATCAGCAACCCGTCAGCCCTAGGGGACCCCCCTAAGCATCTAACTGGTAGCCTCGGTGTAGAAATCATAGCTAAGCTTATAATCCGAGGAAGCTATGGGTGGTTTCGGTTTTAATCCGTACGTAAACGTACGCTTCTTAAGCAGTATATAGGCGGTCCCTTCATACAGTGGTAAACGCTTGAACACCCAGGGTTTGAAAAAAGAAAAGCAATGCCGATATCAGTAGGCTTAGAGTACGATTGTGGCATGTGGCCCTGTCGGAAGTAAATGCCGACAATTCGTGTCATCTTGGCCAAGACAAGGCGTTTGACAAACATAGTGACATGGGCCGGGTGGAGGTTTGGTCTTGGGGGAGGGTCCCGGAGGAGCTGGTCGAACATGGACATAGACCAGGTATGCGGTACTTCACGAAGAATCCTTCTGTGCGTGGCAACCTCGAAAGCCTGAGATACTCCACCGAGAAGCTCATCAGTCCGTATCGTAGGTACTTGGCGTGCCTCTGAAGCAACCCTCCTAGCATTCGGAGTGGCGATGCCAATTTGTTTCCACACCATGGACACCAAGTCATCATCGAATAAGCCCAGGGAGGCTTTCAAAATCACCGGCCTCCAGCTCGATTCGTGGTGAGAGGCTCTCATGGCGGGCCTGGGATCTGGAGGCGGCGCTCTTTGATTCCTGGATTGCTGTGCGGGCAAATCATCCTGTTTTTCGCCCTTCGCATTTGACAGGATGGTCTCATCTCGTATGCGCTTCTCCGGCCGGGCTGGCTTGCCAATGGTTGGGGATTCAATAACAAAATCACTTCTCAATATTAGTGCACGGTTCACAGATTTTTAACATCGGGTTTCGTTCTTACCTGTCCACTCTGCGTCACTTTCCAAGCGGCCCCAGTAGCTCACCATAGCTTCATAGATCTGATTTGTAGTTTCCTCTATTCGGCGGTCTCCCTGAGCCTTTCCCTGATCTTACTGCATGTCGGAAGTCACAAATCTGACAGATGAGCAATCAACCTTGAAAATGTTATTGCCTAGGATGACCCAACTGGGTCAGACACTGAGAAGATGGGACACCAAACACCAGACTTGGATGAGCTTCCAACGAGTATCGTACCCTGTTCAATTTCAAATGGCAGTATCTCCGAGTATGGCAGGATGAAGTGCTCCTCAGCAGGCTGGCCGAGTAAGCTCTGAGCTCTTCCACGATTGTAAAGGCTTGGGAAAGCCCAATGCAGCACAAAAATGCCAGGAGGTATGTGGAATGCCTTGCCGATAGCCTCAACCCATCATCTGCCTAGATCTTCCAGAACGATGAGCTGTCTGTCGAAGAATTTAGGAAGTGCGGATTCGTCGTGGCGGTGAGGAAGCATCCTCAAGGAATAATTGAAGAGGCTCGGAGAGGTGACACCAGGATAAAAAGAATCGGGGTCAGTGTCTTCCTGTCACTCGCACTGAGCCCCTTCGTCCGCCGCAGGGTGGGGGAAGGGGCTGGCGGCTCAAGTTGGAAATCCTGGTCTAGAAATAGTCTCAAATCATATAGATATTAATAGGGCTCTCAAGCTCTACCAAATCTCCTTTGATTCCATATCGTGGTTCGGCGATGTCTATTCTGTGGTTGATTTGGCGTTGAGGTGTCAAATGGTGGCTCGCAGGTAAAAACGGACACGTTAGATGGTCGTTTGCCCTCAACTTGAATTTTCGACATACTCGAGCATCAGTTTGTACAGTACCCGAGTAGAATATACTGGTTGGGCATTTTTGGAACCGGTGTCGAAGTAAATGTGGTTAGCAATGTCCTTTCCTGCTCGTCTTGCATAAAAGAGGAACTTCAGCCTGCAGTGCCAAACCGCCACCACGTCAACAGTGGTTTCGATGACTAGACAAGTTGAAAGGTTAGTTTTACATGCTTTGGGTCTCCAGGGCTATTGATACGATTGCCGGTATTAATTGGATTGCCCAAGAGCATAATTGAAGATTTTAACCTGTAATGGGGGAACCTCGGAACTGAAGGTTAGCTAGACTGAGAAGACAGGCACAGGTACTTATCGATGGGCTTCTACCATCGCATGGACTTGCACTTGAGACCGCCCAGGTTTGATCCATAACGGCGTAACTACAGTTCTTCCTTCAGTGGTGACTGCCTGGACCGAACATTGGTCCGCATTTCTTGAGACATCATGATGATGCTCACGCTGAAAGCCGAGGCTGACCAGCAACAGGAAGGCCCCGCCAAATTCGCCATATTGTACGTGTCTGACGGAAGTTGGCTCCAGATTCGAGTTTTGATTGATTAATCCTGGCAGGGTTGGCGTACTTGGGGATTCTGGGGAGAGCGAGGTATGATCTTCTCAACCTATCTTCATCTGTAGCTAATGAGTGTGTAGATCTGACTGGGTGTGATATCAATATATTGACTTTGTCACCTCACTACACGGTCTGCGGCAAACCTCTCATGGCGAGCCAACGGCAGTCGAGTCTAGCACGGAATTCCTTTGCAGTAGCTCTCTAGCATATTTCCTGGAACTTTCCTGTCTTTGCAACGAGACTTGTCAGATGGTGGGATGCTGGCAGGAATTGCGGACCAAATCAAGAATCTGTAAGTGGCAACCTTGGAATCTGGGATTAGCCAACACCACATGCAAGCAAGACCCTGATTGACAAGTTTCACTGTCGCCCAGACGGAACAACATCAAAGCATCAAGCTTCTGCTATCTTGCCAATGACTCCCCCTTGGCCGAAGTACGGGCAATTATGCCTCATCTAAAATTATGGAGCCGCATCTTTAGAATGCATCCTGAACCTGGAGACTCAAAATTCTTGATTGCAGACATGGAGCGTTATGGATCTTTACCTGAATTATGTACAACCCGGCAAGAGCACATTTCAGGAGCAAGATCCGAGGTCTTATGGCCCCACGAAGCGGTAGAACCAATAGTGCGACACAGGGTTGCTCAGAGGTTGCACATAGCGGTCCAACTGCGTAACGGAGCTTCTTCAATCAGTGCCCTTACGCAAGACCACAGTGGGAAGGCACCATGTCCGTGCCCAGAAAGCAACCTCAGACGTGCACCCTGAGCACCCACCCTGTCCTGCACACCCGCGCCGCCGCCAGCGCCACCGCGGCCAGCAGCATGCTGCTCGCGGCCCACATCTGCGCCGGGAGGTAATCCCCCCCGCTCGCCTGCAGGAGGGCTCCGGCTATGGGGCTCCCCGTGAGACTGGCAATGGCGACGAGGCTGACGACGAGCCCCATGCGCGTGCCGAGCTTGCTCAGGTCGTCCGTCAGCGCCGTCAGCGAGATGGCGAAGAGCGACTGGATGCCGCTGGCCACGAGGCCGTAGGCGACCGCGAAGCCGTAGAGCGAGCCCTGCGAGTGCTGCACTGCGGGCCAGCAGTACAGTACGACGGCCACGGAGGCCGCGGTCGGGACGGCCGTGTTGAGAGGGCCGAGGAAGCGCGCCGCGATGTAGCCTGGGATTATGCGGCCCGGGACGCCGAGGGCGTTGAGGATGAGGAGGAGGTTGATGGAGTCCAGGGAGGTGAAGGAGACGTAGGTGTTGGCGTAGATGTCGATCTAGCAGTGATTAAGGTCAGATAGAGAGTTGAGAAAAGAAGAGGTAAATAACTAGATAGATGAGTACGTACGTAGTAAAAGGCAAAGTACACCGCCCAATAGACGAGAAAGAACCCAATGCTAAAGAAGACGTAGGCTGGCTCCTTGAGAGCGTGAAAGTCGAATAGAGGGCCAGATTTACGAGCCGGGATGCGCACGCGTACGAGGAGGTTGATGAGGATAGAGATGAAAAGCGTCACGAAGGCCATGGTGCGTATTGTCCAGCCGAATCCTACGCGAGGAAGTAATTGCTGGGCCATAGCCGGATATACCAAGCCACCAGTTCCTGCCCCCGACGCAATGATGGAAACTGCCAAGGACTTCTTCGCCTTGAAATACGATGATGGAACCGAGAGGCCAGGCATGGACAGGATACCCATCCCGATTCCGGTACAGACACCCTGGGCGAGGAAGATCTGGTAGTACTGCGTAGACAGGCTAGTCATGAATAACCCAAAGACGATTAAGATCGTTCCCACGAGGACAGCCTCGTGGACTAGGCCTGCATCGCTCGCCCGGCCAGACAAGGTGCCCAGCACCAGCAGGATGAAAATCTGCACTGTACCAATCCATGAGATAGTCGACGGCGCAGCATCCAGCATCTCTCCGTAGGTGGACTGGAAGAGGCCGAAGCTGGTGATCAGGCCCCAGCTTATAAACCACATCAGGTGTGCTGCCAGGACCTGGAGCCATGCCACAGTGCCGCCATCCGGGGGAGGCCCAGGGTCCTGGGTCGGAGGCGCTGGGAATAGTCCGAATTTTCGACGAGGCCGGAATGGTATGGGCGTAATAGCGTCTTCGACTGTTATGTTTTCGGTTTTCTCGAGCGGCTGCGACTCGAGCCCCCCGGGAAACACCGGCGTTTCTCTTCCCACCTCATGGCGTTGTTTTTCATTGGGAGTCTGCAACCCAGACGCCACAGGCGTTTCGTCCGACACAGAAATGCTAGGTACTGCTGATTTCATGGTTTCTAATGACTGCAACGAAGCGTCTTGATTTGCCATATTCCTCTTGACGAGCGCGGCTCCAGGGTAGAGGGTGTGGCGCCGAATTCTGATGTATTGGTAGAAGCGTAGATTTCGAGTTACAAAAGATAGAAAGAAAAGCCAAGGAAAAACTCAAATTGAGACTCGGAACAAAACAGAGGGCGTCGTTGACAAAATGACGGACCAACCAGTTGAACAAACTCGGCTAGGGTATTATTTTGCAAGGGTGTCATCCTCTGCAACCCTGCACCAACGCACCTAAGTGCGTACAACGTACCATTTACATCAAGCGTTCATGCAGCATTTTACTTCAGAAATGGTAAGCCTCGGTGATTCGGTTGGCTTGCTTGCCGGGCGATTCCATGGGTGCTGGACTTCTCGGTCTCCGTTCAAATCCGGGCTGTCAGAGATTGAGAATATTGGGATATCTGGTGCCGAAAGGTGAAAATGAATCCCTGGGGGTTGTACAGATGGGAATGGCAGGCAGTATCTCGGCTAGGGCCGAGGAACCATCGGCCGAGGAACCATCGCCCTACCTAATACGGAGTAATACGACATTGATATCAGCCATGAATGGTTCAACATTGCCAGGGCTGATGCAGCGATTCAGGCAGCCACACTAGTGAGAAGGACACATGCAAGTCGGTTGAACCATTTTGCTGGTTACAGGGAATAGATAAACAGCTCACCGTTGTTACCCTCCTATGATGGATGAGGCATAGTTACTGATCACGGTTACACAAGGAATCAAAAGTACCAGTTGGGCCACGCAACCATACTTAGCTAGGCAGGTAACTGGGTGAGCAGGTACATACCTGGACAGAGAACCCCAAGTGCAGTCATCCTTTCTGGGTAGGACAAGTAAGCTGACAGCTGTTGCCGTTACCGCAGTGCAGTGCAGCAGCTTCTGCTGACAGAGCGCCAGGCATCCGCGGTTAGACGGTAAACACCAACGTGCATATGCACCTAAGCGCTTAGGTACCGAAGTATGTACTTTCGTAATTTACGAAGCTTGTTGAGGGCTGGGGGTTTGGTACGGACCATCCGCCACTTGCACCTGCAGCTGGCCATTCCGGGAATTGGTACCCGTGTATTTTACATATTCCTCAGTACTACCACCTGTCCCTGAGCGATGATCATCTTGCTTTTGGGTGGCCAGGTCCTCTGATACAGCTGAAGAGATCGACGGCCAGATCAGCTGGTCCTTCGTCTTCTTGGAATAAGCATTGTGCACTTGCAGATCGGCAGATGGCTTACACATCACGTCCAATAATATGCACAACTTTGGGGTCACATTTTGAATTGTTTGGTTCTGTGTCTCCTTCAGACGCCTGTATGTATTATTATGTATAGGTATTGATCTCAGAGAACCATTGGATCCGGACTTCCGGCTCTGGCCCTAATACTGTATTTACACCTTGATCTGACCAGCCATAATGCTGACTGAAAGCACGGCCGTTGCATGAGCACCATGTGGTGATGATGAACAGACGAGTCAATGATCTCTGCCGGATGCTTACAAATTGATGACTGCCTGCAGCTTTCGTCCACCTGCCTTGGGTCAACCACCTCTCATGCCGCTCAGTGCACAGGGAGTTGATCACAGGCGACATTGCTACTATTCAAAACTTGAGGGCTCTGGACACCGATTGGAACAAGGCAAAGGGGACATCTAGATTCATTACTACTTAATCCATTCTAACCGCCCTCAGTTGAGATGACAGCAGCCAGAGATACTGTACAACAAGTCTCGATTCCTGAAGTCAAGGCACCATCATGACCAAAGCACCAATGTAGCTGGCTCGCTGCCTTGACCTGGCAGGTACCCGATGAAAGAGCTCACAGTATAACGAACGGGGATTTCCTGCTCTCCTTTCGGGATATCGCAGGCCCTAACCTCATGGAAGTTCCTACAATCAAAACGATCGATTGTCAGCAACATGGTCTCAAAGGTGCGTGGCAGTTGCCACCTGGGCATGTGTAGATAGGAAGGTTGTTCACCTGGGGTTGAAAATTGTAAGATCACCACGGCGGGCGCTCATTACTTTGAAAGCACGGCCCTCGACAATCTGGGGATTATATGCGTATTTTGGGAATTCTTTCCTCCATGTAAGGTCGTCCTGCGGTGCCTTCCACTCCCTGTCATAGATGTAGGTGTCACCACCCGGTATCTTGTTGATCAGGATATTCCACGAGAGCTGAGCAGCAATACGCCCGATTTCCCAATTGGCGCCTTCCTGCAGTATCGGAGACAGACTCGTCAGCTATGTGAAGGGTTCATGATGAGAGGGTCTCGTGGGGTGGGGGGGTGGCCGTTTCCGAAAGTCTTACGAAAGGTGCATAGTCGGCGTGGATCTGAATGCCGCTGTCCAAGGCCCGGATGACCCCGGCGAAATACTCTCTGTCCCCCTCTGTTGCCAACCGGACTGGCATACCAGTGGCCTTGCGGAGACACCCCGCGATTCGATCCATGATGTCGATCCCCGCTTCTTCTTTCCAACGATCCTGAAGCGATCTGGCCTTTGCGACGCGTCCAAAGTAGGTGTCCTTGTCTGGATACGAACAGACGTCAGCAGCCAGAGCGGGTAGTAGGTCTCGTTTTCAAATGTTGGACCGGAGAGTCTCTTGCGAGTGTCCAGATCAAGGTACCTTTGGTATAATCGGTTTGAGAAATACCAACGCAGCCAACCTTCGGCCAGACATGATCTGTGTTATAGATTCCCTGTACATGATCGGTTAACTCGGGTGCCGAAGCATTATATAATATGAAGCCTCACTATCTTGTGTGTCTGGAGAATATCCAACATGGCATTGCATTCCTCATCACTAAGGAAGTTCCTTTCACGGACGAGTGGGATGTTGTTGGCAAAGGCGTCGAAAAGAGACGATTTCGACAGGGAGTGATCCTCAAGAGACCTCCAGTGAGTGTGAAGGGTGTGGTCTTGTCGCACGCCGAGGATGCGCTCCTCCCGTGACCCATTGGTCAACGTCACAGGAAGATTGAAGAACGATGAATGATCATTTGCCAGCATTTTGTCAGGATGAGGTTTGTTGGAAAGGGCTATGACTGTGCAACGACAACTGCCGGGGCGCAGAGCCTCCAGCTTCACCGATTTCGTGTCAATAAGTACGAAAGCCTACGTTTATATAATACTTCGGCTGTTCACCCGGTTGACGCATACCTTACGGCTCATGTTGGGGAAAGTATCATGACATGACAGCTGCACAGTTACTGCTGTGGCACCATGCAAGGTGCCTGCGTGACTAACCCTGGTACAGTCAGACTCAGTCCCGGCTTGTCGACCGTGGATGTGGTAGCAATGAACTGCGCCGGTAACCACCCTGAGAGGACGGCCAAGGCCAATTATCAGCTGGCGCATGCCTGTGAGGCCATTCCAACAAATGGGAAAGACCCAACGGGCAGTTCGTGAAGAGGGTTGCTTTTCACTCGTGACTAGCCAACGAATGATCGAGATTTCGGCACGGATGTCCGATCCCTAGCACATGCAGTTTGCATATTGGCGCGGACGCGCGTTAAACGAGACCATTCACACGCCATGCATTCGATGCTCCTTCAAGCCACTCCGATCCTTCAGCTTGCGTTGAATTCCTCCGAGTCACCGGAGGGCCAAGGGACAGTCCTCTCAAGCCCTGAGCCCCCTGCGTCTTGCAGTGCGCCCATTCCTCAAGAGGGAACGGGCACCGCGGGAAGGTTCGTGTGCTAGTGTCGCCCACAACGTCGTTCGGGCCGTCAGCCACAGACCAAAATCCTTTATCTAGGTACCATATTTTCGGCAACGTCCGCCGTGGTCAGGGGTGCCTTGTCTAGCCTTTTTTGGCAGGTATCAGTTTGATTTCTGGCACCTTCAGTGCAAGTCTCAGCGGATCGTTGTTTGTATTTCAAACTTGCGACAGGTCCGGGGCACAATATAGACAGACACCTAGATACAACTGATCACGACTGACTGCAGGGTGCAACCGCGATGTTGAGGCTCTTCAAGTATTCGGGCAGTGCCCTTCCAAGCCAGCCGGATAAGATACCTACCTAGATAGCCTAGCATCAGGTAAGTAGCTCTGTGAGGAATGAAAAGTACATGATTGTATTCCGTGGGCGCTGTTCAAGCAATAGACGATCTCCTGTAGAAGTCCTTTTAAAGATAGTATAGTGATCTATACTTGTTTTAATCATTTAACCCAAGTACGTACTTTTAAGACTAGATCAACTTACAACTGAGGGACTGAGGAACACCGTGTGGAAGCGGAATTCGAAAATCTCTAGCGGCTTCTTAGGCTTGAGGGAATGCTTGGGTACAGTCTGGACGCCTCCTACTTTGCACTGTCGCAGGGGTCAGCTCCAGCCTAAGCTAGCCTCCGCGTATCTGCATGTTGGAGAAGAAGACAGATACCATTGGCGCACCTGCACGAATCCGTAGGGCCCGGGGCAACCTGGCCCAACGGCACTACCATTGCCCTCTTCCCTTTCGCAAGGGACAAAAAAGGGCTGCTGGAGCCTTATGTCTTCGTATATGCGGCTGTGCGGCACTGAAATCGCTGATGGCACTGTTGGCGGAAGAAGAGCAGCATAAGGAAGTAGGCCAATCTGCAAGGGAGGGTCCCCAACTCATTCCTATCCAATGTACGGTTAGTTATTGGGCCCAGGCCCGTCCAGCCAGACCGCCAAGTGTTCCCCTGCACCGCTCCCAAGACACCCACAAGTGGCTTGACACCAAGGTGTGGGAACTGGGGAAACGAGGCGCTACTACAGTAGCTTCTCGGCTCATTCTCCGACACTCAGAATCCTAGGGCTTTTTCAGAGTTCTGACAGAGGTCTTCGGGCCTTCCCTTTAGCACTTATCGTTTTGTGGCACCCCTCCACGATGGGGCTGTCAACTGAAACCAGGGCCGCTGGGCTGACAAGCCCCTCTTTCCACCACCATCGCGACCAACAGCAGCAGCTTGTTTGTCCAGTGGAATTGTTACAGTATGGACGAAGGAAGGCAGCTAGCCTCGAGCTAATTAATCCTATACCACTCATTCTTGCCGTCGTGCATATGAATGTAGCGTACTTCGGTAGGCACCCAATCAGCCATGGGGTTCTCGTTACACGGCATCCGGGGATTGGGTCGCTTTGGGGGCCATGTCTTCCAGGTTGTTGCTCCCTCGTCTACCCCTCGATGTGATGTTCAAAGAGGCTCTCAAACACTCTTCCATCGCGCAGGCAAGAGGCGTAGGGTATCATTGAAGGATTTATTTAATAGTGCGGATCCGCCGATCGAGAAAGAGGGATAATTGATCGTCATCCCTCTCACACGGTTCTAGCATAGAGCCCCTCTATCGTCTCCCATAAACTCTCGTCCGCTTGTTTTCTCCCACCTTGGCACTTTGTGAATTCTTCTGCTTCGGTCTCCATTGACACGAACTCCCTTTCTCATACCATTTCCATAGGTGTCCCCTCCATCATCTACACGCAATGGCTCTCAAGCTTGACGCCAAGGTTGGTGGAGTCCCAACCTCGGAAGCGATCACATATGCCATCGCGCTTATCAACGTAGCGGCATGTGAGATGACGTGGCCCTCGTGCTAATGAGCAACCTTGCATCTCTCTAGGCCCCGTACCTGAATCTCATCAACAATGAGCTCACGTCCACGGAGCAGACACGCCACGGGGTGAACCCCTCGACGGAGGAGGCCCTCCCCGAGGTCCCCGTCTCGGGCCAGGCCGAGGTCGACCGCGCCGTCGCCGCGGCCAAGACGGCCTTCCCCGCGTGGAGCGCCCTCCCGTGGGACGAGCGCGCGGGCTACCTGCTGAAGCTCGCCGACGCCGTCGAGGCTAACCACGACGTCATCCGCGACCTCGACATGGCCGAGACGGGCAAGCCCCTCTCGACGGCCAACTTCGAGCTGACCCTCACCCTCGCCCACCTGCGCGACACGGCAAAGCTGCGCCTCCCGGACGACGTCGTCGAGGATTCGGCCGAGCGCACCTGCCTGGTGCGGTACCGGCCCCTGGGCCCCTCGGCTGCCATCGTGCCGTGGAACTGGCCGCTGCTCCTGGGCATCGGGAAGCTCGGCCCGGCTGTGCTGGCCGGCAATACAGTTGTGATCAAGCCGAGCCCTTATGCGCCGTATATGCTTTTGCGAATCGGCGAATTTGCGGCCAAGATCTTCCCGCCTGGCGTTGTGCAAGTGCTGAGTGGCGATGAGAGCCTCGGCCCGTTGCTGACGCACCACCCTGATATCGCCAAGGTTAGCTTCACGGGTAGTACCGCGACGGGCAGGAAGGTTGGAGAGGTTTGTGGGCGGTTGCTGAAGCGGGTTACGTTGGAGCTTGGTGGGAACGATGCAGCTATCATTTGCGATGATGCTGATATCGCCAAGGTCGTGCCTCAGGTAGGTTCAGTGTGATCTCATCCCCTCTCCTGGTAATTACCGAATGTCTGTGGAGTGACATCATTCATCCGATATCTCGGCATATTGACAATTATAATGCTCTAGGTTGCTTTCCTGGCTTTGGTCAGCTCCGGCCAGATCTGCATGAACATCAAGAGGATCTATGTTCACGATAATATCTACGACAAATTCCTCGCTGCTATGGTTGAGTTCATTCGCAACAATATGCCATACGGCTCTACTACGGATGCGAATACAGTGGTAGGCCCTGTACAGAATAGTATGCAGTATGGCAAGGTGAAGAATCTGTTCGAGGAGGCCGAGCAGCAAAAGTGGACTATTGCACTTGGCGGCCTGAAGGAGGTGGGCGAGAAGCTGGAGGCGGGCAAGGGACTAATCCTCCCGCCTACGATTATCGACAACCCCCCGGAAAGCTCTCGCATCGTGACAGAGGAGCCATTCGGGCCTATCCTCCCTGTCCTGCGCTGGACAGACGAGGCGGATGTGATCAGCCGTGCAAATGCCTTCGAACAGGCCCTCGGTGCCTCGGTCTGGAGCAGCGATGTTGCCAAGGCGACCAAAATCGCCGATCAGCTGGAATCCGGCAGTGTCTGGGTAAATTCGCATTTCCAGACATCAGCTAATATGCCTTTTGGTGGACATAAAGCAAGCGGAATCGGCATGGACTGGGGCGTTGTTGGGCTGAAGGGCTGGTGCAACCCTCAGGGGTTCTGGATAATCAAGGGCTGAGACTGCTTCTACAGAGAGAAACATCCCTCCCATGAGAAATAATCATTTGGTCGACCTGCAGTAAACGGGCAATAAGCATGCTGTGAATCCGGGGACTGTGACATGCTTACTGTGTACATGCTGACTTGCACAGCAGGTAGTTTCAACCTCGGCAGTGATTGAGCCTGAATACAGATGTGACTGCGTTTTGGGATCTTTGCTGGGTTGCATACATATGCAGGATGACTAGTGATCTACGACCAACCACGTTGAAAGTGTTCTATTTGCTGGTAGACTTATCTATGCTGTCCATTTCTGCCTCGTTCTCGAACCAATGACCCTCCGAGCGCATCGCCCTCGACCTGCATCAACATGCCCAACGATCCTTTGAGCATCGCGCCTATTAATTGCCCAGCCCGGCGAAGATCATGGCGAAGCTTCGAATCTCGGCCGGCTCCCCGGCCCGGCGAAAGGAATCTGCGACTTTGATGTTACTCTGCTCCACGCCCGGTTAGTGTGTGCCAGATAACGAGAATTTCAGCATACATCCGGAGCCGAGGGAGGATTCCGGGCAAGAGTTGCTTCGGAGGAGCTCTCGATACTACTCTCAGGTCATGCTAAGAGATCCTCGAGTCACACATAGCTGAAGGAATAAGCTCACGTTGGTAACACCACAGCCGACAAACCCGCCGTCCCATAAACATCCAACGCAGCCCAAACGCCGTACTACGTCAAGAAGGGACGCCAACGCTGTGCTATGCCTAGAATAGCTAGAAACAGCTGCGCCGATGAACCACGCCCAGATGCAATTCGTGGGGTGGAAAGCGGAGATCGCACTGAATATTGATTTGGCGCTGCTGTATGTGAACACTACATCTTGGCCTAGTCAGACCCACCTGCACGATGCGGCTCTTGGACCACTCACAGAAAATCTCAAGTTGCAGGGCCCCACCCGGTCGACTAGTCAAACAGGCTGACCATTGCGCCTGTCGTGCAAACAAGCAGCGGGAAGACATATTTGGGCATGATCCGCTTGAACAACAGGCCACTCCTCGTCTTGGTTGGTCCAAAGCCTACCACACGGCACTGTGCGCGCTGCGCAACCCCCTGGCCCGATTTCGCCATCTAAAGATGCAACCCCAGACGCGTCTAATGCAGGAGCACTGCTCCCAGCGGAATCCTTCTGCAGGGTAAGCAATCTCGGGCACTAATATTGGTGAAGTCCTCGGTCGCTTTTGGGGTGTGGAGGATCGATGGATTCCGCATGTGGGAATTCCCATCCGCCTTGAGTTTCCATATGATCCCCACAAGGAGGATGTGGGATGATTAAAGTTTCACGGTGCGGTTATACCCTTGCATACTGTACGACCTCCCTCATGGCCTTCAAGCGTTGCAGCTGACCGACCAACATTCTCACGCATGCGGCCCAGGATGCACATGCAATAATTCACCGCCCGGGATCGCCGGGGGCACACATGTACGACGGTAAGAAGGAGTGGTCAGGATTGATGGTTGCTGTAAGCGAGATGGATGTATATGCAGCTACTTGCATGGGTCCCTGCCTGGGCTGCCAGGCTGCTTGAACCTCTCTGGGTATTACGGGCGCGCTGGTCCTTTAACGGGTAAGTGGAATGAGAAGCATGGTTGAATACGTGGAAGGCTGGTGTGCAATGAGAATGTCGTCTGCCTTGTTTGGATGTTATCTTTGTATGCTGCACAACAGATCGTCCTACGGAGAAGGTCACTTGGGTGGCTTGCCCCGTCTGACATGTTGGGGTGACCCAGGTAGGGTGGCTTGCATGAGTCTGGCCTCTGTCGGCGCCGACAGGCCATACAGGCCCGTACAGAGGATTACTTGGAGGCCCGGTGGCGGCGTGGGCTTGGGCGTGTCAGTCAGCTCACTTATCAAGCCCGTCAGAAGATGCCAATTCTGGATAATTGGTTATAAGCTCTGTCGGACCCACCTCTGCAGGTCATCAAGGCTACCAAATCTGACCACACGACGGTGAGGTCGCTCGCACCTGAGTCATCCAGACGTTTAGGGGTGTTTTCCTCCCTTTCCTGTCCGTCTGAATCCACAAAAAGGTTGTTTTCATGAACCACGGGCTGTCACGTGTCAGACACAGCCTTGCCGGCTCACAACTGTTCTCCGGTCCCCTTCGCCATCGCCATCATACAACACCACGAACAGCCTTTTCTGTCTTCGTAAATCGACCGTCGTCGAGATGGCGTACAGTCCTATCGTCGAGACCTGGGCGCTCTACGGCGCCGGGTCACTGCTGATCTTCCTCCGGAGCCTGTGTCGTTGGAGGATGGTGGGCTTCCGCGGCTTCGACTTCGATGACTATTTCATCTGGTTTTCTTGGGCAAGTTGAGCTGGAAGGCCAGACGGACCCTCTAACTACCATGGGGTATCAGGCTGACTTGTGGATTTTGGACAAACAGGCAGTCTACACGGTGATGACATACGCGGCGGATGTCTGTGACCGCCATGCGGACTTACACACCCTCACGATGGCCCAGAGGGCAGCCATGTCGCCTGACGAGGCCAAGCCGTACATTTGGGTTACGCAATGGTTCTGTGCCGGCGTGGCGACCTACGTTGTCTTCGTCTGGTCGCTGAAAATCAATATGCTGTTCTTCTTCCGGCGAGTCGTCAAAGGTGCGGAACCCAACCATGGTGATCCACGCATTTCGCCCGAGGCCAAGCTAACGACCGGTCCGTAGGTCTCTGGGTCGCGAAGCTCATCTGGCCCTTGATGGGCCTCGTCGTGTGCACTTTCATCATCATCATGGGCATATTGTTTGGGGCGTGCCGCCCGTATCCCAGAATGTGGAATTTCTTTACGGACGAGGGTGGTGAGTGATCCACTGCTATCCACCACGGGAAATTCCCGAATGCATTGTAGAAAGAACAAGAGACCCGGCTAACATAGGTGACCATTGTACAGGTTTATGCGAGCCCCAGGCGACACTTTACATGCTACCAACTCTGATCATGAACATCATCACGGATATCTGCATAATGGCCATACCCGCCCCCGTCGTCCTGCGAGCGAAGATGAGCATGTTCAAAAAGATATCGCTGATCCTTCTCTTCAGTGGTGGATTCTTCATCATGATTGCATCCATTCTGCGAGTGACGTTCGTCATGGTGGTCAGTCAATCCTACTCTGTCTATCAAAACTTGTTTCTTGTGGCAATATTCTGACATCGATCTCCCTTTGATAGCAAAAAGACGGATCTACAGCAGCTATTTGGTCTTGCCGAGAGGATTTCGTGGCCACATTGGTTGGTCAAGCCCCCATGCGTACGTATATCACCTTGATCCGCCTCCCAGAGGACATCGAACTCCCTCCCCAACCCTTCACAGCACAGCCTTCCTTCCACATCCAACTATACATCCAGCCAACATAGTGTGTTCTGCTTGTTACCGTTGTCACTGACAGTGGACCATACAGTGCGCCCCGCATTCAGCCAGCTTTTCTGGACCTCGAGGGGTAAGATGACCACGGGTGGGAGCTCATCCATGCGACCCTCCAAGCCCGGCTCCATGCCCATCAACGACAGCAGCAACGATGCCTTTGAAATGCGCAAGGGGAAACGCAAGGTGCAGGACTACAACGCTACGATTCTATCGACAAGAGGGTACGATGATGATGATTCGACAGATAGGATCTATAACAAAGGGATTATGGTAAACAGAGATGTGAATATTCACTTTGAGAGCAATGCTCATGAATTTACGCGTGGATCAAGAGAAGATGGAAGATAAGCTGCAGGTTGAATGGCATACCCCTCTGTACATAGATTATAGACTATTTAATTGTTTCAATTCCTCCAATAATCCGGCACAACCATCATTATCCTAATTAAACGTTGATTAGTGTTTGTATTATTTGGCCCAGCCAAGACAACCCCCTCCCATCTGGTAGCCAGATGGCAGCCTTCCAGTTCTCAAGAGCGAGCTGCGCCACTAGAGACTCCCCGAGAAATGCGGTAATCCTCTCTGATTTCAGTAGAAGAAGTGAAAATTGGACCTCCTTATGATATAATCAAAAAAGAATTCATGAACATGGTGCTCAAAGTTCAGACCAAAGCCCCTCGGACCAACCACCTGGAGCCCATCTGAATTGTAGCGCCGATGTCTCCTCGGAACGTGGGCAGTATCACCGTGAACCTTTTGGGACGTGTAAGCATTTGAACCTCATTTGCATGAGGCAAAATTGACTTGAATTGGCTCAAGTCAGGTGAATATGATGACAGCAAAAAGCAGCCGAGAAAATCAGGGACCATAATCCTGGTCACCTAACCCTGAGAATCATCTTCAAAGGGGGTTGGGGGGGTGGATCCGTTCATCCAGATGTTGACGGAAAAGACTGGGTTGGAGATCATTCCCGTAGCTTGGTCCCGAACTGGGAAAACGTCCATTTCGCGCACCACGTCCCTATCTAATCGTTTGAATGTCCCCCGAGAGGGGTCACCCATGTCTCAATCGCTGCCTAAAAGCCTCAGTCCCCCTCAAACTTCGCATGGCTTTTTGCTTTTTAGCACTGGATTGGAAGCGGCTTTGACTTCGGGATACACAACGGGAAAGCCAAGACGGACACCTTGATGTCCAGCTTAAACTACACTCGAGTTCAATATAAAACTGTCAAGTATTCAGCGATTCCCTAGCCGGTCCTTATTTCGGGACATTCGTTTGACATCCAGTCAGCATGCATGAAACGACCAGTCAAGCCATGCCGGCTGCGCCAGAGGTTCGAGTAGTTGGTGTTGATGTAGGAGGGACAAACACGGATGCTGTCATCTTAGATGGGAACAAAGTCGTCGGATGGCACAAAGCGCCGACGACCAAAGACATCCATTCTGGGGTCACGAAGTCCGTTACGGAGGCTCTCAAAATGGCCAATGTGCCTGACAGCTCCATCATGGCGATTAAGATAGGGACAACGGTACGCCGACAACGTTTGACGGGTGCGGGATGTTCCGGCCTTTTCTGCTGCTGATATAGTGACGCTAGCAATTTGTCAATGCGATTCTAGAGTTGGACAGCAACAAACTGGACAAGGTCGCGGTACTACGTCTTTGTGGCCCATACACAAGAAGTGTCATTCCCTTTGGTGAGTAGGGTGTTTCATGTGAGTCAAAGGAGGCCCGAGTCTGACTCTAGAATGTGCAAAGATGGGTTCCCCCATGCCCTGAGATCTGTCATGGAAGGCTACCATGCTTACCTTGACGGTGGCTACCAGAGTAAGTTTCACGCAACGATGCCTCGTCCAAAAGCAAGTCAAAGCTTACATGCTTTCAGTTGACGGACAAGAGATAATGGCACTATCAAAGGATCAACTTCGAGCCCACGCACGCAAGATCAAAGAGCTGGGCATCCGCGCCATCACGATTGTAGGAGTCTACTCGCCATCGTACAAGAAGCAGGAAGAAGATGCCGCCGCGTTCCTGGCTGGAGAAATGGGGCCCGGCTTCGACATCTCCTGCTCCCATTCCATCGGCCAAGCCGGCTTCCTAGAACGAGAAAACGCCGCGATCCTCAACGCCAGCATTCGCCGGCTCTCCCGCCAGGTCGTCAACAGCTTGGACAAGGCAACCAAGTTCCTCGTCAATGCCGGTCTGTACATCACCCTCAACGATGGGACACTCGCACGCGCGTCGTACGCTGCTGCAAACCCGCTCAGGTGCTTTTCATCCGGGCCGACGAACAGTGCTAGGGGTGCCGCGTTTCTGGCCCAGGAAATGGTAGCCACTAGCAACAAGGATGGCCGCGACCTGCTTGTCATTGATGTGGGAGGGACGACCACAGATGTGTGCAGTCTCCTGCCGAACGGCTACCCTCGACAGTCGGCAGCCTGCGTTAGGGTTGCCGGTGTCAAGACAAACTTTTCAATGCCGGATGTTCACAGCATTGCTCTTGGTGCCGGCTCCGTCATCAGAGGTCACGGCCCGCAGACTTCTGTTGGCCCTGACTCCGTGGCCTTGGAGGAGTCAACAAAGGCTCTTCACGCCGGCGGCCCAATCTTCACAGTATGTTCATTGCAGCCATCCATCTTGTACTAAAGTGTAGAATCCAATCGGAATTGTGCTAATCATATCCCTTGCACCGCGTACATAGGCAGGAGATCTCAAACACCTCCAGCCTGATGAGCTGCATCAGCGAGGGATCAGTCCGGAAACCATTGACTCGGCCAGAAGGGTGATTCAAAGGCTGATAGAAGATTCTGTGACTGCATCAAAAACGAAAGTGGAGGACGCTACCGTGCTTCTCGTCGGTGGAGGCAGCTTCATCCTCCCTGATCATATCGAGGGAACAGACTCCGTCGTGCGACCACCCTTCTATCAGGTAGCTAATGCGGTGGGGGCTGCGGTAAGTGATAGACTCTGGCACTTCAGTTGGAGATTTGAGTGACTAACATAAGATTGCAACTCAGATCGGCAAAATCAGTAGCACTTTCGACTGCCTCATTAAACCGGGTGATCGCAGTGTCCCCGACATTGTGGCGGATGGGAAACGGCAGGCCATTGCAATGTGCGAGCAAGCCGGTGGTGACCCGTCAGATGTCGAGATCGTGGAACTAGAGACCATTCCCGAGCCATACGCCATGGACGGCACTTTTCGTCTCGTGGTCCGCGTTGTCTCAAGCATAAAAGATGTCGCCGCTCTTGGTCGGAACCACACCGAGACCGATGGCACAGGCTCCGATAAAGATATATCTTTGATATTATCTAACGATTCGCATACCACCAAAAGCATCCACGCTGACAGCGTAGAGCCGTCTACACAACTAGACGCGAAGCAGTATCGCCCGGATATCAAGAACGGCATTTGGAATGTCTCGGAAACGGACATTGATTTGTTGATAGCTGGCACTGGAGTTCTAGGGGTTGGTTGCATTGGAGAAGCGACCAACTATCTTTTATCGCTAAAGAGGTGTCTCAGGGAAAGGCAGAGCATTCGGATTGTGTCTTGCGGCTCGGTTGCCGCTGACGAAGTGATCTGTGCTCCTCTTTGGATGGTCAGTAGACTCATTTCAACTTTTCCAAGTCAATTCTGTGTAACGACTGCCATGATTTATGTTCAATCTCTCAATATTCTGAACAAAGGCTGACGAGATTTCTCGAAAGGGATCACCATCGGTGTTTGTTGAACGGCTACCAGGCGGAAACGAGTAAGTCCCTTTGAGCACATATGACCTTGACCATTGGGCCTGCTACAATATCTACTCTGGAGCCAGCCGGTGGATACTGACAAAGTAATAGAATCAAAGAGGCAGTGGACGCTACATTAAATTGTGCCGGCATCTCCGACTTCTCTCACATCGTCCCGACAGAGATTGGCGGTATCAACGCCCTCGAGGCCCTAGTCTCCGGCGCACTATTCGACAAGACAATACTGGATGCCGACCTCATGGGAAGAGCGTTCCCCCATGTGTACATGACCGTACTGGGCGCCCAGGGAAAGAAGCTGACCCCTGCGGCTCTGTCAGACGGAAATGGCAACATTGTGGTATGTTGATCAATCCGTTCAGAAATTCAGCTATATGAGCCACGTTGGGTCGGCAGGGATTAGTGACGACTAATTAAAATGCTTCCTACAGCCAATCGAGACAGCCAGCGACGATTGGCAACTAGAGAATCTGGCGCGGGCTGCTTGTGGGGCCATGAAGTCCATTGCCGGCATGTGCATAGCACCACTGGTTGGTGAAGAGAGCAAGCTGTTTGTCCAGAACAGTTACTCTGTCGGTGAGAGACTCCCAATCAAAACCCCTTCCTCAAAACATAAGTCTGGGTCTGCATTGTTGACATAACGAAAAAGCCTGGGAAATGGGTCGCCGTATGCATCTTGCTCGCCAGTCTAAAAGTAATGTGGCACAGGCGATTGTTGAGCCAGCAAATGGGGATGTCCTTTTCTCGGGGAAGATCCATTCGGTGTCTAGGAAGGTGGCCGACAGCCTGACGCAAGGGATCTGTGTGATTCGGTCAGAAGGATCTTCTGGTCTCGAGACAGATGATGACGACGAGTTTCTTGAACTGATCTTCACCAACGAATTTTCAGCTGCGGTCCTCAAGACGAGGAACGGAGAGGGTAACGTTGATAGATACCTGGCTGCTAGCCCAGACTTGATCTGCGTAAGAGTTGCCGGACCGTGGTTAGTACTTCCCGTAACATGGCTAACATTACCACGCAGATGCTTGATGGGGCCGATGGAATGCCGATTGGTGTCACGGAAGTCCGTTACGGTTTGCGAGTAGATATCATCGCGATGCCTGCCCCTGCTGTCTGGTACACGGAGGAAGGGTTGAGAAGGGCAGGCCCTACTGTCTTTGGGTATGTCTGCGCACCGTTTCCTTATACTCGAGAGATCCGCGACTGATTCATTTAAACACGTCTAGTCTGCCAGATGTCCGCAGTGAGGTTGGCAAAAAGGCCGCGAGACCATGGCCATCCATCTTCGACATTTACGCATGAGCTCAGGTTGAGAGGCGACTCGAGGCGTCTGGCCAAGCACTTGGAGAAGATTGTAGACGAAGAATCGACAGTTTCGTCGAATTATGCTGTGTGAACTAGTCCCTCGAAGTCATTTCCGTGGATCAAGTATGTCGAGTTCTGTATGGCAGTGGAATGGTGTGGGGTGCCGTACTTCGAACAACAACAACATTCTCTTCGTCTCTGGCCCGTTGTAAACTCGCAATGCCGATACTGCTCAAAGGGATTGCTCTGAGACTCACGTCTCTTCCCAGCTTTTTGATCTAAATGCTCCCAAATTAACTCCAATACATGCTTTAAACCAACGCAACGCCTGTAAGATCTCCCAGCTCCGGGAACAAGACCTTCTTCGTCCGCTTCTTGATATCAATCGCATATACGCCTCCTGCCAGGTCCGCCACATACGCCACATCCTCATCCCTATCCAACGCCAACCCAATAGTCTCATGCAACCGCGTCGCCAAGACCTGCGGCACACCTCCCATACCAATAGCAGCCCGGTTCAGCGAGTTGCCGTTGGGCGGATCCCCACGGTCAGTCCAGTACAGTGTCTGCGACTCCTCGTCCATCTCGAGGTCGATGGGCTCCGGAAGCTTGTCGAAGACGGTCTCGATATCCCACCGCTTGTCCGGGAAGAAACCAGGCGGACCCTTGATGGGCGCCCGGAGTATCCGGCCCTGCCCGCCCTTTGATGGTCCCTTTTGCGTCCAGTAGAAGAACCCCCGCCGCTCGTCGACAGCGATTCCGACGCACCACCTGCGCTGGTCGAGCCGGTGGTCCTCCGAGTCCCCCGTAGAGACGAGCACCTCGGCGTCCGAGCCGTCGAGGTTGGCGCGCATCACCTTCATGCCCTCCCTGTCGCACCAGTACAGCTTCCGGCTCTGCCTGGCGATTGTGATCTGCTTGGGCGTGAAGACGCCCGCCGAGCCTGGGGCCACGATGACCCTGCGGTCGGAGCCGTCGAGGTTGGCCCGCTCGATGGACCCGCCTTTTGTCTTGAGGCTGCGGCCCATGTTTGTCCAGTACATGTGGCCGTTTTCGTGGTCGATGGTTATCCCATCTGGCATTGTGGTTATGTTATCTATGACTGTTTTCCTCTCGCTGCCGTCGGTCAGGCATGATAAGATGCGACCGCATCGCGGTTGGGGCTGTGACAGGTCGGTGTCGAGGATGTATAGATGTCTGTGGGGTTGTGGTTGGGAACCCATTATTTTTATGATGTGTATTGACAGTAGGCTGAATGGTGATGTTCTTTGAACTGCGTCAAGTGGCGGCGAAGTGTCCAGGCTCGATTCCGTTCAAACTTCGGATGATGGGAGTGCAGGTCGACTGCTGTGGTTTTATCTCGCATGTTTCCCGACATCACAGGGGACTATTTCTAGTTGAAGACCCACGTCCAGCCTAGTTTTGGTGGACACGAGATTATCTCATTGCACCGAGTTTAGTTTCACCTCGTCAGGCGGCGGGATAGCGAGATGGCCGGTTGAGCGGCGAGGCGATCCACAATTCGCCCTTCTCTCGCTCTTTCGACGGACCCGGTGTTATGACATGGTGCTGCGGGTCCTCCCGTGTCAAGCACTCCCAGTTAGTGGTCGATCCGGCGCGGAATTCGTACCATGACAGCGGAATATGCAGGTGGACAGGCATCTCTTGTGATGTCTCCTCGACGTCGGTGATTCCAGTTGGATGGAACCTGCGAACACCTCGACATCTCGCGCTCGAGCCAAAATCACAGCGGTCATGATTTCGCCCACAAAATGCCTTTACCGAAACTGAAGCGATAACTTTCGGACAGAGGGTCTGGACCCTCATCTCGCAGATTTATGTCACGTAAATGCGATGGCCTGTTCCGATACCCGAGCTTGCCAATGGTTCATGATACTGCAACGGGTCCGATTCAAAGGGTAACGGATCCATGATGGTGTTCGTCTCTATTGAACATTGAGTACTATATAGTTACAGCAGTGGCTTTTCTTGATTCAGTCATGTGCGCACATTAAGAAAGCATTGCATACAGTAAAAGCCCGAGAAATTGGCAGTGAAATGGGTATCGAATGATCAAGCGATTAAATTTCATAGTCATTCTGACTTATTCTTCTCCGCGAAACCATCCCACTCATTTCTGACATTCAACAACCTGACCAGCTCCTCATCCCGCTGCCTGGCCAGCTCGCGGTAGTCCCTGCCATTGACCTCCTCCATGGTCCCATCGACCCACTTCTTGCGCAGCTCATCGTCGACCACAGGGTCCCTGGGCGCGTACCAGCCCATCAGCGGGCCCAAGAGGTGGTCCGCCATGTGCTTGATGCCGCCTTCCCCACCGCCCAGGTGGAACAGCGTGTTGGGGCCCATGACGCCCCACCTCAGCCCCGGGCCGAAGCTCATGGCCGTGTCCAGGTCCGAGACGGTGGCGACGTCCTCCTGCAGCAGGTACATCACCTCCCGCATCAGAGCCGCCTGCAGCCGGTTGGCCACGTGGCCCACGACCTCCTTCTTGACTTCCACCGGCTTCTTGCCCACGTCGCGGTAGAACTGCATCGTCCTCGAGACGATGTCTGGGGATGTCTGCCGGCCGCCGACGACCTCGACCAGCGGGATCAGGTGCGGTGGGTTGAAAGGGTGGCCGACGACGCAGCGCTCCGGGTGCGATGATGCGAGCATTCCGTCCTGGATGCTGGAGCAGGTCAGGCCACTGCTGCTTGTTGCGATGATTGTGTCCTCTGCGACTGTCTGTGCGATCTTGTCGAAAAGCTCCTGCTTGAACTGAAGTCTTTCAGGCCCGTTCTCCTGGACGAAGTCGGCGCCCTTGAGCGCGTCCTCCAAGGTGGTTGTGAACAGTATGTCTGAGGGCTTGGCATCGGTCTTCTTGAGCAGACCTAGCGAGGATAGCACGGGTAGTGCGTCTGAGACTATGTTTTCTAGGAATTTCTGGGCTGCAGGGTTGATGTCGAAGGCTGACACGGTGAGGCCCTGTGCGAGGAAGAGGGCCGCCCAGGAGGCTCCGATAGAGCCACAGCCGATAATGGCTACCTTTTCGATGTTGGACATGATTTTTTTGTGATGCACAGCCAAATTAAGAGTTAATTTCGATACCTTGACGATGTTGAAATGGTAATCGAACGGTGTGTTGCTGTAGAAGAGAGTGTTGATGTGTATGTATGTCTGTATATATGCACCACCGGTACCCTTTGAACCGTGTAAATCAAATACTACGTAGGTGCCATGGCTATCAAGTTTCTCGACCTCACGTCCATAAGTAGAAGTTCCATGCTTGAAACGGCGAACGGCCGACTCGCCTCAACCAGCGAGGGCGAGCGTCCGAGTCGTTGGGAAGCATGGTCACACAAATCCACATCGGCGCCAGCAGATCCGTAGATGCATCCTGGGGAGCCCGGTGTGTGGGTAGGACAGAAAGGGATGGACGGGCACAAGGTGCAGGAGAAAAACCATGCGGATCGTGGTGCAATTCCGCTCGCGGAATGCCTCCTCAGGTGCTGACTCGTGCCTCGGCATGTAACATCAGAGCAGGGTAACAGGGGGCGTGGAGCTTCTAGAAAAGTTATCTCGCCCCCAAACAGAGGAGGAGCACTAACGCAGTAACGTCATACCCATCTTTGGATCGGGCCCGGTTCGGTACTCGCGTCTCGGATGCACGCATCTTGAGATTCGGAGGCCCAGGTCGGCCGACCCGGATTGACTGTCGCCTCGATGCTCGACAGATCCAAGCGCCGATATGCCTGTGACTGGGAGGGGTTCCGACAATGTGGATAGAGTCAAGCAGACCCAGTGTTACGCACCTGGTTGCGTGGACGGTCGTATGATGGTTCTTAAGGGCCCCTTCTCCTCCACCGAGGACGTTGAGGAAGCCTCAGATGATACGATATATCTCTTGATTCCGTTTAAGTTCTATTGTCAAGCCATCACTTTAGCCAGTCTGCCTCTTTTATCAAGATCATCACTATAACACATTATCATCAATCATGGCATCTGAGAGAATTCCCGACGTCTACGGACCGGGCACGTTCACGGACAAGTCGTTCACTCCCGTCCCTCAGGACACACAACGCATCTTCCGCCTCCTCGCCAGCCAGACTCCCGGTTTCACACAAGATGATGCCCTCCTCTCAAAAGTCCAGTTCACCGGCGAGGACTACCCAGTCATCCCTGGCCCAATAAAAGCTGTGTCTGTCGCCGCGGCCCTGCACGCCATGACAGGCGTTCTGGCCGACGAAATCCTGGCCCTGAGGGGAGTCAAGAACGATAAGAGGCGCATCACCGTAAACACAACACACACAGCTCTCTGGTTCGGTTGCATCGCCACCGCCTACCTGAACGGCGTCGATGTCTTGACCCTGACCAAGACCGGAGAGACCAAGAAGCTCGTCCCAGACTGGGAGATGGGCTGGACCGACACACCCCTCAAGTACCGCTGCACAGGCCTGTACCCAACAAGCAACCCGGAGGTGTGGTACTCGCTCCACGGCAGCCTGAACGCCGAGCCCGTGCTGCGCTCCATCGGCATCGACCCGGCGGCGCCCGTCAAGACGCCCGAGGACGCGGCCCGCCTCATCGCCGAGCACACGGCCGAGCTGAGCCCGGAGAAGCTCGAGTTCACCAACCTGCTCAACGGCTTCTGCGGCAGCGTCTGCTTCACGCCCGAGCAGTGGCGCGAGTCCGAGATGGGCCGCTCCCTGGCGTCACACCCGCTCGTTAACGTCAAGGCGCAGGACCACGCCGTGCCCACGCCCCCCGTGGCCTTCCCGCCTCTGAACCCCAATGACAGGCGGCCGCTGGCTGGCGTCAAGGTCGTCGAGATGACGCGGGTGATCGCGGGCCCCCAGATCGGGACCATCCTCGCCTCGTACGGCGCCGACGTGATCCGCGTCAACCCGCCGCACCTACCTGATATCACCGTCCTGCAGCTCACGCTCAACGCGGGCAAGCGCACCATCGCCATCGACCTGCGCAAGGAGGAGGACGCCGCGCTGCTCAAGTCGCTCGTCGGCGAGTGCGACGTCTTCCTCCAGGGCTTCCGCCTCAACAAGATGCCCAAGTTCGGCCTGGGTGTGAACGATCTCCTCAAGGTCGCCGGTTCTCGCGGTAAGGGCATCGTGTACGTCAGTGAGAACTGCTATGGCCCCGACGGGTACTACGCCGAGCGGCCCGGCTGGCAGCAGATCGCCGACGCCGCGGCGGGATCGGCGTATGTCACCGGCAGGAGCCTGAAGCTGCCCGACAATGAGGCTGTGCTCCCCAGCTTGCCAATCTCAGACATGTCGACCGGCGTTCTGGGTGCTGTGGGGGCTATGCTCGGGCTGAAGAGGAGGGCCACCGAGGGCGGTAGCTACTACGCCCACGCCAGCCTGACGGGTGTCAACGCCTACGCGCTGACGGAGCAGGTCGGTCTGTATCCAGAGAGCACCGTCGAGGAGTGCAAGGAGCGGTTCTCGTGGGGCGAGATGAGGGGCCAGCACCATGTTCTCGACCTGCTGGTGACGGTGTGGAAGGGCTGGAAGCAGGTGCTGGGCGACTACCTCCAGCCCGAGAGTGGATGGTTCCAGCACTTTGAGAACAGCGCGTTTGGCGGGCAGAGGTTGAGCGTCCTGAACCCTGTTGTCAAGATCGAGGGTGATGAGGGCACGACACCACGGTGGAGCTCCGGCAGTACGCCGTATGCGTACTTGAAGGCACAGGATGTGAAGTTCCAGTCATGAAGTCGTTCTATGAAAGCGAGGTTATGAGAAAGTTTGAATAAAATACTTAATACAATTCATTCAAAAAAGACTGCTGTTTGTGACCCATATTGCTAGTGCTCTGCTGTCAAAGTAGTGATGGCTTGCGTCAGTATTACAAAGTGAGAGCAGCATTTACTTATGGATGCCCTTTTGTGATATGTTAGCATTACTGTCAGAAGCAGGAGAGTAACTCGATGCGAGAACTCGGTCTTCAAGCCATGAACTTATTGGCAGAAGCCCCAGGAACATCATTGCGGACTCAGTTGAAAGGATATTGTGTACGCAACCGCTTGCATTGCTGTTCTCTCACATTTCTATGCCACATCGACCTAGCCACCTGCTTGCACGGTACCACCATGTAGTACTGATATTCGTGTAACAGGGCCTATAGTGCAGTCATTGACTGGTCACAGGCCTGCCTATGGCTAGTCACACATACACACTGGGAACCTACGTGAGTGGGAGCCAGGCCCGTCCAGTCTCACGTCCTGGTCTTGTCATGCTGCCTCAACCATCACCATATACGCGGCGATAGCAGTGAAAATTCGGGCCGTGTTTCTTTCCCCCACACAGCATTTGAATAAATTTTTCCATCTTGTGACTGTTTCAGTCAAGCCATTCAATCGGATCCCGCTGACTATTCGTTGACTATTCATTGTGACTCAGAGCTTAGCAACTTGAGTCCAGTGACCGGATGGGAGGGTTCATCAGATTGACAAAGCAGTGCCCTTGATTAGTATATATACAACGCGAAATTTGTTCTGGTCATCATCATCTTCAGCATACATTTCGTCAACAACTTCATTCAAGGCTTCACTGTTGTTAGGCGACTCTCAACCAATGTTCTAATATCTACGCTGATTATGGATCTCACTGATGAGCGTGGTAGTCTGTCGAGCACGCCGACACACACCTCGGTAGACCAGCTAAACGAAGATGGGATATGTGAATCTGGCAATTGCAAACGTATCAAAGGGCCTCTGGAAATTCCCGATGACCCAACATCAGACGAAATCAGTACTTCGACAACGTCGACTACTGGTACAACATGGGTAACCGAGACCACGAGGGAACCGGCCACCGACCGGCCTTCGACTACGATTCTCACCTCGCCTACGACAACAACGTCCACGATAACTCTCACCCCTGACACCGAGACCGTAAGCGGACCGACCGTCGACCAGACTTGGACCACAATTTCCACCTCGCCCACGACAACAACGTCCACGACAACCGAGACGTCCGAGAGTATTAGTACGATGTGGGTCACCGAGACTACTACAAGCGAGCGGGCGACCGACCCACCGTGGACGATGATCCTCACCTCTCCTACGACAACGACAACCACGACAACTCTCACCCCTGTGACCGAGACCGAGACCGTGAGCGGGCCGACCATCGACCAGACCTGGACCACGATTCTCACCTCGCTTACCACTACAACAGACACGACAACTCTCACTCCGGTAATTACGACAATTGAGGTTTTGGGTCCTTCGGGTAAGCCACCCTGAAATTTGAGAGGCAACACATTGTTGACATGCTGACTTTGGGGACTTAGTGAGGAACGACAATGGACTGTCACCCGGCCCCTTTGATTTTGGGATGGTGGCCTTCATTATTGTTATGGTCCTATGCGGGTTTGCTGCTATCTCCTCCTTCATATGGCTTGCGGCTAAATTGTTCCATTCTCGCCCCATCCTGGTGAGGAGAATCGTTGGTGTAGATGGCAATGGCCAGGTCAGGGATGATTTCGGTGAGGAAAGAGGCAGTTTTCTTGGCAAGGCTTAGTGCTTCTGGAGGAACACAATTGAATGACAGATGTATCTTATGAGGCAGGGAGAAAAGTCTTGTAGAGCTCGGCGCTGTGTGTATGGACATGGCTCCATTTGATGTGAGCTCGAGAATGGGAACGTCGTAGGTTGATTCTGTAAACCGGCAGTGTGGCCGTCATTAGAATTAGAATACATGATTTTTATTTCCTACCTCAGACGTACCTACGTCGTAACAAGTAGGCTAGCAGCGAGCTGTCGTGCTTTGGAGTGCGTCTCCGTGCGTCGGTGTTCTACTAATCACGCGCTTAATTTTATACAGCCTCGAATAGTTTCTACATTGACTCAGCCCAGAGACTACGACCAAGACTTCGCCTACGTCGCGTCGACCACGTTTCAGCGAATGACAGGTTCTCCGAAGATAGGGTCTTTTGTTTTAGGCAGGTAAATTTGGAGGGCCGGTCTACAGTGAACTTGATACGATCCTCAATCATGACAGCTGAAGGGTTCGAGTCGAATATAAAGAATCATAAATATTCGTTGCTTTGTATACTGAGCAAGTGCTTTAAATGGCATCAGGTGGAGTTTCCAGGCCTTTAGTGATGAGTGTCTCAACTTCCACCCAGCCAATAAGCTGGGGTGGATGGCAATGCCAGCCTTCTTCCTGCACCTCTCTGGAATGACATGTCGAAGAACTGATTTCGGGTAGATAACCGTCCAGCGCGTCTTGGAGACTGCCAACAAAGTTGCAAAGCTCTTCCAAAGTCCGCTGGTACTTATCTGCCTCAATCACGGGAAAGAGACTTGGGAAACCTTCCTCCAGATGCCGGGCCACTGATCGAGGTTGTAGAAGGCCCCTGCTAAGGCATGCGAACCACCGGTCCAAGCATTCTTCACAACCGGAGCCTTTGAAGTCTTCGCAGAGGGGCCCATCCGCAGTAGTCGAAATCATGGATACCTGCACTTCTCTCAGTTTCGTCAGGATGAGGTTGACCGCTTCGGACCGCAACCTGATGATTCGATCTAAAGGACGGACGGGATCAGCCTCAGATCTGCACCCCTCTCAGGACTGGTATGAATTATTTTTACCCGTGATGACTTTGTCGGAAAGCGGCAACTCGGAGAGATCAAGTGGCTTCCCCTGTGGGAATTCTTCAGATGGATGCCCCAAGCAGCCCTTACCGTTATCACATAAGTTGAAGATGGCCCATTTTTGAAGGTTCATAGACTTGTCCTTGAGGTTGAGTTTATGAGCGAGCCACAGACGACAGCAGTTGCGCATCTTCGGCGCTTTTGACGGGGCCATTGCGTCGTACCACTGCTTCAGCGAGTTATAGTAGCGGTCGAACATTTCGTATTCTATCGCCAAGGTGAAGGCTTGGTGTAATGTTTGGAAATGCATAGACTGTGGGACCCGGTGCATGTTGCCGTGGATGAGGTTTAGAACGGCGCTTGCTGGTTCTCTTGAAATCTTTGGCACCGCTTTGAATGTCCAATTTGAGTCGGATCCATCAGCCGGTCGTACAGCAAGACACTGTTCATAGAGTACCGGCGATGCTCTTCGTACTGCATTCGAATCGACGTTGTAACCGGTCTTGTGGGACTCAAAAATGATTATCAGATCCCCGTCAGGGTCGACATCGATGATGTCGAGTGATTGCTCCTCCTTGAGCTTTTGCCTCTTGGTGGCAGGTTCGGTCTCGCGCTCCGGCTGCGAGCGCTTGGCGCCCTGTTTACGCCCTCTTCCAGCTTTGGGCTGCAATTGTGAGAAAAGACTTCCAGGTAGGCGAGATCGCAATGGGAGTGCTCGGTTGACGTTGACGCGATTCCTTGACAGTGATGCAGGCACAGTGTCAATGGAAACCAACTTACCGCCATTTCCTAGCTTTCTTCAGGCAACTCGCGACGACTTTTCAGTCTTATCAACAGGCCACGCTCGTATTAAGAATACCTTTTAACAGGGGCGGGGGCGGTGGTAGATTACCAGCCGCCTTCCAAGCTCAGGTTGGCAGGGACCAAGAAGACGCTTGTCGATGGAGGCTAGTGAGGAAAGCGGAACTCGGGCCCACTGTCAGTTGTTGCTCACATGGGAATGACAAGCTTGTTAGGAGAACGAGAAGGAGTCAATGTAAATGGAACGTGAAATACGTGAAGGGGTGGGCGGGACGCGAACGCGTCTGCGGGGTACGCGTGGGCCGACTGGGGTCAGTTACTCCATGTACAAGCGATGCGGAACAAAAACAGTGATGTGCGCCATTCCAATTGGAAGCGTCATCTTCAAGCCTCAGGACATGGGTCCCTAATCATTTCCCCTGGTGCCATACTATCAGAAAGCCACAACTGATAATCTTCTATTACTAATTATTGAAAACAAGCCAGTCCGGGTAGGCAAATTATTGGAGTCAACTGCCTGGTGTGGCCCAAATAGTAGGCGGCTTTGCTTGCACCGAGTTGCCAAGGTTCCAAAACATGGGAACACCTAAGCACCTAGGTAGATAGAAGGACATAAAATCATGGGTGGGATGGACAGGGATGGGGATACGTAAACAGTCATCACATGGAGCCATCCTCGAAAAGGAGTTCACAGGTCAGGTCAGGTCACTGATATAAACAAGATGAATGTATATTAATTTATGTTGTACTAATCTTCAAAGTCTATACTCACGTTAGCCCGCCTAAGGCTGCCCTTAACAGCCTCCTCGACGTCTTTCAGCTCGTCCAGTATGAATTCCTCGAGCTCGACCCTGAAACCCGTGGCAGTGTCGTCCACCCTAAAGTCGACCCTGCTCTCGATGTCGTCGCTGACTACTTGGATCTCCTCGGACAGCTTCTCCAGCTCTTCGGCCATGGTCCCATTGTGTTCGTCGACTTGTTGTTTCAACTCTTCAACCTGACCCCGCAACTCGCCCATTTTGGAGTTGAGCTCGCTGGAGAGTTTGTCTCGAGCTTCCTGGTTCTCTTTCTGCAGGCTATCATACCTGCTGTCCAAGTGTGTGGTGAGTCTGTCCTCCAGGGCCCGCAAAGCCTGCTCTGTCTTGGCTTGCTGCTCGGCCATGAGCTTCCTGCAGATATTCTCAACAGCCAGCAGAGACGCAGTGGGGTCAGCGGCTGGGCTACTCAGCCGCCGCTTCTTGCTGGATGGCCCTGGGTCTGAGGCTGTATCCAGTCAGTCTTTGGCGCAGGCAAGCCGGATGACTGGGGTTTCATTGGTCTTACCTTGCCAAAGGGGAGCCATCGGCGGCGGCGCCTCCACCTCGTCGTAAGATGGAGGCGCTTCTGTCCCATCATCAGGTGTAGATGTGGCATCGGAATCCCTTGCCGTGAGCTGCTTGCCCCCAAGACCTCCATACAAGGAGGCAATGTCCAGACGTCCAGTGCTCGAGTACTCGCTGTAAACAGCTGTTTGGATCGCCTTGCATTGATGTTCTGATAACAACCCATCTTGAACATGGATTGAAAATTCGCATCTTGTGGCCATTGCTCTTGCATTGTTCAGCACAGCTGCTCGAGCCTTGTTGGATGGACGCATCCGAAATGGAGGACCGATCAATGCCACAGGCCGTCTCAGCCTAATGTTGAAGGAAGCATGTGTGGAAGTGGCCTGCTCTTGGTTGAGACCTGCGTAGACGATAGTCTGTATGTCCTCAGACCCGACATGTAGGTACAGAGGCGTTTGTTTGCTCGAGTCTCGGTGGATCTGGACTGCGATGCGGAGCTTGAGGAATACAGAATTGGCCGTGGAATCGAAGTTCATGTCGAGCGAAACGGGAGAGGCGGATAACGAGTCGCCAATACGGATGATCTGACCATCAGGCCCAGCCCATTCGATGAGCGCAGGGACTGTATCGAGGGAGAAGGCGACATCGTTGGGGTAGCCCTCAACCGAGTCAGAAGTTGAAGCTTGCGACATGGTTTTCGAGCTATGAGTCCCTGTTGAGAAAAAGAAGACGAAGTTAGCAGCAAGCAGCGATACTAGTCAGAACGACAGGATTACGCATCCGTCAGTTCAACAGCAGGTGCCTGAAAGTTGACCCCCCGTGTCGGCAGTGACCTGCGTACTCGACACAGGATCCCACCCGCCCAGGCTTTCCCTCGAAGTCGGGTGAGCAGCCTTGACTCTGTTCAAAAGAAGGGCCGTCGTGCGAGAGGGGGCGCAACGGCCAAAGTAGTTGTGTGCAATGAATTGCGTCGAGGGGGAGTGTAGTCCACGCCGCCTTGGCCTGAAAAGGACACCCCCAAGAGACACGGGCTTCGCAGGTCCAGCAGAAACTTCTCGGGGGGGGGGGAGACAAAAGAGGAAGGAGAAGAGACGTTGTCCCTAAGCCCAGGCCCTGACCACCAAGGGAGATAAGAGAGGGTTTGCAACCACTTTCGAACTCGGATGATGGGCAGCAGCCTGTCGCCTGGCAAAGGGGGCGAAGTGCCTGTGAACCCCTTGAGGGTTACCGCAGGGGTGCGATGCGGTATTTTGACCTTTGGGCTGTGCGCAGCTCAGCAGCCTGGTGATGTAGGCGCTTATGGACGGGTTCCCAAGTGGCGCGCGAGAGTGATGACGACTGTTGTGGTGATGCGTTGATGGCGCGTGGTGTTCGAGAGGAACAAAGGGGCAGTCGTTGCTACGCGTCGGCCAGGAGATCAATCAAGTCTTGAGCGGAGCGCTGTCACGTTATGTGAAAAGCGGGGATGGGAAAAGTGCGTGGCTGGTTTGTCCAAGGCCCCCCCTAACCCTGGAAAGTCACTCTTACACCCTCCCCCCCAGCTTTGGTCCCTGAAACGCCCCCACCTCGCGCGCGCCATCAACAGAGCGGCACTCGTTTGAAGTATTAATTATATGTTAATATTTGTCCGTTAATCGTCATGTACACTGAATCTTATATCATATCCCTGGTCGATCTGATCTCATTCGGGTCTGGGCAATGTGTATGAAGCTAGGTCAGGATCCATGGATTAGACTTTTGGCCCCTGATCGGTATCTGTTTGGAGTGTGATTTGCGATGCCCGAACTGCTACGCCAAATCCGGGCAAGCCGGATGTGAGGACTTCTGCACAACCTCAACTATGACAGCTGAAGTAGCACAGAAGGCCAGAAACTAGTGCCATTATGGAAACTGAACGTAATGTCTTAGTCGTCGGGGCCACAGGGAAGCAGGGCAGGGCTACCGTCAAGTTCCTCCTCGATCCCGACGAGTCAGGATCGTCAAGCGTCAAGTTCAAGGTCCAGGCGCTCACACGGGATAAATCGTCAGAATCTGCGCGACACCTGCTCGAACGAAATAAACAGCATGTGGATAATATCAGTTTGGTGCAGGGAGATCTCGACAAGCCCGATAGCATCAGGAAGGTCTTCGAAGATGCTGCGTCGTCAAACGGCCGCGGAATATGGGGCGTCTTCGTTGCGCTGGCTTATCCCGGCCTTGGCGAGAGTGCAGAGGGGGAGATTAAGCAAGCCAAGGTACGGCCCGTTCTGCTTTGACCTGCGTCTTTGTGTCAGACTTGTTGACGCCACGTCTTTGTGTAGTTGCTAGCCGACCTTGCACTCGAGTTCAAAGTTGAGGTTTTCGTGTACTCCAGTGCGATTCAGGTCGGCGCTGATGCGGATGACGCCCTCGATCACTCTCACCGCGCCAAACCACAGATTGAGAAATATTACAAGGAGTTGGGCTCTAAAGGGCTGAACTGGATGTAAGTAGACACGTCTAACTCCTGGCCAAGTGGCCTGTATTTGCTAACTGCTCATAGCATCCTCCGACCCGGCTTCTTTATGGAGAACTTTGACGGCCTCATAGGCACCATCGCAGTGAGCGGCATGCGGGCAGGGCTGGACAAGGATACTACTATCAACCTTGTTGTGAGTCTCAGACAAACCTCAGATGGCTGGGGGTCACTTATGCTGATTCTTGTCCATTCCACTAACATTAAATTCCAAAGGCGTCAGAAGACATTGGCAGGGTAGCAGCTGGTGTGCTGAGGGTGAGTGCTTGCTTCACAAGGGTAATCAGGAAAGTTCTCGCTGATCAAGACATAGCAACATGACAAGTACATGCACCAAACCCTGACATTATCATCCGAAGCAGCTACCATGGAGCACATATCAGAGTCATACAAGAAGGCGACGGGACGGCCGATCCCTGCCGCTCCTACGTTGGCGGGGAAAGTGTTGGTGAAATTCAACGCTGCCCTACAGAATGTGTATGTTCCGACCGAGACATCCAGATTCTGCCGCCTGACTGGAGAATCGCTAACAATTGACTGCCAGGGTGGAGGAGATTAAAAGAACACATGAAGCTCGAACGAGTGGACAAACTAAGGGGATGGAGTCCGGAATCGAGCTGGCTCAATCAGTCTGCAAGCTGCGGACGTACTATGAATGGAAGTCCGAAGAGAAGGATGTGACTACGGATAAGAACTGGAACAAGATATCGCTGATCAAACTCATGACTGGACGTTCTTGATAATGTGGGCTTGTTGGAAAAGTCCTGTGTTTCCCACCGACTTGGGCTACGGGAGTTACAGGGCGACTGTCCTGGTGTCAGTGATGGAACAAATGGGAGGCTCGAGTGAAGAACTTGAGAGTGCACATTCCAATACCACATTACCATGATCTCAATAGTAGGCTTGACTTGTGTTGTGGGTTTGAGCAGAATCTTTGGGTCGGTCTTTTTACACATTCAAGCGAGGTCATCAAATGTGGAGCAATGCAGTGACACTGATTCCACATGGCTCCTGAAGCTTATCTCTAATCCCTGTCATAACCCTGACCCTTGTTGTATCACCCCCATTATGAGGGGTGGGTGTGTAACGACCTCGGAACTGTTGCTTACTGTTGCCTGGCGTCACCAACCAACATTGTCACACAAGACAAAAGCCTTCTTTCTACCCACTCGCCTGTAGGTTGCCCATATTTTGTTGATGACTTGATAGCTGCAGCATCATCGCAATCTTGATCCAGTTTCACGCTCAAGATGCTGCCTTCTGGACAGTCCAAAGCCGTCGAGGCCATCGTCTCATCCGAGGACCTGGTGCATTGCGTCGCCCAATACGTGAGTAAGCCACCATTCGTCAACAGCAGCTGTTCCCCTCTGTCTCTGGCCGAACTGACTTTACATAGGTGCCATCTCGAGAAACACTGCGAAATCTTTGCCTCGTCTCGAAATTCTTCAATGAGATCTTCTCACAGTTCCTCTACTCCAGCATCGTCTTCCACGACGGAAACGCCCACGTTCTCCGAGACCCGGAGCAACTTGAGAAATTCACTTCCAACCGCAACCTCGTTTGCTGCAAATCTCTGTCATTGAAACTCATCGAAGGTTCCTGGGCTATCGGTAACCACCGTGAAGTTGGTCGGTTGGTTGATGCTCCTGGATATGGCCGAATGGGTGATATAAGACACTGGGCGGGCAGATACAATGAGAGCGTCATCAAGATTCTGTCTTTGACCCCCAATATCTACAGATTTGAGTGAGTATGATTGTGAAATACTGATAGCTTTCTTCACTAACCTCTTGGCAGATGGGAGAATTGGCCAATATCACAGCCCCTGCTTGAGATGCTAGAAGAGCACTGCACTTCCTTACGGGATGTATCCATCGTGTACCCAAACATAGCGAAATTCCCCCGGACCGAGAGGTTCTATCGAAACGGAAAGAGCGCTTTCGACGACGAGAGACCCAAGATGATACCCCTGCCGATCCCGGAGCTGCAAAACCTCCGCAAGCTCTACCTGTACGAGATCACGGGTGATCTTGACGTGTGGATACCAAAGATCGCCACCATGCTCGGGAAGTCGCGATTCTTGGAAGAGCTCGGTCTTTCCTTGTCAGCAGAGTGCGAGAGACAGCATGCGCTTGCTGGGAAGTCCAAGGCATTTTTGAACTTCTTCCCGTCGCTAGTGGAGCGATACAGGGACCAAGGCGATGAGCCGCTGAGGCTGCGCGTCCTCAAGATGGGCTACGGGGTGCTCCTGAACACACCGCACGGAGATTTCCAGGATAATAAGCCTGAGCAGGGCGAGTACCTTTCCTCCCTCACACATCGAGCCTACCTCGAGGAACTCTACGTGGACAACGACCTGGACGTGGGCTGCCCGCTCAAGATCCGCACGTCCGTGGGCCGCATCGCATGGTCCTGGATCACACCGTCCTTCTTACCGAACCTCAAGCGCTTCACCTTCACCAGCCTCTCAGTCCAGAGCCAAGCCTGGCTCGGCAAGCACCCAGACCCGACGTTTGCCAACAGCCTGGCCATGGGGATCGGCACCGAGAAGCTCGCCTTCAGCTACATCGACGTTGACGGCACCCTGCAGAGCGTGCGCAACAACAACATACACCGACACATCGGCCAGATAGCTGAGAGGACATTCTTCCTGCACAAGTACCGGAACCACCCGAACCTGCCCCTCAAGAGCCCCGTCGTGTCCATCTTGAAGCCTTGTCACAAGGATCTCGTTGTTCTTGGCAGCTGTTCCTGGATTAAAACGTTGTCGATCTGTCTTCAGAAGCAGACCGCAACCCCGGCGCTGAGGAAGATCACACAGACTCTGCCCTCGACCGAAAATCTGTGGATTCGCATTGGGATGGACTACCCGCTCGTCGACGGCCAGAGTGAGGCCAACCACAAGGGAAACGCAGTGCGGCTGAAGAACGGGGCGTTGGTTGACGAGCAGCAGTACTTGCACTCCAGTTGGAGGCAGAAGTGGACCGAGATGGCGGCGGCCTTGTCTGAAGCCAAGTCGTGTCCGACTAAATACCTCAAGATTGGGCATCTTGCGTGGCGGGTACTGCCGCGGCCGAAGGGGGCAAGGAAGGCTGTCCTGGAGCCACTTGATCGATGGCAGGATGAGGCGGAGGGTCCAGAGGTCTTCCGGTACAATGACCCTGTGCGGAGGGATCATCCTTACTGAGGGATAAAAGGCTTTGGGCTCATCAAATTTAGCATAGAGGCACCTGAGCTCTTCGAATAGACCCATATACAAGGGTGATTGTGATTACCTCAGCAACCAACGGGACAGACTGCTATTAGTATCCACGATTCATCTTCCCCAGTGTTTAGGCACCCATCCTTTACGTTGAACTTCTCACATCTCTCCTGTCAATTCTTCTTCTACAGCTGAATTTTCAATCCAAGTACGAACGCACCTGCCATGCCTCCACGCTCCCGTTCTCCGTCCCAAATTATGGATTTCCTATATCGTCAACCTCGGATGGAAGACGTCGAAGACGTCGAGAAATATGTCCCAGGAGGCTACCATCCTGTGGACATTGGAGATATTTTAGGTCCGTCTGGTGGTAGTCACTATTATACAGTACTACACAAGCTGGGCTTCGGAGGCTTTTCCACGGTCTGGCTAACGAGATGCAGCCGGGACAATCAGTACTACGCGCTCAAGATCCTCACCGCAGATCTTCCACAATCGCAGGGCAAAGACTTGACCATACTCCAGAGTCTCAAAGATGATGGCTTCAAGCATCGGCACATCGTCAGGCTGTACGAATCGTTTGAGGTCTCTGGGCCCAACGGCACTCACGTGTGTCTGGTGCTGCCTGCTCTAGGCCCCAGCCTTGACGAACATTCTGTCAAAGAGACTCTAGCTCCAGAGACGCGATATAAGATTTGCCAGCGAATCGCCAGTGGCGTCACGGCATTGCACGAGAAGGGTGTTTGTCACGGAGGTGCGCTTTCTCTCTCCCCTGCTGAACCATGTTCCAAGTTGGACAAGGCAATAGTCGGCTGACAATCGGTCCAAACAGATCTCACACCATCCAATGTGGTGTTCGAGCTCCCCGACACCTCAAATATGGATGTCGACGAAGTCTGCCCCTTGCTAGGCCCCATCAAAGAGGAGAGACTGAGGCTCCGCAGTGGCGATCGCTCTGATCACGCACCAAAATACGTGATTCAGCGGCCCACATTCTCCAGCCTCGTCACCGTGCCAAATCTCCCGGGCAGAGTCCAAATAGTTGACTTTGGCGAGGCATTTCCCGTCAGCCAGCCACGCTCCACGCTGGGAGTCCCCGTCGGCCTGGGTTACTTCCCCCCTGAGCTCTGCTTCGGCTACCAGGCATCAGCCGCCAGCGACGTGTGGGAGCTCGCGTGCCTCATGTACCAGACCCTGGGCACGCCGCCGCCCTTTCCCTGTTTCTTTCCCATCTTCGAGTTCCTAGTTGGCACAGCGGTGCCCATCCTGGGCCCGCTGCCGGACCACTGGAGGGGCCGGTTTGACTACGAGAGGTACGGGTACCGCGAGGGTGGGGAGCTGAAGAATGTGGATAAGGAGGACGTTGGGTGGTGGTGGGATGAGGCCATGCATACCAAGTCTTTACGTGGCCAGATGGAGCGTGACCTTGGTCCGCGGTTTTCTCCTGAGCAGCTCGACTTCATGGCGGGCTTGCTTGGGGATATGCTGGTCTTCGAGCCTGAGAAGAGGATCTCGGCCTCAGAGGTTGTTCAGCGGCTACACATGGCGTCGAATATGTTTGGACTACCAGCCAGCACGGCAGAGAGCGCGCTCGATTCTGATAGTGCCTCTCATTAATAAGGTGCGGCAAGGTTGCACGGTGACTCCTGATGCCAGCCGGTGGGGCCTGGTGATTATCATGTATCTGGCTCGACCAAAGCATAAGCACCCACCCGGTTGGGTCAGCGTGTTACATTATATTAGACAAATCTTGGTTAGCTAGGGGGACCCTTATCCTCCTTCTCAGCCATACAGACCACTATCCTTTACAAGCCAAGTAATGCCCCTGCCTTTCAGAGTGGATAACATGTCGAATGGCAAGTGGGCAAGCCACAGGCCAAACCTTCGTCTGCATCCGAGCTGATGCTCTTGGACCCCTCATTGGGGCTAGGTATCAGTTCCCTTCGAGGAAGCGAGACGAGGTTGAGGGCGATGCCCTCTCGTGCTCGGCTGCGGAGGGGAAGCCCTGCACATCGTCGCAGAAGGCGAACGAGTTTCATCTACCGGACGGGACCAAGTATAGCATCGCTGACTTGGAGGATGATGCACTGAATGTGTTGGTATGTTTACCACCTTTTTTCCCTTTCTCGGACGATCTTAATCAACGAGATGGGGCACATTCAGTTAACAAGTCACAGTAAGCAACACCACATCTCTCCCACAAAAGACCAGGAACGCAGAAAATGCTCAAGAATCTATCCTCCTTAAGGCTCTCCTTGGTGACTCTTACGTTTTTCTGATTGATGTTATTTAGGATCCAATCCGCAGTCAACGCCACATGTGCCGCCGACATTCCACAACAGTTCCAGCCCCTCAAGATCTAGGGATACTGACGGCATCGGCAGATTAGGTGAACAAGATAGCCATGCTGACAGTAAGAGTTATAAAGTTTTCTGTACTCTATTTACAGTAATGAATCAAACACACTACTGAAACGGTCATACCGTCGGCCATGTTGCCCATCAAATTGCTGGATTCTGATGTGCCAGGGCGGCCAGCCGTTTTGCTCCATTTCAGCCCTACATGCAGTCAGCCTGCGGTCCCAAACACCCGCCCCTGTTGATGCCTGGGTAGATTTGGCTCCGGCGCACATCATTGGGCCCCTCGCACAACCGCCAAGCGACATCAGGCGTCCGATCGATCGGTGGTGTGGTAAGACGCCCTCGCATCGTGTGTTGCACCAACCAGGAGCGATATTCGATTGGTATAAACTTCTGGGTGCTGCAAAGTCGACGGCAGGCAACCGCTCTCAATTTTAATCATGAGTGTGAAGGATGCTGCTGCAGAACTTGGTCGCATCCATAGCATGCGGCTGAGAAGGAGCGGCAGGCAGAACATGTTAACTGGGGGTTGTGTTTGGTAGACTTGCCTTTCCCCGATATCAATCACGCCCCCACGATCAGCTTTCTTGTTCCTGGTCCTCTCTTTTCACTTATCCTCCAGCACTGCGCACACTCCCAATCGAAGTACCAGGGAGCTCCGGATAGGCTGAAGATGTTGCCACTTCAGCTGCTATGGCTGGTTTCATCCATTGTCTCCCCCGTGTTCGCCACAGCATGTAACTCTACACCTATTTCTCTACCCATACAAGACACCCAAGTTCTTCCTGATGTAGAAGGCTCCTATATGTTCGGTATCCGTGCACAAGTCGGCTCACCGGCTCAGGATGTTTTGATGATGCCATGGGCATAGGTCTTGCTTGTCTCATCACACCATCTCGTCTTTCTGAAGTTCTCGACACACAATTTGACACGTCCCATCCATAACTAGGGTCTGATATGAAGTCTACAGGGAACTGAACAACACTTGGGTATACAACTATGAGCCCCGCTGTAACAATGACTTTATTAGGAACGATCTCATTTGCCAAATCCGCCGGGGGAACCTATTCTACGATAACGAGTCTAGCACGTTCGATAGGACGACCAATATGGTTGATGCTGGTGGGGCTGGGCAAGAAGCGAGCGAAGCCAACGGACTAGAAACAGGCATACCGGAGCTCCTATCTACGTCAGTTTTTGGTTCCGATGTTTTTGGCGCGGGGTCAGTTCAAATACCAAGTTTTCCAATTGGGATTCCTAGATCACAATGGGACCATGGATACTCAAGCCTGCACGCCCTCGGTCTGGGGAAAAACTCGACGTTGTTGAATCACCTTGTCGACACAGGGCAGATAGCCGAGCGTGTGTGGTCCATCTTCTGGGGCCGAATGTGGACAGCTGACCAGGTTGACGGGTCTGTCGTGCTTGGGGGCTACAACTCAAAGCTGGTCATCGGCGAGAACTACACTTTCCCCCTAGACTACAACGTCTGTTTCAATGGGTTAAAGGTCTCGATCACCGAAATAGTACTGAACCGACGGAATGGGAAGGATGACTCTATCCAGCAACCTCAAGTGGTCTACCAATGCTGCATTGTGCCACAGCGGCAGTTTCTGTTCGAAGTACCAAATGTCGTCCAACGAAACTTTGAGCAAAAGACCGGAATGAATGGGTCAATTCTTTCACAAGGCCTCCACTATTCTGCTTCGCAATACTCATCAACTGATGCGTAAGTACACCCTTTCTGTTCAGTACTTTGGAGACGACAGTTTGGCGCGATAATTGACAAGATGCACTCCATGTCTCTCTCTAGGTATGACGGCGACTTGACTATTCGTATAGCCGACGGGCCATCCATCCGCGTGGCCAATAGCCAATTCCTGGTCCCACACGTCGATATTGCCGACAATGGTACGCGGGTCACCAACGACAGTCTGGTCGACTTCCTCTTTAATAACGCCGAGGGAAACAGGGTTGCAACCTTGGGCCGGTACTTCCTTACCGCGGCACACATTACAGTCAATCATGACGCAAACACTTTCACGCTGTCGCAAGCCGCCCCATATACGGGCGAGCCCGAGCTAGTGCCTATAATTGGAGAGTCATCAAATCAGTCGTGTGTGGTTCCTCCGGAAACTGCGAGCTCGAGTTCGAGCTCAATCTCAGTTGGCACCGTTGTGGGAGCCGCCGTTGGAGGCGGTGTTGGTTTGGCTGCGATCGCCTCTGCCATCTTCCTGTTCATCCGTCTACGGAGAAAAGGAAAGAGACTGGCTGCACAGCCGGTGGAATGCTCCGAAATCGAAACTATCGAGCATGCAAAGCCTTATGTGTTGGCCGAGATGCCGCAAGATGTTCGGCCACAAGAAATGGAAGGGCCTGCTCTGGAACACGAAAGACATCAACCGTTATCACCTGGAGGACGAAGGCCTGTCTATGAGATGGATAGCCATACTCAAACTTCATAGATCAGTTATGGTCTTCTTGCGGGACCTGCCAATAGTTCGTGGCTCGGCCTACTTCTCGCGTAGGCAACATTATACAGTCTGAGCTTCGACGGCTGTAGAGCATGAAGTTGCACCGAGTTGTATTAATTGGAAAAGATAATCTAGCTAAAAACTCAACTTGACAAAGTGATAGTAAAATTGTTTGATGTTTCGTGTGGGCCTTTACATGGCGTGCTGAAAGGGTACAACGGGGCAACTGCATGTTAGTTAGTAGGTAGGATATGGGACGAGTTGTATCTTTGATTTTTCAATGCTCACTCCATAATAAATACTCTTCCTTCCAATGCAGGGTTCTGCTCAGGCTGAGCACGTGAAACAGGTCGATGTATGACCGTACTTACGACACACGCTTCCCATTCACCCTCTTCATAGGTGAAAACTACGTGTTTTCAGAGAAGAGATCTCAGATGCTGTGATAATTAATTTGTCAGTTTCATATCTTTGATAAACTTTGGCGCTGAAGGTAAGGAAGGGGTAGACGTACATGGAGACGTCCCAGATTGTCGTTTGTTTTGTCGCCCTCGTGAGGTGAAAGAATCACTCCGGCTAGCTGCTTTTTGCTAGCTTGAAGCTCAATGACTTGCTGTGAAGCCATCGTCAGCGCTGAACTTTTACTATTGAAACCAAGACTTCCAAATCTAACCTCTTCGAATGAGTTCCTGATGAAGAATCGCACTGTGGTCACTTCGCGAGTCTGGCCTAAGCGGTGAATTCTGGCGAGCGCTTGCTCCTCAAGTGTGGGATTCCTGGCAGGGCTCTCGTCAGTTGTCTGGAATATGTGTACGGATGAATCCAGAATTACCAATGAGGCTCCATTAGATAGGCGCGTGAGGCCGCAGTAAGTGTCAGGCTGAGTTGACCAATGTTAGCTGTGTGAATGATGTGTGATGATCCGGATTCTTACTAACCCAACAGCGCCACAAGACAATGTGAGTAGCATAACACGGACAGTGGGGTCTCTTCTGAACCTTTCGACCACCTTCTGCCTATCTTTCTGCGGCACTTTGCCATCGAATCGAACACATGCAATAGAAGCCTGCTCAAGCCCGGCTTCGATGAGTTCAAGGGTGAGTCTCCAAGTGGAGAAGACGATGCTATGCACTGTTAATAAGAGACCATGGGAGGGTGGTAAGTAGATTAAATTGTGGCTTGCCATTTCTCATCTCGAGGACGACCTCTTATGTCTGTCACCAGCGCCTCTATCTTTGCTGGCATGCTCAAGTCTGCTTGAGGCTGCTGTATCTCGAGCTGGGAATGCTCCTCCAGTGCGTCGCCACCGAGAGATACGGGCGCGTCAGGACAGCAGGGGCTATGGCCACATTTGATCTTCTGGCCTGATTCGTAGAGATGGCTGTAACATTCGGCACAGCAGAACTTCGAGCAACGGAAGAACCGTGGAAGCTTTTTAGCATCAACGGAATCATTCAAGAGGGCTTCGGCCAGCCCAAGGTTAGACGAACACTCCATACAAATAATCGAACCCATTTCTTGCTGGCAGTTGAATGATTGTTGTGCAATCGACTGCCACGGTGGTTCGTCTTGTTTCTCATCTTTGTCGGTGGTCGCATGTCTTGAATGATAGTAGAGTCCCAGATTGCAAAAAAGCCTGAGCGATTCAATCTGTTGTAAGACATTGACAAAGCCGCCGTGGAAAGAAGAATCTGAGGCATTGTGGAGAGCTTCGTTGATGCTCACAATGGCCTGCTCTCGGGTTTTATCGTAAAGTTCCCTCTCTTCATTGCGAAACTCGACTGGGCAGATTAGGTCATGGCGGGGTGGAAGCGAGATGGTTGCTTTCGGGCGGCGGAGTAATAAGCAAGAGGAGAGGTACTTTAGCCTGTCGACGGCGGTTTCATCCTCTCCGGACTTCCACAGGGCTGAGATATGTGCTTTGAACTGCTTGGTATCATCGTACGGATACGCTTTGATGAATTTCAACAGAGATGCGAGATCGTCGAGTCGGTTCTGGTGTTACGAAACGGTTAACACTTCGATGTTTTAAGAGATGCAGCAAAGTGATCCTTTTTTGCTTACCTGCACGGGCGTACCAGTGACTGCCCAACGAGCTATCGCTTCAACATGACATACAGCTCGAGACATTCTGGAACGCTCGTTCCGTATGAAATGTGCTGCTTTTGTCAGCCCGGTCTTTCCTACTTGACGACATCAATGTTTTGATTTTGACGGGCGTACCTTCATCAAGAATTAATCTATTCCAATGCTTTGAGAACAACACGGAATTCCTGTTTTGATGTTCCTCTTTCCAATCGGCAGACACGGTTTGGTAAGTAGTAAGGACGATACTCAAATTGTCAATCTCTTTGATGTCAGTGATCTTCGACTTTCCATGGTGAATTCGGAAGCTCATGAGATCCCCTTGCGTGTGTCTAGGATTGAGTTAGCAAATAAGTGATGAGAGATTGAGGATGACCTTACTCGCGGATCTGCTCTTCCCAACTCCCCAGAACTAGTCGTGCAGTTAGAAGACGGATCAAAGGTATCTCCTTTTTTTTTCTCAATTTTTTTTAAGAAGAAATCAGAGCCGCTTCCAATTTTGTCGAGAGCACTCACGTGGGGGTGGTACAACAATGAGAGTGGCCCCATGCTGGTGATCGCCACTCTTTGCGTGCTGAGTCTCAGATGCAGCGGCACTGGCTACGTCCTGGTCGGCAGCTATCAGAGAAATCATGGTCAAAGTTTTCCCGAGGCCCATTGGATCTGCGATGATACCGCCCCGAAACGGCAGCGGTTCGTTCCTCTGATGAGTCCCAGTGACTCTGTTGATGAAGCTTTATGAGAGTGTAAGCGGTCAGGACTATGTGTCTGTGGAGCTAATTGCTATGCAAGCTGCTATATACTTACGCCAATCCCAAATGATCGTCTGTCGCCTTCCAGATATCCTTTCTGGCCGAATCAAGGGCCCAACCCTGTTCGCGGAGACGCATGAAAGTTAGAGCTTGTCTCTGGTGTCTATCGCATTCCTCGTCAGCATCACATCATTGAATATCATCTGGACCATTTACCAACCTCTTCAAACTGGTCCGAATGGCTCGCGGCTGCGGGTGCTCGTGAAGTTCATCGTGGCTGCTTAGCACGTCGAGCAGATCAGGCTTGTGGGCTATTGCCTCAAACCCGAGGAGGGTAGAGGTGCGAACCAAGAACTCAGAGAGGAACGGACAAGAAGGTAAATCCTGAGAAGAGAGCCTATGAGGGTTGCAATATCTGAAGTCCTGGTCGCCAATTTGGAGAGGATCTTGAAGATATACTTCGTAGCCTTCGAAGTAACTGCCAATCTCGTCAAATAGGTCAAGTGGCCCGTACAGTGTAATGTTCAGAAGACATTGTCTCTGGGAACTCATCTCGTCAAGTCCCTTCGAAGGTTTATCCCCTTTGACGACACATGAGACTTCCAGCCGCAGCGAAGTTTCTCCCAGAACACCATGTATCATTTGAGCATGGTCGCTGGAAATACGACCTTTGATGTCAATGCTCTCGCCTTTCCCCATGAAAGTTTCTGGCGAACTGATTTCAGCTGGAAACTGCTGAGGAATGCTGAGTGCGTCCAGTCGGTGACACCTAGCGGGGATGTTCGACACCTACAAATGATAAGTCAATGCAGTTTACAAAACATCGACCATGCCCAGAATTTCCTTACCATGCCAAAACAGACTATTTCTTTTTCTGGTGGCTCGCACCCAAATCGCCCCACATCTATAAATTGTGCAGACACTGAGCAGTCAAGATACTCTTCGAGATACTGTGTGGCTTTCGGGTCTGGAAGGTCGGACACGTTGTGTTGTACACCAAGATTACTCTGCAAATTGGAAGGATGAATTGTATCTTCAATCCCCCAGAACGTGTTCAGCGTAGTAGGCGACGGCTGGGAAATATCTAGCTGGCTCCATGAAAATGTACCGTATGCTGGACCCGAATGTTGGCCACCAACATCGGCGACATGGAAGCTGGATTCCGGGGTTGGCCAAAGGTACGAACTATCCCAGTATGTTCCAATTCCAGCACCATATTGCGTCGGCGTTCTCTGCACGTTGCTGAAACTGTGTGGTGAATCACACTGTCCGGATGCAAGGTTATTGATGTTGATACTTGGTCCAGTGACAGTCATAGCATTTGAGCCCCATCTGTCTCTTGCTGTTGAGTGACAAGGCCAGTGGGTGACTGGGGGAAATGCTAGGTCTCTGCTTGGGGTGCAGCTTGAATCCTTCGGGATGGAATCGGGCTTTGGCACCTGAGCTTCATCATGTCCATCTTGCAGCCGACGTTTCTTCGCCACTGGGGCATAGGAGATCTGGTGATGGTCCATTCTTCGAGATGAATTTGAAACTCAATGAGTGTGAGGAAAGCCGCCTTTCTTCGTGAAAACCAAGGGGTGAGGACCAGAGGCTCATTTGGCTCGTCAACCTAGACATCCCGCCGGCCTGCCGAATGGAAATTTTGAACAGGCTGCCTCCTTCCACACGTTACACAACACGTCACGAAACGGGGCGGGCAAAACAGGGCGCACTGGCAGTGCATGCCAGCGGCTGCCTTGCATTTTGCGGCGCAGCTGTAGGCTAATGCAACGGTGGGTAGCACGACGGGGGCTGAGTTTCCTTGCATGCATTTGAGCCAGCGTCTTTCTTCAACCACATACTTGACCAAAATTAATCATTTTCATACGTCCATGAAATTCTCCTGTTTGAGCCTGTAATTTCTTTTTGCTCTTCGTCGGAGTGGTCACGTCGGTGTCGTCCGACGAGAACAGCGCTCTACACGTCCCAACATGCCTCTGCCCAAAGCGCTACCTGCCGACGTTCGGCAAACCATGCACACCGCTTTCAAGGAGCTTGAAAGCACCATTACGCCAGACGACTCCAGAGGTTTTCATGACTCCACCATTTCTCGTGTGCGGGAAGAGGCACTGGATATAGAGAATCGGCTAGCTGCACGGCGATCACTGCGCAATATGCGCCGACTTATGCCATTATTTACGGCGATTGAGCATTATTCCAAAGCAATTGATGTGCTGTGCAATGGAACTCCGTATATGCCTTGGATATGGGCGCCCATTACCTTGGTTCTCCGGATTGCGTCTGAGTATGTCGAAGCATTCGAGAAACTCGTTGAAGGTTACAGCCGAATTGCAGCCTCGTTACAACGCTTTGAGTTACTGGGGCATGCCTTCAGTGGAGATACTCAATTCCAGCAGACCCTTGCTATATTTTACGCCGACATCTTGGAGTTCCATAAGCATGCTTATAAATTTGTTCGTCGAAACGGTCAGTATTTACCGCACACGCGTTGTATTATCATTATAAGCTATTGGATCTAACGATCATAGGTTGGCGGCTCTTGTTCCTGACCTCGTGGGGCCGGTTCCAGAGGCGTTTTGATAACATCCTGGAGGATATGAAACGACATGAGACTTTGATCGATCGTGAAGCGAACGCTCGAGATATCTCAGAGGCAACTAAGATGCGCCAGGAACTCCGAGCCTGGAAAGAGGAGAGCCTTGAAAACATTCATGCCCAGGACAGACAACAGTCGGCGAAGGAGTTCATGACCGTCATGTCATGGCTCCAAATAAACGAGTCTGATCAAATCACTATATTCGAATCCACGTACGCATTAATTGTCTCCTTTCCCAGTTCGGCATGTTTTGAAATGTCACAGAAAACATCCTTTGAGCAGGTCATTAACACGTATTAGATCGGGCCAAGGAGATAGGCACCCTGGGACTTGCACATGGATACACCAAAACAGGCAATTCAGAAACTGGCTGCAAGAAGGGCCCAATACACCGATTTTGTGGCTGTCAGGCAATGCAGGGTTCGGAAAAAGCGTAATTGCAACGCAGGTCATCAACTTCATAAAGATCGCCGGGAAAACGGTTTTCCATCATTTCTGCACCTACACATCGGCAGCATCATCAAACTACGACCAGGTCCTGAAGTCACTTCTCCAACAAGTGCTTCGTGAAGACGCGGAATGGACATCACAGGTCTATAATGACTTCATTCTCAGAAGAAAACCAGCGACAGTTCCTGTTCTAGAGCAATTGCTGCGAACAGTCTTGACGAGCTCATTCAAAACACTGAACACCGTGAAGTATATTTGGATCGTTTTGGACGGCGTCGATGAGCTTACCGAAGATATGCAGATGCGCCTGTTGAGTCTGGTAAAGCATATCTCTGGCAGGGGCTCTTCCACTGGCGGTGTTTGCTGCAAGCTCCTGATCTCAGGCCGCTCATCAAGGACAATTGCCCAAGTTCTCGGGAAGAAGCCGAAAGTTTCACTTACGGATCAAAAGCCAGAATTGACCAGGGCAATCGAGGTGTACTCGCGTCAGAGGCTGGAGCTACTTGGCGATAGATTTGAGCAGTTGGGAATAGAGACACATGAAATGAACGACATAGGATGTACAATTGCCAAGAAGGCAGATGGTGAGCATTTCCTGGACACCCTGAGACAGCCTAGTCCACTCCTCGATCTAAAATCAATTTTAGGGATGTTCTTATATGCTCGGCTGGTTCTGGACTACCTCAGTACCAACATCTTCCTCCACCACAAGGAATTGAGAGATTCCATCGATCACCTACCAAAAGAACTTTCGGACTTGTGAGTAAATGTGAACCAAAGCACTCGTGCAATCTCTAATTGTCATAGCTACCGCAAAGTCCTAGCCCAGATCCTAGCACCACTCGATATCCAATCGGTGGGGCATATCAAGTGCATTCTTAGTTGGCTTGCCTTTTCAAGGCGCCCTTTGAAAAAACATGAGCTACTGTCTGCAGTATCCTTTTCCTCAGGGAACCCTGACCTTGAACTTCCTGCACCTGAGTATATCTTAAGCGTATGCGGATCGTTGATCGAAGAACGCAATGATGCCACGATTACTTTCATTCACGTATCTGTACAAGAGTAAGGCCGTATCATCGTCAAGGTATATTGAAACTATTCAACTAATGCAAGGATTAGTTTCCTTCAACATACCTCGTCTAATCTGGTTATCGAAAAACAAAAGGCTTTGCACCAGCATTGCCTAGCCACTGTCACTTGCCTTCTTTCAAGCTTTAAGCTCCTTGATGATGCCTCCTACGATAAACATCGATTAATCGTCAGAGGATTATACGAATTTCAGGTTTACGCATCGGAATATTGGACGGACTACTTGCTGGATGAAGCCGGGTCCCAAGACGGTCTCGATCCAGAGTCACGGCTCTGTCATCTCGTGACCCAGTTCTCCTCGCGTCTAGAGAAGCTTTCCGGGACTGACCAAGATCCATACGAGCCGTCAGGACTGGAATCTGAGCTACGCCTGTCTCGAATACAAAGGTTTCCCCTCGTCTTCAAGCATGTGAAAAAATCGCTTCAGGCAAGATCGCTCGAACGTCTGGAAGAGGGTCTGAAACAACAAGACGGTCAGCGAAACCCTGATTGTAAAACATTCTATTTTGGGCCCCGAGCTGACAACACTGGCTAGACAACACATTGGCGCCAGATCGTCAGCGCGTAGCCTCACAGGACGGCGCTTCAACGTTGCTAGCTTGCTATCAAAAAGCTGTGATCCACATTCTTCACGCACGGGATATTCCTGGCATCTCGGCGAACGAGCTGGAAAGCTTTCGTACAAGGTCTCGGACTTCAGCTTACACCTGCAGACTCCGGTCGTGTCCCAGGGCGACTCTTGGCTTTGAGTCATCAGAAGCCCGAGACGAGCATGAAGTTGGGCACGCCCGCAGATTCCACTGCACCTTTCCATCATGTCGATATCCTGCTTTCTATTCCGCTCAAAAATTGAAAAGACATATGCGCGAGAAGCACAGTATGGAAACTCCTCGACGGACAATACGACAGGCAGGGATAAGGAATCAACGTGAAGACATCAGTGGCCTCGCAAAACTACCGTCATTGGATGGACCACTCAGGATTCCAATCCCGAGAGTTTTTTCGGATATGCTCAGTGAGGACGGCGGATATACACAGGGTAACAGGGATAAGAATCTTGGCGATTCTCGCTCCTTTTCAGTACCTAGCGACACTGTCACAGGCATGTTGCCAACCGGGCAACAGGATCCACATTTTCCCCTACCTGAAGTGCCACAACGAGAGCCCGCTACTCCTACGCAGGCAGCTCACTCGCCTACCCACGCTCAGAGGTCTATCAGCCCTACCATCGAAGAACTCGAGACTATGCTGGCTCAGCATAAGGAGCAGAGCTCTCGTACCACGGAGACGGCTACCATGCGATCTCCTACGAGGCTAGTACACTCATCGCAATCTGAACAAGCCCAAACCCAACCTCAACGGCCGCCACAGCCGACTCAGAAGGCTCAACCGCAGCAAGTGCAGCTCCCAAAGATCTCCCAATTCGACCGAGAGATAGCCGATCGGCAAGAAGGACAAGCTGCCATTATGTTTCGCAAAAGGCAACATTATCATAATCAGCAACAGCAGAACGCACAGCAAAAGCAGTCATCTGAGGCAGACAGACACGTGATACAGGCGCTGGCAGTCGACCTGATGCAGCAGGCAAGTGAGGCCCAGAAACAGCAAATGATGCAAAACATTGTAAACCAGCTGCCTCCTCAAAGACTTGCACAAATGCGAGCGGAAGGTCAAAATCCTCTGGCAATGGTATTTCAACAAGAGGCAACCAAGAGATTCATGCTGGCCCGACGAAATGAGATGGAAAAGCAAATACCGTCCAACACACCTGGCATACAATTGAACACACCTGGCATACAATTGCCGCCCGTTCTACATCATCTGGGTGCACAGCAATGGAATCCGAAAATGAAGAACAATATTGGCCGTGTCCAGTCCCGAGGAACAACTCTGAGTCCCCAATACCTGACGAACACTACTACTCAGGCTCCGTCTGTGGGAGACGACAAGGTCTTACAGCAGCCAGAGGGTCTTGACAGTGCAATCCCCAGATTTCAGAGCCCAGCCGAGGACTTGGTGCTTTTCGACGAGCCAAAGACCACAAAGTCCTTCCCGCCCGGCATATACGATTATGAAGAGCAGGACCCGGCCATCCAGTCTATGCTCGCTGGGCTTAACCCACAACAGCGGCAAATGTGTCTCCAGTTGCCGAAGGATAGGCTCAAAGAGTTGTATGCTAAGTGGAAGCGTATGGTTTTGCTGAGTCCAGCGTGACGAGCCTGGGGCCAATCAATGATACAAGTCCAGGGTACAGAGGGTAAATCTAGTACTTAGGCTGGCGGAGCAGATGTTGGCAATTGCGTAATTTCTTGCGTCCTGATCTGAGCGATTGATGGTACTTCTTTTAGGGAGACCCAGCAGGCATTTCCAGTTTCCTGTTCTCGGGTTTTGGTTTCCTCTTTCCCGTTTGTTGGCAGTGTTGTGGGGGGTTGGTGTTTCAGTGTGGCCCATTAACCCGACCACTCCCTACTTCGCCCGTCAGACTGCCACTAGGTTTTCCTTGGAGCCGCTTCTCCCAACAGTGCAAAATGCCATGTATTTTATTCCATTTCAACCAAGAACTTCGCTTTAGGTGACACGACTGCAGGAATTTGCTACTTGAACTGCTCGGAACCCACAGAGCTGACCCTCGCGCTACGAACAGATCAAGCAGCTATAATTTATCGACTATTTTATTCGGATTTTCAGAGTTATCACGGTGTTTCGGAGAAGGCCGGTAACTTGGACCGCGTCTGTTGGCTGCAAGATTCAGCACAACCAAATTCGCGCGCAAGTGCGGGGGTCTGGCGCGTTCAACAACTACATCTAGGCATGTCTTCCTGTGGAGGAATCCATCCAGAATGCTTCCAAAATTCAAGTGACAAGATGCGCAGCTAGTCGTTATCAATAGACTGAGGATTCTGAAAAGCGCTCGGATCTAGATTGAGGTCTGACCAACATCAGGATACAAAGTAATAATCGCACAGTCGGACGAACAATTGAACGGTCTCCGCGACACAATGGCCTCCGGCCCCGTGGCACCAGCCACGGCCGACAAAATCGTACCAGGTTCTGACCTTGAAACTGAGATGGGCGAAACATCCGAACCATATACAGTTTTCACGAGGCTGGAGAAATACTGCATCGTCGTCATGGTATCGTACGTGTCCTGGTCTGCCAATCTAAGCACCTTTATCTTCCTTCCGGCCCTCAAGCCCCTGTCCGAGGCGTTCGAGGTATCGGTGAACAGGATCAACCTTATCATCAGCGTCTATATGGCTGTTGGAGCTGTGGTCCCTCTCTTCGTTGGAGACACCGCAGATGTCTTGGGGAGACGGGCAGCGTACGTCGCGACGCTGTCTTTGTTTACCATTGCTAACCTCTGCCTCGCGGTGGCCGATTCATATGAGGTTTTTCTGGGGTTGAGAATGCTGCAAGCTGTTGGACAGTCTGGTGCGAAATACTTAAAGCTCTGGAACCTTCGTCTTGTTATACTAACGGCACACAAGGGGTGATTCTTATCGGGTACGGTATTGTCAGTGATATCGCATCTCCAGCAAACAGAGGCTCTTACATGAGTGCCGTGTCTTTCCTGTATGGTCTTTTCCCTCCATTTCCTCAACCATTTCGATCCTGAGGCTGACAAACGGAAGTGTTACCACCGGACCAAGCCTCGGGCCTGTACTTGGCGGTGGTCTGACCTATGCCGCTGGGTGGACATGGATATTCTGGTTTCTTACGATTGTAACCGTATCCGGCCTAGCACTCGTTCTTCTCTTTCTCCCAGAGACAAGCAGAGACATCGTGGGGAACGGCTCAATCCCACCTCCGACGATTCTACGACTTCCCATCCCGCTCACAACTTTTATGCAACATTATCAAGCTGACACGAGGTCCAAGGCCAAGGCTTGTCGGATGCCCAACCCTTTCCGGGCTCTTAAAATTCTGTTTAGAAAAGACAATGCAGTCGTGGTTCTGGCTTGGGGACTTATGTATGCGGTGTATTCAACGTAAGTACAGTGGGAACCGCGGCACATGGCTAGCCAGTCCCTTTCCGCACCGTTAACACAAACCAATGTCAGTCTCACTGCAAGTCTCTCAACGCTCTTCATAGAGATATATGGCCTGAGCGAGTGGCAGGCTGGCCTGATATATCTACCCTTCGCACTAGGCGGAACCGCCTCAACGTTATTCTCTGGGCATCTGCTCGACAAGGCATACAGAAAGGCCCGCACAAAACGTGGGTTGATGACAGACCGCATCAATGGGGATGACCTGGACAACTTCCCAATCGAGAAAGCACGGCTGAGTGTTATGTGGATACCAATGCTCCTTATTACTCTTTGCACGGTGGCTTACGGATGGGTCTTGCAGTACAAACAGGTATTCACACTCGAATTCTCCTGACAGATCTTGCTCGTGTGGCAATCACTTACAAACTCCAAGCACATTGCAGTATCTATGGTGCTACAATTCGTGACGGGCATGGCCCTTCAGGTCAATTTCAGTGTAAGGGAGACCTTTACAAGCTGATAGTCAGACCTAACGCGCTGTTACAGACTTTCAATACTCTACTCGTCGATATAAACCACCGGGCGCCCTCAGCTGCTAACGCGTCTACAAGCCTAGTGAGATATGCATTTGCAGCAGTTGTAGTGGCCTTTCTGGAGGACATGTTTCAGTCGATGGGCATCGGCTGGGCCTTCACGCTGATAGCTGGGTTCCTAGTCATTGCCGTCGGTCTTCTTGTATTTGAATACTGTCGAGGCCTTGCTTGGAGGCAGGCTGCGGCTGTTGAACCTTGTAACTAGTGGGTGTTTGCAAATTCTCGATCATCCCCGAGAAAGAGCTTTACACCTTATTACAGCCGCCTCTCCATTCCGTGGGTACAGCAAAGATGTCTCGACTCCCCACAGGCTGCACAAACCCAGCGCTTGCTCATTGGCCCAGTCGCCCGGAAACGCAAATAGCTCCTTCACTCTACTATTCAGGCTGTCGGTGGAAGTACCTCCCCTGGCAAGCGCCCTCGCTCTCGCATTTCTCGGAATCCTTGGTTGCATGGTATTGGACGAGCCTGTGGACTCTGATGCCCACTGGAGCTGCTTTGAGCATATTGCAAAGTCCTTAGACACGTAGATAAGGTGGTCTCCCCACACAAGCCCGAGTGTAAGTGAGATGTCGTGGTGTAGCTCTGGGGGCGTACGGTGCAGGCAGATCGTCGGTGGAGATGACCGTGTCTCGTGGCCCGACTGGTCAGATGACGATAAATCAGGGGTATTGAGGAAAAGCAACTGGCTATTTCTGGAAGAGTCGCCAGCAATGGATACCTGCAACAGCAAGCGATTATTGTCCTGAGAACAAATGGTTCGATCCACTCGGAAGAGAATGGGAAGCTGTGACTTGTCGGCGCCGAGCTCTTGTGGCCATTTGATACCATATCTCCGCTGCTCGGCCAGGGTCCAGTCCAGGATGATAATGTCGTGGGCCCCGAAACCCACGAGCATCGCTTGATCGGTTGGGTGAAGTATCCAACGAGAAACGGTGAAGTCCAGTTCTTTGGAATGTTCCACGGAGTAGGAAGAAAGGGAAATAGTGTGTATATGCGACGATGTATGCACCAAAACATGACTGGACATGCGATGGAACAACAGCTGAGTGATGGGGCCCTTGGTGAGTTTCCTCATGGCTATCGATGCTTTTTGTTCATAGCTCGGAATTGCATCTGCGGAGCCGTGGGATACCGTAAATACGACGAGTTGTTTGCTGAAGTCAGAGAAGCAGATGTGTCGCCCATCGTGGCTCCAGGCAATGTGCTCTATCGCAAATTTCGCTCGCGAAGTATAGAGTGTGGCGATTCTGCCTTCGCTGTGGCTATGCAGGTCGACAATTCCGTTTTGGGTCCCACGAGAGTAAAGACGTCCACTCGGGCAACCAGCTAACGCGTTGATGGGATCGATTGCTGCAGAAGCGCTCGACCTCTCAGACAGATGTGACATGGAGTATTCGCTAACCGAATCCATGTCCCCCGAGCTTTCTGCATATCGTACTAATGAGTTCGGCTCCCATGCATTCGCGTGAAAGCCTCTGATATCATAGAAGCGCTTGGAATCAGGACTGAAGGCCAGACCGAATACCGCATCTTGGGCGGACAGTTGATATAGAAGGGAGAAGTTGGCTGTGGTGTATAGCTTGATCCTGCCGTGCGCATCCCCGGTTACGAATAATTCGCCGTCGTTGCTGATTGCCAGCTTGGTTGCCTCGGCTGGCAGTTCATCAACACTGTCTTCGTATGGCTCCCATCTGAACACAACGCCTTCAACGTTAAGGCCCAACACCTCCGGCTGGAATGGGTGCCACACAAGATCCCGAAGCTCACGAACCATAGAGACGTCGTCTTTGCGCCGGCAGTGACCGACATGGGTCGATCCTTCTAGTTCCCACGCTGAGGCTGGATGGCGGCGGTAGCCAACGGTGATCATGCTTCCATCCGGGCTTATAGCCATGTGACTGGCCGAATTTGTGAAGTGTTTTTCAAGCCCGAACTCTTCCAGGTCTGCGATGATCTCCCATTCTGGTGCGGTTTCAGAGAGACTGAGCGAGCGAACGCGACGGTCATCTGAGCCAACAAGAAGCGTCGAGTCATCTTTGGTGAAAAGCATCGTCAAAGGCCTGGTCTTAGACTCTACGCTGTCAACAGACAAGATGCAATCGCCCGACGAGACGTTCCAGATCTTGGTTGTCCTATAACCGTAAGATGCCAGCAGAGACGCCGTCTTGTTCAGCTGGACTCTGTCAACGCGCTCTCCGTGCTGCACGGGGCTGCCTTTGGATTCTCGGAAATCGGCGGCATCGTAGATGTGGATATTTCCCGGAGCTGCGAGCACCGCCACGTGCGACCCAGCAGCCTGGATGGACGAGGCGAACGATTTGCGCAGCGATATCCGAGAAAAGAGGTCATCCCATTTCTCTGTTGAGATACCATTTACTGACAAAATTTCCGATTTGCCAAATATTTGGTGAACAGAGGAGCCCCTGGGGCAGAAAGGTGGGATCGAGTCGTAGATGGCGTCTGGTTTTCGACGTAAAAGACCACCGAACCTGCCCATGATTCTGAGAAGATCTACGGACCAACTCGAAATTAATTCCTGCTCAGAGATACCAAGGGTGGAATGTTGTCTGTTGTTGCGGGCGAACCTAGAGAGATCCTTGGAAGTCTGGGCAAGGACACGCAATTTGCCTGTGGTTGCCAAGGCATGTATCCAGGTAAGTATCGAATTTCCAGTCAGGAATCTTTTCAGAGTAAGCAGAGTTTCATCATCGAGGGGCATTGCGTGAAGCAGGTGACTCGACCACGAGACTACGGCGTACTCAAGGAACTCAGGAGCTTGATCTCGACCGAGCTTTGCCCTCAGCCCTGTGGACATGAGACAGCGCATCGAGCTAAGAAACAGATCCTTGTGTGCGCTGGTCCGATCTATGGTGAATGTTCGCTGCCCCGCACCTGCAAGCAAATACTCGCGAGCAGAATGGTGAATAATCGAGACGTTTCCATCGCTGTCCACAACCGCAAATCCTCCACATAGGTCCCCGATGGCATGTGCGAGATCCAGTATCCCCGAGGCGGTTTCGCCGAGCACATGTGCCATTTCTGAGACAGAAAGCACGCGTAGGGAACAGGTCAAACACTGGAGTATTTTTGAAGCCAGCTGCCTGTCGCGTGGATTGGGATTCTCCGTGGCTGATAAAGCCATGCGATCGTATAGTGCCTCCATTCCCTCTGGGAGTTGTTGGAGTGCTGAGTCTATGTCTTCTAGCGTGCGGCATTGATTCACGTTGTCAACAGCTAGTCTAGCCCACTACACGAGACAGTCAGCAGCCATCACGCGAAAGACATTTGTCTATTAAGGGTTAAATCTCACAAGGAAGTTGTTTTGAGACTTTTCGACAATCTCTTGTGCTATTCTGTCCTTTAGGTTGTGACTACCAGGTACCCTGAGTTCCTGGCGAACGTGCGTGCTGATGTCTTCGAGATGGCCGTCAATATTCAGATTCGAGAATTGAATATTAGCAAGACGTCTGTCGAAGGTGCTAATGATGTCCGGAGTTCGTCGACTGGACAATAACACACGGATGGGGGAGCATGCAGTCATGTCCAAGATCATCTTGATGGTACTTCGAGGAGACTCCATCTCGTCCAAGCCGTCAATGATCAGATAAAGCGGCTCTTCCCAGACAGACCTGAGAATGACGGATTTGAAGACACGATCCCAGATGACTTTCGGGTCCGCTGTCCCAAAGTCAATGCCCTCGTCTTTGAGCTCATTCAATTGCGTAGCGAGGCCTGGTAGAGACTGTGCGATTTGGAATGCAAGAGAACGGAGCAAGAAACTCAAAGACCTTTTCTTGCGGTCTCCATGTCGGGCGAAGAAGTATTCGCAGCGGCATCCGTCTTGGACCAAATTGTTGATGATTGTTGAAACGAGAATGGATTTCCCTGTGGCCGGGCCGCCATTGATCCATAGTACACTCAAATTATCTTTTGAGTCTCGCCACTGAAGCAAGGTCTTGTCCGTATTGATCCAGTTGTTGGTGTTTTCTGTCCATTGGTCGCGGAAGAAGATGTAGTCAAGTCCCGCCAGCTCTGAAAGTGCGAACAGAGACTTCAACTCGAGAGCCGCTCTTCTTTCTGAGAGCTCTGGCTGCTTTGAATTGTCTTTCGCGAGAATCTTGCCAACAAGGGACTTGAGAACGTTCCTGATCGCTATGTAATTCGGATCCAGTGGTCCTTCATACTTGCAGATACCGTGGTGATCCGCACTCAACGCTTTGGATACTTCTCCAGGGTACCCCAAAACAGACGATTCCTTTTCGAGTACCATCTGATTTCGCGAGATTTAATAAAACTGGTTCAACAAGTCGAAGGATAGCCCTAGCTTACCACGCGAGCGCTTTTGATCCGAGTAGGCATCGTCTCGTAGAACGACACAATGTCTAATCGTGGAGCGATGTGTCGGAACTGCTCATTCAACTTCTGTAGTGTGAGCGAGTTCTTCGCCAGCTCGGCAACATATTGCTTTGAGTTGATCATAACCGAGTCTAGAATCCGGTTTAAGGTTTGCGCCAGAGCTGTCCCTCTGTGGGGAGTCGCGAGGAACGTGATGGCTGTGATAGCTTTGATGATTGATTCGTATTCTGGATCATTTTGGCCTTGCATGTATGCCTGCCGATTCTTAGCCAAAGCCACTCTCAAACGATTCTTCCAAACTTGCCTCTTTGACAACCAAGCCTCCCATGCTGTGGACGACGAAGATGATTGGTACTTTCCCCATATTCAGCTCATCCATGTCTTGGTCTTTACCATATTTCAAATCGAATAGTAGATCCTTCGCGAAATCGAGTAGCGAGATGGACGCGTTGCCGGCCTTTTGGAAAGATGCATTGTATCCAAAGGTCAATATCCTGGCGAGGCAGAGGTCCTGCTCCAGGGGCAGGAAAGTGAGCGGCCAGAATAGCTCTGAGTTCCTATGCTTTGACCAAGTCCACTTGCTCGTCCCTCCAAGCCCATGGATAAAGATGATGTCGACCTTGTGGCCATTGTCAGGGGTGTAGACAACATTGAGGCCAAGGGGCCCAGATTCGGCTAACTGGCCACCCGGAGATGGCTCGCGACGTCGATCGGGGACGCTGAATGTTGATCCGACGCTTAGGGAATTCCTGGATTCTGCCCGGGAGATAACGGATGCATTGTCGTCGTCGGCGGCCAAATCATGCCCATCAGCATCTGTTGACTTCTTTCGTAAACTGGTGATCTTCTTGAACTGTTTTCCCGATCAATTAGTCAACAAAGTCGCGTGTCTTTTGAGCCATAGTCAACGAACCATTTTGAACCATGTGCCGGCGCGCAGCGGCTAGCCGTGCTTGCACCAAGAATAGTTTGGGGAACTGACAGGGACGCCAGGACTTGCATGGAGGGAGCGAGCTCCAAACTCCCAAAGGATGTGGGAATGCTTGTTTATCACTTACCATAGTCGATATCAGTCTGTAGGAGAAGACAACTCGTATTTATTCTGCAGGCTCTCACTGCCCACGCGTTTCAGCCTGATCCCTGATCAGCGGTAGCCAACCGTCTCCTTCAGCCGCCCACCACCCTGTTCAAACAAAAGCAGATCAATAATAGTATCCGCTAGGTGTCATAGGCTTTTGGCCGCGGGTGGTCGGCCACAGGCGTAGGCCAAGTCTCGCTGACGCCCGAGCTAAATCCTTCCGGCAGCCACCTTGTGCCGCCTCCCTGAGTACCATTCAGTGACGTTGTTCGGCTCGGCTCTGCGCAGCCAACAGTCACCATTGCCCGTCGCATTAAATATAGTATGAAATAATCCAGGGTGCTTAGCTTTCCTCTTCCCTTCTTTTGTAGTCGGGTGCATCATTTCACCAGTGGTTGTTCCTATTGCTCGCACGCATCCACACCCCGCTCACTGGAACCCAATAAACGTAGACCTGCACCGCCTGGAGTCTCGATACCTCGGCAGTTTGCTACCTGAACTGCTCGGAACCCACAGAGCTGACCCTCACGCTTCGAAGGTTTTATCCAACACACCGGCAGGATGTCATGGGCAACAGATATCGATGGAGACTTTGCGCTCCACAGCACAGTTACGGAAGGCAAGGCAAACTCACTGGCACGGTTGAACAATGGCGCAGCAATTAACTCCGTAATTACATGCAGTCATGCCAAAAGGCACCAAAGTCATCTCAGCCGAAACCTGGGGACTTTCAGCTTGGACCAAAACGGCAAAGATTTCCACTGAGCTTCCTGACGGGAAGACACAGCGATATTTCCTCAAGGTACCATTGCCTCCATTGCTCCACTAGGCTCTGCCAGCACTAAATCTCCCACAGTGTGCCAGTGGGAAATTGGCGAAGATTCATATGTGGGGAGAGCATCACTCTGCAACTGTCATCGATTCCAAGGTGCCTGGGTTTGGTCCAGAACCGGTTGGCAAAGGGGAATTCATCGACGAGGCCGGAAAACAGGTCTACTTCTACCTCCAGAAGTATCACGACATGGATGTGCAAACACCTCCTGACCCGGCCGGGCTAGCAAGTGCTGTGGCAGAACTCCACACAAAGGCCACGTCGCCGAACGGTAAGTTTGGCTACCCGCTCGTGACAGGCCGTGGCAGTGTGGATCGTACTGAGCACTGGAGCGATAGCTGGGCAGACCAGTTCACACACTTGCTCAAGGACCTGATCAAGCTGGACAACCAGGTCAACGGACCGTGGCCCGAATATGACGCGGCTTGCAAGCAGCTCATGGATGGCGTGATCCCGCGGCTGTTGGGAGCTCTGCAGTCCGAAGGCCGTACGATAGTGCCGGCCCTGTGCCACGGTGACTTGTGGGAAGGCAATGTTGCAACTGACATGGAGACGGGCAAGGTAATCATCTTTGACCCGGATGAGTGCATGTACGCCCACAACGAGATCGAGTTCGGGACTTGGCGGTGCAGCTGGGCCACCCATTTCAAGTCGCCTGCCTATATCCAGCATTATCAGATGGAGGTCGAGCCGTCTGAGCCGGCCGAGGAGTGGGACGACCGCAACCGGTTGTATTCGATCAAGACGGCCATTTGTGACTCGGCTGGTCACCGTGGGAGCAGATCGAGAGTCATGTGAGTCATCTTGCGGCTATAGCGATTTTCTGTCCATTGACTGACTATTCCGTGCTGCGAGAAGAGCGTACAACGACATGCTGTTTCTGTGCGAGAAGTACGCACCTCTTGAAAGCCTGGAACGCTATGATCCAGAGAAGGACATTAGTGTGACTGGGGTTGTGGAGGCGTACGATATCAATACGGGAGTATAAGAGAGATCGCGAACACATGTTGGTGGTCCGGTGGACACATAGATGATCCAAACCGATCGAAGATCACTGTTTAGAAAGTTTGAAATCGCTTGGCGATTCACGTCTAACACTACAACCATATTCTCAATAACAGAATCTATGTTTCCTTGGGCCTCGGTCCAACAGATTACGCGTAGATGTAACACAAAGGACTCTCTCCAAGGGTGTTAAGCAGGTCCTCTATAGTAACGCTCGGAGCGTTCACACCAAGTTCAATGATATCGGCCGTAGATGTGTTCCGACTAGGAGGCTGGTTCAGGATCGTGATGGTCCCCGCGATCGTTGCCGCCTGATCGAGGTGCAGCGCCTGCCAGATCCAATACACATAGTCAACCATGGAGTGGTGGAACCAGAAACTGGGGTCGTTAATGGACGAGAATAGATCCGACGCCTCGCCGCCAACGGCCATGTGTCCGCTGGCATGCATCCCCAAGAACCCATCCCCGAAGCGTCCCTGCAGCTCATTTTGGAAGAGCTCAATGCTGCTGGAAGCATCTCCGACAGTGATGTTGAGCAGGTTTTCTGGCGTGAACCACGTTGAGGTGGTGTAACTGCCGAGGTCTCTGCTGAGGCAGCGCGGGTTGTAACCAAGCGGGCCATCAGAGCTGTTGCTCGGCTGCAACCCGACCATGCCTGGAGACACAGGGCCAAGGCGGACAGTCATACTGATAATGATGATGATTAGTCTCAGGAGAAGATTGTCCACAACCGAATATGCTGGGCTTACTTGGCGAATGGACCACTCTTGACGCAACCACCGCCGTTGCCAGAGGGTAGGAAAATGTTTCCTGTTCCGGAAACACTCCCGTTGTGTGCGAGGTAGGCTCCATCACCGCTCATACTTGTCTCACTGCCGTCGAAAAGAGGCGACTTGGTCAGATCGTCCGTATAGTCGAACCAGTTCCAGTACGGCTGGTAACCCTGGTAGCCGCATTCTTCACGGAGTGCTGTCTCGTAGGCATAGGTGACGTATCGGTGCCAGGTCAGGAAGTTGCCCTGATTTGTGTAATCAATATCATGTGTAGACCAAGGAGAAGTTCGAGAGTCAAATTAAGCGAAGACTCACAGTTCCATGGATCGAGAGCGTCTGGTTGATATGCACGGCAACGAAGTCGTCATACCCTGCAACCCAATGTCAGCATCGGATAATTCAAAGTATAACACGTCAATTGAAATGCCCCAGAATGGATTCCAGTATCTCAATACAGATCACAGGGTGAGTACGTGAGTCGGGGTGGGAACCTACTACTCCTTGCCCCAGGGGCAAACGTCGGGTCTGATTTGGACGGCAACGTCAGCAGACACTGCACGGCGCCGATGTAGTCCTTTTTCTCATCGGCACTGAGTGCGGCCCTGATGCAGTCCCATGGTCAGCGATCTTGTCACTCTAAAAAAGAAAAACAATATTCTTATGTACTAGGAGGCATAGACAGGCATACCAGTCTTTGCGTACTGCAGCGTTGGAAAGACTGCAGCCACCTGGACTTGTCGAGTTGCCTTCAGCAGCCTTCAGCGCTGCTAGTGCGTGTTTCTGCAATCTTGCCAGAGTATTTTTGTCTCGAGGGAGATTGGATGGCGCACTTAGTGCGGTCCCAAGGAGACCGACGAGACTGATAAGACCCAAGAACTGCATCGTGGAGAGGCTTGACGCAGAGAAGCAATGACTCGCTGACCTACAAACTCAGAGAGCGAAATTTTCCAGAACATTTAGATAACTACACAAACGCTCACTCCTACACCCCTATATGTACCCAAGCCCTGACCCGAGCCTGAGGTCCTCAACATATGCAAACTAAGAAATTAGTGGCGCCCCAGCCAAGAGGCGCGCGCGGAAGGGGCGTTGTCCTCGACTAGCCACGACTGCCACTATCCCAGGGTGGTCAATAGTGCTTATTGTGGGTGAACAGTAGCGCCGGGGCCATGGTCTAGGCTCGCAGATAACGGGTGTGTAGGCCCGGAAAATTATCCATTTGCATAGTGCTGGTTGGCGAGCTCGACAAAGGCCCAGGAATACTTTCGTTAGCCTGAAGACATAAATGCGGGTAAGATTGATCCTTCTCAAATTGATGACCGAGGTTTGCAGGGCTTGTGGAAATGTCGGTCGAGTGTGCGGTGGGACTACAGTGGAGACAGGTACGCAGATACAATTTTGAACCACTCTCTCCCGGCAAATCGCATCTTCCGTCGGAATACGTTCGCAGTTGAAGCATTTGTGTCAGCCCGTGCTTCACAATGCACAGGCCCTGATGCGTGGATGAAATTGGCATAATGATGGGTGGAACCCTTCGCAAGAGTTGGAATTATACACGCAGAACTGAGTATGGCAAAGGAATAGACTCAAGCCCTCCTCTGCAGGATCTCGACCAAGACCTTTCCGATAACACCGGCGCTGGGCGGGTTCTGCCCCGTGACGAGATTTCCGTCCCGCCCGCTCACAACAGTCTTGACCCCGAAGGGTGCGTCGGCCTTCCTGTAGATGCCACCATTCTTCTTCATATCGTCCTCTAGCAGGAATGGCATCAGCTTTGTGAAGTTGTACGCGTCTTCTTCGGCGTTCGAGAAACCGGTCACCTCCTGCCCGGCGACCAGATACGATCCGTCCTCGAGCTTGACATAGACGAGAGCGGCTGGGCCGTGGCAGACGGCAGACACGACCTTTGATGCGGCGTAGAACTCGCGGATCAGCTGGTGGGAAACGTCGTTGTGGGCGAGATCGAACATGGCTTGAGAGTGTCAGCACGAAGGTGGCAGCAGCGTTGGTTGGGATCACCTTACGTCCATGGCCTCCGACGTAGAAAATTCCCACAAACTCAGACGAGCGCCCAAGGAAGGACTCAAGTCTCTTGGTATTCTTCCACACCTCTTCCTTGGTTTTTAGAAACTCTTGGCACTCCTTGTCGTCCTTGGTGTCCTCGACGGAAAACGGATCGATGGGTGCCTCTCCTCCGGCAGGAGATGCCACCACGAGATCAAAGTGAGGAGAGAGCTGGTTGTAAGGGTGGACGAGCTCCGGGAGATACCATCCCGTCTTCTGGCCGTTGCTGGGCAGGACTGACTGGGAGGTCAGGACCACGAGGAGCTGAGGTCGTGTAGGCATTGCGTGATGTCAGCAAATGTCATGAAAATAAATCAGAGGGCCTGAGAGTATTCAGGACGAAGTGAGTTCCGAGATTCTACGAGTCCATGTTACTGCGTTGAACCGCCCAGGCCCTATATACTTCGAATAACATGCTCAATTGGTGCGACAGTCTTGGGACTCCCAAGTTGGGAGGCTTCGAAAGATTGACTCAGTTTCGCCTCCGTTAACACCGAAATCGCGAATGACGGTGTCCAAACCTTAATTAACATCGCCGCGCTCCTATAACTGGAACTATGAATGATGACAAATATTTACCCGGGCTTAACTCCGCGTATAGCTCACGGCTCCCGTGAATACGAGTATTTACGCTTTGCCCCGAGGAGTCTACCCACTCTCGGTATCGCATGACAGAGTATAAAGAAGACGAGGCACCAACAAATACTGGTTAAAGTGATCCCATGCAAACGGCTCACGCTCACAATTGTCTTTCAAACCCCTTCGATTCAGTCATCATGGCAGCTTCCGTCACCGTTCTCTTCCCCAACGAGGCCGATGCCAAATACGACATCAACTACTACATCACGCATCACATGCCTCTCATGGAGAAACTTTGGGGCCATTTGGGCGTCAAAAGCTGGTCCGTCACGACCTTCACGCCCGGCCCGGACGGGTCGGCCCCGGCCTTCGTCTTCGGCTCAAACGTCATCTGGTCCAGTACTGAAGCGATCAAGACGGCGTTTGCGGATAAGTCTATGCAGCAGATCATGGAGGATGTGCCCAAATTCAGCAACAAGCACGCAACTTTCCTGTTTGGTGATGTCTCGGCGTGAACACAGAGGGGCAGGGGTAGCGGACGGAAGGATGGAAGATGATGGGATGTCTTGATAGCGGCGGTATCACGAGTGAATTTGAGATCAGGGCCCAAACTTGCAGCACTTGGCTTTATCTACTACTGTGACTCAGCATGCGTGACTGTCAGTAGCACCCGATGTTGTCATGGAAGTGACTTTTCTATGCAGACCAACATAGTCGCTACAACTCTAGCCGACCGTTCCTGGACAATGACAACCGCGCCAAGTATCACGGAGTGATTTGTGCGGTTTGCCCAAAGCTTTTGCTAACGACACCCAATGTGAACTATCACGTAGCCTAGCCAATAGAAAGAGTCATTTTTTCCGCCGGGGACGAACCCGAAGCCGGACCCCCTTCCAGATGTCACAAACGCCGACCGATCTTGCCGGCGATAACCCATTAGTAATATCGGCCCTGTCGGGAGGGCGGCGCAAAACTATGCAGGGCCTATCGGACTTTGTAGCTATATGCCGAAATAGTAGGCCAAGGAGCGGGTCCGGGCCCCTGAGCAGCTCAAATGTTCGTCTCCAATGTGGCGTTTCTTAAAAATGACTCGAGCACTTGTAGATCACCCTGGCCGGACACCGGGACCAGCAGTGTATTGAGTCAAGGTCTGCTCGAAGACGTCTGGCAAAATGCAACGTTGATCTGTATTGGAGTTGATGCTTTCAGCTGATGGGTAGCTGTGCTGACAAAAAGTCCTTTTCGAGCAGTACATGGGCGCCGTGGAGTATCTTCCCGTCACTTAGTCGACAATTTGAGGCTATGCTTGTGTCTGCACTGACCCAGATCTCAGGCCAGGGGGCTGCTCTATTACTGAATTGTGACAGGCTGTCAGCATCACCACATAGGCTTGACTCCTGTATCTAACATGTGGCCAGGCGAAGCAACGCGGGAATGGCCGGGGGGTTATGATGCACGATTTCCTGTTTTGAGAAGTCGGTAAAACCAAAAATCTTTGGAAAGGGTGCGGCACGCTGAATTGTACGTTGAACTGTGATCGCGAAATTTCCCCCGTAGATGCACATGCCTACGTCACATCGAGGATTTGACGAGGTTCGCTATTTGTTTGTATATGCCTGAAGTTTCTCCCAAGATATGCTGGAATTCTTATCCGTGCAAGGCTGTCATGTGCGCTGCGACCTGTCCGCTAGAGCTGGACATCACGCACCAGCTCTCCCACAAGCACAACAGGCTTGACACTAGTATAATTCTTCACGTCATTCGCCATCTCCTCTCCTGCAGCGTCTGCGAACGCAGCCCTCAATTGCTCGGCGCTTTCCAGCTCAACCACCCCGTAAAATACATATGGAAGGGGTGACCCATCTGCGTTTGGCAGAAACTTGCTGATGGACCACTTCTTGAGCCCGTACTTGGTCCAGTGCTTCTGCATCAGGGGCATGTGCACATTCTTGTAATACTCAAGGTCGTATGTTGCATTGGCCTCGTTTGGGTAGAGGAAGGTCAAGGTGGCGGACATCCTGATAGCAATGTCAACGTTGCGTGCGGAGGAAAGACGGGGATTGGCGGCGCTGAAGAAAATCTGAGAGGTTAGCGATGAGGACGGTAATGACTTGACTGTTTGTATAAATCACTTACTTCTAATTCATAGATTGATCTTGAAGGCCAAGAAACTTGATGACGGATTGAAATGCTACCTTCAGAAGACGATCGCTTCCTTTTGAATTCAGGTGGCTCTGGTGCTTGCTGATACCCGTCTTCATCGCCTGCCGGAGATAGGCGTTACGAGCGACCTATGTCCAATAACTCCCAACGACAATTTATCATCATGAAAATTATGCAAGGTATGAATCGTGTAGTTATTATACGAGGAAGCCAATTCTTCGCCCCAAGGTGTCTGAGCACCAACAAATCTTACGCGCACCCCAAAGCACACTCGATTTTCATCGAGCCTACCCACCCTCTGAAGCCGCACTATGAGAGGAATTCGTATCCACGATGCAGCTCACATCCCATAGTTACGCCGTGACTATCGAAACTTTAGTCCGAAGGCTTTATTAGAGTTCGTCTAGTTCCACTAGTGGAAACGGCAGCATCGCTATTTTCCTGAAGTCCCTGCTTTGTACAAGCCCTGATCTGCCAGTGGTGCTATATGAGGATTCAACGGCAAACTCAAGTTGCTTCACAGCGACGGGTTCTGGCACCATCAACTGTAATCGTTCGATCATTATAATGGACGGTAGTCAGCGGGCGTGCTTTTCCTTTCGAACCCCCTTCCCAAACATGCAGCGACCTTTCTCAACCTAACGCCACGAATTGTGCTCAAAGGCTTCCGAGCTGTTGATATTGGTCGGTCATCGAGTGGTCATATACACGGCACAAACCTCGACTTAAGCATGGATTCCGATTGCAACCATCATCTACAACAAGCCATGAAGAGGTGTCTTGTCACAAATTGCATGCGACTTCCCGGTGATATTACTTCGGCTGTTCCCATAATCGCTCTGCCAGCCCGCATGAGGCTTATCGGCAACGAAGGTGTAATTGATACTCTTGGGGTCAGCCTCTGTGGCGGCTCGCACAATGGCCCTGGCACCCTCGTTCGCGTTGTTCATGCTGTCACCGCCGCCGAACCTCGTGGGTTACATGTCAGGGGGCCACCGTGATGCCGGCGATGTCGTATTCAGTGGACTTAACAGTCTGGAACACCTTTATCATGTTGATTGCGGCCTTTCTATTATGGTAATCAGGCATGTAATATGCTTTATCGTTGTGCTCGAAGCCGCCGTCACTCGCCGTTGTGATCATTCTGACACCGGTCTGACGTTCACAACGCGGCGATCCGAGTAAAATGACGCTTCCATGATTGGGAAGAATGATTCCGTCACAGCTTCGACACCAAAGACATTCACCTCGGAAATAGCTCGGTATTGTTCGCGGACGGTCGCCAGCAGTCGCTGTCCCGAGTCCGGCGTTGGTGTTGAGAGCATCCAGATGACCAGCTGGTATTGACACCGACTTGACGGTCTTTTCGATGGAGCCTTTGAGTAATCTGAAGGAGGGTGGTTTCAGCTCATGGTACCAGGTGAGACATGCGCTGTCAACGCTCACAATAACGCTCCCTACGCCCGCCAGAGACATTTTAGAAGTCGAGGTTCAAATGAGTCAACTTCCACCCACTGATTGCAAAGGGGACTAGAAAGTATGCCTGCCCCAAGAATGAACAAGAAGTGACTCTCCGGGTTGGGGGGCATGACCGTGTTAGATTCAACCCCTTGAGCTGCGAAGTCGCTTTGTGGTGTACTATGATTTTGGAGACGGCTACCCGGCATGATCCTCCGCTTGCTCGCCGTAGTAATTTCATGAGTACTGAAGCTCAAGATGCATAACTTTTGACTTAAACCAAGCGTGCTTCGGTGAACAATATTTCCAGGGAAATTCTCCAGTTCGCTGAATTATTTTCAGCAGCTGCCGTTTGGGTAAAGCCGCAAACTTTGTATTAGGTTTGAATCTAAATGGGAAACTTCATGATAGTGTTCTTGGCAACAAGTTCTCAATTAGAAACGTTTGAAACAGTGGTTAGGGAGCCGTAAATACAATTTAGGTTGAAACATCTAACACAACCTTGCGTTTGACTTGGACATTCTACATGTTAATGGAAAGAGTGACATGCATAGAAATCAATGGTCATCGTCCCTTGTGTTAAGTGATGGGTTCGGAGATAAACATAATTGATCATGGTTTGCCTACTTGGATTATGCTCGTGAGAAAGCATCCAGTATAAGGTCAAGGGGGACTGTCCTGCAAAGAGCTATCATGCACGAGATCTTCCTGTCGCTGACCCCATCAAGAAAGAAGAGTTGGTTGGCGGCAAACAACCCTGGTGCAGTGCAGGTCTCAATCTCTACATGGAATGTACCGGCGAGTTGTCAGGTCAGTACCAGCGACAGAGGGTATAGAGGCTGATCTCATGCGCTCCGAATTGGCACAAATTGTGAGATGCAGCAGAGAGCGTGCCAGCACGAGGCAATGGCAGTGATTCACATGCTGCGGGAGATATGCCAACTGTAAATGTTTGAATGGGAAAAGAAACCCAGAAGCCAAGTATTCTTCCAAGTTCATAAAAGGGAACTCTGCATTGTATCATAAACCAAATTATGAGATGTGAACTCGTGTCGATCATGATATTGGCTCGCTTTCAAATGTAATGATTGCAAAGACATTAGAGACCCACATCTTTTGATTACTTCCAATTTTGCCCATCATACCATGTAATAAGAGACAGGTTCAAACCTGTCAATGATTCTATCGTTCTAATTTAGGCATCTAGGTTGAGGAAGCGGTCGAAGCTTGAAATCTCCTTCAACAGGTGTTGTATGGGGAGGAAGAGTTCGTGTGATCTCACTTGCTTGATCTCGTCAAAAGTCTTCCACACCCACTCCTCGCATTTCTCAGGTTCAAGTAGCTGTATCAAGCAAATTCTCAGTCAGCTAAAGGATTTGCTGGTCGGAGTGTGCTGCAATCATTGATGTACACTCACCGCAGGCTGCGCTCCCTGATCAAGCATCTCGCAAAGAACAAAGATGGTGATGTAGTGCTTTCCGAGATCCGAGAACACGTCATTGGTGACATGAGCAATCTTGCGGCCCTTGACTTTCAGTCCAGTCTCCTCCAGAGTTTCTCGCTCAGCACATTGCTTGAAGTCCTCGCCGTACTCAAGGTGTCCACCTGGGAAGGCCCATTGTCCTAGATAAGGTGTGAAGAGTCAGTGACTGATTAGTAATGATACTGTGCCAACCACGGAGCTAAGATATGCCAGGGGGTGGGAGGTTGCTCAAGTCATCTGCACATGTTGACGCGGCGACTTCGGCATTTGCGGCATCGGCGGATAAGGCGCATGAATGAAAGGCTAGGGAGATACCGACCTGCCCCGTGGCTCGACTTTCGACGCCCAAACACGACCTTTCCGTCTGGACCTTGGATAACAGCTGCAACCCCAACCCGTGGGTTGCTGTTTGATGATGTGGCCATTGCTGATTGCATAAGAGGGTGTGGTACAGATGCTGACTGGATGAACTCAGAGCATGGAATAAACTTTGCCGAGTCGGGCACAGAAAGGAAGGGCCAGATTTTGGATGGATGTGACAGGGTTAGGGCATTGCTAATCAAACTTGACCAGAAGCGGTGGCAATTTTAATCCAATGCTACAGAAGATTCTAGCTTACAAACAGAGGAACTCCAGTCCTCGGCCATGCTTGAGGAAGTGAATATTATCGAGTTGGTAAGCGATCAAGCATAGCCACTACCATCCGGCGACCAGACGAGACAAAGACCAAGAAAAGGGCAGCAAGATTCAGGTTTATACTCGACCCTCTTGGCATCTGAGCACAAAGTCCCGTGATTCAGCCCGTTACATTTGGGGGAACTGGGCATCGGGAGGGATGATCCACACTAATAAGCCTTGCCTGTAAAATCCCTTCGTCATAGTCCCGTATCACCTGGGCATATCCTTAGTGGCTGGCTGGGTTTCTATTCATCATTCCCCATTCACTCGCAGTGAATCCGATTGTCTTCTATCTGCCCTCTGCAGTCCGCACTCCCCCTTAAGTCCGTCGTTCCGGCTTTTCAGGGAACGGGGACGGGAACTTGGCGCGTCGTGCTTTCCGGACCGGAACTTTCGAAGCTTGTGGCGGTTCAAAGAAGGAACTTTCTCATCTTACCCCAAGGATTACTCACATGCACATCACACTAGTAAGTAGCCTGCCTCCCACAATAACAACATCCATTCCTTCCACTCCATCCAACCAGATACCTACACATGTAGGCAGCCAACTTCACTTCCTGCCCAATACAACAACAACAGGGAGTCAAGGAAAGGACTACTGCACACATCACCAGCTGTTTACCTTCCATCTTTCCATCAAACACAAGCACGCACCGGAGCAACACGTATTAACCCTGCATCTGGTAAACATTCAGGCTGGGTCGGTGAGAAATTTGTCACATGGGGATCCACAACTAGTTTGACCTCATCCGACCCACTTCAACCACATTCCCAGCAAGGCTCTCCGTGGCCCCTTTTGACCATCATCTCTTTCTGCTGCTATTTGCGACGCCTTCATCGATATTTTGATTTGCGGTCGCGTGGGATCGCCTTTGCAGCCTTAGCACCAGGACCCTTTCACTGCCTCGGCTAGGAACAAACACTTCCGAGCAGTGTTGCGACAGGTAGCCAACAACATTTCGGGTATCAGCATTGATCTCATTCATCTCACCTCGAGGTCCCTCTCGACTCTCGAGCAAACAGCAGTTTGCGACAGATCGGATCTGCGTATCGCTGTCAAAGCCAACCGGTCATCGTCAGTGGTCATGGCGACTCCAGATCCCGCAAATGATGGCCTATCGACCGCAAAGGATCAGCACGAGCGATTCCTCGCAGCGTTGTGTAGGGAGACACGCTTGCAAAACGAAAAGATCCACAAGAAGCGCCAGATACTGCGCGGAGAGGTACGCCTTCTTCTGGAACACGCCTACGACACCGAGGGCATCTACTGGCACGGCTATCACAAACGGCTCGCAGAGATTGCCGAAAGCCACCCAGAAGGAGACACACACAGTTGGGCTGCCACGTTTGGACAGAACGAGATGAAATTCCTGGATGAAGTAGCGAAAACACAGGCCAAACTTCATCAGGCTGCACAGCGCAAGCAGGAGGAGCTGGCAGAGGTCAACCGCGAATTCTGGGCTGTGTGGCGCAAGCACGTGGACTTCATGAGGGGGCTGCCTGCATCTTCAGGCTCGATGCCTGCTGCAATGGTGCCTGATGCTGCGCCTCAGCCTATCGACGACCAGACGGGCGGTGCTTCATCTGCATCTCACAGCAATGGCGATGGTAATCAGGGCGATTCGAATACTGCATCAACCATCGGACAGACGCAGAGTGTCTCGGTAAACTTCAGTGCAGCAGGCAAACCGCTGCCCAAACCGCTGTCCAAACTCTCGACCACCACAACGCAGGCCGGGAATGCTCAGATCCACAGCCTCGGCCAGACCACGAAAGGGCTCAAGGCCAGTGCCATGCAGGCGACTCCAAGCAACAGCCCCTTCGCTGCAACAACCCCTCGTTCTCTTGAGTCATCACCTGAGCCACTCAGCCACACGCGACGCCGAGCTATGGCGGCAGCAGCTCGCGAGAAGTCCAGCGTCCCTGACCCCCAGTCTCTAACTCCCAAGAGTACATTGGCTCCCCTTGATAACCCAGACGAGCCTTCACAAGACCCTTCAGACGGTGCGCAGCCAGCCAAACGACGCAAGTCTGCATCTGCAGGGACCCAGCTCAAAATGATGATTACTCCCATCAACAGCGCCCAACCTTCCCCACAGGCCCTCTCACAGCAGAGCACCCCACAGGGACAGGACGACGGTTTCGTCGGCGTCGCAGACCCCGTCGTGGGTGAGATCTACCAAGCATTCTACAAAGACGCTACTCAGGAGGGATGGTGGATGTGCACCCGGCTGCCCTGGGACGCCTGGGACCGCCAGATCGGCATCAACTTCGGCTTCGACAAGCTGGACCTGTGGAAAGACCTGCCAGAGGAGCAATACAAGGTTGACCGCGTGCGCGCCAAGGGCGGGAGCCGCAAGGCGAAGAACGTCATCACGGGCTGGAAGGGGGAGTACCGGGCGGGCGGCTCCAAGATGAACGAGCGCATCCTGCCGATGCTCTTGTTTGACGACGGCGAGGGCGAGCCGGGCAACTTCAAGTTCCCGGCTAACCCTGCGACGTCCTTCACCTTCCCCAAGAAGTCGCTCAGGGCCCTGCCCACCGAGTGGATCTCCGCGGGGAACCTGCGGGTGCGTGGTGTTAACGTCGGCGTCGGCGTCACCGTTGGGGGCCATGCCACGGCTCAGCGGTTCAAGAACAGGTTGGAGGCCCGGAACGCCCTCCGGGAGAAGAAGATGTTGAGGACCCCCAGGAAGTCCAGGGCTGCTGGCTCTTCTTCTCGTCCTGCGGCGGCGAGTTCCCCCATGGAGGGCAGCTCCGCCATGGGGAATAGTTCCCTTTTGGAGGAGGCCTCTAGGGACGACACCTCTAGGGACGATACCGAGATGGCTGATGCGGAGTCGCTGTCTGGCGCTACTGCCGTCGAGGGCGACACGGCGGGACAGCCGGATCCTTTGGAGACGCCGGAGACTCTCGCTGCGAACACTCTTACGAACATGAAGTCCTCTCCGATCACCAAGTCTTCCCCGACCGCCGGGTCTGCTCAGGGCAGGTCCGGCAAGGGGTGGATGTCTGTGGTCATGATCAAGGATTCGGAAGCAGGAGTGTCGAGGGGGGAAACGGCAGATGACGGCGGAGCTGGGAGATGAGCTGGTGCCCGGGCCATGGATAGTTATTAATCGATGCACCGGGGAAGATTCAACATCGATTACAGATTGGAAGACTCGGCTTCCATCTACGAGGCGAGGAAGTCGAGAGTGAGGAGGACTTGCAGCTTTTTTTTCCTTTGGACTCTTTTTTATCAGGCTCCTGCATCGAGCCATGGCCGGTCTTTTAACACGTCTTCAAAAACAGGAAGAACAAGGGGGCGCTCTTAGGGATTAAAAGGCGCTTGGAGTCGGAAGGGTTTAGGACAAACGGTCATTGATGAAAAATCGGGTGAGGCAGGCAGGGGGTGGTTTAGAGATTGCTTTTTTTGGTATTGGAGCTGCACGCAGCTGATTTGGCACAGACAGGCCCACGAAGTGTGGTCTTGAAAATGAACAATTTCTATTAGATGCCGTTGTGCCAGCTTGTGATTCTCCAAACGAACTTGACATGTGTCGCTGTCGCGACGACTCGTCTGATGTGTGTGACTTCCCGTCTGATATTTTGTTTGCGCTTTATCAATTGTCACCTGGGCTGGGAAGTATTTGCTTTCTGCCAAATGTGACATCTTGAAAAAGGCTGGAGATATCGATGGTCATTCACTGGATACTCGATTCCTACGATGAATTAATGTCTGCAACCAGCCACAGCTGCATCTGTAGTCACAGTCCGTTAACTCAGCAGTCCGGTTTCCTGTTCTCCCCCTTTTGATGGTGTTTACGTCACTGTATGAAGGGACCGCCCACATTCTGCTCAAGAAGCGTACGTACAAGGATTAAAAACGAAACCACTTACGTCAGTGTCACAGGAAGAGATGATATGACTCCCCAGTACAAACAGGCGTGATGTATATTTGCGCTAGTAGTGGAGGCATGTCTAGCTGGGGTGGAGGAGACAGCAACTTGATCCCCATCACGGACATCATCATCACTGCTGGCTCGAGACTGCTTGCAATGGAGGCCATGAGTCTGCACCCTCTTGATCCAGTAGACGGCTCTAAGACGTCCAGCCGCAGAATGATGTGCGAACCCAAACATAAACTCGGCAGAAAAGAACTCAACGAAATTTGCAGTCCAGGACATCGTAAACCCCATAAACTTGGTACCAAGACATGGCGCGTTTTTCCAGCTTCGGGTCCGCTGCTCGTTTGTCACTTCGTTTCCGGGGGAGTTCAACGCACGCAATATGCGGCTTTCCCCACTTGCCCGAGTCTCCCGCGCCTCCCGAGTCTTCCGAATCTTGGGCGTCTTGAGGGAACATTGGTGCTTGGTGGAAATATTGTATCTTCATGACTTCCTCGGAGCGTCTCGCATGGAGTCCAACAAGTGCTGGACCTCTCAGACCTGCAACCGTGACCATAATAATGCCTCGAAGCAAAAGCGTACCTAGCTTTGGCTCTTCATCGTAGAGAAGCCCTGGCCTTTACCCGAAGCTGCGAGGGCTGCATCGAATGGCCCCCTGACTTTCAATATCAGAGAGTCCTCATTGTGTAAGAGATAGGCAATGATGAGTTAAGCTGGCACGCCAGAGACCGATGATAGCGTAGAAACACTGCGGCATTTGCAGCGGCGAAGTAAGAAGTCTCTCCACGACCAGCTCTCGACCATAAGACTCTTGACGACTATGATTATGAATGCAGCAAGCGCCCAACAAAATGTTGTGATCCCGAACGGATCTATTTTGTGCCAATGACATCGAGCAGAATCGTCTTGACCACCTCCAAAATGAAGGCACGATGCATAACCATGTCCAAGTAATATATTCTTTGATTTATATCGTCTTCCAGCTTGAACTTTCTGTCTCGCTCGAGACTGCTGATGTGCCCCTGGAAATCGGAGCCGGAACGAGGGCCAGGGACCCTCTTGGGAGAATCATAGAGTCCTTTCGCAAATTGATGCCCGCGTCTCCCAGTGCGAGGTCTATTGATTTGTGCCTCAATGCTGGTCTCTAAGGACTCGCAGCTGCCCAAAGACATTCCGGCATACTGAACGGGATTGATTTGCAGAGTCTTCAACTTGGTGGACATCACAGCCAACACGGCCAGGCAAGTGGTCTGGAAGGACTCAATAGCGATACATCTGATGAATAGACGGGCAACAGTTCCCGTGACGTAGTCGACAAAGGAGTGATAGACTGGCGTGTTCTGAGATTCCAGTGTTCGTGGGTTTTTGTGCTTCATGGAAGATGACAAACGCTCTTCAACTAGCCGACAGCTCTCTCCAAACTGGCTCTTGACAGAAAGCTCTGGACGAAACTCTTGGACCAGGATATCGTTATCGCATATCATCACATTCAGATTGCACCAGACCTGGTCTGCCAGGTCAGCAATGTTCTGAAATTTGCTCTCCTGCCCATCCAGAATGCCGCCGCTTTCGAATGTCAAAGGATTGTCCGTTTCAGCAACCTATAGAAGACGTTGAGCTTCAAGAAGGCAAAGATCAGTCTCTCCTGTGATTCAGTAACGTCGTAGAAGGTTGTGTCATCGAATTTTGCCCAAGGTTCAGCGATGCCATCTCCTCTGGACTGAGGCTGGGAATGTCGGTCCAGTGAGCTTTTTACTGACTCCAAGTTTGAATATCAAGGACGCAAGGTGGCATGGTTGGATGACTGCTCTCCTTCTTTTTGGTGTGAGAAGGAGAACTCGTCACGATTCCTGCGGGAGTTACGCTTTTTTCTGAACCAGCTTCGTGGAGCGGGTGAACTCAAGGAGACGCTTGCGTCAGACCTGGTCATGGTGCGCAGAGTCTTAACGTTATTCAGCTTTGTTGTCACCGCGTCTGTCAAATGCTTCGCAAGCGTGGGTTCGCGGGCAACTCATTCAGGATCTTTCAGGATGGGGCGGTCACCTCGAACAAGCTGAGCCTTTTCCAATCAGGGCCCTCTCTTGACCCTCACACCGGGGACAAATCCATCCAGCGGTCTTTCTATGCTGACCTAGCGGGAGGGGGTTGTTTCACGATATAATTAGAAGGCAGGGATTTCAGCTACATCCACAAGAGAGCCGCACATCTTTGACAAACCGAAGCGGCGGAAGCCTAACCACTCATTTCTCGATACGTGTCAGCCGAGTGCACACGTTTGATAAGCTATTAACACCTCATGGGCACCCTTCTGTTTGATGCACGGCTTCTTCCCCTCAGCCCTCGAGCATATTTTCATTCCCTGCACTGTCCGCACTCTGGCGCAGGCTACTGGAGCAAGGTCCAAGGTTGCCTCGCATGTACTGACACCATACGATTTGACATCACCTGTTCACGACAGCCCCCACTCATCCTACAACACGCGCGCAGTCTGGTGAGAGGTGCTTTCAGCGATAGGAGGTTCAACAATTACTGGCTAGTTCGACTTCACAAGTCTCATTCAGTCTTCAGTCCAGGGACTATTTACTGCTTTCCCTGCCGCCTTTATAATGTCACCTGTTGCGTCTTCTCCCGAACTTACAGCCGAGTACGAGCATATTCTTTAGACGGCCAAGCCTCCTCGAGTAAAAGTCGAGGAGCGGGACAAGGGCGAAGACACAACTAGCAACCGTGCCAACCTATCAGGTGAAGTGGAGGACCGACCGTCGATATGTCAGGTGAAGAAACTCATCCAATATCCCAAAAGTCGCTTGTCTTCCGATACACACATCGCTGCAGAAGAAGGGTATCGTCGCAGAGGACGCATGAACGGTCTCGACCGGCCATTCCATGAATTTGCTATTATACTTTATACTTCGCAAGTATTTGGATGGTGATCATAGGATCCTTAGTGCCGATCTCGAGATATAATCCGCAAAGCTGTGTGATCTCCTTCAGCGACTGGGGCGTTCAGTGCGCGCTCTTGTGAACCTCGACGCTTATCCGATCATTTTTCAAAAGCCTTTCCGTTCACTCATGTTTGTCAAGGATGAGCTGGTACGGTTTCTCGGAAGAAGGCCCACTGGGACTGATCTCAAAGATGAAGTCATTCTTTTACTCGGATTCATCAACTCTTCCGATGGGATACAGAGCTCTATCAGGGCATTTGGACGACATCAGACGAAGATTGATCGAAAGGGGCAAGCGGTACTGCCAGCTGCAGTCAGAAAAGATGACTCATTTGGCGTATAAGGGGGCTCTGTGGACTATCAATTCTGACCCTACAGGGCATGGCCGTGGCAGGGCAAGCCATCGTATGGAGGTTCGTTGTTACCTTAACAAAACAATAGAGCCACAGTCGGTAATTGAACTTCACATGACAGCTGACTTTGGACTAGATAAATGGGCGAGTGCTCATTGACGCGACCGCTTTGGTGAAGCTAAATTTAGCACCGGATTTCATAGCCTCAGGGTTAGAGAAATTCCTCAAAAGTGATATCACAACCAAGGCTCGTGTCCACCCCCCACTCTCTGGGTTCACAGGACGATCACCACCGCCGCCTCAGTTCATGGCACCGCCGCAACCAATACCTCAGCACATCGGACGGCCTCCACCAGGGATGCGCCCAACACGTATGCCATCTCCAGAGTTGTTCCCTGCCAAAACTCTCAAACCAGAGGACCTTGATGAGCTATACGATCACGAGAAGCATGAAAGCTACCAGAGTAAGCAAAGGACTGATGACGAATACCTCATTTGCAGGGAAGACATAGCTTGTCTCTACTTGAAAGACCAACAATGGGGAAGAGTCTTGGTTGAGCGCCTTCAAGATGTCACCTGGGCCGAAAATTCATTCCGTCACTTGAAAATAGAGCAATCCAAGAAGGACATTATCCAAACTTTGGTTACACGCTTTGACTCAGACCAAGATGTCGACTTCGATGACGCCATCCAAGGGAAAGGCCGAGGGCTTATTTTCTTGCTCCACGGCGATCCAGGTCTAGGGAAAACAATGACGGCTGGTAAGTTCTCACTCAAATGTCGTCCGATAATCTCTGAAGCCCTATTAGAAAAAGCAAATTGCCATTGTTTTATAGAGAGTATTGCGGAGCATGCTCATCGACCTCTGTATCATGTGACGACGGGGCAGCTGAGTATGGATACATCGGATCTGGACAGGGAATTAGGGGATATATTCATGTTGGGACATCGCTGGGGTGCTGTAGTCCTCTTGGATGAGGCAGACGTTCTAATGTCCCAGAGAACACCAAGTGATTTGGAACGGAACGCTATCGTCGCTGGTTCGTATGATTCATTGAATCACACCCTAGCATCCATTCTTGTGATGATATATCATTCCTAATTGCAATAGTATTCCTTCGATTGATCGAGCACTACTCAGGCCTCCTCTTCTTGACGACTAACAGGGTTGAAGGTTTTGATTCTGCATTCCATAATAGGATTCATGTGAAGATTAGGTACCCTCCTTTAGACAACACAGCACGCACCAGCATTTGGAGCAACCTCCTCTTGAACTCGAACTCATCTATCCAAGTGGACATGTCTCTGAGTAACGAATTGATGCGGATTCTGGGAGAGCTTACGACCAACTGGCGAGACATCCGTAATATCGTTCGGCTAGCTCGAGGGCTGACGGCTGGCGAGGGAGGCAGGATAATATCGGTCAGACACATCATGACTGCTGTCAGTATCATCCGCTCTGAGGACAGTGGCGAGATGCTCGAAGAAACCAAACGCGTTTCAAGCAATTTTGATGTCTGGCTGGAGAAGCAAACAAAGCAGCTTCGCGTGCACACTCCATACAGCGAAGGAGAATAGGGTTGTATGAAATGGTGCTGGGAGGTGATATCAGCAGTCTTGGTCTCAGATTAATTATTTTGTTCGACCTTGGTGCACAGCTTTGACAAATCTTCTAGTACCAAGGTCCTTCAGTGCTGCCATTTGAAACCGTAATTACCACATAAGCTTGGAATAGAGGTTTTTGTACAAGATTATCAGTACAAGATTATCAGAGCAGATGATTCACTTGAGTATGTGGCACTGGGACAAATAGCAAAAGAGCATGCACTCTGCTATCTCACCGTCCACGTGCAGGCTTACTTACTTCCTTCTATCTAGCTCAAGATCTGTCTGTGGATTCTAGCCCAAAAAGCAAAGAAGGGAAACCAGTCCAGCAGAGCTGGGGCTTACAGATATCTAACTGGAGGCCTTCATCAAGTTCCGTAAATACTTGCTTAATGACGACAAGGCGTACAGGTACAAAAAAAAACCAACTATTCGCTGTTGTTCACCAACCGCGCTCAATAAAAAGAATGAATACCAATATTTTTCAGGTGGTTTCAAGCGTAATTACCGCTGTTCTGCAGGCCTTCAGCTTCCACATCTGGTCAGATTTCATCACACCTTGACGTCCTGAAGGCTGGTTCCGCTACAGGCCCCTGGGCATGACCGGGTACACCATGACCCATATCAGAACGAGGTTTAAAAACCTAGACTTGATCACCTTCTCCGTTGGGAACTCGTCTTTCTTTAAGTTTACTTTTAATCTCGGTCAAACAGCGTTCGCCTCATTCAAGCTCCAATTGAATTTCGCACTCAATCTTTCGCATTCGCAAAGGTGAATTGGTAACAAGAGTTTGGCCAACAACGGACAGTGCTAACTGTCATGAGAGGGCTGTTGGTTGGTCGTCCTGGGGACCGGTCGAGTCTCGCAGCTTTAGCGCTGAGGCCAGCCGATAGCATTTCTACCTCGCATCAACCTTCCACAGCTGATCACACAGAGATGGGGCCATTGGTGAGCAGTCTAGTAGGCTGGGCGGGACAAGACCTCTAAAGTATCCAAGCCGGGGCCAAGAAGAGGAGAGTACGAGGAGAAACGGCTGCCTGAACTGTGTGAACGAGTAATGGTAGACAGATACGAGATGGACCGTGCAATTGGTCAGAATTTTAGCCGGTCGGGTGACGGAAGTCTAAATGGGTGCAAGAGTGAGGGGGTTTTATGCATACAATTATGCTATCGACCAGCCTGTTTTGGATTACGAGCCGGGCCTCCATTACAGACGTCCTCTTACGGACGGTTCGAAGTGAGGATGTGGTGCAGTCATCGCAGCAAAATCCAGGATTTACAGCATTCTCTGGGTCGGTCAGGCGCGTACTTTGCGTAGCGTGTGCATATGCGCACGCGTACATGCACCACTCCCGCCCCTGAATGGCACCTTGATGTCGCACCGATAGGCGCCGTGCGCCTCCATCAAGTCTATGATGCGACCTTGCCCGAGATGGTGACATGGCGAGCTCAGGTCCGCCACAAGCTCTAAAGATCCACCAATATGCAGCCCCGGAGGAGCAGTTGAATTAAGCTCTTATCGCCCAGGACAACTAAACTGAATACAGGCACTGGCAATGCTTGATCCAGCCTGGAGGCCAGGTGGATGACGCGCCGGTGTGTAACTGACCTAGCCAAGCGTGCCAGGTGGTACTGGCTATGGGGCAAATGCTTGGCTAAGCGGAGGTCAGAGTGTGCGTCCTGCCACTTCTAGCCTAGACTGTTGTACCGAGCTGCCGATATTTATCACGGATATTACTTGGGTGATCTTTAATGCACCAAGGGATCAGCAGATCAGAGGGATGAGCGAGATCCGGGTGAATTGAGAAAACAGACACGATGCTGAGAAGATTCCCCAAGAAAGCAGAGCATCTGTATCAAGACCATTACAGGGCAGCGCGTGGAAGCAGCCGCAAGTCTAAAGTGCCGGGCGGGAGAGTCAAGGAAGCTAAGTGTAATCTCGTCCTTAATTTTGGGTTTGGGTAGCCCGCCGCCATCATCCCGTTAACAGTGGGTTTTAAGCTCATTGCTGGGATATCCATCCCGAGGTTCCTTGCCATCTGCGAACGGGGCCTTAGCAAGGGGACTCCAGAAAGGGGACATGATTGGGTCATGGTCAAACGGCATCACCGTTTAACCTGGTGGGGATCTGTTAAGTCAGAACCACCGGGCTCGCATCACACAAGGTACCTACCTATCTGTGTGCCGATCCCATGCAGGGCCATCGTAAACTACGTGGGGAACCAGAAACCGGTACGAGCAGCACTCAATGTAACTGAGGGCCACTTCCATTTTCCGATCACCAGCCCCGTCTTGTCAACAGCCCAATGGATCGACCACGAACCCGCTCTGACTGCTTGGCTGGAGGGTGATGATGATAAAGGGCGCGTGGTTCTCCTCCCCTTTCCCATGCCTTCTCTCCTGTCCCTCCCCACCCCTCGCACTCCCCCTCCTACCACCGTCGTCACTCTCCCCTAGGCCCTGCCTCGGTCACGATGCTTTGCCTGGCCCTCCTCACAGCTGCGGCCGCAGTCTCGGCTCGCGTGCTCGACAGCGTCCCGGACGTCCCTCAGGGATGGACCAAGACCTCGGCTGCCCTGCCCACTGACAAGCTCGCCCTCAAGATCGGCCTCAAGCAGCAGCATGCCGCCGCCCTCGAGCAGGCCGTCCTGGCCGTCTCCTCCCCGGGCCACCCAAGCTACGGCAAGCACCTGACCCGCGAGGAGCTCCGTTCCTACGTGGCCCCCACGGAGCAGTCCGTCGCCGATGTCACCACCTGGCTTGCCAAGTATGGCGTCGTCCCTGCTGTGGACAACGACTGGATGACCATCTCCACCGATGTCAAGACCGCCAATGCCATGCTGGACGCCGACTTCGGCTGGTACGAGTACGAGAAGGGCGGCGGCCTCAAGCTGCGCACCCTCAGCTACGGCGTCCCGGATGAGCTCGCCCAGCACATTGACCTGATCCAACCCACGACGAGGTTCGGCCAATTGGGCTCCAAGAAGTCGACCATCTTCGACATTGTGATCGTCGAGGAGGATGACAACGTGGCTGCGCTCAAGCAGGACGTTGCCGCCACTGCTGCTGCGGCTGCCGCCCCTTGCACTACCACGGTCACTCCCCAGTGTCTCAAGGCTCAGTACAACATCGGTTACACGCCCGAGACGGAGGGAAATCTGATCGCGTTCGCGTCGTACCTGGAGGAGTATGCCCGGTACGCCGATCTTGAGTCGTTCACGACTCAGGTGTTCCCCGAGGGTGCCGGCCAGAACTTCTCCGTCACGACCATTAACGGTGGTCTCAATGACCAGAGCAGCTCTGACGACTCTGGTGAGTGATAATCTCAGGAAGCTTATAAGCCTGCACCTCCTGCCTCGATACCTGTGCTAATTGATAATTTTCGTGACAGGCGAGGCAAACCTGGACCTGCAGTACGTCCTGGCCGTGAGCCAGCCGATTCCCATCCTGGAGTACAGCACCGGTGGGCGTGGCCCGCTCATCCCGACCCTGAACAACAAGTTCCCATCCACCAACGAGCCATACCTCGAGTTCCTCACCTACTTGCTCGCGGAGGATGACGCCGACCTCCCGCAGACGCTGACGACCTCGTACGGCGAGGAGGAGCAGTCCGTCCCCAAGGACTACGCCCTGAAGGTGTGCAACCTATTCATGCAGCTCGGTGCCCGCGGCGTCTCCGTCCTGTTCAGCAGTGGTGATTCCGGCCCGGGAGGCGCGTGCAAGTCCAACGTCGACAACACCACCACCACATTCCAGCCGACCTTCCCCGCGGGTTGCCCCTGGGTAACGGCAGTCGGCGCAACCACAGGGTCCGCCCCGGAGCGCGGCGTGTCCTTCTCGTCCGGCGGCTTCAGCATCTACCACGCCCAGCCTGAGTGGCAGGCCGACGCCGTCCCCGCCTACCTGAGCTCCATCGGCAACACCTACAAGGGCCTGTACAACGCCTCGGGCCGCGGGATCCCGGACGTCGCCGCCCAGGGCCAGTCGTTTATTGTGTACGACAAGGGCCGCAAGGCCCAGCTCTCCGGCACCTCGGCTTCGTCGCCTGCCTTTGCCGGTGTTGTTGCCCTGCTCAACGCCGCTCGCAAGTCCCAGGGCAGCGCGCCATTGGGTTTCCTCAACCCCTGGCTGTACAACAACTCGGCCGCGCTCCTGGACATCACGGCTGGCTTCTCCAGCGGCTGCCAGAACGCGGGCGGTGGACTTCCTTCTTCTGGGGCGAGGTGGAACTGCACGGCTGGTTGGGACCCTGTCACGGGTCTTGGAACGCCGGTCTTTGACAAGTTGTTGGCGGCTGCTGCGCCTGGGGTTGCCAATGAGTAAGGGGGTTGATGTAGTGATGATGGGAGTGTAACTGACATGTGCATTGCCGTAATTACTTAGTAATCTAGGGATATACAGTTCGATCAAGTGCCCTATATGACCCCAATGTGGCAATGAAACGTGACAATGGTGTCTGCTGCGACTAAAATTTAGAACGGACACATGAGATCACGATATGAGTTTGAGGGGCTGAGGGGCATTACTAAAAGGCCGTTTGGACTACTAAGTGTTGTTGCCCCTACGCCTCTCCTCCGGCATGCTCTCCCTCGCTATTATGACGTCCTCCCTCTCCTCCACCCCGCTGTTACTCCGAGGCCACTCCTGCCCGTTCGGCAACTCCCTCGTCTCCCCTTGATAGGTGCCGCGGATCCGCTGTAGCCGCTGCGCCTGCATGGAGCAAGGCTCGCCCATGACTCCGTTCACTTGTACTTCATCTCTCTGGTCATGGCGACGCTTTCGCCCAGTCAGGATTTCCCCATCGACTTGGTTGCTCTGCCTCCTCACTAAATTTCATAAGCCCGCAGCCTCACGCACCAGCCTCAGCGTGCTCTCCCTCGCCTTCTCCGCGAACCCCCTCAGGTCGTCCCCGTACTTCGTCTCAAACTGCCCGTCAAACACCTCCACGCTCAGCCACCCGCGGAACCCCGTCCCCAGCACGGCCCGCGTGAAGTCCGCGATGGGCAGGTACCCGCCGTCGTACGGCAGGGGCCGGTAGTCGTGGCTCCACCGGCCCCGGGGCCGCAGGCCCGTGTCGTCGTTGGGCTCCGGCCGCGGCACGAGGGGCGGCTGCATGTGGTACGCGTCGCTTATCTGCAGGAAGTAGATCTTGTCCGCGGGGACAGTGGCCGCCAGCTCGCGCAGGCTGTCATGCCACGAGGTCTCCAGCGACTTGTCGTCCACGCCCTCCAGCTTCCCCGACCCGGTCGTGGGATCCCCCCACTCGCCGCCCGCGGACTGGAACGTATCCAGGCACAGCCCGATATTATCCCGCCCCGCGAGCCGCACGATCTCCCACACATCTTTCCAGCCGGGCGCGTGCGTCGCCCAGCACCAGTTCTCGTACGCGATGCGGAAGCCTTTTGGTCTCAGCAGGTCCGCCAGCTCGCCCAGGTCCGCAGCTAGTTTCGACCTGTCCCCCGTTGCGGCGGGCGAGTCCGTGGATCCTACCTGCAGCATGTCGCACCCGCTCGCCTCCATGATGGAAAGCCAGCCCTTTGCGCGGGCGAAGACGGCCTCGCGCTCTGGGGATCCTGCGGGCCAGCCCTCGAAGTTGGCGAAGGGCTGTAGGACTAGGATCTTTACGCCGTGGGTTGAGCAGAGGTGCCCGGCGGACTTTGCTGCCTCGCGCAGGGTGGGCCAGTCGTCTTCTGCCACGCTGCTTTCGTCGTCATTGCCTGTTTGACCAGGTGATGGGTTGATCTTGCCGAGCTTGACGAGCTCGTTGGCGTGGGAGAGCAGGTCCGGGAAGGAGAGCTCGATGCCCTTGAAGCCGGCCTGGGAGATGGCCTCGAGTTTCTGGTGGAGGGTGTGTTTGGGCAGGCCGATGGAGCATGAGGCCAGGGAGAGGGGGATGCTGGAGGGGTCGACTTTGAGGGGTTCTGTATTTGTGGCGTGTGTAGCCATGATATGTGGTATATTTGTGGATATCTCTTGTATCACTTTCGAGATTGACGTCGTTGTCGCACGTCAACTGCTGTGAAGTGCAGTATGGTACACGATGAGGTTGATTTTGGGAGTATGGGATAGATGTGTATGTGTGTGCAGGAGATATAGAATTGGTTGCCTAGTAATTGTGAATGAAAATAACCTGGGCAGATAGCAGTGTTGAAGACAAGGGAGTGAGGCGTACTAGGATGAGACAACTGACTAACACAATATACTGCAGGAGGCTTGTCACAAGCAGTGGCGACAACCTGGCTTGTTTCCAGGAATCCAACAAACACTAATATTGTGGCCATGATCTGGGCCTATCATGATGACGGGATGATGTATACGGGCCACTGGGCGATAAATGGCTGGCGTGTCTGTGGGTAGCACTTGAGGATGAGGCGTGTAGCCATGATGTCACCGGCGATCTCACACTAATAATAATCACATGTGCGTCTTCCGACGTCCAGAGCAACAGCTCAACTGCAAAATATTATACCGTACGTATACGTCCTTTATTCAACTACCGAGACAAGTCCTGAGGAGGTGCAGCGGAAATCTGTCGAAACAGAGCGAGAAGAGGAAGAGAGTCTTGTGGAAGCAAGGATCAGGCATTCCGAAATCGTTCAACGTTGAACCAATCCAACTCTGATACTCCAGCTACTGCACTCACTTGACATTGCGCTGGTAATTAATTCCGGGGATTAAATTGAGAATTAGGAGAACAAGCTCACCTTGCAGTTCATGGACAATCATTACACAATGCCGCGCCAAGCTCCTTCCCCCCAGCCCTTTCCGGAGTCCCGGGCCAACTATTTGGGACAGCAAGGGTACAATATCATACACTCGAGAAGACTAAAGTCCTACGGTGTCAACACGTCTCATTCGAAAGCCCTCGCTTTTCAGTATCCAGCCAGCCCACTAGCTACCAGCCAGGATAAGAGTAGCAAGGACAACACAAAGAAATAACAGCCATGGAGGTCTGGAAGGTGAGTTGAAGATATCCACCTCTCTCTACTGTGCCAGACCCCACTGACAAGACCAACTCACAGCTGGCCATGGTAGGCGTCGGGAGCATGGGCAGCATGATGACGCTCCTGTGCCCAGAGCACGGCACCGAGGTGCACATGTTCGACCCGTCCGCCGACAACGTGAACCACGTCCTCAAGCAGGCCAAAGGAGGCCGGCCTCGACTCCAGGACGTTCCACCAGGAGGACTAAGAGTCGCTGTGCAGGGCCCTGCCCTCGGACTCGCCCAAGGTCTTTTTGCTGAGTGTCCCACATGGCTCCGTCGGTGAGAAGACCATCGACGGGCTCGAGCCGTTCCTGCGCGCCGGGGACGTCATCCTCAACGCGTCCAACGAGAGGCGGAGCAGCAACGGAGCGCAGGCAGGAACGCCTCCGGCCCAGGGGGGTGCACTTTGTCGGCATGGGCATTCAGCGGCGGGTACCAGGCCGCGCGGACACGGCCCGTCCAATCTCGCCCGGCGCCAGCTCCCCCGAGGTGTGGGACGCCGTGTGGCCGCTGCTGACGAGGCTCGCGGCCAAGGGATAAGAGCGGGAGGCTGTGCACCGCGATGCTGGGGCTTGGCGGGTGTGGGCACTACGTCAAGATGGTGCACAACGGCATCGAGAACGGCATGATGACGGCGCTGTGCGAGGTGTGGGGCATCATGGGCCGGTGCTCTGGGTGGTCGCACGAGGAGGTGGCGGGCGTGCTGGGGCGGTGGGGGACGGATGCTGACAGCCCCCTGAGGCATAACTTCCTCGTTGAGATTGGCGCCGAGATCTGCTGGATGAGGGATCCTAACGACCAAACTAATTGTGTGCTGGACGACATCCGCGACAAGGTCGTGCAGGATGTGTGTGAGGAGGAAGGGACGGGCACATGGACTGTCGAGGAGGCTGCCCGGCTGCACGTGGCGTGCCCCAGCATCGCGGCGAGCCACATGTTCCGCGTGCACTCTGCCCACTCGGGCCGGAGGGAGGCTGCGCACAAGGCCTTCCGCGAGGCCTCTGGGGCTGTCGAACCCGCCGCGAGCCCTGCGCGGGTCCAGACGGCAGAGGGAAAGCTCAGGGCGGCGGGGTGGCTGCCAATGCGACATACGCGACTTTCCTATTATGCTTTGTGCAGGGGATGCACCTCATCGCCGCGGCGGACGACGAGCACGGCTGGGGGCTGAATTATTCAGATCTGATGCAGCTGTGGCGTGGCGGGTGTATCATCCAGTCGGACGCCATTATTGATCTGCTGGACGGCGTGTGTAAATCCGGCGAGGCAGATAAACAAAACCTGCTGGCGCACCCGACCATCGCGGGTGAGGTGAGCAAAGTCATGGCGTCGTTCCGCGAGCTGGTAGTCGACTCAATCAGGCTGGGTGCGTACGTGCCTGCTCTCAGTGCGAGTCTTGAGTACCTCAAGTACTCCGTGTAGACGGACCTGCCCACCAGCTTCCAGGAGGCGCGGCTGGAGTTCTTTGGGAACCACATGACCTCAAGAGGGAAGGGCCCGGGGAACCGGTGGTGGGTAAGCACCATCATGAGTGGAGGCCTGCGAGGGGGCTGAAGGAGATGGAGGAGGCTCTCAACAAGAAGCAGGAGGTGAAGTGTTGAGTCAGATATGAATCATTAATAATTAATAATTGGATGTTAGTGTAACGAGCGAAACCAGACCAGCATTTATCAATTTGACAAGCCTAGCAGGACTTTCAGCATATTCACTTGTCAAAGCAAGAGTGGTTTTCAAATACCAGGGTAAGGGAATTGCAGGACTGAAGGGAGTATAGAGAGAAGCGGGAAAGGGGAGAGAGTTAGCTTGTTACATGACAACATGGCCATGAAATGAAGAGATATAACGATGCCTTCTGGAAGTGCCCTCGGCCCTTTCTGAATGTCGACATTAACGCATACTACATGCTCAGGAATCGCTATATTTGGGACCACATGCATGCATAGTACTGTTCCTATTGACATGCCTTCCGGTCAGAAATGACCAAACCCAAACTGGATGTTGATCAGATTGGACAATTTGGTCGGAGGAGAGCGTAGTACGTCTTGACAAGCTGCATGGTGGAAGATGAGATCAAGAGTGAAGTAGAGACTGCTAGTATGTTGAACATGGGAGACGGATGAAATCGAGAGGCATGGTGATGATTTGGGGGTGGCAGCGGTGGGGACCACACACAGTGGATATGAGAGACAGAATTGGCCTGCCAGACGGTTGAACCTCAGGAAGCATTGTTCAAATAAGCTGTCCAGATCTTGTCACTTGGCGAGTCTTCAAGAATCTGAGTGTTTTCAGAGAAATATCTGCCCTACAGCAAGATAGGGGTCTAGTATCTGTACCATGTACAGAGGTCGCGCTGGATGGACAAGTTGGTCCAGGAGGCGTACGATCTTGCACGATCCATGTTGGGAGGTCATGTCACCGCTTGGCTTCATATGTCTTTTATCTCCGGAGGAACAGGATAAGATCATCAACTGGCCAGCCCTCGCACCCCAAATACCAGGAAGCCCAGGGCTTATCAAGCAGACACCCTAAGCCATTGCTTTGACTCTTGTGCTGGCTGAAACGGCTGCGATGGTGGTGCTGTCTGATCCCTGCGCGAGCCTCAACGGGGCCAAGCTCTTCGGAGGGCGTCATATTAGAGCCGCTAGACAGCTCGACTCCGCACTTTGCTCCTTGTATCAATTCTCGTGTTGAAATTCTCAGCCATTGTCTATAAAGACGGCATGACATTCACAGCGCATTCCTGCTTTTGCTGAATATAGAATATAACAGTTTAACTTATCCAAACTAGAAACAGTATATATCCAGTTTTCAAAGGATTATTGACATCTAATGCCAGAGGTAGAATCTAGAAACCCTTGAGCCTCAGAACGTGGCTATATTATGGTAATTATCATGGTTTATTTACAAAGTCTCCCTTTTTCATCTACTAGCCACTCGTCACTGCCGACTCCAGCATGGGCAAAAAACCGACCGTCTGGATCCCACTTGTCTTTCACCTGCATCAGACTCTCATAGTTCGACCCATAAAATGCTTTCTTCCAGTCCTTCTGACCCGGGTTGCCCTCGCTCATATAGGTGCCGGATTCCGGTGCTAGGGCAGTAAGAAGCGGTAGGACATCCCTGAGCAAAGTTTCCTGCTTCAACAGGTTCATTTGTCTCGTTGCATTCCAGTCCCATTGCGCAACAACCATTTGATGCAGTGATACATTACGCCAGGCTGGGAGTACAGCATTAGGAGGAACAGCGGACGATAGTGTCGGAGTTGATAGTGCTGTTCCGACGATCCAAAATGAGCTATTGTGCATAGACGCAATTTGACGCTGTGCCTCAATTAGGGAAGCTGTCTCATCGGGAGAGGTGAAGACGCTGCGTGGGATCAGCCGCGAGGCTTGGACCACAGAGGACGGCGGCAATTGGTAGGGCAGCGGGCTATAGAATGCTGTGTAAAGGTCTAAGAAAGAATGAAATGAGGTAATGTTCAGGGTATAGGGAATTCTGAGCGTAGTGAGATTTGCGAGGAAGGGTTTGATCAGAGCCCGAACGTCATCGGATGATCGGTCCGGAAGACTTAAGGGTTGTAGGGAGAGCGTCTCGTCTGAAACCACGTACGCGGCTGTTGCATTCTCCTTCAGCCAGGCAGGGATCGAGTTGTGGAGCGCTTCTACACCAGACCAAAATGAATCAATGCTTGGGCTGGACGTCGCATTGAACGTAATAGCCGCGGAAGAATTCATGCCGTCAGGAAACGCCTTGACGACGACGCTGATAATGATAGCAAAAACACCTGTGCCGCCACCACTAAGTGCCCAGTATAGATCAGTATTCTGTGACGGGGTTGCTGTTACTCGTTGTCCAGATGCAGTAACCACATCCCACTCAAGAACGTTATCTGCGCTAAGACCGTACTTGGTACTGAGGAGTGAATGCCCGCCGCCAGAAGTGTAGCCTCCGCCAATGCTGACAGAAGGACACGTGCCTCCTAAAACTCGAAGCCCCTTTTTCTTGGTTGCCTCGAACACTTCGTAGGCAACAAGACCCGTCCCAATTCTGGCGGCAGGCCCCTGATAATAATCATTATGCTCATATCGAGCAGTGAAGTTTTCGAAAATGGTTATCTCTTTGAATGAATGCATCCAAATAGAGAGCGACCCTGATCCGCTACTTCTGCCCAGTAGGTCGTGGCCAGTACTTTTTATTACCAGACGAATATTGTGTTGCTGTGCGAACCGGACAGCTGCGATTGCATCGCCTGCGGTCGATGCGTTCACAACGTAGGCAGGGTAATTACCAAGCTGGCACTCTGTCTCCCTAGGTGTAAAGGGGTCGCAGCTCTGGTTTTGAGGAAGCGGAGCGACATATGACGAAGGAGATGAGATACTGTAGCCTTGTTAACTAAATGATGAGTTCGTAGTTGTCAACCTAACATACTGCACATCGGCATAAGGCCACTCCTGTTTCAAAATTCCACAGGTAACTTCGTTGTAGCTGGAGGTATGGCAAGGCGAAGCCAAAGGAATCGTAGCAATGAGCCGCCCCTGCACTGTGTTATTGAGTGCGAGCCAATCCGAAACCGAGGGCCAACATGAGTCACCTGGAATGCATCGGCATTCAAGTTGTCGAGAGCTTGCACAAGCTGCACGAACAACCAGGAAAGAAAGCGACAGTGTGGATAGTAACATCGCCCTCAAATTCGACTAATGGTTGACTTGAAGCTCTTTCAATGGTATTCTGTAGCCTATGGTACTTGGGTAGATTGATTGCAGCTTCCCACATGCAGTTCTCTACATGGATGCATTGGGCAACAATCCGCCCAGATTATGCCTCTTGGACCTATGCTCCCTCCTTACCAAATCCTCTATTACATGATCGCCACCGTCCAAGTGTATGCGAGGCGCATGTGAATATGGCCTCATGAGGTGATTGGCAGCTGAGGTAATACCCAAATATTCGTCCCTTGCGGTGAGCTGCCCCTGAATCTGGAACAGTCACAAGGACAGAATCTGACTGTCCTGAAGGTGAGGTGGGGTGAGTCTAGAGTGACCTTTGCTGAGCGAGGCTGGGTTCGGGTAAACTTGCCCCACACCCAATTACACCGAGCCCGGTATAAGGATTTGCCGGTAGCCCGGATCCTAGGCCATATCAGAGCGCCAATGACATCACTACATAGACCTGTCCCATAACCAGGTGCATGGCTCAGGCGCACAGAGGTGCTCCAAGTCCTGGATTCTGGCAGCAAGATAGCCAATTCTACAATATCACTTGCCCGCTTACACATTTTGCATCATTAGCGTCTTTTATTGGCGTCTTTCTCCTATGCGGTGGAGGTGTCAGACCATATAGCAGTTTGTGGAGTTGGGTCCATAGAGTCGGCATACATTCCTCGCGAATAATTGAGGCTGCGCTTTCCGAACTGTATAACATGATAAGAGATATTCAATACAACTACCAAGGTCTGACTAAAAAGAGGAGAACCGCAAGGGCCGAGTACATGCAAACCAGGAGGGGTGCGAGCATGTGCCATTCTATTCGAGTGGAAAAGACTGCCAGTTGAGAAGCCACTCCAAGTAGAGTGGTGAGCGTGCCCAACACGGCAAGTTCTGTTCTCATAATCATGGTCCCGGGGAATAAAGTCTCTAAGCCTGAATCCGTATAAATGGACGAATGACTTGTAGAGGGGAATCGAGTGAGCGGGGAGGATCAGATGAGATAGATGTGGAGGATATGAGGTAAATCAGGCTCCTCCTCAAATTGGCATCAGGTCTGCTGGATGCGCCGCTGCACGCTCCGGCCCTTCGAGGCCGAAGAACATTCCCACATTTTTTTTAGCTTGGCAAACCTCTTGGAGAGTCCGATCGGGCCAGATCTCTGGGATTGGCTGTCTTCACGTGTGCGAGAGCACCGTTACCTCCCTACACTTGGCAGGGAGATCGAGAAACAGGCCCTCTTGCCGTGTAGACAGGACGATCTTTCTGCACGGACTCAACCCCTTGACAGCTCAAGCATGTTTAGAATACGATCCGAAGTGCAAGATTTTGATTTTCCGGACATGACAGACTACGATCCCGACGCCCCCGAGAATAGGGGCATAGTCGAAGAGGAAATTCCAGGCTCGGAAACTGAATAAACTGGGACATCCATGTTGTGGGTTATTTCACAAGGCAGTTCAGCAACCAATTGAATCTCAATGGGCACTCTCGTGTATCTTACGAAGCTAGTTGTTCTTTTAGCAGTAGGCGGTTAGTAGGACCAAATATCCTCTAGAAAACATAGATAGCCTTGTGACAGTCGCATAGACGAGGGTAGCGAGAACTGCTTCCAGCGGCTCCATATATCGTCGACATTGCGCCTTGAAAGCTCAAAAGAAGATAATCTCTTCAAGAGTCGAAGAAGTACGGCGGTCTCCCCCGCCTTTTGGGGTCAGGCTGCCGCCTTGCCATTTCCTCCTCCTCCCATGCGTAGCACCTGGAGGTGGGGGTAGAAATTTGCCTCATTCTCTCCATAGCGGCGGCCACCAAAACCTCATCACATACCCCACCGTCTAGTGGCTTCATCGTCTCTTCTTCGATGAGGGCCCAGTCACCGTACTCTGGCCAGTCCTTCGGGTTAATCACACAGTGGTCACGGAACGGCGGCTCCCGTGGAATTTCGTGGCGAAATTTGAAGATATGGTGATCAGCTTTTCCACGGTAGTGGTGCCAACGCCATTTGTTCTCCAGGGTGATACGGATTGGGAGAGGGCAGAGGCTGGTGTCTGTTTGTGGGCTTGGGCTTGGTGATAATAGGAAGTCTAGAAGATCGCTGAATTGCCTTTCGGTAGGTGGTGCAATAGTATAAGCACTCTTTGGGTTATGTAAATAGGTGCCATTGCACTGCATAGTAAATTAGACACCATAGTCTCTGCTTTGCATGGGAAATGTTATCTTTAACTCAAAGTTGCTTACCTCTTCTTCATCTCTTCCACGGTCAAAGAGAACAACACCTCCGAATATATGGTGCTCTGCCCAGTACCCAACAACATCTGCCAAGCCGTTTGGATACCTATCAAAGTCTACATAAAGGTCAACATAGAATGGGGTGGGCGGTCCGTATGTGATATGCATGTACTGGTCTTCTCCTTCCGAAGGCAATGCAAGCTTTTTTATAAGCCAGTCCTCCCACTCAGCATGTTTATGAGTACCGTCGTCTAGTTGATAGAGAAAAACAGCGATATTATGACAGGCAATTACAACCATCTCAAGGAGGCGAAGCTTATACGCTATAGAGCCCAGAGATGTGTTTTGGTAGGCCTGTAGAAGCTATAATACAAACATTAGCCCACTTCCAATATTAGATACTATGTGTTGACTCACCTTAGGCTCAAATTCGACAGAATCAATATCGAATTGCGAGCGAAAAGCTCGGGTCTTGTCCATAGTTCCAGGGCACAAGTCCTTGTGATCAAGGACAGGGAATCCTTCACAGAATCTATGGTCCTCTTTATAGATGTTGCTGATTGGCATCCCATCAACAATCTGGGCATAGGTAAACTCAGCAATTGGTGTAGACAGAAGGTTGGCCATGGCGTGTTTAAAGGAGGCTTGATGCTCTGCATCCAGGCTTGTAAGAGACATGATCGCTGATGCAGAAGCTTGAATGAAGGCTGTGCAGCTCTGTGCCCGGAAGCGAGTGTGTAGGTACCACAAGGTTCTTGGTGACACTGGAGAGTTCAGTAGGCGAGATTGAAGGTCGAAGAGATGCGGGATGCCAACGGGTGTGGGGATTAGCACCTTAAATACTTACATTTGTAGACTCTGCCTTAGTAAGTAAGTATGTGGGTCCCACCCGTTGGCCCCGACCTTGCTCCACTTTTACCGGCTGTGCAAGTAGGTTCCAAGCGAGAATCAATGTTGTTTGACGGAAAGTCCCAACAGTGAGTGTTGATTGGGAGCTCGATTCGGCTGGTCCACTGCTATTCTAGGAATAGATGTCTCTATTAAAGACTCCACCTGGTCGCTTCACTTCTCAGCCTTGGACCTACTTCGGACCTTTTTGTCTAAGATTAGACTGTAAGTGACTTCGCCGTAGGGAATGCAGTAGATACACAGGCGGAATCATGAAACCAGAGAGGGCCGAGACCCAAGACGCAAGCCCACCAAGACGCACCAACTGGCAACGGATACTTTGAACAATGACTTGAGTGGAGTGTCTCAAGACTGAATTATCTACTTCAGCCCACATACCAGTCGTATGTAGATGAATATGGGCCCAGTTAGTACCATAGATGGTCGCCAGCCACCGGGCTTCTTTGCGCCGCAGGGCCAGCGGCCATCCGCCAACGTTGCGGCAGAGACGATGCGAGAAGCTGTCGCGGTTGAGTTAACCCAGCATGTCCATCGGGAGAGACAGACACCTCTACATCATATATAAGCTTACAGGTATCCTTAAAAAGAATTCGAAGCAGTATAGAAAAACATTACATCTCACTTTAAGCACTAGACTCTCATCATACTAATAGCGTTGCGCTTAACTCATTTCCTTGCCCTTGGATACAACGAAACTTCTCCGTTGCAATTGTTTTAATTTCTTAGTACTTTCTCTTATTGTCTTTTTAACTGCGTCAACTTTATATATCCCGGTCTATTCATTATCCGCCAACAGAATGTCTTCCAACAAGTCTACTCCTAGTAGTTCAGCCTCTTCTACTGCTAAGACATGGGATATGTCGAGGTACACGCTGAGTGGGGTAAAAAAGGACGCGAAGGGGACGAAGATCAGGTTCCAGTATAATTCTGAAGGCTACGAATTCCGACTGGTAAGTGCCAAACCCCCTCCTCATTCACTGGCAGATTTGAAGATATTATATATCTTAAATTCGTCTGAGTCCCTCGCCATTGGGCACCACGGTTTTGTTCTTTAGTATGCCAAAGCTTAGGTTGCCTATAATAATGATGCCGGCCGGGCTCTTGTTGCAGCCTGTGAGTCTAGACATTCTCAAGAGACTAACATCTCAAAGGTTGCGGATGTCTTTTACCAGGCTGTCAATGCGTTCTGCAGGCCGGACTCGCAAGTTGCACTCGAGAAGCTTGGACTGAGCTGTGTAAATGTGTGGGCAACTCCCGACTATCAGAAGTCCCACCCTGACTACGTGTGGATGGGAGACAAGTCGAAGATGAAGCAATACGTGCAAACTTTCACAAACGCGATCAAGGACACACCACCAGCCATTGTTATTGATCCAGACCTGCAAGGCATATACGCGACGACCGGTCGGTATGCAAACTATAAAGGTAACCTCGAGTATCTACGGACTCGGTCGCTCTTTCGCATAAGATTGCCCGCTGACATATATATCCTTCCCTATTTGAATTCTTATCGAACTAGAAACTCCAAGCTGACTAGGTTATGATTGCCTTATCAGCTTGTCGACGGCCTCAAGCGTGCCTATGCTATAACTCCTACCAATGATGTCCCCTATCAGTCATTGCGCATGCTGCATATTTTAACACTTTGGCACGAGCTTACTCACGCGTTTGTCATGTACCTGTCCGGAGAGCAGCTGAGGCACACCCCCCCGGAAGTCTCAGTTTCGTGGAATGAAGAGCAGAGGGCAACCGGAGTTGGTGAAAGCAGAGACTATATGGAATGCACGATTTGGGGCGGATCTATCCAGATCGATCATTTCCCTGACCCTGCCGACACACCCAGCACTCCTGTAAGACGCCCCTCGTTCACAGCAATATACTGTGGAAATGCTGTAGACATCTGTGTTGTCTCTCTGCTGACTTTGTTTAAAAGTGGGGATCGCTTTACGCCAGAACTAATTCTAAGACGCTAACTTGTAAGCAGATTACTACCGACGTAATTAAGGGCTTCAACGCTAATCCCTATGGTACGTTGTATTCCAAGGTTTACCTTATCCCCAGATTTATTGAATTCGTTCTTACATTACTTTAGCCTACAACCTCAAGTCGAGCGTCGAAGCTGCCAAGAAGATCTCCGCTCCGGCTACGGCTACGGCTCCTATCAAGAAGGTAACGGATAGTAGGAACACTGAAGATTCGAGAGACAGGCTCGTCTTTTGGAACGTAAAGTTTAAGTATATGAAGGGAAAGGCTGCATTTACTATAGCCAAGCAACAGACTACTTATACCATAGTAAAAATATATAGGGGCAAGGGACCCCTGCGGCTTGGCGACGTTGTTTTGGGCGCGACCTCTATACTCTGTACTTAGTCCCGAGCTGCAGGTACCAGGGGCCCGCCTGCCCGTCTGAAGGATCCCTGTCAATGGCGCATTGACCCCGTACTGTCATCCAACCGCAACACCAGCAGAGTGCCTGACATGCGACAAAAAGGAGCCCTCATTATTTTCCTCGGCTCGAAGTAGCCACAGCCTGCCTTTGTCGACTGCACCCCGTTCGAACTCCATTTGGCCCGTCCATCTCTCCATCCACTCCTTCTTTTTTTCTTACAGTCGATTAATACTTCATCTTCTCCATGTCGCGGTGGCGTTCGTCTTGAACTTGATGTTATCCCCCTTTCAATTTGCCCTTCTTCGCAATGGCCTGCGACTCGCCTTCAACGTGTCGCTGGTCCTGAGCCTCGTCCTGACCGTCTACTTGTACTTGTATCCCGCCTTTCTCTCGTGCGCCTTTCCTCTGCCTCAGCCCAGTTCGCATACGAGTGGTAATGGCCGACTCTCCGCCTTCCTCGAGACGGCAGCGCTCCATCTGCCCTTCACCGACACCACGAAGACACGAGAACCAGATGCCCACGGCCATATTACTCCTCTGCGAATAGCTCCCTTCCGTCTGCTGGCCCTCGGCGACCCCCAGCTCGAGGGCGACACCTCCATCCCCAACTACTACGCCGAGTCCTCGTTCCCACATCTCAAGAGCTTCTACTCCCACCTGGTCTCCCGCAGCGACGACCACCCTTCCTTTCGGTCGAGCAAGAGACGGGCCTTTCATGACCTCGTCGACTTCTGGTTCGACGACATCCCCGATACCTTCGAGAGCGTGCGCAAGCGAATCGACCTCTGGGGGAATGACTTCTACCTCGCCCACATGTACCGAACCCTGAACTGGTGGACTGTCCCTACACACACCACCGTCCTCGGAGACCTGGTCGGAAGCCAATGGATCTCGGACACCGAGTTCGAGTGGAGGGCATGGCGCTACTGGAACCGCGCCTTCAGCGGAGGGCACCGTGTGCCCGACGAGAGCGCGACGTGGCCGGCCGAGGAGTACGACCTGGACGGATACCTGGGCAAGAGCGTCTACAACGAGACGTGGCAGCGGCGCATCATCAACGTCGCGGGGAACCACGACATTGGCTACGCGGGCGACCTGAACGACGAGCGCATGGACCGTTTCGAGCGCGCCTTCGGCAGGGCAAACTACGAGCTGCGCTTCGAGCTGCCCACCTCTGTCCTCTCGCCCGGCGGCGCGAGCACCGTCCGCAACGACACCGCCTCCAACGACGAGAACTACAACGGCCAGGACGACCGCCTCGTCCCCGAGCTGCGCGTCGTCGTCCTCAACGACATGAACCTCGACACACCGGCCCTCTCCTCCGACCTGCAGGACCAGACCTACCGCTTCGTCAACGGCATCATCGACACCGCCACCGCCGTCGAGTTCAGGGGCCACGCCACCGTGCTCCTCACCCACGTCCCCCTGTACAAGCCCGAGGGCGTCTGCGTCGACGCCCCGCTCTTCACGTTCCACGACGGCGACGGCACCCTGAGGGAGCAGAACCAGCTCTCGGCCGACGCGTCGCGCGGCATCGTCGAGGGCATCTTCGGTCTGAGCGGTGACCCCACGGCGCCGGGGGGCGGCCTCGGCAGGCGAGGCGTCATCCTCAACGGCCACGACCACGAGGGCTGCGACACGTACCACTTCATCAACCAGAGCGCCGCCGCCGACAAACCCGAGTGGGAGGTCCGGCGCTTCCCCGAGGCCGCCGCCGACGGCCTGCCGACCACCACTCTGCAGACCGCCAAACTGCCCGGCATCCGGGAGCTCACTGTGCGGAGCATGATGGGCGGGTACGGCGGCAACGCGGGCCTGCTGAGCGCGTGGTTCGACGAGGACGAGTGGGCGTGGAAGTTTGAGTTTGAGAACTGCGCGCTAGGGACGCAGTATGTCTGGTGGGGGATCCACGCGCTGGACCTGGTTACTGTTGGGCTTGGGCTGCTGTATGCTGTTGTTTGCTTGCTCGGCACCCGTGGGGGAGACAAGAAGAAGGACAGGGTGGCGGGGGCTGAGAAGAAGACGGTTGTTGGTGGGAAGGGGAATGGAGTTGCTGCTGGACTGGACGATCGCAAAGCGGTTGGGAAGGTAAATGGAGGGCTGAAAACGGGAGAGGCTGTGGAGACTTGACTCTGGGGATGTACTGTAGGTATGAAGTGACATTGTCAATAGTTGTGTTGCGTCGCAGATACCCCAGCATTTTTTATATACTTGTTAGAAACTGCTATATACTTTGACCGGGAGGCTTAGTTAGGTGCATGGGAAGGCAGTTTGCATCTGTCGAATTGTTCTCGTGACCATCCTTTCGTTCGCCTTACAAAGGGTAAGTGGAACATCAAAGCATGCGTTTGCTGTAATTTTTTGTGAGAAATAAGTATGAGTTGTCAAAATTTGAATTAATTGTTGTTTATGCTACTGCGTATATTTCAGGTGGTTTGGAATCATAATATAGAGAGACTTTGATTACACTGTCCTCTCAGTATGTTCTCTGGAGTATGGGGCTGCGCCTTCATGTATATTTTGCGCATGGTATGTCCCTTGATTTGACGAGTATGGGTGCCCATTATAGTCCACATGTTGTGCATGGTATACCCCTTGATGCGAAAAGTGCGAATGCTCGTTATAATCCACATTTTGCCCATGGTATGTCTCTTGATCCGAGATATGTGGATGTCCACCGTAGTCCGTATTTTGTGGTGGCCCTTGGCCTGGTTCCTGGACGACGGGGTCCTCCAGCAGCTCAAACTCATCGTTGCTGTAGTCTGCGTGGGATCTTTGGTGGCTTGCAACTAGGGTGGTGGTCGCACGCGTGGAGAAGACATCCGTGAACCCATGCCAACGATCGCGTGAGCCTTTCTTCTTGCTTTGGTTGCCCGAGCTTAGCCCGGAGGACAGCCCTGGCGTGCCGGATGCCCCTGGCGTGCCGGATGAGCCTTTGGTGGTATCCCTTTTCCCCATGCACCGACGGGCCAAGGAGATTATCGCGGGAACTGACGCGCTTATCTGTTTTGTGAGATTAGTGGTTGCTTGTGGGAGAGTGAAAATCATCGGGGAGGGATTGAATTCGTAGGGAATGACGAAAACGCACTATTGCGACGTTGAGTTCTGCTGAGGACAGAATACTCACATCGATATAAGTGTCTCGATGAGCACTGATGTTAGTCGATTGGACATTTGATACGCATGGGTGAGGCCAAGTACTCACATGTGAAATTTGCCTCCGACGCATGTTCGAAGACTACGAATCGTGCAATGCTGATTCCTGTGACGACGAAACCCGCGAGGAAAATGAAACTAATTAGCAGTTTCCTCTTTTGAGTCATTTGTAGCTTCAAACTGCATCACTTCATCAGCATATTCAACTTTCACAACGGGGGCCGAGGGGCTAGGACTTACATTTGTGTCGTCGGTAAGAGGGTGATGATACCGTCAAGAATGATGTTGATGACGGCTGACGCATAGATCTCGAGAGTGATATTGATGCAAGTACCACTCTCCTCTGCCTGCCATCTATGGAAGTTGTAGGTAAGGGGCCTGCAACCAGCCAGCGTTGCTATGATGAACGAGGCTCCATAGCTGGTTGATATAGCCATGAGGACATATACCCAGATCCGGAAGCTGAATATGCGAAGGTATTGAAGCAAGACGGATATCTTCAACACGGTCATCCCAAGAAGATAAATAAGTTCACCAGCAAAGTACAGCTGATTGTATGGCTTGTGAGTATCATGGACAGGTATCGCACATGCCGGAGTAGGATGCCCACCTTGAAGACCGCGATGATTTCATACTCTTCCAGCATCCAGATGTCATGACCAAGCCCAAAATGGACCAGGTAGTGGTCTATGACGTTGAGCGGCAATAGCACCACCGCAAACAGGATGAGTATTGTCCAGTCATCCCAACCCAAGCGGCCGCCAAAATAAGGCGTCCGTGACACGAAGCGAAGGACGACACAAATGAGGGCGAATGGGAACATAGTCCATACGGCGACTTCAAATCGCCGTGAGTCGTTTCGGACTGGTGCGCCACACACCACTGCGGCATATCTCTGTGTGTGCAGCACGTCTATCGTTCGGCAGCTTGAGAGGAGGCAGGGTGTCATGGCGGCCGCTATTGAGTCGGTGTGAAGACAGATGCAATTGACGTCGGTCGCAGTACATGGTGACTCTGAGATCGCGTTGAGGAAACATGGTGCCTGGCATGAGATAGCAGTCAGCACCACATGCATGATGAAAACACTGCGGTCCGGGGTGCAGGGACTTACTGCACAGGTGGGCAACTGGACCGAGCTGGGATCCAGCGCTCTTGATTTCGTGACGTGATTGAGAGGGGGCAATAAGGCATATGATGTGTGTAGGCTAGCTGCTACGAGCCCAAGATATGTTGGTCTCATATCTTCGGTGTCGTGGAGCAGTGCCTGAGGCTGTCAGAAAGTCGACATGATGTGGTGAGAGAAGAATTCCCCAATCGCTGCGGCATCGGTCCTGGGTTGCAGGCTTACCTATGTAGGCAAGTAGGCATGGACCTTTGTGAAAAGGGCGTAATTATTTTACCCCGTAAGCACACATGTCTTATCATCTTGGTGGGTATGACAACAGAATCCCTCCAAAAGCACCCAGCACCAGGGGAACTCCGGTGAGGGGAGTGCGGCTCTTGAAGGCTCGGGGCGTTCCCAGAGGATCTCGCGCTCGAACATGTCCGGCTGGGTGACACCCACCTATGATGAGCCATCCAGCCGAAGATGCAGCATCGAGCGAGGATTTGTCATAGGATCGAAGGGATCTGCGCATCGCAATACCTTGTGTACCCGGGGGCGTCTAACGTGCTCCTCGGGCTTGGCCCAAAGTCAGCCCCATTGGTTTATTAAACGCATGATCCTCTGGTAGAAGAAGCCCCCAATGTGTCTCTCCATCATCTTCCTGCAGAATCTTCTGTGCTCGGGCAAAGGGTCATGGGGAAGGGAGGCAAGACCATAATTGCTTGGCAAAATCTGTACTCCGTACTCCGTACTTGTTGTGAGGAAGGGCCCCCGACATTAGCTTCTAAGAGATTGGCAAGTTCCCGCGACGTGGAATAGGCGTCAGCATTCCAGTGTTCGAAAGAGGCAAGGTATGGCTACACAACACCCAACGGCCGCGCACGCATCCAGTAAGGGGTGAACCGATAAAGCATGCATGTGCAGGGCGTTGACCAACCGGGCCATTTCACAGCCTTCTTTGTTCATCAATTTCCCACTTCAGAAGGGCTGAGCAGCTTGTAGTAATATTGTTATCTTTCTTACTGGTCAAGTGAGTCCAGAGGTTCGATGGTTCACTGAGATTCTGCCGTTCACTCAATCCTTCTCGCCCGTCTCACCTCCCGAGATACCGAGAGCCTTAGAAATCTCATTAATATCCACAGTCCTTTTTTCGCAACAAAGCCACACATCTTGACATCCGACGCCCGTCATTTACGACAAAATCGCTCATTTGAATGCACCATCCAAAGGTTCGACGCGACAATGGATCTTCAGCTCAGACTGACCTCCTTCATCATTGGTGTGGGCCTGCATGTAGTGCTCTTTCGACACGGGGAATGGCACCTGTTTGCGTACAAGTTCAAGTTGATCCACATAATCCTCATTCAGCTACTGGTCGCGCTCGGTGTTCACCTTGCTGATCCGCAGCATGGATGGTCAAAGAATGCGAGGACTGCGTCATGGTTAGTGGCAGGGCTAGTGTCAGGAATCTTCTCCAGCATGCTTGTGTATCGAACCTTCTTCCACCGCCTTACTCGTCACGGCTTCTCGGGCCCATTCGTGGCTCGGCTTTCTCAGTTTTATCAGACCGTACTGGCTTGCAAGAATTTGCGGCTGTGTGACGAGGTCGAGGTCCTGCATAAAAGATATGGCGACTTTGTCAGGGTCGGTCCCACGGAGTTGTCTATTGCAGACCCAAAAGCTATGGTTGCCATCCATGGTACCAACACCAAGGCTGGGGTGTGTACGAAAGGAGCATGGTACGACTTGACGTATCCGAAGGTCACCCTGGAAGGGACACGGGACCGCCAGCTCTACTCGCAACGACGCAAGCTATGGGACCAGGCCTTCAGCAGCAAAGGTCAGTAAGACAATTGTTGCGTGTGAAGTCTTCTATGCCTGATTTGAAAGACTGACTCGGGGTTGAAGCTCTTCGCTGCTATGAGGACCGAGTGAACCGCCTCATCGCACAGCTGCTTGGGGGAATCAGGGACAACGGAGCCCGGCCATTCAATGTCACACAATGGTTCGGCTTTTGGGGTTTCGATCTAATGGGCGAAATGGCCTTTGGTGAGGGCTTCAAGTTGATGGAGAGGAACGAGGAAGACTACTACTATAAGACAACAGCCCGGTTCCTGCCCATGCTCGCGGTTTTCTCTCCTACGCCCTGGCTATTCCCCATAATCAAGCGCATCCCGGTTCTGAACCGGGAGTCTAATGAGTTTGACGACTTTGAGGATGCGTTGTTCTGGAAACGCTTTCGGAGCGAGCCGAAAGAACCAGACGTGTTTGAGTGGATCGCGTCAGAGTACCGACAAAAGTCAAACCCCACACAGCAGGAGACGACCGACATGAAGTCTGACGTGGGATTGATCGTCATCGCCGGGAGCGAAACAACAAGGCTGTCCCTAACGATCCTCTTCTACAACCTGGTGTGCCACCCACACATCTACCGCAAGCTCCAAGAAGAGGTCGACGCCTTCATGGAGCAACAAGGCGTCTCAGACCCCCAGACCGTCGAGAACGCCGGGCTTTCAAAACTGGAGTATCTTCAAGCCTGCATCGACGAGTCGCTCCGGTTCATAGGCCCCAACCCGTCCGGGCTCCAGCGCCAGACACCCCCCGAGGGCCTCTGGGTCGGTGACCGCTGGATCCCCGGCAACATCAACGTGCGGACCGCGAACAATCTCATCTTGCGCGACCCGCGCGCCTTTGTCAAGCCGAACGAGTTCATCCCGGAGAGGTGGACCACGCGGCGGGAGGAGCTTGTGATTGACGCGTCTGTCCATATGCCGTTTTCGATAGGTCGCTTCTCGTGCCCGGGCAAACAGTTGGCGCTGATGAACCTGAGGCGTGCGACGGCGATGACTGCCCACCAGTACGATATTGCTTTTGCGCCGGGACAGAGGCCTGAGGACTTCACTGATGGAATGTTGGATCATTTTACGAGGGGTGTGCCGAAGCTGGACCTCGTCTTTATGCCAAGGAGGGCCTAGAGAGGAGAGAAGTTGAAGTGGCCATCCCGAAAGAACCTCATGATCACAAATGGAGTACTTTCATTAGCACTTTTTATGTCGATACATCAGGTATACACTTAATGTTAACAAAGGCAGAAAGTATTCCTTGTATAAATCCCCAAAGCGAGCTATTTTGGCGACAAATACCTCTCAGTGGTTCGACTCCAGGCCTCATTTCCACTCATTTGAAGTTCTAGACCCTTTATGTGCGCCGCCAATGTCTCCGTACTGTTCTGTTCCAGTATCCTCCCCGCAATCTCCTCGTGCATAGACTCCCATTCACGTAAAAGAGTATAGAGTACACGTTTGGCAGCTGCTGGAGGGAGGCCTGCAGCTTTGACTAGTGTCTGGACAGCCGAGCAAAGCACTCCACCCTCAGGATGAAGCGTTTCTGCGGCCAGCGCTTCCTTCTCATAGCTCCAAATATCGTTCACGACGGCAATGTGTTTGGCACAGTTCTGGTAGAGAGGTCGCAGAAGGTCTACTTCTTCTACCGTAGCATGGAGACCCATCAAAAAGCGCATCAGGGCCGTGAGGAAACTTTGAAATGTCAGCGTCGGTCGTCCTTTGCATCGAAAAACGTTTAGACTTACAATCCACCAACGTCTGCTTCTCGGTATTTCAGATATGCTCTGAGATCCATGTCTTTCAAGCGTTCCGGGTCGGTCTGAGCCCTCATGAAGTCAAAGTGTGGCTCGAGGATGTCGTCAGCGAGGGGCCGGTCGTAAGCCCTCATATCCTCCCAAAGATCGTACAGGATATACTCGGCAGGCACATTCCGGTCAGGCGCAACATCACCACGACAAATGGGCATCAACTTCTCATTGTAAGCCCTCCCCTCGTCCAGGGACATGTGTTCCAGCAAGTCTTTCAATCAGAGCTTCTCAGTTAACCACAGGGTACGATGGAGTTGAGTAACGGAGTCAGGACAAGATGGTAGAGCCCACTCACCGTCGATCAGGAACCCAATGGTCAACATACGACAGGCGAAGTGGATACGGTCATCCAATGCCCTGGGAACAAAGAAGCAAGTGACACGCGGATAGCCTGACTCCACGAACTTCTGGCGTGCCTTCTCGTCAGTGAATGGCCAATGCTGAAGGAAATATGCATTCACTTCAGCTGTGACTTCCCGCTCACGAGGGTGACACTCGGCTGTCCAGCGTTGGTCTGGATATGCAGACATGCCGTTCATGGCCTGTGGCGATAGTTTGGTTGGATCGGATGGCGTCACTTTGCAATGAACCTTGCTACTGGAACAGAAGGAGAACAGATGAAATAGAGTCGAGTTGAGGTGAAAGTAGACTTGATCTAGAGCTCTCATTCTGCTGGAGTGAACAATCAGGTATTTATATCAACAGGTTGCTCGAATATCTATCAATTGAGGCTTCCTGACCAAGTATCTTCCTGGGAGTGTCATGGTGTACTTGTGCAGTATACTGCCGCACATTCTTCCAGCTCATCACCGAATACCGCTGACCGCAAAGTAATTGGACCCCTTACGAATTTCAAAACTCCCCCGCGACCAACGCCACGATGGAATCAACTTCTCGAGTCAGTGAGATCTTGGAGGACGGATGACTATACCACTGGCACTACATTTACAAGCTGAAAAGGTATGTGCAACAATACAAGGACCTAACATATCTGACATCCCACGAAAGACTCTTTCAACACCAACCGCCAATGCTCTGCTAGCACTGCAAGGCAAGTTTACAACAATTATTCGTCCGACACAGCTCTTCGACTATCAGGAGTGTTGAGCAGGCTGACAGCACACGATCCTCTACTAACGCTGAATGCCTTGAACAGCTGTCTATCGGCCTGATCAGTAAATTCCGCCCACAGGGCTGAAAAATCAGTCTGGGTCAGAATAGCACTAATAGTGGCCCATGCTTGGTCACTGCGATACCTGGTTGTCTATTTCTCGGAGGTTTCTTAGTCAGTGTGAGATAGCGTACATGGGTTTTAAGAATACTCTTCTAGTGTGTGAGATAGGGAGTCACTATAGTAAGCAGGGTGAATAAGCAACGGCAGGAGACCGTTGGACACCGGGCTTCACTCAGCGGCTGCATGACCGGCTAGCTTTCACCGCATACGCTAGCACAGCGAAAAAGGCTGAGTCAAGAAAGAATCGGGTGGAGAGATAGTATATGTGTTGAATGCTGCTCGGCGTGAACAAATGTCATCTAGAATTTTCGATCGCTATAACTATCCAAAGACTTGCAAATATTAGTCCCAAGAGCCTGTCACGTATAATCCTACTGGATATCGTCAAACAACGAATTGTCATCCTGCAATTGAAGTGACATTCTCTCGTTTACGTCCAGGATCACAGTATTGATCGGGAGCCAGTTACTAGCATGGTTTTGCATCCTGCGAAAAGAGTGTGATGATACTCCTAGACGCTTCGCAGGCTAGAGGGAAAAACGGACTCACGTGAAAGATGACCACTCCTCAAAAGCTGAGGGGGCTGCCTACTCGGGTATCATGACATAGCCTTGATGAGTGGCTGGATCCTGTCACAACACCCCTACTAGGTATGACCCCCAATGATCATTTGATTTCAAGATACTGGTGTAGTAGATTAGAAGATCCACGAACCGGGGGTCCAAGATCACGAGGATATCCTGGTAGCTCCATCTTCCATCGTTCGTCTCGATGGGCAGCTGCATTGGGAACAGAAATCCATGTGATTCAAGTGCCAAGTGACTTGTGTGTTATGACATATATGTATCACCAAACACTCGAGGTTGAGACTTGATGTACCTAGATATACAGGCACGAGTCCAACCCCCCCCCCCCCAACCCCCACTCCACCTTGCACACCAAAAGACTAGGCAGATAATTCTTAGATGGTCGGGTAACACTTTTCGGGACCCGGGTCCACTGCGGAGCGTAAGATACGGAAACCAGCCACATACGCAAAAGCCTGTGGCCCAGTCAGCAAGAGTCTCAACTCAGCTGACGTCCAGTCGGGAATCTTGAATACAACCGGAGCCCACCGACGACTGTAATACCCCCCGCATTCTTCCGACCGCAAGAGAGAATTTCATCTTGCAATCGCTCAAAATCCCTTCTTATCGAACAGGAAGAAAAGGTATTCACACAACAACTTGCCCTTTCAGGGAAACACAATGCCTTCTCGAAGCAGCCGTCTTGCGTGGCTCGAGCCAACCGAAACCGATGAAGCCGCACTTTCCCCGCCGTACTGGAAGGACTTTGTCGTGCCCGACTCGATGAAATCCTATGCCTCTGTCGTAATCGCCGGCGTCTCCTCAACTGCGCTGGCGATAGGCTTAGGACTCGGCCGGCCGGCTATCTTCGCAGTGGTGGTGGTTGCGCATTGTGTGGTGGCCGGCCTTGTCGTAGGAGGATCTGCCATGACCTCCCGCGTCTGGCGCATCGGAAAAGCCAAACCAAGCAGTGAGACGAGACAGCTGTTGAGTGTGCCGCAGTAGGCTACGCCTGTGCCTTCTAAATGGCCACAACCCGGAAGCTGTTCGGGAATCATTGACGAGGAGGTGAGAAGGCAAAAGAATCGCTAATCAATATCGTCATCGGACTTTCGCAACCTGGAGGTTGGCAGGATCTCGAAGCGAAGTTGAATTTCTCCAGGGGAGGCGATCAAGACTACATTGGAGGCAAGGGCCACATAGACTTGGGAATATGCAAGGACATACACGGACTAAGGGAGGTGAACAACGGAGAAACGATATTCAATGAAGCTAGGAAGTGTTCCGGACATTTCCTTTTTCTTAGGTCAAGCGATGACTGATCAGGACTATGCACTGTATAGGTACTTATACACTACCTACATGTACACTTCGTACCCCCTATGGCTCCTATCCACCAAGACAACCAAATCACCGCAGCCCTGGGGCCTCGTTCGAGCCCTAAAGCTATGCTGTTCTCCGAAGATGACATCTGCTTGACTGAAGACAACCTTGGAAGATTGATAGCTGCGAGCAGGTGAGCAACCAGGTAGCAATTGGCAGTGCTGGATCAAAATTCCTTGATCTCGTAGACTTCGTAGGCGGGTTCCTCGTATGGATGAGCCCTGTAGGGCAGGAATCAGTTTCCCCGAGGTCTACTAGGGACATGATATAGGGTAAAAGAGCAAGGACACCCACTTTTTCAGAGCCTCCACGGCCGATCTAGCACATTCTTCCCCGACGCAGATCGTTTCAACCCTGGCTTCTTCAACCTTCTCCAGCGCGCCGACCTCGCCGATGTGCGGGTTTGCCGTGTCTCCTGGGCGGAATTGGCCGGTCCCGATCGTGAACCAGGCGCATTCGGTGTAGTTCCCGGGGCCTGGGTAGCGTCCGGCCCCGGTCGCAAAGACGGCCGTCTTCACGGCATCCATGTCCGAGACGGGAACGTAAAAGATGAGCTTGTATTTCGTCGTGGCCATTTTTTTTGTTTCGATCGCCGTGGGTCGCAAATCGGGTCTTTGATCCTAATCTGCAGAGATTGTATGTCTAATGGCGGGAGGCTGTGGTCGGTGTGTGACTGGGTGAGCAGTGACTGAGGAGGTTAAGTTGGAGCGGTTGTTCAATTACGAGGTGCTTATCAGAGACATAAGTGGGGCGGGGCACATTCTGTCCCGACCAACCCCGACAATTCTTTGGGGTTCCCCGCCAACGCTGAGTAGCTGCTTAGGCAGAAGGAGCCTTGGGATAACCTTGTCTTGCCATTAGTACATAACGTCCATATGTCCATGGACCATCAGTACTACTGAAGATGATTCAGGGGCTGTCTCTAGCTTGTACCTTGCTACTTGAACGGGACACAAGATGAACTTTTTAGTGTTCTTGCTTCCATAGCTGTGTAGCGTTGTCGTTATCTCTTCTTAGTGAAGGCAATTCTGTAGTATTTAGTCTCAAAGGTTGGTTCTTGAAGTCAAGGGAGCCACGTTGGCCCATATCTGCAGAAATGCCGCTTTGAGATTACAGCTCCCGAACCATTACAATGTCAGGCTCTCTGAACGGTAAAGTGACTTGGACTCTGTGTTCAGCAACATCTCTCGGCGGTTCTTTGAGTAATAGTAACTAATTACGTCTTTTTAGTATACAGCTTAGCGGGACGAATCACCTGGTAATTCTTCCTATATAAAATGGGCACAGAAAATAGCGGCAGAGACTAGGCACGGCTCAATACCAAGACTTACGGTGCAAAATAGTGGCATCTAACAAAACACTGGTCTGCAGAAGATTGGAAAGTCACTATTTAAAGCCGTACATAGCGAATCTCACTGTTATCGTCGATAAGATACATTATTCCTTGTCCTTATAGGACACTTATTGCCGTTCCGGCTTAGTAGAGGAACTCAAAGATATACAAATAGTCCATACGCGGAGAAACGATCCGTCAGATATTCCGATTTGCAGAACAAATAAAAATCCTGAAATGCATTGTTCATTATTCAATCACCTATTTAAGGAATTTGAGCACAGCTAAATCTCCTTGACCAGAAGAGAAAAAAACGGGGTGGGGAGTTGTCTCCGGCGGGCCATTTCTGAAGTTCGACTCCTTCTATCATCCATGGCTGCAGAGTTTTGTCGGGGCCAAGATATTCCACTGCGTTGTCACAAACCACTCTCGTCGGCGGGTTCATGCCCGAGATGAAGAGACAGCACAGACTGTATGCCTGGGACTCTGACCGTCCTTCTGTTGAGATCGACAGACTTGGATAGTTTGTAAAAGCCAGCAAACCATGCGGGCAAGCTCGGCGTAGTTGGACTTCTACCCCATGCGTCTATTTACCGTAACATTGAGCGTGGCGTTCGTCATGGACCTCGTCGAGTCACTTCCTCTCAAGTCCAGTCTCAAGCTGAATTCAGGGTCTGCCAAGGAGAGAAAGAGGCTGGAGCCACTGCATTGGTGCTTTCCAGGGCCTGTAGGGCTGGTCGGAAGGTCTGGGAGAGAACAGCCCACAAGCCTGTCTGATTCCGGTGCAGGCACGAGGCGTTTCCAAGTAATGCTATACTGCATTCTGCTCCTCCTATCCTCAAATATCGGTTGAGTGTCCTCGGGATGATTATGGACGGGTTTGCAGGTCCACTGGCCACTGAATCCCGCCGTTTCTGCAAGCTTGGAAGCTATGTATGCCGCATGTACTTCGCCGGACTCGCCAACATCATCGAACTCGGCATATTCCAAGAAGAGTGCGGCCATTTCTAGCTCAAATCTTGCCATGCTGGCTGAAAACTCGCTCCATGGTCGAGACTTGCGTGCAGGAGCACGTGTTGGAGTCCAGCAGTAGTCATCAGTTGGCACCGCATAAAGCCCTCTGCCAATCTGCCGGAGGACATGAACCATTCGGCTAGTCAGTTGAGCCATCCTGCGCAGTGAAGGGTCCTGAACGGTCTCGGAGTAGCAGCATAGTTCTTGTGGCGAAAATGCTTGTGGACAACCCAGCGTGTCGGCAAGCAAAGGCACTAATTCCACAAACTGATGCAATTCATCCTTAAGGAATCCTTTCCTTTCATTTCCTACGGTCGATATTCGACAGGAGAACACGACGTCCCAGAAGACCGATGTGATACCCTTGTTGTAATCGACCGTCAACGACTCGATGTTTGATGATGTACCCGCTCCATGAGCCTTTAGCAATCCAAACAATCCATATATTCGATCGACGGGCCGGCTGGCCTGACAGAGCCTGCTCCATTGCAAAACTTGGCGCATTGAAAGGGCGTTTTCGGTGACGGCTGCTCTTGCTTCAATGGCGGCCTTGCTGCCAGGAATTGTCCCCCCGACTACCGCTGACATCTTCATCAATTCGTAATACGCATAACACTTGTAAGCCAGGAGGAAGTCGTCCAAGTTGATTGAAACAGAGCCGAAGGCGAGTCTGACAACCCTCGCCCTTGCCACTTCTTGAACAATCCAAACCCGGGTCCAGTACGGCAGTGATAGAACATCATGGAGGGAATTCTGAACCCACAGCTGTCCATGACCAAGCCGCATCACCTCACGAGATGCGTGAGGTAAATTCTGACTCGAAGAGGATATTCCAGACGATCTGTACCTTATGATGGTGCTCCAAGTCGGCCGCTCAGCGAAGAACGTCTCGACAGCTCCACGTGTCAGAGAAACACGCTCTGCTATGAGTGTAAGTTGCCGTTCCAACCTCGTCACAGGTGTCAAATCCTCAACACGTTTTGCCACCGGAGACCCCTCGCGACCGAGCCAGGCGAGGGTCTCCTCGGCCCCGGAGTAAATGTCACCCATGCGCTGGACTTGTTCGCCCATCTCAGTCTTGTCACTCTGGTCAAGGCATAGGAAGTCTGTCCAGAACCAAGTTTCTGCTTCCTGGGATGTCTGCGTTTCATCTAAAAACTCCCATAGCGTTTCGTGAACATCGATGAGATAGTCCCCGAGATATATCTGCCTGGTAGGCTTGGGATCCCCCCAAACATAGGATAAAGCGCTGTAAGGGGGGACCTTGCCATGGCATATCCTTCCGTAGCATTCCTTGCCGTTACATTTCTTGCCGTCGCACTCCTTGCCGTCGAATACCATGCTGTCGAATTCCTTGCCATCGAACTGTTTCAGAGTACAAGACACACGGCCCTCGACCAATTCAGATTTGATGCTGAAAAGGCGAATACTGGTGGCAGGCTTCAGAGGGGTATAGGGGTATGCTGTCGCAGACATTGTTGAGACGGAGCGTGGATTTTAATGTTCTTCAGATAGCGGATCGAAATGCAATCAATATCACAGGCAAAGAGGTATCGAGAGATGGCGACCTGTGAACCAAATAGCGCTAACTATAGTCTTAGGAATTTGGTACCAAGCTGATATTATATCAATGTTGTAGTTGGGAATGCCTGCACGTATGTAGCGGGGTAATCATGCTCTCCGAGCGGGGAAGTTACACAGTTCATATAAATCACGTCTTAGCATTATCGTCCAGTCGCTCCGAAGCCTCATTTCTGCAAGCCAGACGCCACTCATGCAGGTTACACAACGCAGTTGGCTCACGGGCCGCGTGCTTATCGGCAGCGTCGTGTGTGATGGTGTTGGCGATGGTCCCTAGATGTTATTGTCCCGTTCTAAGGTGTAGGTTGTATGTGGCTTATAAAAGATATTAACTAGCTAGATAAACCATATCCCTTTAGTAGACTTTGTAAATACTATGAAGATTGGGTAGTTAACCTAAATTGTTTTTGGTACAGAGTGTGCGGCGGGATGGAGCAAAGTCGGAGAGTTTCGACGTGCAAGGTATATAATTGAGGTATGCCACCATTAATTTGCCTTGGGGCATTTGGTCAATTTGAAACAATATATTGGATAGGTAGTCACGTACGCGTGCGAGTAGATTTAGTGATAGTTGGTTGTTGTGTAGAGAGGAGGGTGTAGCTGAATAGCTGCACCCTACGTATCTAGCTATAGTCGCTATCTACGGTGGTCACGTGACCTCTAAATGAATACGTCTATGCCCATTCCCACACTGGCAGTCTTTTGTTTGTGGTTTTGGCTTCCAAAAATCGTTTTCCCTTTTCCCTCCAAGCTGGGGTTGAACTCGCACCCTCAACGTGCCACCTTTGTGCGTGTTGCGTTACGCCGTTCCGCCATGCTGCCATCAAATAAAGGCACCGGTTGCAATCGCTTTCCGTCATCCAGGGTGCCTGGTCCGTGCGTTTTTCAAAGGTCTGCAAAGTCGGGATGACTGTAATGGCAGCTTCTTTTTGTCGTCTTTGCTATATAAAGAAGCCACTTTCAATGCGTTCGTGGGCTCGTGCTCCCACCGTTCATTGTGCACTGGACGAACAAGGACCTGGCGCCTGCAGCGGTGCGGCAACAGAAGACCAAGCGCCGACCGCACCGACTGCTCAATATACCTTGGAAGGACCGGTCGGTTCTGAACTCCACCTTGTGGGCTCGGTTTTTGTGTTTTGGATTTCCGTCACTCACGTGCAGCAGCCATCTGCTCAAGCTGCATGCACATGCGGCGTTCCATCTCTTCCAACCCGAAGTAACCATCAACTAAGCAGCTCTCAGTCGACAGGTACGAAACAATTTCACGGTATATGTTTCCAGGAGGGGATAAATTCTTCTTCAGTAGAAAACAAATTCTTCGGCCGCCAAGTGTACAGCGTCGTACTCATCAACATAAACTTGTAAGGGCCTAGGTCGAACCTCCACGCTTGCATGCAGGTTAGTTATATACATGTTGGTTGCAAGCACCAATTTCGAGGCTGGTGGCTGTGCAGGTCGAAAGAACACCCACAATCGATCGTTACGCACTCCACAGGCGAGAAACTTGCGGTGACACACCTCGCTGGGAACAAATCTTGTTGTTAAGCGCTTAAGTATAGAAGCCTTTGCTCTCGTGAACACATTTGAAGACAGGGGCTTGCGAGCACTTGAGCTTTCTGCTGGGGACGACAAAAGTTAGATTGGCACAGGCGACCAGCTAGGTTGTGGCACAAGGCGGATGTAAGCAAGTTAGGCTCGCCATCGAGAGCTGATGGAGCGGCGTAACTTTGCTCTTCGGTGTAGGCGCCACTGTCTGAGATAGCACGTGATCAGAAGAGTAAATTGCCCGATACAGCCGGGTATTAGAGCAATCTCGGCCTCCACATATCCCTTCGTGGTCATTGTTGTCTGCCAAGATCCCATTGGACCGGAGAGGTGCGGACAATTTCAATACAGCGGATGTCAAAGTCCATTGCTTCCCCTGTTTGGTTAAGGCTGAACTTGACTTTCGCTGTTGTCCAACCCACACGCGCGTTCCGGGGGCAAATTTCTGTTATCCACCTCATGGAAGAGCGAGGACCGAGACACATATTTCCCCAGTTCTTAAATGCAGCTTTGGCTCCATTTGAGATCCCTGCTCAGATGAGCCGTACCAGTTAGCCAGCTGACTGCAACATGAATACTAAGATTTTGGCAGATCGTGCCCGTCATGATGCCCGTCATGATGACGAACTCACCTTTCTTAACCTGGCCGCAGTTATACGACAATATATGACCTTGTGTCTTTTCCGAAATTTATGTGCTTCTGTGCTATTCGCCATCAATTAAATAGGCAGCTTGTTGTCTCATTGCCATGACCCATTCATTCCGCACTTCTTGGGACTCCTCTGCACAGAGACTGCGGGGTGCTTCGTTCCGGACAAGGCCAACGTCGATTTTTTGTTCCATGAGTTGCTCGATGTATCTCTGTATTTCTTGGGGGGTCCGCACCCAATCCTCTTCGGAATCAGGTATATAATCATAGGGTTCCGTGAGATCTTCCAAATGCCCGTCCTTCTCATGGCCCTGACGATGGTAGAATATTCTGGGGCGGGTCATGCGAGCCTTTGCAACGTTCGACGGACACCGAGGTACAGCGCAAACGTGGGCTCCAGCCGCCGTGGGATTTGGGAAAGCAAAGCCGCTCTGCGACCATCCTCAGAGCCTTAAAGTCGACAATTCCATCTTCCCGCACCGGAATTTCCTCAAGTGCAAAAGACCTAATCTGAAAGCACGCAAATATCAGCTTGGTGCCGGCATTACAGCTGCTATAGGAGACGACTTAGAGAAATAGCAGTAGGCGTAACAAATCCAATCGGTCTCCATGCCTAACTGAAACATATAGCGGATTTGACACCAGGAAAACTACTTAGCAAAGGCTCGACCTCTATTATGAGGTTCACCTAGCGTCCTCGATAGCATACAAATAGGGGTTTACTATCTTGCAAGGTTGTATAAATTCGGTTCCTTTCTTTTGAAGATTTTGTGGTAACATGTAATGCTATATCTTTGGGGCAGTGGTGGAAAATGTGACGGCGTTACGCTTTACCTACAAGGGTGAGGGTGTTTGTAAATACTGTGAGACTTATATCGGTGCTGTAGCCTTTAGACTAGTGATAGATGATGCGGGCAAGTGCCGTAAGATGGAAATGTCGGTACGTTACGCTGTATCTATTCTCGTGCTTGGATCTGGCAGTTCTATGTTTGCGATACCAGCAGCTTTGCCAGCAAACTCAGGCTTTTTCTGGTATTTTGTGAAGAAATCAATAACCGCCCTATCACTGAGTCTTGTTAATTAGACGAGCAACTTCTTGGCTGGCTCGGCCAGGTATCCAGTGGCTGCGACGTGTGTAAAGGCAAATTTAAGAGTCTTAGATACATCGTAATCGTACTCAGACAGGAACGCTTCAGGTCTCTCTACGGCGCCCTGCTAATACAACCTCAGCTTGCTTCCGCTGGTAATCAAACGAATTCTTAACTTGCGTCGCATTGCATCCTGTTTACTGTATGGTAGAGCTCGTTTCTTCCCGCGTTTGCCAAAGACGGCCATTGTGAGATTCAACCCAGTTGTAAAGAACGGTTCCTAGATACAGGTTTTGGGGATGCCGGCGTTGGTTGTCTCCAGTAGCTGGAGTAGCCATGACCAGTGGTGTTCAGTTAGCGCCCTGGGCCTCGTGCTGGCTGCTTGACAAGGCGTAGGTGACTGTTGTTGTTCTGTTTCCGTCGCACAAGGATCGCAGAAAGTGCCTAGATGGAGTACGTAGGGTGGGTCTCATTGTAATCTGTATACACTGAAGAAACGTGTTGCTTGGTGTCAAAGATTGTTTTGCGTTGGATCCAGATCTTTCTGGGAAATGCCAGCTTTACCTTTGGCCTATTATACAATATAATATATGCCTTCTAGGCCTCAGAAGCAGGAAGTGTTATTAGAGCTGCTAAATCCATATTTAGGGAAACGTATGACTGCCATGAATCGCTCATGACATCTGGGAAGTGCCGTCTACGCTATTCACAGATACCTGGCAACTCACTACCCTATGAAAAGATGCCAGCTGACATAAAATCCAAGATCCATTTTATGTCAGCATATGGTTCGGTCCGTTCAAACACAATTGCAACCGGTCACGGTCGCGTCCTGACAATGAGTTGTTCAGAGAAAATCGGTTCTCAGATGTCGGCTAACTCACGCCACGAGCTCAAGCGTGAGCAACAGTGGGACATCATATAATGTAACCATACGATGGAGTGACTAACTGGCCTAGAATCCAAGTATAAAATCGAGGCCTCAAAGCAAGAAAAGGATGCCCAGTTTCCACAAATGACACAACCAGGTCCTATCAACCGCAAGGAGAAACGCCATCAACAGAACAGACAATCACTTCAACAACACAAAGAGCTTCCCCACTCCTCTCGGTTTTCTCAAGATGTGCAATGACCACCCCTACCTTTACGACTGCGGGCACACCTACCCGGAAACCAGTTACTGCGGGAACGCACCGTTTGACCTTGACACGAACACATCTTCCAAATGTGACAACCCGGAAGATGATTACCCTTTGGAGCTCAGACACAGGAAATGCGGTCGTTCTTGGTGTACCTGGGACTCAACTAAAAAGGAGTGGCGGTGCTGTAGATGCGGAAACAACACTAACACCTTGGCCTATTGCGAGAAGTACGTTCTCAGTGAGAGCTACGAGGGTTATCAGATGTGTATGCACATGAGATGCAGAAGATGCAATTTTACAGGTGAAAACTTCCTAATTCCAGCAAACTCATCTCTTTAGTATACATTCTGACAGATATAGATGGAAATAACGGTGGAGGCGGCAATGGTGGAGGCGGCAATGGTGGAGGCGGCCAGGACAAGAAACGCAAGGGAGGCCACGGAGGAAGTTCTAAGGGCTCTAAGAAGCATAAGCATTCCGGGGGTAAATTTCAATGGATTGAGGAGAATCCTGCGAGTACCAAGCGCTCTGGTTGTCACTGACACTGATTTTCGACCATGAGATCCTTCTGGTCTTTTCTCTCCGGGGCAGCAGGTAGAAAGGCGCTAGGGCAGGCAACATCTTGGAGTTGCAGATGAGGACTTGATATGCGCTAGCTTGGTATTTCCAGAATCGTTGATTTTTTTTTTGTACCCCACGAAAAGCCCGAACGCTCCCTCTAGAGCACCGGTGTCCACGTCGAGTTCATCATGATTATTGACTCCTCTTATGTCCAGGAGCATTGTTGAGAACAACTTTCCGTAATGTCGTCCGCCGTGGCACCGACTCCGTAGCAGGCCGCAGAGACGAACCGGAAGACTGAGGGGGGGTGTTTGTGACTTTGACACATATGTGAACAGATATATCTGTGGTAACTAGTATTCTGTAGCTAGGGAGTCAAGTGACACCCGAGCGGGTCGCTCATTCATGGCATTGTCGCACCGTGGCCTTCAAGCTACAAGCCGCCCTCGTTGCGGATTTTCTTGCCTATGTGGCAACCGTTATCCAAGGGCCATTTTGTGAATCAGTTTTCATCGCCTCGGGAGACTTGGCTGCCCAGAAGCCAGCAGAATACCCATGCAGCATGGGCGCCGCTTGCTGGCCCACACCTTCGCGGTAGTCCCGGTCCAACAAGACAGGAGGAAGGCCTTCCTGTCATCACCATTATTGGGTGTCCCTTGCCTTGCAACTCAGTACAATGCTCCTCTTTTCAATCAAATCAGAGAGCCATGGCCATTGCCAGTCATGCACGTCTCAATTCCCGCCTCAGTGACTGACCAACCGCCCCGGGAATCATTGATTATAAGAGCGCCTGGCATAATGGGACTGATATGAGGATGCAATGATGAACTTCTTCTATGATTTCTGATTTGTTGCCGGTCGATGCTGTTAGATACAATGATTTTATAACAGAAAAGATAATGGCCACATCTTGAGCTGCAAGGCGTTTTATCATGGGGCTGATGTTAAGGGAATTAAGTATGATATTGAGGTAGACTATACTAGTCGCAGTATGGACAAGACGCTGTAATTTCAAGGTTGAGATTAGGGATTAGATGCACTAGTTTAGCCCTATAGAGTTACTTATCTGTCTAGCATTTACTACACCGCTGGCCCTTTACTTCCGGGCCTTCTCAAATTCTTCCTTATGTGTCTTTGCTTGCATTAAAGCTCTCTCGATTTAGCTGGGGCATCCAGTAGAACGGTGTCATAGTTACTTGGTGGCTCGTTTTTAATACTCAAGCTATTAACTGTCAAACATTACTTATCACGTCTTAGTGCTTACATGGTGCCCAAGTGTCCAAAATGGACAAGGTGATTGTCTTGGCTGGTCGTGGCGGTGCGGGGGAGAGAATTAATTGCCATCCGGTATATATAATATCCCACTTTGCCACATATGTACGTGGCACCGCACTTGGGTCAACATGAGCAAACGTCCTTCACCGCTAATATTGCTTCTAAAGGCATTCACTCAGCATCATAACCATGTCGCTGTTACGACGCCTTGCAAAGTTCACAATCTTGTGTCTGCAAGGATTAATCCAACATATGATATCTTCAACTGATGCTCTCATCTATCCGCAGAGCAGCACTATATTTAGTGGAAATGATTCGGTACAAGTTGACTTAGGATATGCGATCTACAAAGGTGTAGCCAACGCCTCAACTGGATTGAACACTTTCAAAGGGTGGGTATACGACCTCTAATCATGAGTACATGCATGTGTCTTGAAATTAACTTCGTCAAAGTATCCGCTTCGCGGCACCCCCAACTGGGTTACTCCGCTGGCAACCTCCCCAGACACCAGCCTCGAACCGTACCTCGGTGCAGGCTGCGGTGTCCTACGGGCCGATTTGCCCACAGAGCTTCAACGCGGTACCGGGAAATGACTTCGTCCTTGGCGATGAGGATTGTCTCTACCTAAATGTCTATGCGCCCGCTAACGCTGACAATCTGCCGGTCCTGGTATGGATTCATGGTGGTGGCTATGGGTTCTACAATGGGCAACAGGATATGTCTTCGATTATCATGACGAACAACAATACATTCATAGGCGTGGGCATTCAATATAGGGTAGGATGCCCCACTGAAAATACAAATAAGTAAATTCTTTGAATGCTTACTAATGCTATAGCTTGGGGCCTTCGGCTTCCTGTCCTCAGATGAGGTGGCCCGACGCGGCGCCCTGAACGCTGGGCTTCTGGATCAACAGTTTGCCCTGGAATGGATCCAACAGCACATCGAAAAGTTTGGAGGTGATCCGTCACGAGTGACCATTTCGGGTTTGTCAGCTGGGGCGGGTTCAGTCAGTAAGTAACCCCAGCACTCCTTGCCTGCCTCTTCTCACATGCTCAACTGCTCGGTTCCCCCGGGACCTACGGTTTGCCAGGAGCAAGAGAGAAAGCCTAAACTTAGCTAGGAAACACAAGCAGAGGTGACTGACCCGTAATGGCCCAGTGATTCACACTATTGCATATGGAGGAACCCTCGGAACCTCCCTCTTCACGAGTGTATGTTGCCGGTGCCATAGTCTACAATCGACCGCGCTAATATTCCATTCTAGTCCATTGCTGCGTCTCCGTACCTACCCACGCAATACAACTATAATGATTTCCTACCCACCCAAGCGTATTATGCTTTCGCCGGGGCAGCGGGGTGCCCGGCGAGCTTTGCGTACGGAAATACGACAAAGACGATCTTCGAATGTCTCCAGTCCCAGGAGAGTCTCATCCTTCAGCAGGCGTCCCATAATATCTCTGCCTCAGGCACGTTTGGATCCTGGGGATTCCTTCCCGTCACAGACGGACATTTCATTCGCGAAAGGCCGAGTCAGGCCCTCCTCAAACGGAGGGTCAATGGTCTTAGGCTCCTCACAAGCAATACTGCGGAGGAAGGGCCTGCTTACACACCACAGACCATCACGTCGGAAGAAGAGTTAATCGCATGGCTCCTCCATACGTTCCCTCTCCTGGATATTGAAGACGCCAACAGAATTCTATACTACTACCCCTTCCTCCCACTGTCAGATAACACCACCCTCACGTATCCGACCGCTGGAGATTCTGGCGCCACCGCGGTATCCACCAGCCAAATCGCATCCGGGCACCAGCAACGCGCCAACCTTATCCTGGGCGAGACGACCTTCATGTGCCCATCCTACTGGCTCGCGACCGCCTTCAGCTCGCCCAGCACGGGACACCACAGCTACAAGTACCAATACTCGATTCCCACGGCACTACACGGCTACGACCTAGAAGCCTACTTCGGCCCTCCGCGCAGGAACCAAGGCGCGGACTTCCTACGCGCGTTGCAGCTAAGCTGGGGAAACTTTGTGCGCCTCGGCGACCCGTCCATCCCCTCGAGCGCGGCAAACGGGGCAGACAGTGCCGGCCCGGAGCCGCACCCCCTGGAGCACTGGCCCGAGTTTTCCCCTGCACGGCCCCTGATGGTTGATTTCAATCAGACGGGCGGTACCCCTTACGAGTTCACGGCGGTGCAGGTCCGGAACGACGGGCCGCTTACGGTAGTTGGGTACGGTGACAAGAATGTGACATTGCATTCGGAGCCGGGATTGAGAAACGACTTTCGGGTCGTGGACGCGTATGCTTGGGAAGGAGGACGCGGGGCGAGATGCGATTTCTGGAGAAGTATTGGGCCGATTGTCCCCGAATAGTAGTCGAAGTAGCACGCAGTATATACATACACGGATATCTTGCCCACACTGTGTCTTGTCGTCAGATAGCTCCAGGGCTGATATCATAATTGGGGTGCTGCAGCCCATATGCACCCTAAGGTCGTTCCATTCCTTATCATAGAGATACATCTGCCTCCTAAAACCGGCAAAGATGTACGATAAGACACTGAGCGAGTCGGAGCAGGAGCGCGAACCGGAGGAACAATAAGGTCAGTAATTCTGTCAATAACACCAATAACACTGGTGTTATTCTGCGAAGACCATTGTTGGCAGTCCTTCAAATCTTATATACATTAAACGATCTTGCCTTCTTCATCTTTTTCCAGCGATTGGTGATAATCAAGGCAGGACCACCAATTTGCAGCTCGTCCGGAAGCCACACCAATCAGAGTATCACACACCCCTCGAAGTAAAGCATAGCTCATACATCACAAACCCTTCTATGTTCAGAAATAAGCCATCATGGAGCCTGAAACAAGATCAAGTGACATCCATTCCAAGGCCGATTCAATGGAGAAACGCACGACTGCACCCAACGCAAACGAACCCCCAGCCTCGTCTGTTGGCACCACTCTCCCCTCGATAGACCCCAAAGAAGAGCGCAAACTCCTCGCCAAGCTCGACCTCTTCTTCGTCCCCATCATCATGCTCGTCTACCTCTCCTGCTTCCTAGACCGCTCCAACATCGGCAACGTCAAAGTCGCCGGCATGCCCGAAGACATTCACGCAACCCCACAGGAAATCTCCACCGCTGTCAGCATCTTTTACGCAACCTACGTCCTCGTAGAGAGCCCCTGGGCCATGGCTCTGAAAAAGATCACCCCCCGCGTGCTCATGACTGGCCTCTGCGTCGTCTGGTCACTTACCACTGTCTTCTCCGGCTTCATCACCAGCATCGGCGGGCTCTACGCCGCGCGGCTCGTCCTGGGTGCCTGCGAGGGCGGGTTGTTCCCCGGGCTGAATCTATACCTCACCATGGTTTACAAGCGCGAGGAGCAGGCGCGCCGCGTGTCGTACTTGTTTGTGTGCACGGCGCTTTCGGGCGCCTTTGGCGGCCTGCTGGCCTACTTGATTCTCAAGATGGACGGGGCAGGTGGCTACGCTGGCTGGAGGTGGGTATATATCATTGAGGGCTTGTTTTCGGTCGTGGTGGCGGTGGCGGTGTGGTTTGGGCTGCCGAATGATCCAGAAAAGGCCTATTTCCTGAATGAGCACGAGAGGGAGCTGATGCGGATCAGGGCAGAGCAGCGGGCGCAGTACATGGGCGCTGAGGAGTTCAGCTGGGATGAGGTTATTATCACGCTTCGTGACCCCAAGATGTGGCTGAGGTACGTTCTTGTGAAAGTAATCAAACATCCTGCGAGACTCCAACAACTAACCACAAGCTACCAATCACTCCAGTGGTGCCATCCAATTCTGCCAAGATATCCTCCTCTACGGCTTCAGCACCTTCCTGCCCTCCATCATCCAATCCATGGGCTACAACTCGTTGCAGGCCCAGTACCTCACCATCCCCGTCTACATGGTCGGCGGCGGCAGCTTCCTCGCGCTATCCTTCCTCTCCGACCGCCTCACCCTTCGCTCGCCCTTCCTCGCGCTGGCAAACTGCATCGGCATCATCGGCTACGCCTTGATCCTCAGCCCCACCGTCTCGCACGGCGTGCGTTTCTTTGGCACCTTTCTGTGCGCCATCGCAGCCTACAACGGACCCGGGATCAACCTCACCTGGCTCAACGTCAACGTCGCGCCGCACCACCGGCGCGCTGCGGCGATTGGGTTCCAGCAGACCCTGGGCAACTCTGCTGGGATCGTGGCCGGCCAGATCTACCGCAGTGCGCCGTATACGCTGGGCAACGCGTTTAGTCTTGGGTCAATTGGGGTGGCGCAGGCGATTGTTGGCGTCAAGGTGTTGTATGTGCTGCGGCAGACGAGGCTCAAGGAAAGGATCGAAAAGGGTGAGGTGGAGGACAATAGAAAGGTGAGGACGGGTGATCGCGAGTTGGACTTCAAGTATCACTTGTAGGATATATTTTATTTGACTTTGAAATGCACCGGTTGAGACAAGATGGGTGAATGTGAGGGACAAAATAGGAAAGCAACAATGAAAGATAGGAGACCGTAGAAGCATCCGCTCACCTGTACTATTGTATCAGTTGCTGCCCGTAATCGTTCACGCCGCTTCTCAACCCTTTTTCAATTCTTACCACCCATCCCCGTGCTCCCTTGGTAAGGCTGATGCCCAGTTGCGTGTACTGGCGCGGCCGAAACTGCACCGCCACGCTATTGCGCTTCTCCCAGCCCTCCTCGAGCCGCTTCGCGATTGACGGGATCGGCTCACTCGTTTTGCGTGCCTCCTGGTCCCGGGTTGCCTTCACGCCTGAGTACCAGCGAGTCCTTTTTGGCACAGGCGAGCCGTCTGCCTCCCGTGGGCATCCTGCTCTCTTTGTCGAGGAGGCAGTCCTGGTTGAAGCTCTCGCATTAAAGGTGGTGGTTTCGTTTTTATTCCGTGTATGTATGCTTCTTAAGCAGTATGTAGGCGGTCCCTTCATACAATGGTAAACGCTTAAATACTCAGCGTTTCTCGCATCAAACCTCAATGATATGGCGGGTGGGAGCGGTTGGCTCACACTTGTTCTTCGCAATCACCAGTATGTCCACAGCGTCGGCGGGGCTTTCTAGACATGCTGCTCCCAAAGGACAGAGGCTGTGCTGGACTTGCCTTACAGCCAGAGCGCCAGCTCGATCTGGAGCCACCCCCCCCCCCATCCGCCTTTGGTTCGGAAGGCTCGGTTCGGTTGATGTCTACCTTCTTGTCATTGCCGGCCCAGCGGAAGATGTAGGGGACGGTTTCGGTGTCGCCATAGATTATGTGCCCATCTGGTGTATTGCAGCCCGGCACCCCGCGGTCATGTGAGATGTCAGCTAGGGATATACTTTCCAAGGCATCGTATGCTTCGTCTCCTTTAGATTTGCCGCCTTTTCCGATACTGCTGCTGCTTGCTATTGATATGTAAGAATTTCCGTGAACACAGACAGACCTTGAGTTGGCAGGCAAGGTGAATTAATCAGACCAAATTTCATACACTTGGCAAGGGCTGGAATTATGAGGTGTTTCGACATTTGATCTTTCATTTACGGCCCATCGGAGAGCACTTTCAGCTGAATGATGCGGAACTACAAGCTGGAGGCTTACTCACGGTGTACATGGTCCAGGCGATGGATGGCAGATCCTCTCCTAAGAAACTACGGAAAGAACATAGACCATAAATAGAAATTACCATATTGTCAGATGGCGTTGAGGCGAAGTCCTGCTATTCAACTACACCGATTTCTACGAGATCCAAGGACTGCCTGTGTATAAAGCACCACAGATCATAGATCTTGCCAATCAGCGATTTGAAAAGTATGCCTTTGTAAAGACTTTCACTCGCCACGAGGCGGATAGTTCCCACTAGCTCCCCATATTATGTCGTAGCACCGGACGGCCTGTTGTTCCTGGCCGCCGGCTCGGTGCTAGTCACACCAAGATATCGTGAGACCATCTGCCTGGGCTGGCGGTTTACACTAATGCCAAATTGGACATCCCCAAGAAGGCCCGCCAGACTGGGCTCGCACACTTTTGTACTGTGGCACTACCCCTTGATCGGCGATGCAATTTTTGATGAACGATGACTTGAGTTTCTGCACGGTGTCCACCTAACAAGGACCGAGAGTTAGAGAGTGAGAGTTTATTTGTTTTCAAAGGCAGAGGTTCTGTCTTTGCTGACGCGGCGAAGTCATTTGCCCGCCAAGTCTTTCTGCAGCTGATTGACAGGCAACCCATGTCCACGCCCTATTCAGCCTTATGTAACGGTCACGCATTCTTTGACCAATCCTCGAGGCTGGCATGCCTTGTATACGGGTGCCCGTGCATTCCGACACAGACGTGTCCCCATCTTCAGCGTCTGGGTCAGCAAGCAAAGGTTTCGACCGGCAGACATGTTTTGGGAACAAGGGTTATTCCACGAAAGCCAGCTCTATTAAGATATCAAGTTTAAAAATAGGGTTACACTGAGTCGAACATTCCTACAGAAGCCTTACTAGGCTGCTGTATAGGAAAATGTCTGTTCAGTTGAGTTTTCGCTTCCACGTTTCGGAATTAGTCGACCTATCGGTGAGCTTGACGAAAAGCCAAAACCACACGTATTTTGTCTTAGCATGATTTTATGATCGACACAACGTGCAGTCGACTGAACGGAATGCACGGAATGAACGCAACGGCACTTAACATTCTCCGATCTACACTGCAGGGCGTTATGCATACCCATCTCAAGTTCGTTAGGTGCATGCGACCCTGCAGGACGTCATCCCACAGCAGACCACAGCCTTGGAAGTAGGAGAGGCGAAACAAAAAATGGACCGATACTGGCCTCATTGAAAATGTCTTACCGCTAAATGTTACGCTGCTGCAGTGTCAACGCTGCGTCGCATTGGGCCCTGAGATGGCTAGCCTCATTTTAACGAGATTCGGATGAAACCGTGCGGCGACAGAGTCAGCCATGGACCCTGCCTCGTATCAACCACTTGAAGTTCTGAACCGAACAAGATGGCCTGACATATTGGTGTAACTACAGGCTGGAGACGTGCTTCATCAGCTTGATTAGCTCGCTGGAAAAAATACAACCTCACGCTTATCGACTATGACAAGAGCGAGCGACCAGTCGCAAAGGCAGCGATTGGGACCGACTACATAGGCTAAGGGTCGTCAACATAGCATATTGTCACTCATAGTCCTGCATTTTTCGTGTTGTAAAAAGCCTTTCACTAGTTCCGTTGTGACTTTTGAGTAAATGCCGTGATACATACAATATCGTAATACGTATCAACAAAGAATCGAACCATGAGATAAATATGTGCAAACTTCGCACCATATGTATGTGAAGGAAACCGCACATCAAGTGCACTGATCGTATTGTCCAGCAAAAGGAAATGCCCACCCGGAGCCTCGCACCTCAACACATCCGTCCCTGAGCTTAGTTGCCGAACAGACCACCAAAGAGGCCACCACCGTTCTTCTTGTTGCCAGAAGCCGCACCGCTGGCAGCACCAGTTGCAGCTCCAGCAGCCCCTCCGGCCGCGGCACCAGCAGCTCCACCGGTTGCAGCTCCGGCGGCAGCCCCGGCCGCACCGCCCGCAGCCGCGCCCCCAGCAGCATTTCCACCCGTGCCGGCTTGCTTGGCCATCTGGGCGAGGAAAGCCCCAGACTCGTCCGCGTTGCGGCCGTAAGACAGGTGAGCCGCGGTGATGGTGAGCGTATCGTTGCAGACGAGGTCGCCCTGGGCGCAGAAGACCTTTGTCTGGGCCACCGGGTAGCCGGGGATCTGGAGGTTGTCCTGCTCGGCACGGGTGAACCCCCACACGACTACTCCGGCGACCATAGACTTTTGCGCTGCGGGAAGCTCCTGGATGGCGTTGTCGACGACGGCGGAGCCCTGGCTGTAGCCGCCCATGACGATGGTCGACTGCGGGCACTGCGTGGCGGCGAGGTTGACCATGTCCACAGCCGCCTTGATCGACTGGTCGTCCGTGTTCTTGGGCTGGAAGTTGGGCGCCAGCGCGGCTGCGTAGCCGTCCTCGGTACCTACGCCCTGGCAGGCGACCTGGTCGGCGCCAAGGTTGTCCTTGATCGCTGCGCAGGTCTGTGGGCCGACGACGGTGCCCTGGGAAACATATGTGTTAGCCATGATCGCCCAGCTTTGTCATTTTCATGAAAAGAATATCGTCTCACCATGTTCGAGGTCTCAGTGGAACCACGGGCCATGATGAAGGTGACAGCCTTGCAGTCACCATTCTTCAGGTCGTTGGCAACGACGCCTCCTTGACGGGCCTCGAGGTTGGAATATTCGCTGGGGGCTGCCGCAACGGCGGTGATGCCGACGAGAATGTTCAGGATGCTGGACTTCATCGTGTGAGTGGTAGTGATGTTAAATTGCGATTGCCGGATCGGGAATGACTGCTGTTGAAAGGTAAAGTGATGGCTGCCTGGCCAATATATGTAATTCAATGAGTGTATTGTGCGTGAGTGATCCGATCCATCCTATCCTCAAGGCGGGTGGCGTTCACTACCCTTTATACCACCAACAGACAAGTTCGGTTCTGAAGTCGTTCTACAGACTTCAGATGACCCCAATGAGACTCGGTCGATGTAAGCGTGCTCGCAACACCAATCAGCTTGACTCGTGAGCAAAAGTCGGGACGAAAACCGTATTGGGACAATGTCCCGACCCGAAACATCGCACGTCTGACACCCCCCTTGACACGTGTGGACACCACCACCAGGACACAAAAGACATGCCCAGCTTGTCCCAGCATGTTGGAGAGTGGGCCAAGATCCGACCGAACTATGCAAAAGCCGCTAACTTGTCCGAATGAAGAAGATGTAACGAGAGATTATGTCGTCTGGCAATCTGGCTGTCGAAACGAAACGGTTCCTCGGGCTGTACGAACATCGCGAAGACGATCCAGCCTCGCGATTCGACAGAACTAGAGGTGCCTCGGCACGTAGATCAAGTGAAGATCAAGGACAACCTCCTCGGCAGACTTTTTGGACAGCGCAGCCTAGAATCCGTCCAATTCCACAGCCTTGTAAACGAAACAACGCTACCGACGCAACTGGCAACACAATGTCAACTTTGGCGCGCGCTGCTCTCCACTGACGTACATTCTCGTCTCAAGAAATGATGACGCCCTTCACACACTACCTTCCGTCAGTTTCTCATTGGCGCTTGAACAGTTCGAACGGATTAAAGTGAACGGACAACGGCTCGATCTCCGATAGCAACCCGCCCCTCCTTTCCCACAGATGCAGACACATTCATGACCTCATGAGGAGGTTTTCCGGAACACCACAAGGCATGAATGTGGCACAAGATCACTCGATCGCCTACTGCCCATATTGATCGACCAGCCGTTGCTAGCCAAATCCCAAGCCCACCCAAGCCTGCGGAGAATAGTCTGTGATCTGCGGGCCTTCGGCATTCCCCATGCAAGCTGGCGATCCGGCGGGTTCCAGAAAATCTAGCTAGCCCGGTTAGCACCTAGTGCAGACCTTTGAGGAATACTTCCATGCATGGCAGCATGGGCGACCAACGGCCGAGCCTGGGCCAGCTCGAAACGTGCTAAGCCAGACTGCGCACGATAAAAGAAGGCATGGGCGGATGGCGGCGCCAAGCTTAGCGGCACGGGTGAAGACCACGGGTGCTGACTCCACACTGGTGATCATACAGAACGGGTCCTGGCAGCGCTGGATGGGAGGGTTGCGATTGGGGCCCTGTTTAGTGGATGCATGGAACTACCCTCAGGCATGTACTGCTCCGCCCGCTTGGCTGAGGGTCCACATATTTTTGCGCCTCTTGTCTTACATCCAAGAGGACATCAGTCGGACCTCGGCATGTTTGTCTACGGCTCGATATTGTTCCTCCTGTCTCATTGGTGATGCAGCCACGATAGTATTATTCATTTTTCAGAAGCAAAAATTCTGGGAAAAGCAGCGGATGGTTCTCGTCCGATTTTACCCCAAGGAGTATGGCGGCAGGCTGTGCCTTCTAGAATCAGCTCATCCCCATATCGTCCACCAGGAGGGTCCACAACGATTCTATTATTGCAGCTCTTATGTGGGATCTAACGGTGTCTGTAGATGCATTGCAGTTTTCCTTGTGAAGCGCGTTGCGCGAGTCGTCCCGAGCCTTCCGAGGTTGATGATGGACTCTGGCTGAATGAAATGCGATTGGGCGAGTGGCCTCCACAAGGCGGCGTAGAGAGTTCAACGCGGATTACTGATCTGGATGGTTGAACCTTGCCTGTCAGGAAATTGCGTTCCATGTTGACTTCAAGCTCTGGTAGATCAAGCGTTGAAGACAGCGCGAGATGTCGAAAGAAGGGGGTTGCCCATCGGTCAGAAATTCACAGCGCCATGTCTAAACGACTGTGGGCCAGATCGCCCAAGGGAGTGGAACAGGCTGAGCTGACAAGTCCCCTACACTAGAAGCTCTCTATGGTGTTCGATCCAGAGCCGCCTTTTGTGATGATTTTCCTTGAAGAGCCCAAGACTACCACGGCCGAAAGACTACTCCAAGCAATCTGCTGCGTATAGCGGACGTGTCTAAATCGCGATCGCAACGTTGGTATCGCATGCTTTGACACGAAAAGTCCTCAACAGGTATCCTACGACGACTTATACAGCATCGGATGAAGGTCCCATGCTACTACGATCTCGCCAGCCTGGTGTGAACCAAAACACACCCACCGCTATGCGTTCTGCGTGTAAGCCCAGTCCAGCTGACAATGACGTTGACATACACTCTCACGTACACGTCACCGCTAATACATTAATTCTAATTCCTTCTCAGCGATTAGCTGCAGAGTGGTAGCAGTCACAGATCGACGAGACGAAGGGATCGCCGTGGCCGATGCTGAGCGAACACGCGGCCGGACATCCGGGCACTCGTCTCCAACATCGGATGAAGACATTTATCACCTGTATCTACAGAGACTCGCGTCACCCGGCATTAAAGTATAAGATTCGAGCTTTTCACGATAAACGGCAAGGATCGTCTCGGTCTTCCGCAGCTAAATGACGCACTACACACTCCTGTCCAGCATTACCCCGAAGACCTCAATGCCAGGTACGCGAAGGGACAAGCTTAGACACGTTCTCCATGTCACATCGCCAGAAATGCAAGAAGGTTCAGTGGTACAGTATGGTATCGATACAGGCCCAGAAAATTGATTCGGTCATGGCTCTATCGAGGTGTTTCACAGTAGCACGTTGGAAGCCCCCGTGCACCAATTTGTGAAGGAATCCACCTCCTTCGCCAGAGAATCCTCGACTAAGACACGTACGTGTGTGCAAAATACTATCGCCAAGGAATCAATTAGTAACGGCGGTTACAACATGGTTAAACTAGAGGCGTTGTACTAGTAGTTACACTGATCAGTCGAGCTGTACGCAGACCGCCCATCGGTCCACAGGGCACAGAGGGAACATCTTCGCATCAGTTCTTCGCATCAGTGTGTTCACAATCCCGCCATTTGAATCCACGACCAATATTCTAGCACTTGATGATACCACTGGGAGCATAACAACTGTCCTTGGAGGCTGCCGATGAATCCCGATGCGGGGCCGTGGTGGAGGGCAACCCCAAGACTCGGCAAATGGGTGGCAAGTTACGAGGACAACCACTTCCATACTCACAAGACACAACTATTTCTGACGATTCCTTTGAACGCAGTGACCGCGGCAGGCGATTTCCATACCGTCTTCGAGCACCGTCCTCATCAGACGTTGAGAACATGGCCAGGGTCACCGGAGCTCTGGGCTTCAGCGAGCCCCTTCCAGATGTCCGCCTCAAGTTCCACGCGAACGACACGAGCCTCGACGTGATGAACATCACAAAACGCGAAGCACCCATCTCTGACGCAAGGGAACTCGCCCCGGCGCCCTCTCTCGACGTCGAAGGATTCACCCTCGTGGGCCACAAGAGCGCAGTCCATGACTTCCGCGACCAAGAAGAGATCAAGCGTGTGCACGTCGAGGAGATCCGCGACCTCCTCCTAAAGGTCACCGGCGCCGATGACGTCGATGTACGAGGCCTGGGTGTGCTCCGCTTCGGCGAGCGGAGCAAGGACTCGGGCGCGCTGAATAACTCCCGCCCGGCGCGGTTCGTACACATCGACATCTCGGACAAGACGGCCGCGGAGTGGAACGCGAAGCTCACGGTCCCAGACGGCAAGCGGGTCAGGCGGGCCGCGCACCTCAATGTCTGGCGCGTCCTGACCCCGCCGCCGCAGGACGTCCCACTCGCTGTGTGTGACGCGCGAAGCCTGTCGCCGGGGGATGTCCATGTTGCAGATGCGATGTTTGACGACCCTGATGGCAGTGGAAGGATATTGCACTCGTTCGAGGGGCTTGCTGTCAGGCAGAACACGGCACAGAGGTGGTGGTATTACAGCAATATGCGGACGGATGAGGTGCTTGTCTTCAAGACGAATGACACCGAGCAAGGGGTCGCGCACGCGGTTGCCCACGGTGCGTTCGATGACCCATCGTGTCCAGCAGATCAGCAGCCGCGTGCGAGTCTCGAGATGCGTGGTGTTGCAATTTGGTACGAGTAGGGACTGCTTAGCTACACACAATCTGCCAAGAGGGCTTTGGGACATATTTTCAGGACTCTAACAAACGGACGGACGTACTCAGTCATCCGTACGAATTAATATCGGAAATGGACAACCTCATAAATTGAGCTACCAAGTAACAGAAGGTAGACCAAGTTGCTATGAATAAGTTCATGCCGAACGAAGGATCCGCTTATCCTCCACCCCGTAAATAAAGATGCGAGACTAGGCAAGCCTCAAGAGATCCTGCTAAATACCATGGGAGACAACATGTCCCTCCTATTCTAACGCAGTGGATCGAAGTCAAAGTCCCAAGAAGGCAGTCTAAGTGAACTTCACCGAGTTCTGGGAGCCTCTCTCAACACACTTGCCGGTGTAGCGTTGGAACTTGTGGGAAGTTCCACCACACCCATGGTCGTCGAAAGCTAAGTGGGTTTTAGTATTAGCTGATACACCTTTTAAAAGACAAATCGGGAATTTGTTCTTACAGTAAGACTGCCAGAAGCCTCCGGTGTTGTAAAAGAAAGCTCCGGTTTGATCGTCCAGCTCGTAGCACTTTCCTGAAACTGGGGCAGCATGGTAGAGAATGTCTCGGTCATTCTCACTAATCGTTTCTTGTTAGAGAAAGAGGGCTTCACTAGTGAGGGACGGGGCATTTCGACCTACCAGTCGTCAAGAGTGCGGTACTGGTTCAGCTTGACATTGTCTCTGGCTAGCAAAGTAGTATCTCTAGATACGGGCTCCGGCAGGGCAAAGGCGGAGGCGGTGAAGGCGGCGGCGAGCAGAATGAACTTCATTTTGAAATGATTAAGATATTGTAGATTGGAGAAGGAGACACAAAAATGTGTGATTGACTGGTGAGGAGTGATAATGATGTGTTGACTTGAATGGGGATGAGTCCGTTTCCAAAGCTCACGTAGATGCACTCTATATATAATCAATCTGGATGGCGGATAAGTACACGAAGTATCACGTCGCCCGGTATACTAAGAAGCGCTCTCCCTTTCTTTGGTTTGCCTCAACTTCCTTCCTTTCAAGATGCTGCCTGGAGAGATCGGCAAGGCTAAAGGCATTGTAGATCCTGAAGACTGCAAAGCGCGGACCACATCATTCTGACTCGTATCCTTTCAGAGAGTCAATCGTCCCGTCCGCTCGACGCACGGCGCCCAAAACCGTTGATCGATGGAATATTCCCCCAGACAGGATCTGCATCTGTAATTAGAACAAGTGCGAGGCTTTCATCGGTGTAACTTGCTGTGCGCATCGCGCAGACGCAAAGGTGGTGTTCGACCCACAGGTCTCTGCTCATTGGATGATAGGGATCTTGCATGGACTCAGCCATGCTGAACGCCGCGTTGTACTGGTAGCGAGAAAGCTCGGGTCTCATCTGCGCCATTCGTTCACTCCTATTGTGGAACCCGATATGGTCTGCTAGTTCTTTAGGATTCCTGATCGCCTCTCTTCCACATTTGCATTGTCCTGTTGAAGTATATCAGGCATAAGCTTAGTTCGTGATGCGAGCTTCCTACGCGGATCATGATGTGTGAGTTAAAGCATATTTGTCTGTCCAGTGTGGGATGGGCCCAATTATAAAGATCGACCTCAGCTTGCGGGTCCGATTCTGTAAAATGGCTGATCGACCTACACATATTCTCCGCTTTTTCTCAGGCTACAACAAAAGTGTTGCTTTTCTTGTAAACCGATCTACATCATGTTCTTTTGGAGGAATTCCTTCCTAGATTCTGGGTGCCTAGAGTACGGGATGTGAGGATACCGCCACTTGCAATGATCAATCTACTCGGTGTATGCTCAGCGTTATTCGGCAGCCTGCCTGTGGTCCATCTGACTGTGCCTTCTGTCATGGAAGGCTGTGTATTGTCATTGCACCCAAAGCTCCAAGTATCGCAAAATTCTGTGACCTAGCTGGGTTCAAGAAGTATAAAGGCAATGCATCACTTCACCTTCCCACTCTAACTTTGCAATCATCTCCATCATCTCGCTCACATATTCCGAAACGTTGCCTGAAAACTCGATTCGCTCAAATTTTATCTCTCCCAGACTTCAAAATAAATCATTCACCATGAAGTTCATCCTTGTCGCAGTGGCCTCCAGCCTCTCCTTCGCTATGGCTTCACCCACCCAACCCGGTAGTGATCGCACCCAATTCGCAAGGGACCTGCCCAAATTGAACCAATACCGAACCCTGGATGACTGGTAAGAGAAGATATCCTTCTTTGAGGCAATTCTTTTGACTAACTCGTTGGCGCAGCAAAAACGATCGTGACATCCTATACCACGCCGCCCCCTCCCTGGGAAATTGCTATGACCTCGACAGCCAGACTGGCGCTTTCTTCTACAACACCGCCGGCTTCCTCCACGCCACCGGTAAGCTAACCTCATTCCCATCCAATGTCGAATTTCGCCAGACACACAATGCTAATGATTTGCTTTGATAATAGCTAACACGGACGTCGGATGCAACGGCCAATCGCTCCATATCAAAGGTGGAGAGTGCATGGAGAAGGGCGATTACAAGTCTGTCGTTTTCCAGTGAGCAGTTTCTGCTGGTAACGAGAAGAAATGTGCTGGGATAATTATCTTTACATAGGGCATATAATAGTACTGGTTTAGTGAGGGCGAAACTGTAAGCTTGTTGTTGCATATGTTATGGCCTCGCAAATTCTCAATCTGCTCTTGATCGTACGTCTTTTGAGTGTTCTGAGAAGTGACTGGAAACTGTGCATCACCAATAGTAATCCGATTCCATCTGGGTAACGGCGGTACAACCTTATACGGAGTCCCGATTGGTGTACATATGTGGAACATGTTTTGCTTCGGTGCCGTCCACTCCAATCAAATTGTGAAAAAGAAAAATGGGTTGCAGTTGAATGTGGGGTCCTGGAACCAGTGACTGTCAAAGAGTAAGTAGATGATCTAACTTTCCCAAGTTATCACACTGATACAGTAATAACACTTGTTTCACTCAGTTTGTTGGGGCGCAAGGTTGGCAAGGGATAGGAAGCTTGGGCCACGTTGGCATGTGTCCTTCCTGCTCCCTGCCACCGTTTGTTATCAAGTAAAATTGCCCCACAACTCTCTGCAAACATCAAACCACAGCCAGCGTCGACTCCCGAGCAGGACATCTTCATCGCCAGCAAGAAGCCCACCAAATCTTACTGATCTTCATTTCATCATGTTGCCTGACTCACTCAAGAGCAGCTATGCGCAGTACAAAGACGACACAGACCGATTCGCGACGTGGCTCCTCCGTGCGGCCGAGAAATGCGGATACGAGTCCAGCCGTTTGCTCGCCGGCGAGCCCGCCAACGGCATCAACGGCACAGCCAACGCAAAGGGCAAAACGAAAGGAAAATCAAAAGCGAAATCCGCACCCCTCCTGCCCTTGAAATATAAAGCCACCGTGTCTGAGCTCCGCACCCTCGGCCAGGTTGTGGCCAAGTCCTCCATGAGGGTCCCAACCCCGATCCTCGCCGTGGCCCGCCGAGCCGTCACATTGAGGAAGGATGCCGCCTCCTGGTTTGTCGGAAAAGGCGACACTGCGTCTAACAAACGACACGCTCACTTTGTAGAGGTCCTGGAGGAGATTTGCGAGTCTCTGGCGTGGCAGACAAACGGAACTTCAAAGCAGGATCCGGACAGTCGTTCCGCCACAGCCACTCTCGCCAACGGAGCGACAGGTGCAAAGACTGCCGATGACGCCTGGGTCAATCAGTTCGCGACTTTGACGGTCGAAGAGCCTGAAGAGATACCGGAGCCGGGTGATTCCTCGAAACAACTCGTCCAGGTCGAGCTATTCGAAGAGGTCGACGTGGACGCCGAGGAGCCGGAGCTGAAGCACCTGTCGCATGCTTACTTCCGAGTCTTTTGTCTTTTCCGGGACTTGCAGAATATGCGTGCTTTCATTCGGCAGACCTGGGAGGAGTACCGCGACAACAAGATCGACATCATGACCGCTTCTGTGGTTACAGATACCGCTATGCAGCTTGCACGCGCCGCGTCTGAGGAGCTCGTACACATCCCATCAGTGTCTCCTGGGAATATTTTTGATGAGGTACAAGCTCAGCTCATGCTGTTTGAGATGGCTTGCGTAGTCCGCGGACACCACGCACCCGCGTCTACCGAGCTCGGTCTGACATTCAACGTCGAGATGGCCGATGAAGCCGACTGGTGTTTCATCCCAACAAGCACTCTGCTGCAGTCATTTGTGCCCGTGATGCAGCAGTCCAACGTCCCCGACTTCAAGAAGGGACACTTTGGAGACTACGACCCAAAGGCCGATAGGTCCCGCATGTCCGTTGGCGAACGGTTCCACGAAGATAAAATCCTTTTGCTCGAGCTCCTGCCGGAGTTCTGCCTGATCCAGACGATGGGTGGCAATTGGCCGGTCCGGGACGAGTTCACACATGGCTTTTCTGAGTTTGTCGAGACCAAGAAGATCACACTGTGGCTGTGCTTTGCGGCCCAGGTTCTTCTCGATATTCATCACACTTTGAGGTCGAGCCCGGCCAGCCCCTGGACTGATCTCCGTATGGCTGGATTGCGCATCTCGAAGACCATTGCAGACTTCAAGAAGCTGTCTGCCACGCACCCCAAACCTGCGTTCTGGCCTAAGGAAGGCGACCAGGAGATCAACAACATCGAGCATTGCATTGACAGCAGTATCAAGTTCGATCCACAGCATGCTGTGTGGCAACTTGTGGGCTCGAGCCAGACGCATGAGGAGCACTTCTTCTTAAAGAGAAACCCGGTTCTCTGCGGGTTGTTGACGTTTCACCTCAACCTCCGCATGCAAGTCATTGGCCAGGGCCTAGTGAACCAGTGGTACGACGTCCAGCAGATGGCATTCCTGTACAACCTGGTGCAGACAGCCCCCGAGTTGAAGCTTGTCTGGCCAGACATTGAGGCTTTCATCAACATACACGGCGAGAGCCGCATCTTTGTCGGCAGCAGACCCAAGGATGCGGCCCAGTCTCTCAACAGGCTTGAGGCAGCAACGGGCATATCATCCGTCTCCAGATTCGCTCGCGACGCCCGGAGGACTGATCCGTGGCACCCTCCCGATGGGAAGCAAGGCCGACTACTTGAACCCACGACCAAAGTCGCCAACCTGTTCCGCGACAACTATACGAAGCCCGAGCAGGCCCGCAACATCGCCAACGCCGACATTAGCATGTTACTGGACGAGCTGGCTAGCACCTCCCCCGATGCCAAAAAGGGTACCAAGCGAGGCAAGAAGAACGAGGCGGTCAAGAGACCAGAGACGCTCTTATTGGAAAAGTGGTCCAACAAACACAGCCTCGGCGCCCTGCAGTTCCTCGCACTGGTCCGCACCAAGCTGCACGAAGAGGAGCCGGTGCTCATGTTCAACTACTTTGGCATGCACCAGCGGTCGATCGAGATGCTGCGGCGGATCCGGGAGAAGGAACACCACAAGTTTTCCCAGTACTTCACACCGGGCTACATGCCCGACGAATCCATGATATCCAACCTCGTCATCCTGATCCACCACGTCGCCCGCGGCTCGGCCGCTTCGTCACAGGCACTGGGCATCGGGCGCGGCCGCGACAACACCGTCGTAAGCCGGATCGTCATGAGCTGCGGCGACGTGATGCGTGACTATCTCAAGACGAAGGGGGACGTGGCCTGCAAGGAGCTGCGGACTTTTTGCAAGAATAAGACGCCGCTGTACGTCGAGGCTGTGGGCGAGGAGGATGAGGAGGCACAGAAGCAATTCGTATACTGGTTTGGCTTGGAGGAGGTTGTAGACCCTAAGGCGATGGCTTCATTGATGACGGGGATACCTGTGTCGTGAAAGGGAGAAGCGGATGGGTGGCTTATCGTAGAAATGGCATGATTCTGAATCTATTTCATATCAGATTATCGAAAATGACAGATCCGGAGACATGAAAATGAAAACCTCTATAAATATATGGGGTATGCCTATAGGGTTGTGTCCAATGCACCTATGTACGGAGCATTCGCTGTAACTGGCATGTCCAAGATTGCCCTGCATAGTACCTTCCTAAAACATTTTATGCCAAGATACAACCTCGGAAGGGCGAGAACGAACCAACTGGTTCAGATAAATGGCTGAACACCCCAGGGAAACCCCTCCTCCAACGAGTAGATCTTTGACCTATTGTCAGACTATGTTTACTTGTGTTTTGAGAATCCAGTGAAATGCGTCTTTCTCATTTACTTAGCCTTCTTCCCCTGCTGTCCGGCAGCCGCGCCGCGACCTTTACATCATGCAACGCTACACAGATATCCACTCTTGAAGTGGCTATCGAACGGGCCACTAACAAGTCCTATGCGGCCATCGAGCATCTGGAACTGAACCCCACTGGCAGCGATATCCAAACAACATGGTATGGGACATTTAGTACGGAAAGGTACAACAGAGTCTTGACTGCTTTCAAGGTGCGTGAGGTTAATCCCTAAGCCTGCGAGGCAAGATACATACTGAGACCAATGTTGCCAGAAATTCGCGCCCGACCTGGCGACGACGTTCAGCTATGACTGCTCCTGCACGAGCGATGTTGTCATTGCGACGATTGGTGGCAGATACGGAGATGTCAAGATCTGCAGCGTGTATTTCAACGAGGCGGTGGTCCCGCCTTCCGGGCAGCATCGTAACCAATGGGAGTAAGTTAGCCCCCCATCGAATCGCTCAAGAGACCCATTCTTACAATGGATGTCCAGCACGATCATCCACGAGGCGACGCATTTCAGAGATGTGCTGGGCACCACTGACTACGGCTACGGTGTCGACTACTGCAAGCAGTTTGCACGGGAAGACCCGGAAAAGGCTGTGAAGAATGCTGAGTAAGTTGGGAATTCAGGTTTTAAATGCCATGTACCCGTGTGTTATAATTCTAATCATATCCTAGTAATCATCCTCGATTTGCTGTTGAAGTTCCTCCATGGGGACCTTAGGCACACAAGAGTTTGTGGCGTATGAGTTGGGAATAGACATCATCCGGGCATTTCAATCGCTGCCACCCTTCTAGGCCGTGTCTCCTTGACCTGATCCACAAATGTGACGTGTTTCTACTACTGGATCGGCGGGCAGTCTGTGTTTACAATGTTCTTCGAGCACAGCTTAAACTTAGCCTAGACTCTGTTATATCATATACTACACGTTGCAGTACAACACTACCCCGCCCTCGCTGTCTAATTCGATACCTACAAGTTTATTTATACAGATTATAAGCTACTTTTGAGTCAATAGAAAATACATAACATTATATGTTGTTTTAGTTTTAGCCGCTCTGACATTGGACCATCTCGTGGCAGAAGAGGGGGCTGCGAGGAGGATGGGCGCTAAGAGGGTTCACTCCATTCGTCCCGAGCCTCTATCACTCCTCAATGCTGACAGCAGAAGCTGATGCTGATTCCTCTTTCTATTTCCTCTCGTAAACCGCGACTATATTTCCACGGGAAACAGGTTGACTTCGGCATCTCTGGGCATGTCATGGCTCGCTCCTCGGTTTCCGACATAGACGGCTTGCTCGTCACAAGTGAGAGCCCAGCGCGAGGCGGCGTGGCAGCAATGGACCATGTACGGTGTGCGGCTCTGCACAACTACCTCGTCCGCTACGCCTGGCTCGCGGACGGCCGCTCACCAGATGATTTACCCGTGAACAATACCTTCTTCACCACCCACGGCCCCGCAGCTGAGGCTCTTCGCCCGCGTCTTGACCCGTCGCTGGCGGCCTTCCTTGACGCCGCTGTGCTGCCTGGTGACGCTTCCGAGGCCCCACCCTTCTTCTTTTGGGCACAGGGGCTCTCCGAACCAGAAGACCTCTTTGCCAATGAGACGGCTGATCTGTATGACGAGCCGGAAGACAGCCTTGTATGCTTATATTGGCCCAATATCGGCCAGGGCGGCGAGTCTGGCGGTGGCCTGTACTATCACCAGGGCACCCATCGCGCTGCAGTCTTCATGCACATGGACGATCTCGCCTATGCATTGCCAGCCGAGGCGCACCCAACACTCTGGAACCCGCTCGAGACCGTCCTCTCCAACTGGGTCGAGCTCCTCCAGCTCGGAAAGATCACGGCGTCGCCCGCGGAGGAGCCCGCCCTGTTCGGCGTCGAAAAGATTGGACCCTGGGAATGGCGGCCATACAGCGATGCACAGGTCACCGCCTGCATCGGGGCCTGGGACCGGCTGTGCGAGGCCGTCGAGGCCGAGATGCCGCCGCCGTCTGGCAGCAGCGGCGCCGTGGCGGCGGCGAGGGACGTACAGCTCCTATCACATGCCGTCTTGGACGCAGCCTCAGTTCCCGAGGAGTGCTTTGCGCACGCCTTTCTGTCCCGTGCCCGCCGGCCACGCTTCCGTCATGTCGCACCGGGCCTTTCGCTGCCACCCGCGGGCGAGCGCGAATTCGCGAGCCTGCAGCGTTTCACCACGCTCCCTCGCTCCCCACAGGCCGTGCCGCCGGTATGCCTCTTCGCCAGCGAGCGACACGCCCACCTGGAGGGATCATCCAGCCCGTTCTGTGATGACTTCAAGGCCCGGTCTCCCGACTCTTTGGTGCCGTCGTCGGTACCTGCCGGTGTCTATAGCGAGTCGGTCAACAGGACGGTTTTCGATAATGCTGAAGAGGGCTTCCGGCTGCTTTTGCCATATGGTTTGAGAGACGGCGTGTGGGACGAAGGCGCCGGCGCGAGGAGGAGCGATGGGTCGGTCGTCGGCCAGGGAACGGTCGCTGAGCTTTTTCAGCATGGATACAAGCCTTTTGGTGGGGATTATTACCGTCCCCAGCGGCTCGAACGCTTGTTTGACCACTGGCACAAGTTGGTCGCCGAAGGAATCTGGTCTGTCGGCCCTCAAGGGGTTGAGGGAACGATCGATAGTTTCAAGGAGGCTGATACGGAACGCTGGAGGGACTATTGCATCCCGCCGACCTGGTAACTAGTCTGGAAATATAGATCTTGCGCGCGGGTGGGACAATCAACAACACTCTGGTTTCTATGGTATCTCATGGGCGTGTTCGCTGTCATGGCCTCTGGCTCTACATAACTACCTACTTAGGCGGGTAGATACGGTGGGAACCTCTGTCACTGGACCTCAAAGTGTGCAGATACTTGATACCCGCTCAATTAGGGTTCATATTTGGGCCCATCTACCGAATTGGAAATTCAAAGAGGAGACTCCGTGTGGAGCTGAGCAATGAGAATGAGTTATAGCTACCGCGGAGATGAAGGAAAAGAGCCGATGAGACTGCCTGGAACCTAGGTGAACTGTAAATGATCAATGGGTGGTTTGTGGCTGATAAATCAAGTAAATCCTACTATCAAACATAGCACGTCGTGGACTAGACTCCAAACCGTAGTTTAACTTAACTAATTTGCAGTTGTCTCACTAATATGAATTAGATACAGGATCTACATGTTCTGTCTCCATATCAGACCCTCCATCAGAGAAGCTCAGGCGGCGCAAATGTGGGCACCGTTTCCGCCCTCGTCGCGCTCGCCGTCGTACTTTGAGGCATAGTGTCTGCAACGCCGCTTGGTGGGCTGGCGGCTTCCGTGGAAGTGGTGATATATAGGGTCTCTGCAGCCGTGACCGGGACTTCGGGTGCCTCAGTGTTGTGGCCCAGATACACCTCCGACACCTTGCCGTACTCGTCGACAACCAGCTGTACACGAGAGTCCGGATGGTCCTCGTAGATGACGTCGCATGTGCGCCCATCGACAAAGTTTCCGTCCTCGTCAACGAAGAGGAGATTGTCGTAATCGAGGCCGGCATCCGCGCCTGGGTCTTCATCATGTTGTGAGTTGGCATCGAAGTGGCATGTCACGGCTGGGTCGGTGTTACTGGACGAGGTGCGATTTTCAGCCTCCTCCGGGAGCCCTCTTTGGAAGATCCCGGGGTTGTAGGGAATGGGCCTGTAAGCCGTGGTCGGAGCCGGGTTGTCAGAGTATGGCTGTCGAGGCCAGCCATAGGCTCTACCGAACATGCTTGAGCAAGAAGATCTCGTTAGCTGCTGTATCGCCAACTAGATGAGTTTCGAGGAGGGGGCTTACGGGTCATCGTCAAGGACGCGGAAGGCATGGTCCGTTACCATCGTGTTGGTGACGGTCCCAGGCGCAACAGTATAAGTAAACGAAGCGAAGCACTCTGAATTCGGCGTCTGGGAATCGAAGCCATAGGCGCTGACAAAGTGTTTGCCATTGCCGGGTCCACGGTTGCCGTTCAACTGGTTGAATCTCCTGTTGCAAAGGTCAGCTGCGGTCGGTATATATGCTTTTTTCCCTTCTGTTTGGGATACCTACCAGGTCACATATGGCCCATTATCGTTGATACCACAGACTGCTGATCGAAATGTCGAACATGGCGCCCACTGCGCCATCTTGAACGCGTTCCAGTCGTTCCCTTGAAGCCCGTTTGCAGGCCCGTTGACCAAGCGACAAGCCTGCGGAGCATTGTTCCCCGACTCCCGCAGGTTCCCCATTGGGTACTCGTCAAGCTCGCAGCGCGCGGCCCTGGGTGACCTTGAGCCCTGTATCAGGGTCCGGTACGCGGCGTGGCGCTGGGTCGGCGAGGTCTGCGCCCAGTGCGAGTACGCCCGGTCCGCGGCTCTCCCGACCTTGAACGGCAGGAAGGAGGTCCGCCCGTTGAGCATCTTGTTGATGGCCTAGCGCTGGTTGTCGCAGATCTCGTCCCAGCCCAGGCCGTAGCGGCACGTGTAAGTGACGAAACAGTCACAGCTCGATGTCGTCTGGCCGCCTCCGCCTCCGCCGAAGTCAAGGAGCTGCCACTGCCCGTAGGCGGTTCGGGTGCCGATGGTGGTCGGAACCCCCGTGTTCGACTGGGTCGGCGGAGAGCCAAAGAGCCACCCGATGAAGCTTCGTGCGGCCGATGTTATGACCGCGAACCCAACCGCCGCCAAACTAGCGGCGGCAGCGGCGCAGATTGCCCCCTCTACGGCGGCGGATAAGCCAAAGGTGACTGAACTCCCACCAAGCAGCAGCGGAGCCGCGTCCACACAGAGGGCGCCCAGCCCCGACACCAGCAGGGGAGCGGCACGCCTATCGAGATGCTCGCCGCGCTTGCTCAGGGCAGCAGCGTCCTGGCCGTAGAGGACGAGGTTGGCGGTGTTGGTTATCGACGAGGGGACGAACCCGGAGCAGCAATATGCCTGGTATCCACCTGTGCAGGTCAGGTCGGTCGTCTGCTCGCCCTCATTCGTCTCGTGCGAGTTGCTGTTCCGCGCAACAATGGTGGCCTTCGTATCACTGCATGCCGGCGAGCACGGGAAGCCGACTCCGCGGAACCCTTCCCACTTGCAGGACCCCATCGTCGTGCCCGGCGCACAGCAGAGCGTCTGGGTCTGGCCGGCAGGGCAGACCAGGTTCTCCTGAAAGCCTGCGACCTGGCCGCGGGCTTCGGTAGCCCCGAAGTAGCCCGTGGTGCAGCCCTCGCCGCACAGCGACCAGTAGCAGCTGGAGGCTACCGCTTGCTGGAGCGTCGCGTTGGCGAGCTGCTCCTTGTAGGACTGGGCGGCCGCTGCTGGGACGCCGTTGGCTGCGCCAATGCCCAAGAGGTCGTTCATGCTGTCGCCGGCCGTGTTGTCCTGGTCTATCGCCCACTGCGTAGTTGCAAGTCGTTAGATGATTTCAAATCCTCAAGCTTGCTCACTATTAACGGAGTGATGGTTCTTACGATCATGATGCCTCCCAAACACAGGCCGTTGGCGTTGGCAATCTTTTGCTGTATGGTAACGCCGTCGTCGTAGCTGACCCACTGATTCGAATTCCACGTCAGCCACTTGACCCCGGCTGTGGCATCATATCCCTCGACGCCGGCCCCGGATGCCAGTACCCGCTTGATCTCGGCGTTGGATAGTACTCCAGAAGCTGCGGTGCACTCGCCCTCGGCAGCGCCCCCACTGAACTGGCACACGCCGTTGGGAGTATTACACGACGGGTCGCTGAGGGTGAAGGAGCGGCCGTACCAGCCGAGCCCGAGAACCACGTTGGAAGGGCTGACGCCCGCGCGCCAGAGGAGGGACAGGCCGAGGTTGATCTCGGTGATGTTTGTGTGCGGACGTATGTACGGGCCTGTGTGCTTGTTCCCCGAGTCCCAGACGCCGTGTATGTCATACGACATCAAGTTCATCCAGTCGAGGTGAGGCTCCATGGCGACGACATCAAAATGCTGTAGGTACCAGTACGATGATGGTAGCGTCACAGTTATTCCGACACCGCTGCCGAGTGAGGCCCTCAGCTCTGCCAGGAACGACGGGAAATTCGAAAAGTCGGCCTCCACACCGCCGCGGTCGTCCGCACCTGGATATTCCCAGTCGAGGTCGACACCGTCAAAGCCATATGTTTGCATGAAGTTCCGGAGCGAGACAATAAATGCCCGTCGATTGCTGGCGGAACCGACCATGTCACTAAAGGCCGTCTGAGTGTTTGGCGAGTTTGTGGCGTCGTTGAACGACCAGCCGCCGATCGAGATCCAAGTCTGCAGCCCCGGCTGCTTCTTCTTGAGCGCCGTGAAGCGCGAGTAGAGCGACCCGGCGTTGGCATCCATAGGCGAGATCTGAAAGCTGGACGGGTCGAAAAAGGCAAAGGCAAAGTTGATGTGCGTCAGGCCCGTGAGATCGAGGTCCTCAGGCGCGACTTTGTCACACCTCCTAGTCGTGGCCCAACTCTCATAATAGCCGATGCGTCGCTTCAGAGCCGAGTTGGATCCCTTGGAGCATGAAGGCGTGGGCGGTGGCCCACAGCCTCCGAATCCCGCTTGACATCCATCACCGCAGTAATCGTCGTCGCTACCACCTGTAGAATTTCAAGAAGAATCTCGTCAGCAGGTGTGCTTTATGTCTGCGAAATATCCGGTGTATGCGCAAAGGGGTCTCACAAAAGCCATGCTTCGAGCAGCACACATTTAGAGGACAATCTCCCTTGCCAGGGACGGCGTATTGGCCACATGGGGCCTTTGCGTCGCAATTGGAGATGCACACGTCAACCCCACAGCTCGTGTTCGCATACGAGCAGATGCCCGTGTTGCTACAACATGCGCCGTTGGTGCAAGGTATTCCAGGAGCGCAGGTGCCCTCCGGGAGCCCCCCCGACTGTCTCTTGAGTTTGGCCAGAGGATCCAGATGGCCATATTTTGCGTCAAGAGATTGAGAAAACTTTTGGAGAAGGGCCTCGTTCTCGAAGACTGGGGTCTTGTTTGAATAGGGTTGATAAAGAGGCATCAAGGCTGAGGATGAATTCCGTGGTAGCTGGGGGACTGCAGAGTACGTTGCCAACGCCGTACTAGTAGAGTTATTGTGCTCTCCGTCGCGGGACTGAGCATGGGAAAGGTCTACAAGGCCCAGAATTATCGCGAACAACAGCTGCATTGTGGCGACTGGAATTCACAAAGTGTGGACCAACATGCAGAGGAAGTGGTCGTCCGCAACGAGTCAACACAATTCCGCCCCCTGAACACTCTTTTGAAAGAACGCATTCCTCGCCATTTGCTTGCTTTTTCCGCGCACGTGATATTGCAATCACTGCTTCGGGTCACCCCCCCACGACCCGAAAATGAGTCCGAGGAACTCGCAAATGCAATCAGGTTCAGGGTCCATAGCTGCCTCAAGTGATCTGACATCAGCACTACTAGCGCGTCAACGGCCCTGAGACCTTGAAAAGTGCATATGTGGAGATTGATAGATGGAAATTGCTTACTGGGGAAGATAATACCTATTGGTTAGTGCGTGCACTTTGTCCATTTCGTTCCCATCAGCGAAACAGCTAATTTCCGGAATGCAGTGTGACCAATAGAGCTACTGTATCACGTTCGGTGCCTATCACGGTGTAGGTCGTGGATGTGTGTAGAGATTCATCACCAGATTGGCGGCTACGACCATATTTTGCCTCATGTGCACATTCTCTCCTTTTCCATCACATGATATAGGTGTAGTAATTTAATGCAAGTCAGACGCCAAGATTGGACGATTCACGCCTCGGACTTTCTCGCTTAAATCGCAGACTATATGTGCATGTCAGTTGATTTTGCGCAAGGCTGGGAGAAGAGACGTGAATAACAACCTCAGCAGGTCTGTACGGATCAGTTCTGTGGTTAATGGCAACCCGACACCTTTTTCAAACTGTCCCTCCTTCATTTCAAACAAGAAAAACCCCGGCTGATCTGGTATTGTCAGCACAATGTTGTCAAGAAGTTTGAAATCAGGTGCAGTCCTGGCAATGTGGGCAGCCATTGCTGCTGCAGACTTCCAGCTCTACCGATATTATGAAGCAGATGCCTTGATTGAGGGCCTGGGTGTAAGCAGGCAATGTCTCGCAGCACTGTGAGTAAATTTCTCCGGACCATACCAAGTCAAAGTAACCTCTAATGAATGGCAAGGAATACCACTGTCCGTTGCAATGAGACTGCAGTCACTCTACTAGGCGGTGGGGCGGATATACATTGTGAGAAATTTATTCTTCATCATTTGCATTTGAAGCTACGTCTGACCAATTCAAGACTGGACAAACACCGACGTCGGCAACCTTTGCACTTCAGACTGTGTGTCTTCATTGAATTCCTGGCAAAGCAACATCGAGACCGTGTGTGGGGACGAGACTACACAACAAGCTGGAATCATTGTGCAAACCAAAGCCCTTGCTCTAACCTTCACCTACAACACTGGACTTGTGTGTCAGAAGGACAGTGCATCGAGATGGTGCTTCTTGGAATCGCAGAAGTGGCAGGGGAGCGACTATATTCGCTATGACCCTGTTATGTGCTTCAGCGACGGTGATGACAACAGGACAGTTGCACCGGAGTGTGCAGACCCAGACTTTGATACCGATATCATTACAAATGATATGCAGGCCATGACCAATATGTATGATAGGGACCTGGTATGCAACGCCCAAGATCACGACGGAGAAGAGCAAACAGGCCTCACACTGGACTAACCTGGGCTATCACAGTACTGCGACGAATGCTTCTTGGAACTTTACCGGAAACGTCTACTCAATCCCTGGCTTCCGGTTAGCAACTTCACAGACTACCTCATTGAGCAGTTTGATGAGGTGCAAGGGAGTTGCTCCACAACACTGCCTTATAGTACATCGTCCTCCACATTATACATTGGCACACAGACGGCTACTACCACCTCCGGCATCACAACAACAGGGTCGGCGCCAACAACCACGGCGACTTGCATGGGTCAGACCATAGAACCCGTAGCAGACTGGATGATTTGCAATGACCTCTCCGATTCGTATGACTCTTCAGTCCACTGTTCTTTCTTTGCATACCTGTCCCATAAATGCTGATCCGCTCGCGCACAGGTATAACATCTCGACGGGGGACGCCCGCGTAGTCACGGGATCGTACAATTGCTACTTCGACAAAGCCATTTGTGCCCCATTGCCATGCGAGATTGATGTTATTTGGGACGAGCCAACTTGGTATGAGACTCGCCCAGTGTTGAATTATGAAGACCGACATTTGTACTGAACATTAAACAGTGATGACCTTGCCGAAAGGTACTCCAACTCGTCGTATACCGTCACTCCCAACCAGTTTCTCAGTTGGAACTCCAATATTCAGGGTAGTTGTTCTGGTGTTGCCCCAGGTCAGCGAGTGTGTAAAAGGCAAGTCTCAACACCCTTGATCTAACCAAAAAGATTGGCTTGGCGATATCAGATGAGGGAAAGCTGACCCATGAGCCCACGAAGCTAACAGCGCACCCGGAGGCACGTTCCCCAAGCCCAACGCAACCATCACGGCCCCAGGCGCCACAGGCTCGCCCACGTACTACACGGCGACGACGGCAGCGCACCCAACCCAGAGCGGGACCATCAGCGAGTGCGGCGCGTACTACTTCGTCGTGGCCGGCGACGACTGCTCGACCGTCGACCAGCGCTTCGGCCTCAACTTCACCCAGCTGCAGAAGTGGAACCCCTACCTCACGGACGACTGCGCGAACCTGTGGCTCCACTACGACGTGTGCGTCGCCCCCGTCACGCCAGAGTCGGTCTCGAAGGACGGGCTCTGCCCCTACGGCACCACGTGTGTCGGGTCCAGCTTTGGCGACTGCTGCTCCAAGTACGGCTACTGCGGCAGCACCGCCGAGTACTGCGCGGGCGCCGGCAACGGGACGGAGACACAGGACGGTACCTGTGGGCCCGACCACGGCGGCACGACCTGTACTCCCCAGTTTGGGAACTGCTGTAGTATTTATGGGTTTTGTGGAAATGGCACCGATTACTGTGGCGTGGGGAACTGTTACTCAGGCAGCTGTGACTCGGATAATGGTGGGCCCTCGACAAATGGCGAATGTGGGCCAAATTTTGCTGGGAACAAGACCTGTACGGGTACACAGTTTGGGACGTGCTGCTCATTATATGGCTTCTGTGGAAGCACCAGTGACTACTGTTCTGGAGAGAATTGTTATAGTGGCGCTTGTACGTGATACTAGTGACGAAGCGCAATTCCTAATTACTGAACAACTGAAATCTGGGCAAGGTTAGAAATTGTCCTCGCGAGTGAATGCGTGGACTCTCAGCATTAGAATTGCATGTAAGCAATTTATCAAAGAAAGGCTTTTAGCTACAAGCTGAGGTAGTGTTAGGGACATAATCTAGGCGACGTCGAGGATTGGAAATATTGACGGGGTTTCACATTTTGTATGGGAAGCTTGTGATAAGAGGTCGGGAGAGTAGTGGCATCATGGTCAGATGTCGCCCAGGTTGACGAATCGTGTATATGGGGCTCAGAATCCTGCTCCACATTGAAGATTGCGGCAGAAGCCGTGGTAGCGGTGGCTTTGGTTTGGCTTGCTATTGGTTGAGAAGGAAGAGGCTCAAGCTCAACTGTGTGTCGTTCGTCACACACTCTGCATGGTTCTTGACATCTTTCAAGACCTGCGAGTAGAATCCGTCCGAATCCGGGTTCTCTGTGCGCACACCATGAAATAAATTTCGCAAGTGAGCAAAAGGAGTTTGCAAAATATTATCTGCACTCACAGCGTCTCCGCGCATCGAATGGTCATCGGCCGCATATGCACTGCTTGACAGGCCACCTGAAGCGGCCTGCCAGTGCTCAGATATGATCTTTCAATTCCATAAACGACTATAAAATGCAGTGCGTGACGACATGATATATGATAGCTGCACCCTGAACGAATAAGCCTCGCAGGATGGACGCGGATCCACGAGTAACTCTGGGCGAAGGATCAGGCAGCAGCTTTCTGCCCACAAGAGCGCCAATCGTCTACGGGATATGGCGCATGCACTGCCACGCCGCACCTGCAAGTCGCTGCACACGTCCGTGAACCGCTGCCGCAAGGGGAGCGAGATTCGTTCTTGGTTGGCTGGGGAAAGGCGATATCTCGTGTTGTGAAACGCTGGTTCGTTGCCGCAGCGAGGGACTCGCGTCCTCAGACACCAAGCAATTGAGCGGATCAATAGAAGGCCGAGTAGTTGTCCCCTGACTTTGCTTTGTTATTGACAGCCTCGACAATGGAAACGGTCTTGAAGATATAAACTCAAGCCGCGTCATTGGAACATAAACGGAGGACTTGAGTCGTGTTTAGTACGAGCAATAAAAGTTTAACATTCGACAAACCACCTTGAAACATCCCATCACACAAATCCAGACCAGTCATGGACCGAAAGAATGATAACACAGGTCAGTATCTTTCAGCGATTTGATTATAATTACTCGTCGTGCCCACCATTGACCCTACAGAGACACACGCAGATGCTAATGCGATTTCTAAAACCAGAAACGACTATCCCTTTGCTGCAAGAGACATCAAGATCAGCAGGACCCAGCTCCCCCATCCTCCCACAATACCAAGAGAACCTCCTAGTCGACCTGCCCGCCCTGCCAGATGGCGACAATAGCACAAGGCTCGGCCCCATCCGACCCCAACAAATCCAGGAGGAAGATATCTACACGGCTTCGCCGGCCAGAACGCAGTCAGTCCGGGGCAACCAGCAGTCGGCTAGGCAATGGCACCGCTCTATCCTTCAGCGTGCTGAGACCGCCCGCTCAAACGGGGGCCAGCCCTCGTGGGCCAACGTGGTGCCTCTGTCACTGCTCGGCCGCTGGGCGGCCGTGGTGGAATGCCCTTTATGCAAGGAGCTCACGCGCACCACGCTCAGGCACGAGACGGGAAAGGGTACGCAGTAAGTTTGAATTTTCTTCTTCTGTCTTCTACCGTTTCCCTCTTTTTCTTCTCTCGGCTGACACATCTCTGGTCTTGGCAGCTGGATGGCGACGTTTCTCTTCTTCACCACTGCAGTCGGTGCGTTTATCCCCTACGTCACGGACTTCTCCAAGAACGTCAGGCACAGCTGCTTGAAATGTGGTAGCACACTCGCCACAAACCATTTCGGGAGTGGAACTGAGGCACACTTGATTTAAGGATTGGAGAGTTGGCACGTCAATGGAGGGCGATGGCCTTTTGAAGAGCCAAGGATCTTCTAGTTTATGGTTACAGATGTTTACATATGCAACTGCCCAATATATCTGTCTTCTTGGCCACCTGTTGATTTCATACGGGAAAATATCGCTCGCTGAAGTTTATCAACCTTCTGTGAAGTCTGTTGCCGAAACCACCCGCATCGGCGCACATGACGAATGTTTACAATGCGGGGATCACGAACAGGTGATTGGATTGGCTCCATAAACGTCATTACTGAACGCGTTGATTTAATCTCTCCAAAGGTCCGTCTCCGAAGAGTCAATCTCTACATGATCACTGCTCTGGTGCTCAGTCCGGAATTTGCAGGGATTAACGAGGCCATTTAATTCGCTGATGACAACACTCGGAAATCTATTTCTATTCCCATCCAGAATAATATATAATCTATGTTCTAGCCCTCGGCGCCTTCTTCTTCGTCTTACCAAGAGACCTCACGAGTAACAGTGGCACTGAAGCCTCACACTATCTGCTTCCAGAATCCACCAATGAGATCGGCAACTTCTGGCACACTCTCTCTAACGACTGCATGGCCAACCCCCGGGACCACATGGACATTGTGGAAGCCAGCCTGATCTAAATCGCCCGGTGGACACAGGTCATCGAGTCCACCAAGCACAAATACCGATTCCACCCCAGTCGCAGCCGCCTTGGCGAAGTCGGCATGCTTGTCAAAAACGCCTCCGTCTCTGAAGACACCAACGACAGAAGCCGTGTGGCCAGGGTGCATGCGCATCTGCCACTCCCTGATAGCCTCCGCCACCACCTCGCCCCGAGCCACACGCTCTTCCCAGTCCCCCGGCACAACGAGCTCTCCACCCTCGAGGAACTCCAGGATCCACCTCCGAGCGTCGTCTTCAAGGCCGTCCCCGCCCCTGATGTACGACCGCTGCAAGTCCGTCCAGTCGCTGGAGCGCAGGAGTCCCGCCGGAGCCACGAGGGCTATGCTGCTCACGCGCTCTCGCCCCCTCGCGGCGATGTACTGTGCGGTCTCGGCAGCGCCGAACGAGTAGGAAACAAAGTGCGCGGACGGCCAGCCTAGGTGGTCAAGCAGGGCGTCCACCTGGGCGTGGAACAGGGCGCCCTCGTGAGGCACCACGGGGGTCTGGCTCAGCCCGTGACCCCACCAGTCCATCAGGACGCAGTGTGCCTGCGGAAATGCCGCATGCAGAGCGCGGGCGAGAGGCAGCATGCCTAGTGCGGGCGTCTGCACGCCATGGAGGAATAGAACCCGATCTGGCGACTTGGACGAGGTGGTTGAGGTCGGTGGCAGGTCATAGTATGCGGCTTTCCCGTGTGGAGTGGTGAAAAACTGTGCTGGTGGCAGCAGTTTCCCGAACGTGCTTGTGAAGATTGCCTCGGTCGGAGCCGGGATTGGAGTGCTTGGAGGTTCAGGAGCCGCCCTAGGGCGTGGTAGCACGAGCTGAGCAGATTGAGTTGCCATGTTCATTGAACTTGAAGTTCAGAGTCATGGAGCTGCATTCGGGGCGTTGTCGGGAATTATTTGATAACGAAGCCACGCATGATTTCGTGTTGACTCGGGTCGGATTTGTCATGGAAAATAACAGCTGAATCGCATCTGATTGGCGGATAGCAATCTTGGCAGAAAATAATCACTGAACAGCTGTGCCGAAGGGTGTGAGGGATCGACTTTCTCCTTGGCAGGAGGATTCAACATTCCTCTCACTTGAACAAACTCTGCTCTACGATCCGAGACATGTCGATCGACACGGCTGTGTATATTCTCGATGCCCGATTGTGCTTTGTCTCGGCTTTAAACGGACCCACACCGACCAATGTTCACCACAGAGCGATTGGTCAAAAAGTTACAATTAATCTTGTTTTTTTTTATTTGATTTCTTTTTATTGTTCTATTCAGATGGAGGCCCGCCTAAGGCTAATCGGGTCCTGCAGCGACTTGTAGGCGGGAGGCGCGTTTGGACTGCCTTGTACAGACTCTGTTATAGACATTACAGAATAGCTCGGTGACTTGACACCCGCTTCCGAAAGACCAGCTTCCTCGTCCTTTGGTGTCTTGAGACCAGGCTCTGTTGCCTTCGCTTCCGTGTTCTGGACCCTGATCCATTCCGCCTCCATGCGGAATAAAGCCCAGATAGCTCTTCTAACCAGTTCGAGAAAGGTCAGGATAAACACCCAGCTGGACTTGTCCAGAATCCGATCTATGTCTGGACTGATTTTCAGAATCCAGAGACACCGAAATACAAGATCCATAAAAATAGCCAGGTAATAGCCAACAGGGCCAAACAAGAGCAGATCTTTGCGCAATCCATATGCATGACCTTTGGAACCGCATGTCACCAGCAGCTTCAAATCCCAATCCCGTGAGATATCCCACCAGTAGCTGTAAATTGTGTTGATAGTGTGACTTCCCAGCCACAGATAGAAGATATCCTCTGGAATCCCGGCGGGAGTGTCTTCAGCCTCTCTGCGCAAGATATCGAAGATGATGAATGGAATCGAGCTGATGTATTTGCCGGCATTAAGAAGGTGCCAGCCACCCCATACGCCTTCCGAGAGCTGTGTGTTTCCGGCGCGACTGAACTCGGTCAAGCACTGGCGGAATCTGATAAACACAGGGATTGACATGGCGATGGGCTTGACAATGTGCCTGACAGCCTGGTAATCAGGGTCATCGGGGGACTCGCTGGTCCGTGAAAACAAGAGTGCCAAGTATAGGACGAGGTCGGCGATAATGACTTCGAGTGAGATGAAGGCATCGGCCAGGAGGGTGTCGGCGAACTTGCCATGATGGGGTTGCGCCAGGCCTCCCAAGCTTATTCTTCGAAGTGTAGCTAGCAGTTGATCTCGACCCCCGGATGAGGTTGCGAAATTGTGAGGGGGTGCGAGAAGGAGAACGCCGAGTAAAAGGAGATTGATGAGGGCAAGCCAATTGAAGTAAACGGTGAGTTCTGGGTCTTTGTGGGTGATTACCCAGTAGAGGCCAAGGGATACGGTGAATGTCAGAGACAGGAATCCGGCGAGCCGGTAAATGAGAATGTGAAGCGGTTTATCACTGGGATTGTTATAATTAAGGAGAGTCAAGACGCAGATATGTCGACTATGTAGGTAGTGTATTATCAGAGCCCACGACCAAACAGCTAATTCCAATTAGTTTTGATCTGATTAATTTGGATATGCATCAGAAAGATGGAATGACCTACCAAAAACGATCATAAAAGCGATGCGATATGCCAATGGAAAAATCAGCTCGAAGGAATCCAGTCCGTTCTCGTTCACCTCCAGGTTGAAGTCCATGATTAATGAGCGTCCGCGGTCGAAAGTAAATCAATCGGCAACATTGGTCGGCCTCCAGGGCATACCCAGACAACACACGCACTCGGTCGCTATCAATCAAGTCAAAAGAGAGGGCTGAGGCGACGAGACCAAGACCTACAAACCCACCAGCAATGCTTGGGACCATATGAGTCTTTATTGCCAACCCCAATCTCGAGTCAGCAGCATGAAAAGCAGCGAGGCGTCGTCCTCGCCTTCGTAATCGGGATCACGCAGAGGCCATCCATCAGCGCCGTGTTGCCCATTGCATCGGTGAGCGCGCTGATCTCCGGGCTCGCCGCGGGACCCTGCAAAGGTTGTTGATTTAGACCTGAGGATGGACGGGAGGGATGGGATTCGCAAGACGTCGACTCAAGCATAGTCTTGGTCTTGGAGGGTCAAACGGGAACCATGCCTATCTCGGTTTCAGCCCGAGTTCAGATGCTTAACTGAGCTTGTCTCGAGTATGCCAAGACTACCGCTGCCAAGACCCTTCATGACGGATATAGAAATTGCTCGTGTGATCTGCTGGCTTACATTGAGATGCCTGATAAATACAAGTCCATAGGAATCGGTGTTGATGTTTCTTCTCCTTGTCGTTTCGGCGGACAATTAATGAAGCCGGGCGGCCGCTTGCGACTCGTCGACACAGCCCTGTGTATTGGACACGCACATGCAACTATCCTCAGGCTGCACGAGCCAGCTGCCGTCGCTCACAACCTTGACCGTCTCAAGATAATCCCAGGTTAGTTATTGGCCAAGCCACTCGGGACTCCGAAGGGATGATTACATTGGCACAACTTGCCTCTATGATCCCAAAACCCAAGCAATTTGGGAAGTCACGCAACACTCGTAGACCAGTCCAGACTATCTTGTCCGTCGACGCGCAACGTAAATTATATACAATAAAGTTATCGTTTAAATTGGCGTATCAGAGGCTGGAATACGAGCATCGTGTGACGTCTTAGGAAACACCTGTACAGTACCAATGGGAACCGTTAGCGCATAGCTTCAGCATCACTGGTAGACGTAGCAGAAAGGCCCAGCCGTAGTACTGACCAGTTCTCCAATCTGCCTCGGCGGCCCAGCAGCGTACCCGTTTTTCATTGTAGTCATCGAGACTGGCGTTCCGGCTGGGAGGACTTTTTAAGAAGGTGATGGTACCCCTGACAGCCGTGGGTCCAGATATGCGCTCAGCTGGGGACTGCATCTGCCACATCCACCAGACCCGGTCGAGCATCGTGTGGTGGAGGTAGAATGCTGGGTAGGCTGGTGAGGCGAACAGATCGCGGCCTGGGTCGCCACCCATCGACCAGTGGCCTTTTAGTGTTGTCTCGGTGGTTAGCGCTCTTTCACAAGGTTTCGCTTTTTTCAAGTGTTCGGATCAACCTACCACCGCCGTGAGGGCCAAGATAATTCGCTCCAGTAGTAATGTTGATGCCCTGCAGTGACAGCTGAAAGTCCGAGATGGTGTCCCACAGCAGTATTGTATCCAACACCTGGGTTGCGCTGTTGAAGTTTTGGATGATGTAGTCTGTCAAGTCGCGCTTGAGGCAGCGTGGGTTCCAGGACAAAACGCCCGTGTCGTTGTGGGGTTCGCTGTCGATGTATTTCCCGGCAAGGCGAGATCCACGGGACCGAGATTCACACTATAGTTGGCGAAGGGACCTGAAGACACACATCCGCCACCGCTGCCAGCAGGTAGCGCAACGCCCATCGTCCACAGGTCAGGTTTGTTTGGAATGCACTCTCCATTGCCTGACATGGATGTTTCACTGCCGTCATAGATTGCAGACTCTTCTAGTCCAGTGATCGCAGTCAACGGTCAGTCCCAGCACTTGATAGATCAAAGAGTCAGCCAGAATTCACGGCCACAGTACTTGTTAAATGCTTGTATGGAAAGAAAAGAGAAAGTTGTACTCGGCTTGCATCAATGACATACCGGTAAGCTACCCTCATACCCACACTCTTGCTGCAATGCCAGCTCGTACAGCCAGATGAAGTATCTGTGCCATGACAAAAAGTTCCCGGTGAGGTGGATGTTATTCGTCTGATTTATATAGGTACCGACAAAGTCGTCAAATCTGGTCTTAATGCCAGATCCTAGCTCCGTAGGCATGATTGACTTGGCGGACTGGAGACATTTTACTGCCTTGATATAATCCAAACGCTCCTCTCGGGTATATACGTGTCTGTACCATCCTTGTCAACAGTGTGCAAAGGGGCCGTCAGAGGAAGCATTTCCCGGTCACTCACCAGGATCGGCGGACCACGACGTTGTCCACATTGCATGTGCCGTTGCCAGCCAACGCTCCGACTGCGGTGTCGTAGGATACTTCTCCCAGTCCCTGCAGCCGCGCGTATTCAGTGTCGTCTAATCCAGCGCTCACAGAGGACGCACTCGCAAGCCCGGCTACAGCGGCGGCAGCAAGTACTAAGTATTGAAGGCGAGGAAAGGACATTGTCGAATTTATGTGGTGTGGGGACTGGGACAGTTGCTCATCAGTTCAGCTCCCGTCTTTGCTTGAACAAGGGCAAAAACACAACGTCGTCTGAAAACTCCTGATTCAAGCGGGCGGCAGGCTTTATGAATGACCCCGGACGCCACCTAACGAGCGGCGAATCCACGGTGAGAACCCGCCCCTTGGGGCTACCTGTAGATGCAGGCGCAGGGAAGAAAGTGCTTAGACCCACTTATTGAGATCAAGTCGTACTGTGTTCTGCATGCTAGGAGTCCCCACATGCTAATATATGGTGTTCTCATTCTAGCCTAGGAACGGTGTACGGCGGTGCAGGGCCATTGTTTCCATCATATCTCACATTATCCAGTTTCCTTTCCTCCCACCTGAGAACCGCCATGGAAACTACAAGGTTTCCGGGAAATATCCCTGAAGAACAAGGGCAAAACGTTGCATTTCTCCCGCCTCGGCATCCTGCATCCAGCCCGCAGCGAGACTGCCTTCAAGTTGTGAAAACAGCCGTCGGTGTCTCCCACTAATACTAACTGCCTGGTTGGCATTGCTCCTGTGACCACCGGAGATCTTCCGGCAGGGCAGTTGAGATGCCACACTAAATATCAACCCGGGGCCGAAAAGTCGAGAGCAACCATCATTCCCGATCTTGTGATATCTCAGGACAAATGGCCAATAATTGATAAGATTTTGAAGAGGTCTCATTCCTGGATCCGGGCGAAGGCCCGGTTTACTTTTTGCAGTCTCTTAAAGCTACCCAGCCTAAACTTCCGGCATCATGTCACTTCGTCGTCCGCATTATCAATGTCCGCGCATTCGATACCTTCGGATCCTGTTCTGGACCACACCACGGATTGGAATCTTTCAGTCTCTACTGAAAGCAGTTCGGTCCCGGACATCACATCCGTCGAGCTCAGGGATCCGCCCCTCGAAGTGGGTATTTCAAGGGCTGTTTGTGCTGGGAACGAGCATCCTAGCACCAACGACGGTACGCAGCAGCAGGCCGAGGCCTGTGGGCTTCTCCACACTTTTAAAGCCAACAGACGCTTCTCAAGCTCGGAAACGCTCGAGTGTGACAAAATAACAGAGATTTCGAGAACAGTATCTCGGGTACGCAAGGCCTTTTAGGGAAAAGCTTCACCGGTTTGTAAATGTGTCTCAAAGTAGTACTAGGGATTACATTTGTGCAACCCGGCTATGTCAATTTTTAGCTTCAATAGGTTGAACTCGACGAGTCTTTGGTCGTGGTTACGTCCTTAAGTCTGAGGAGATTCATGAGACTATGAAAATGTGCCATTCGATCGGCACTGCTGTTTTACGCTGCCCCATATCTGCTGTTTAAAAGGTCGGATCGCGTATCAAAACCAGGCCCCTATGTTCCACCGCATACTGTACTTAGCATCTCGCTACACTACCCGTGTATTTCTTCTTCTGCTGATATCCGCGGTCATGTCACCCTCTGGATATCCCCAGCTCTGAACTGTGGTAGTTCCCCAGGCGCGCCACCAGCGGTAGCCGTAAGATTGGCCTTTCTTGGTTGTCCAGCGGTTATTTGGGACACGGCGGGATGGAGGATGGCCGTGCAAGCCTAACAAGTCCCCAGAGTCAATGAAAATTCCCGTGCTATAGTCAGCAGGTTTGTAAGAAAGACACTCACATCTCCCCTTGTACTTCTTAGTCTTTGGCCGCACAGTGAATTTGCGGCACCGAGGACAGAATTTTCGATCGCCCATCCAGCCCCTCAGCCTCACGTGGAGCGGACAAGTGGTGCACGAACAGTGCGCGCACCGGGGTCGATGACAAACAGGGTGATCGGCGGTATAAGTGCGACAGGGTGAATGGTTTTGGCACTTGTGCTGGAAAGGTGGGCAGGTCGGGGGATACATGAGGACAGTATCTCCGGGACGATCCTTTTGTTCGTACGTGTACATATGGCGCCGCTTACGGTGCGAATTAGTGCATTGGGCGACCCCCACCATCGTCCTGTCCCCGCACGAGCATTCATTAGCTCCTGTGGGGAATGTCTGGTCAAACGACAACAACGACGGTCGGCTGGGAATCAAAGGCAGCGTAAGATCGCGAAGTGGATGCGACGAGAGTGAGAGGCAAACGAGGTCGTTGGTATGGCAGTGGGATAGGATCTCAAGCTGGAGCTCGGCTGGGAGTTTGACGAAGAGCGAGAAGGAGAACTGCGATAGTGCGTGAGACGATGCTCCGGACACTGATACGGGTGTTGGGTCGGCCATAGTTTCAGTGCTATGTTGTGGTATGATGCGATGATTGTAGGTTGTGGTAAATGACCAACAAAAGAGGACGAGCACCAGAGTCGGTATATCACGAAGACTTCAATGTTTTACGAGGTCATTTCGAAAATCTGAGGAGGCTGAGCGTGAAGTTCAAATATGCGATGAGGTTCCTGAGCGCTGATCCAATTTCAGGCACGTCATCCACTATTGGCAGGGGTCCAGCGGTCACTAGTGTCTGCTGCCTGCTGCTCAGCAAGGGGGTCCACCTCCGCTGCCTGGAAAACCACGCTATGGATGCGAACCCACCACACAACAAGATCACATGATTCAATCGATTCAAAGTCTTGCCTTTCGAAATTTCAGTCTTGTCTTTTTATCTCCAGGCATTAGTCGTCCTTCTCTTTTCCACGCAAATGATAAATATTGTTGGATTCAAATAACAACAATTTCATACTTGACCAATATTCACGAGTACTTTGTCTGTCGGCTCCAAGCCGTGGAGTGAACACCAATCCTGACCTGCTGTCACGATGGATACATATGATTGTTTATAGCAGCTGAAAATTGTGGTCTCAGATCGCTCAAGTCGACTCCTTGGGCTCGATTGACGTGCTTGGGACGACAACATACTCCTGGATGCTGCAATTTGCAATTGTTGGGGAGCAAAATAGTCGGGCAAACGATTGCGGGCTACATTCGCTGCTGAAGGATAAGGGACGAGCTGGAGGATACTAACGAGTATGATACCAGCGAGAGAAGTGCCAACACACTGAGGCTATATTTGTCGCTGCGATTTCCATATGGCGGAGAGGACTACCCTTTATCTGACATCATCAAAAGCACGTAGCCAATCACAGTCATGGGCTCAACTTTGAGCCCAGGATTATACCATATGCCATGGCGCTTTGAATGGTGATACTGGTCCTTGGGTGTGAAAGTGATGTTCATTTCGCGAATTTTAGGTTGGGCTGAGGCGGTTAACATGCGTACTGTTTAGCAAACGCCCACGATGGTTGAACTTGACAAGGTCGAGAAGCCAAGGGACCTTGACCAAGTCTTCGATACAAAGTTAACACAATTGCACTGAGACGTTGCCAAGGTCAAGATTGTGTCTGATATCCCCTTACGGACGCGCTTCAAGGGCATGAAGCGCGGTATAACTGTCCGGTTTGTACCGAAACATGGACGTGCTCCCTTCAGCTAGCCTAGCCATAAAGAATATCCTTCCAGCTGTTCTAAGTCCTTACGGGGAAGGACCTAGAGTCCACGTAAGAATAACAAGGCGTGCAGTCCGATTACTCAGCAAAGTTGATAAAGTTTCTGATTATCAAGCAAATTTATGACCAGACTTTCCAGTGGCATTGTTTGCATTTCTTGCCAAGGGTAATGAGGTCGTCTCAGGGTGCCCGATACTTCCGCAACGACGCAACGGTGAGGACACGTTGTTAGGGGCTGCACTTCAAACAAATGGCCGCGCTCTATACCAAGATCACTCCTGGGCTCGCACGTCACTTAGGGACTTGGACGCATAAATGTGGCCACGACTCGTGGCAAAGCTTTCAGCTGCCTCGGTGTCAGACAGTCTGGGTTTTGAGACCAAGAGCCAAGAGAGCGCTGGGTGCATGCGTCAAGGTCGTCCATCATTACGTTGCATTGCTTTGTAGTCCGTGTATAAGTCTGTCAGCCCAGTCTTCGAGGAAAATACTCAACCCGCCTTCGAACACTCGTTCTGTTGACAGTGGCATATCGTCGACACTTGGCATTCCTGACGACCAGCGGTGAGGAGCAGCACTGCATCGTTGAATTCGGACTCATCCACTAACCACTGTCTGACTAACTGTATTAACTCCATCAGCCTGGACAATAGAGAGTTCGTAGATCCTCAAAGGTTACTTCTGCTGGTGTGTTGGCTGATTTCGAAATGTATTTCCAAAAAGCCTACGTTCTGAACTCTGTGTATTCATTTCCACGGGACCCTGGAGTCCTGGGTATGTCGAAGACCCACCCTCTGGTCCAATGTGTTGCGCTGCAGGTTAATTTCCCACACGGCTTATGTGCTACAATGTATGTTTGAAAGTCTGGCTGAGAGGTAGATCTATCCCTGGTATCAGATGGCTCGAAATACAGACAGATTCCTTCGGCCGTGGGCATGAAGGGAAAGGTCGCCTAAGTAAGTCGTACTGCCCCTTATGATTAAGTGGCGAAAGAATGCGTGCGTATGAAAAACATCACAAGACTTCTATACATAAGCATTGCGTACGACAGAACGTTCCGGGACCGTCGTCTTGGTATGCATTCATCTCTCTTTGGACGACGAGTGGATTGTGCATGTCCACTGTTGGCCTCCTGATATAAGGGCCGCTGTATAGTAGCGCTGATTCTCAATTATACTTGGAATGGGGGTATCGCCCTGAGCAGCTCGAAGAAGTCAGCGATGCGGCCTCTAGAAATCCAGTTTCAAGGTGTCGGCGGGCGATGGTCAAAGGATACCGCTATTATCGGAAACGGTAGGGTGTCCCGACAATGTGGCAATAGTACCGAGGGAGTGGAAGGCCGGGTCTTAAGAGTTATTGATGATCAGCATCCTGCAGGTACAGTGATGACGCATAATGCAGGGACTCATTGTATGACGCCTGCAGGCAAATAGACCTCATGGGCAGTTTCTCCGTTGTCTGCAGAATCGATGAGCAACTCGAAATCCGAGGAGTTTCAGATAGCTGTTTAAGGGTGCAATCCTAATCCCCGACTCCCTGCGCGAATCCGGCAGCTCCCGCCAGCCTAACCTAAGGTCCAAAACATTCCTGAAGCCAATCACAATCGCGCAAAGGACGCTCTGATGCTACCGATGGAGTAACAGAAACGAGCGCTAGGATGTTGCGGGGAGGTTTAAGCTTGATTCAAGGTTGGGGTTGCGGCTCGAACCCGAGCGAGATGGTCATCACTCCCCCCACGACAACACATGCACGCGTACGCCGATTCCCCGTCCGAGAGTGTGCTGAAGTCTGCGACGCCTCGACCGCTACCCAGTGTCTCGCTCAACCATTGGACGTGGTTATGGAATGCCCAGAAACGTCAAGGTCGTCCGAACGTTCAAACAGCTCGTGAAATCATCCCAATTGGCTTGTCACGGGCCTTGGCAACCCGAGACCACCTCTGTTTCGACCCCGGCCGCCCGCCGCCCGGTGGAGCCAAGACGGCCTCGAATCGCATCTCGCGTCTGCCGCTTGCTCGGCATCCGTACTATGCTGTCCGTCGGGCCCTCTGCCAAAGACTTGGATGGAAATGAAACGAGCCTCATATACGAGAAGCCTTGTGATGAGTTGCGCATACTTTATACTGAGCTCGCATTTTTTATTCAAAAGGCGGCGCTCCCCTCGTCCTAGCGTCCACAAAATGTCTCTGCATCAATCTCTTCCGGTGTAAATATTAATTATATTTCAATCCTTCTTCCACTCGATCAAATAGATTTCATTGAGCTGTGCTCTTTTACTCATCAAAAAACCGTCAATATGCGTTGCGCCGTCATCATCTCCCTCGCCGCCCTGGCCGTTGCCGCGCCTCTGAGCCAGAGCCTCGATGCTCGCCAGGACGACGTCGCTAGCATCCTTGCTGCCCTGCAGACTGAGAGCCCCGAGGATGCCGCTGCTGCTCAGGGCGCACTGTAAGCCATTCTAACCATTACCAACAACGCGCACCACGCACTGACTCTTCTGGTTTCTTAGGAACGCCGCTCCCGCAGCTCCCGTTGCGCGCGCCGCTGGTGACGACGAGGAGCAGCTGGATGCCGAGGGCTACGAGCTGGACACCAGGCAGGCTGATGACGATGAGGAGCAGCTTGATGCTGATGGATACGAGCTGGACACCAGGCAGGCCGACGATGATGAGCAGCTCGATGCCGAGGGCTACGAGCTTGACACCCGCAAGACCAAGGATGCCGAGGAGGAGCAGGAGGAGCAGGAGGAGATCGCTGCTGGTGAGGAGGACGCCTAAACCAAGCGGCTAATAAATGACATCCGGTGCGCGGGAACCGATGTGTGGTCATTAGCGAATGCAATCACGGTGGTCGATTTGTCATCATTAGATGTGATAGACATTTCAGAACAGTAAATAACAACCGGTCTAATAGTCAATCTTCGGCATGAATACGCTTCTTATTCCATGGTGTTGTGCGTAGTATTAATTGAGCCTCTAGACGTATGGATTGCGTTATTGACACACTCGAGAACACACAGTGCCTGCTGTACTGCAGCAATGCTTTGCTCTACCTTGGGGGCTTGCGTGGGATTCCGATGCCCCAGAAGCTCGCATTGTGGCTGTGACCGTACTTGCCTCGACATCTCATCGCATTCCAGAGGCTACTTGCAAGACTACTCGTCCTTCGACTTGTCCAACGCGTCCCAGGCGGTCTTCTTCTGTGTCGTCAAGTCAACCACCCCCTTTGTCCTCATGCTCTCGGGAATGAGATCCATGAGAGCCAATTGTATGTGATGCAGCCAGTAGGGAGTAAACTCCCTCCATCCTCTTCTAACTACACCGTCCACCCTGTTCACAATGTACCCTCCATACGTATCAGAGTCCGGGGACCCTTTGCTTGAGCCTAGGTTGTTGCCCTGACTCCTCACATCCCCAGGGATGACACACAGACAGTCGATGTGCTGCGTCTTAGTGCTCAATTCCAGTTCTCTGGCTAGGCCGCGACTAAATGCCAGGTTGAAGGCCTTGGTCGCGCCGTACATGACCATCCAGGGCAATCCGACGGCACCGGCTGAGCTCAAGTTGATGATGAGCGAGCGCCTGTGCGTCCCGAAGGACTTGCCGTGCCCATCGTCCCCGGATCCATTGTGGGTCAGGACGGGGAGCATCAGCGCCGTCAGCCTCGCCATGAACCGCGTGTTCAGATCGATCACCGAGTCGATTTCCCTAGCCGAGTAGGTCGCCAGCTCACGCCAGGCGGGAAGCGCGATCGGGACGGAGGCGACGTTGTTGACGAGGATGGACACGCGGAGCCCCGCGTCGATGATGGTCGCGCGCAGGGCGTCCTCCATCTCCTGTGGCGTGGCGGTCTGCGCGTCCATCACGATGGTCTTGACGAACGCGGCCGCATCCGACTTGGCGCTGTACTTCGGTGGCACCTGCGCCGTCAGCTTCGCGGCCGCCTCCGCTAGCTCTTCCCCCTTGTGACCAAGCAGGATGACGCCGAACCCGTTCTTGATGAGGGCCTGGCCGATGCCATAGCCGATACCCGCACTGGCCCCGGTGATCAGTGCATAGGCTGGGTCTGGGCCGCGACGGCGATACGCCTCGAGGGGCTTGGCGGGGGTGCTGAAGTGGAAGAAGAGGAAGTCGACGATGCGCTCAGCGATGAACAGACACACTATTGTGCCGATGCACGCCAGCACATGAACGAGGGTTGTGAGCATTGTGATTCTGCCTATGGTTGCGTGCCGTCCGGCGTGAGGTTACGCGTCAGTTTTGGTTTATTATGTCCATAAGCACGATGTTTGTGCCACCCCAACAACTGCTTGGCCCTGATCCTGCGGTCTTTATCGTAATCGCAGCCGGTTGGTCCCCCACAGACCGGGGAGGAACAGGGGAACGCTTGCGGCACAGCAAAGCATCTCGCACATGGAGATTAGAAAATAAAAAGCTTATAATAAATTTCATGGCAGAATTCGAGGTGTAGATCTATAAGTATCCTTATTGTTGCTGTTGCCATCTCCTATTATCCCTGACTGGTTGATCAATTCGGATACCGAGGAACGACGCCCGACAGCATGTTACTTAAGAACCGCCATATCCCACGATGTCCTTTTGCCGCCCGAGCAGCAGCCGATCGCCCCCGAGCTAATAAGACAGCTTCCACGCAGGTAGCATCTCACAGTATCCGGCCGGTCAGCCTCACGACTGACTTGGTCGACTTCTGTAGCTCAGATATAGGCTCGCACCACCTATGTGAAATGATCGCTTACGCAGTCATGCTCAGCATTGCAATGAGACACACGGCACGCTGATTGTCTCTTCGTTTATCTCCGCTCTCAACTTTCGTCAGCCCTACCCGAGTGCCCGAACCATGCTATGGGATTTCTCTCATGTGTTCAATGGACTCAACAATCTCATCTGGGAGGCATCAGTTCCACTCCCCTTCTGCTTTTCGCCTTCAGCCATTTGTTCCGGTTCCACTTTACTGTCAAACTCAACATCGGATGAGGCAGATGACGGCCCAGAACCATTGCCATCGTCGGAGCGAGCAGGTGAGAAGACGAAAGGGCTGCCCTGCGACATTGGAGTTGCGTCGGCCATTGTCAAGACGTCACGATTAACACTGGCACTCGAGCTGGACCTGGTGGTGAAGCTTGGGCGTTCCCGGTCCAGAGTCGTCTGAGCCGCCGCTGACTCGATTGCCGAGACCAAGACGGGAACAATCGCGGGCACAGTCGCGGGCACAGTCGTAGCCACCGGCGCCTCTTCCGTCTTTGATGACAGCAGGACCAACTTCTCCATAGCCGCATCTACCAGCTTGGCGATCGAGCCGCCGCCCAGGACGCTCAGCGTGGGTATATCGACCTCGAGCTCCTTGAGGAACCACGCGCGGATCTCGACGGCAGCCAGCGAGTCGACGCCCAGCTCCATGAGCGTGGCCGACTCGTCCACCTTCTCGTCGGCAGACATGCGCAGCGTGCGCTTGAGGTGCGCGATGAATCCGTCCCGCGAGATGACACGGGCCTCCTCGTCGCTCTTGGCCTCCTGGAGCTGCACCTTGACGCGCACGCCGGACTTGTTGGCCTGCCCGGCCTGGTCACCATCCGCGCCCGCGCCGCCGTCGCGCCGGATGAAGTGAGCGAACTTGGCATCCCGCCTGTGTGCGGCCTTGACGTCCAGGTCTGCAGGCACGGAGTTGACGCCCATGACGACCTGCGGTGAGGCGGAGGACCCGGGGCGGCCGGACAGCACGGCCTCGGCGAAGAGGAGGTGCAGGTCCTCCTCGCTGACGTTGATGTAGCCCAGCGAGTCGAAGTACTCAAAGTCGAAGCCGTTCTCCCCCTGCGCAGCGTACCCGACGCCCTTGACGGCGGGGATGTTGATCGCGCTGCCGGCCAGGCCGCGCCTGTCGCGCCTGTTGCGCACCAGGGACGTCATGAACTCGTTGGCCGCGCTGTAGTTGCTCTGGCCGCTCCAGCCGATGACGGCCGTGATGCTGGTGGTCACGATGAAGAAGTCCAGCGGCGAGTCACAGAAGAGGTCGTCGAGGAGCTGGGTCCCGCGGACCTTTGGCGCCGCAACGCGCGCGAACTGCTCGTGGCTCATGTTTTCAAACAGGTCGTCGGCCAGCACCATGGCGCCGTTCATGACGCCCGCGATCGGCGGCAGCGTGGCCGTCACGGCCTGGTACAGGTCCTGCAGAGACTCTCGCGAGGTGACGTCGGCGGACATGGCCTTGATTACCGCCCCTGGGTAGCGTCTCTCCATGTCGGCGACAAACTTGGGGTTGACCTTCGGGTTGCGGCTCGTCAGCACGACATGGCGCGCGCCGTGGGCCAGCATCCACGCCGCGAGGGACTGTCCTAGCTCGCCTGCCATGCCGACGAACATGTATGTCCTGTCGGGCCGGAAGAGAACTCCCTCGTCAATGGGCTGGACCTTTGCTTGAATGCCACTGGTTGCTGTCCAGTCAACCACGGCAAGTGGCTCTCCAATGGCCTTGTGACTGGCGGCTTCTCCAAGGGGAATGGAATCGGCCAGCGAGCTTGGGTTGGTTCCATTGGAATCAGACCAGGCCGTTCGAAGCATCTGGGCCAGTGAATCAATTCTTGCTGGCCCAAGTTGCGCCATTGATGCGTTAGGCTCGCAACCCAAAAGAGCCTCTTCGGGGAGTCGGAGGCATGCTGAAGGCAGATACTTGAACAGCTCGTCCCTGACAGCATCTGACCGTGGTCCGCGTGAGAAGTGAACAAAGACAGCGGTAGAGGCAGGAACGACGGATTGGAAGACATGTTGTGGGGAGTTTGGATGAATGAAGGTAGAATCAGCAGCATCAGGCTGCGCTGTCACGAATACTGTCCTCACGTTGCGACCACGGGCTTTGTTCTGTAGAGCCAGCCTCACAGCCATGTCAGACTCGCTGACTAGCAAAGTGCTTCCAGGGGACATGAGGGAGAGGATCTGTTCCGCGACGAGATTGGCAGCCGTCGAGAGGAGTCTTGTTGTGGCTGAGTGACCATTCTCCCCAAGAGGAATGCACAATTGTTCCGGAACCAGCGTGCGAGACTCCCCAGAGCCGGACAAGGCGATAATGGGCTTGTCCGTCTCGATATCGACACCGAAACAGAGCTGGAAGAAGGGGGAGGGCCCGAGGCCGATGGAGACACTCTGCAGCAGCGAGTGGGTGACGTTGACGGTGGTGCATTTGGTCGATATAGGCGCATCGGCCAACCTCAGGGGCGACATTTTCAGCAGCTCCAATGATCCTCGCTCCTGGCCTGCACCCTTTCCACCGAGTCGCAGGATAGCAGTCTTGTCTGCAGCATCATTGATTGTTGAGTAAACGTCCCGACGGCGGGAGTTGTACCGTTGGTTTTTTGCCTCATCCGGGAGGACTCTGGTGATGAGCAGTCTCCCATCACGTACGTAAACCTCAGGCTCCACGGTCCACAGCATACCAGTGTTGGAACCTGGTTGCTCATCCAGACCCCATGAGTTCAGGGCATGCTGTTTCAGCAACGTCCCCACCAGTTCAGCGGCCTCGCTGTTATGCGCTTCGGGTCCGGCATTGATGTCGAGGTCGAACATTTGCACGTTCAACATGGGGTTCTCGGTTGACACGGCCATAGTGATGCCTCGCATCATGTAGCTGAATGGGGTGTCCTCTCTCGCCCCTCTTGTGACCCAGACCATGGTTCCGGACAACGCCAGAAGTGTCTTGAGTGCATCGAACTTGGTCTCAGTCAAGTCCTGCAGCAAGGGCTCGTCGAGATCGGTGAGACACAAGACGGTGACTTGCCCAGAGGCAGATGCGGCCGCAGCTCGAGCCATATCAGACAAGGCGAAGTCCTGAGCGGTGTTGAAGATGCCCTTGTTGGAAAAGTATTGTCCCGCAGTCTCGTATGCCTTTCGGGCCAACAGGGCCACCGAAGACGTGGTCCCGCCGATGATGGCAAGCGATCCAGCCCCGAACTCTGTTTGGTACCGGGTCTCCTCTGTGGCCAAGGGGTCTCGGAGGAGAGTGATCTTGTCGTCAACAGCTTGAGTCACAAAGACGCTGATGGGAAGCGAATCGCTGATGTCTGGAGTGACGGTGTCGATTCCGCCGAATCCCAGCCCCGGCGCTCGCAAGGCGTCCTCCCACTCGCCCAGCGTCAGGGCCGCACCCCAGTTACGGCCCTTGTGCACGCCATTCCACCAACCAGGCAATGTACCAATCGTCATCCCGGAGGAGAGCAAACCAGTGTTAGATGTCGTCTCTGCTACCACGAGGAACCCACCCGGCTTGAGGAGGGAGCGCAGGTTGGACAGGGAGGTAGCCACGTCGGGCGAGAAGTGCAGCACCTGAGCGGCTACCACGACGTCGAATGAGCCCTCAACGAAGCCCTGTGCCGAAGGTGGTCTGGTCATATCGAAGGGCTTGAATGCCATGCGCTCCGCCTGGTCTGGCCCCCGCGGTCCGAACCTCTCCTCGGCTGCGAGGACGAAGCTAGGCGACAGGTCTGTGAAGGTGTACGAGCCGTATGCCGTGCCAAGTGCGCTCATTGCCGCCTCTGTAGTGCCTCCGGATCCTCCACCGACCTCGAGAATGTTGGCGCCGGGGTATCGGTGGGAGATCTGGGCTAGTATCTGACCAAGCCAGCGACCCGTGGGGCCGGAGCAGACGCCACCATTCTCATACATCGCGGGAAGAAGCCCAGTTTCTTTCATGTGGTCGAGCATGGCGCCACCCTCCCTAATTGTCGATATGAGCTTGTCACCCACGGCCTGGATGAAGCGGAGGTCCTCCCGGTCCTCGTGCCGGGCCAAGATCCGAGCGACGTCCTCTATCGAGTCCGCGTTGCACTCGACCGGAACCTTCGGGTTTGCACCGCTGCTGACAAGTTCCACCATGTGGTCACACCACCTGAGGTAGTTCTGAAAGTGTTCAAGCAGCTCTTCTCGTGCTCCAACCGGGATAGCGAGCGAAGCATTTCGCAGATACCAGTACGCGACGCGGTCGAGATCCTTGTACAGCTGGGCTTCGCTGTCGCTTACAGTCTCGCCCTGGGCTGCGATATGGCCATCTGGCGATGCGACCTCCTGCCGCAGGTACGAGAACATGGGCACGTCGTCCTTGGGGGTGGCTCTCATGAAAGGTACCAATGCGACGCCTTCAAGCTGCACAATGCCGTTGGCGCCGTCAACAGTGTTCAGGTAAATATCGCCCACGACTTTGGCGTTGTTTCTGCTCCGTATCATGGACTCGAACTGCATCGTGCTCTGTTTTTTGCCTTGGCCCACTGGTGTGTAGAAAGCGTTGATGGTGATGGAAGACACCGAGACTGGAACGTGCAGACACCATATCTCGGTGTCGCCGGGGAACGACCATGCAGCAAATACAGCCTGCAGCGCCGAGTCCAGCATGCCAGGATGAACGATGAGATCGTCGTACCACGCGTCCCCAGACTGGTCTGTCAGAGTCCCTGTGCTGTAGCCTGGCTTGCGGCGGATGTCCGAGACGCCTTTGAACGGATGTGAGTATTGGTATCCGATCTTGGCCAGGTTGGTGTAGAAATGGTCTTGGCCCACATCGACCAGATTGTATGGGTCTGATTGTTCAGCCGGCAAGGTGTTAGGCTTAGCAGGTGTAAGCTGTGCCGAAACGCGCCCTTTCGCGTTCAGCATCACATTGTTACCGCCTCCCTCAGCCACAGAGGAACACGCCCACTCCGCCGTGATCAGGTCACCATCTGACGACCTCGATACCGAAGACAGTGTGAAGATGGTCTCAACGTTGGCGTCCTCGCCATTCAAGATGAGAGCGCGTGGGATCTCCACATCCGTCACCTTGAAGACGCCAACAGCAGTATCCAGCCCGGCTGTCTCGAGTGCTGCAAGCCGGATGGCCTCGACAGCCTGGCTCACATAGCCGGTGGCCGGGAAGAGGGCCTGGCCCTGCAGCACATGTCCCTTCAGCCAGGCCACCTCGCTGGGCCTGAGCATATTACGCCACTGGAACTCAACGGCGGTGGTCGCCTCGGAACAAAGCATGCCCAGCACCGTGTTGGGGGCGTGCATTGCGCCGCTGCGGCTGCGGAAATGGTTGAATACGCGGCTGTCGTGCCAGTAAGCGCGCTGATGGTCGAAAGGGTACGAGGGAAGATCCGTCAGGACCGTCTCGTTCTTCTCGGAGCTGTCGAGGCCAGACAGCAGAGCCTGGACCGCCGAGAATTGTACACTGCCGGAGCCAAGGTGCGTCCAGACAAAACCCAGACCGGCCGCCAGGCTCTCCGTGTCGCTCTGGCCACGTGAAAGCAGTCCGGTGTAGGGAAGACTGCCGGTGTTTCCCAAGGTGGCCATGGCTGGGCCCTTGAGCGCAGGGTGCGGCCCAACTTCGATGGCCAGGTCGAAAGACCCATTGTCTTGCACGGCCCTGTCAAGAGCGCCGGCGAACAAGACAGCGTTGCACATGTTGTCTGCCCAATACTGGCTGGTCAACCTCGATGCGCTCATGGGCTCTCCTTCGTAGACACTGGAGTACCAAGTCGTACCAGTGCCCGCACTCGCATCCGGCGACCCAGACTTGATGCCGCAGCCCTCCAGAGATGCCATGTACGGCCCTGCGCAGGGAGTCATATGGGCACTGTGGTAGGCCGTGTCGACTTTGAGCTTCCGGGCAAAAGTGCCCTCCTCCTTGAGGAGGCGCTCCACCTCGTCCACGGCGTCCTCGTCACCACTCAGCGTGACACTTGAGCTAGAATTGACCGCGGCAACCTGCACCCTGCCCGCAAACCGGGGCTCTGCGCAAAGAGCACGGGCCTGATCTGCCGAGGTACCGACAGCCATCATGGCGCCGCGTTTGGTGCTGTCGCTGGGGCTCGCGGCCAGCTTGGCGTGGACGCCCCGGAAAAAGGCAATGAGGAGGGCGTCCCGGGCCGACACCAGTCCTGCGGCGTAAGCCGCACCGATCTCCCCGGAAGAATGACCCACGACGGCGGTAAAGACAATCCCGGCAGCGCGCAGGACGTCGACGAGCAGCACCTGCACGGCGGTACACAGTGGCTGGGAGAGCTCGGCCTCGGTGAGACGGGATGTCGTCTTGTCCGCGAGCAGCTCGCCCTTGATCATCCACGAGGGCCGATTGTTGGGGAGGGCCTGGAGTATGGCATCCAGCTCATCGAGGCGTGCGGCAGCGAACGGGCTGCTTTCGATGAGATGGGCGCCCATGCGGGCCCATTGGGCTCCCTGGCCGGTGAAGATGCCGATGATCTTGGGGGCTCCTGTGGGGGCGACCTGGCGGACGCCGAGCATCTCGCTCGCGCTGGAGTCGGATGGGGCATCGACTAGGCCCCTCAGTGAATCAATGGCATGCTGGACCGTCGGCGCATTGATGGCTGTGCGGTACGAGAACGTGGAGCGTCTGTGTTGCAGGGTGTAAGCAAGGGCACCAAGATCCACTGCTGGGTCGGACTGCAGGTAGTCGAGATGTGTAGATAGCATCGTCCGAAGAGACGTCTCTGAAGCAGCCGAGAACACGAGCGGTACGAAGAGGTCGCTTGAGCTTGTGCTTCTAAGACTGTTCGGCGCGTCTTGTGGAACATATTGCTCAAGGATACAATGGGCGTTGCTGCCGCCAAAGCCGAAACTAGAATAAGAAAGGAGGCATCGTCAGCTCTCTGGATGGGATATGGACCACCATCTATTCGGGTGCGTGATCAATGATCAGCAGGGCGTACACACCTGTTTACACTGGCCCTTCTGACCTGGCCCTCCTCGATGGCCGGCCATGCCGTTGCAGCCGTCGGGATGTCCAGATGCTTGAAAAAGGGGGCAACTTTGGGATTGAGGTTGTGGAAGTGCAGATTGGGCGGGATGACGCCGTGCTTGAGCGCGAACGCCGTGGCGATAACGCTCGTCACTCCGGCCGTTCCCTCGGTATGGCCGATAACCGTCTTGATCGAACCCACCATCAACTTCTCCGCCTCCCTCTCGGCTACAGAGCCCCGTGGGAAAAGCGCAGTGGAGATGGCCTGCGCCTCTTGCGGATCACCAGCCTGCGTCCCCGTGCCGTGGGCATGGAAGAACTGCGGCCGGTCGCTCAGTCTATTAGCCGGATCCAAGCCGGCCCTCGCATATGTTTCCCGTATCAGTGCCGCCTGCGTGATGTTGCTAGGCATGGTTAGCCCGGGGGCCGCGTGGCCGTCGGTGTTGACGGCCGTCTCGCGGATGATGCACTCGATCGGGTCGTTGTCGGCCAGCGCCTGCGAGAGCGTCTTGATGAGCACGCACGCCACTCCCTCGCCACGTGCGTAGCCGTCTGCTGCGGTGTCCCACATGGCGCAACGGCCGTTTGGGGAGAGCATACCCAGGTTGCTTTCCGAAATGAACATGGCTATAAGTTGGAAAAAGTTGAGTGTTAGTAGTTGTTCACTTCGACCTCACTGATACTTACGACCTGTAAGTAGGGGATATGCAACCATATAAAATACGCACCTGGACTCAACATCAGACTTGTCCCTGCAGCGATGGCCATTTTGGCCTTTCCACTTCTGAGTGTCTGGACCGCCTGGTCCAGGGCAACGAGACTGCTCGAGCACGCAGTGTCAATAGTCATGCTCGGGCCGGTCCAGTCGAAAAAATAAGACACTCGGTTTGCGTTGATGGCCCTCTCGAGGCCTGTCGCCGTGTAGCGAGGCATGGTCAACCAGTCGCGGTTAAGCATGGTGTTCCAGTCATCGCACATCTGGCCAACGTAGACCGCTGTGTCTGACCCCCGCAGCCCCTCCATGAGCTGCCCGGCCGAGCAAAGCCCGTCGTAGACGACCTCGAGCAATAGGCGTTGCTGGGGGTCCATGGCCTCGGCCTCGCCGGGCTGTATGGAGAAGAAGGCCGTATCAAAGCGCGCGACATCCTCGTCGAGCCAGTATGACTTGGCCGCGTTGGTCGTGCCGCTGTGTGTGCCGGTTGGGTGGTAGAAGGCGTCGACGTCGAAGCGGGAGGTCGGCGGCCTGCGGCTCAACTCTCGCGGGTCTCGTGCGAGCTCCCACAGCTTGGATGGCGTATCCGCGCCGCCGGGGAGGCGGCAGGCCGTGCCTATGATAGCAATTGGCTCAGGCATAGCTAAATCTCTTGTGAGAGATACGCTTCTGTGACGAAGGAAGAGGCTCTACCGGAGAGTGAGACCCAATTCAACAAATCGTGAAGTTGCGTGGTGGGAACCGACGAGCACAACGCGAAAGAAAGCTGATTGGAAGTCTAAGTCTTCAGAAAACCACATCTACGCTGGCAAAGAATATGAAGCGGCTCGAGTCGAATGTTATTACTTATGCTTTGTCGTTTGTCTGACGTTCTACTGAAGGTTTGTATCTCATCTGGACACCTTTGCCCCATCGTCTGCCCCATCGTCACGGCTCCTCTGTCTCAGCCTTGTCGCCAAGGATCTGGAGCTTCCGGAGACCGACACTTGGTGCGAATCGGAGACTCCATCGTGCAGGTCATCCTCACGAGTTACGTGACATCGGAGAGGATCCAGAACGAGTTAGATTAGGCAAGGCTGGGCTCCTCCTCGGAAGGCCACTCGCACCTGATACTCATTCGCACTTGACACTAATAACTCGCACTTGATGTCCAATCGCACTCGATGTCCAATCGCACTCGATAGTTACTCACTGGCTGTGATAATATTCACGCTATCTTTTTTCTTCCTTGCCTCTATCCGAATTCTTCAGCCTGCCACGATGGCTTACTGTGTTCGGATCTTCCATCGTCTACTTCGAGGTTGGTGCCATGAATTTGGATTCTCACATGTGACGGGGACCGTCTTCCCGCATATCTCCGACCGGCGCCAAGGTCAGGTATCTGGGATTTCACATACCACAACCCAATGGATATCGCGAGTCACTGTCAGGAGTGGAGGGATTATGCACTTTGGTTCTTTTGACTCAGAAGCCCACTTATTTCCAATGACGGGGGCCTGCATAAGCAGGTCGTCGGGACCCGAGATTCAGCCTCCTGCCGTTAGACAGCCGCAGGAGAAACCACTCAGCCGCGTGTACGACGGCGTGGCGAGATCTAGATCTACAAAGGTGACCATGAACTTAATCTAGCCCTAATTTAAGCCCAGAAGTACACTGCCTTTTTACATCTTACTGCATTAGAACGCTCTGAAACCGCATTGAGGCGGCCAATGGCAGCGGCGGAGAACAGCCACATTTGAGATTGATAGCATATCAATGAAAGGATTACCACAAAATCCAGCCCGTACATAGATAGCTGGTATTTTCGGGAAAAGTACAGAATTTTGAGACCTGATCGGGCTGTCTTCCGTCTGACATGAGCACGCGCGCGCAGGTTGCCGGCCACGGCGCTCTCCTGTCGTACTACCCCAGCTGCTGGTCTCGGACTGTCTTCCGTCTGACATGAGCGCGGATGCGCAGGTTACCGGGGCATGGCACTTTTATGTCGTACGACCCCAGCTGCTGGCCTCGTTCTTTCTAACTGGATATGACCATTTTTATCCGAACCGCTGGGTCGTGTACAACCGTACTCAGACCGCTTACTGCTTGATGCCCAGTCCGTCGGTAACAAGATGTCTAAGGCAAGGTATTATCTTCCCTGTAGTGCAGCCACAGTCCGATGCATTTTTACATCACCCCATCTATACGGGCGCTGGTCACGGCCCTAATGAAAGGCTGAAGGAAAAAACTTCCGAGTGAGTTCGGAACTTGCATAAGCAGTGGTCATTAAACATTGCGAGGGTGACAACTGATATTGGCTCACACGCATGCGTATATGATCATCACTGTCTTTTTGTAATACGGTATGAGCATCCCCGGTATAAGGGCGCAGGAGGTGGCTAGATCCCTTCAAGCTTCGCACATCGTCGGATACAACCGCGCCTTTCTTTCCCAAAGAAACTCATGTTGATGCTTTTTCTACGGAATTACTGACACCAGTGAATCGGTCCAATATGCCTCCCAAGTCTGTCATAATCGTAGGTAACACTGTGTACACTTGTTCTCGTGCCCCACCACAGGCAACATAGGTCTTCCTCCATACTGAGCATAGATAGAACTAGAGACTAACCACACAATGACAGGTCGGTGGCTCGATTGCGGGTCTCCTCCAGGGTGTCCAGCTCAAGCGGAATGGCAGCGATGTCATCATTTTAGAGCAGGACCCCAGCAAGGAGCGCCATAGCCACGAGTCGGGGATTCAGATCGGGCCCAGCGTGACGGCCCTCCTGGACAAATACGACACCACAGGGCGGCCCAAGTCGATCGCAGCCAGCGCCATGAGCTTCTCGTGGCGAAGGCAGGCCCGCCCCGCGTACGAGAGGTCGTCGCACCACGACATGAGCAACTGGGGCTGCCTGTTCAACCTGCTGCGTGCCAATTTCGACGGCATGGCCTCGGCGGCGGTACCGCACCCCCCGGGACCCAAGGAGGGCGACGGCAGGGTTGAGTACCGCTCTGGGAAGCGCGTCACGGGGCTGATTGACGACCCCGACAAGAAGAGGGTGCATGTGCAATTTGTGGATGCGGAGACCGGCGAGAAGGGCAACCTGAGCGCGGACCTGGTCATTGCCGCCGATGGGATTCATTCCACCGTCCGGGGGCTGCTGGGGGCCGAGACGCGAAAGGAGTATGCTGGGTATGTTGCGTGGCGCGGGGCAGTGCCGGAGAGGTTGGTCTCGAGAGAGGCCGTAAGCTCGCTGGCGGGCCGGCTTAACTTTTCTTTCCTGAGAAAGACGTATCTAGTCAGGTGAGTTTCTTCTTTGCACATGAAGATCATCCCTTCCACGAGGTTACACTGGCTGATCATCTGCCCCTGGATAAGCTACATCATCCCCACAGAGCAGGGCAACATCGCACAAGGCGATCGTCTCGTCAACTGGCTCTGGTACTACCCCGTGGCAGACGACTCAGCTGAGCTGCGCGATATCCTGACCGACGTGCACGGCAAGACACATCCTAATACCGTCTCTCAGGGGCTGGTGCAGCCGGCGATATGGGCAAACATGAAGTCGCGCTTCCTTGCCCAGATGCCAGCGGCGCTGGCCGAGGTCGTCGACCAGACGCCGCGGCCGTTTGTCACGAAGGTCTGCGAGGCGCAGTGTAGCCAGTCCAGCTTCCACGAGGGCCGCGTCGTGCTGGTGGGCGACGCTTTCACGGCGCTGCGCTCGCACTTGGGCATGGCGTCCGAGCAAGCCGCTACACACTGCGCGCAGATGGACCGCGTGTGGCGTGGCGAGATCTCGCAGGCCCAGCGGGACCACGAGGCCAGGCTCTACGCTGCCAGGTTCTTGTTGTTAAATCGGCTTGTTGGGGTTTTTGGGCTGGAGATGGTGTGGGCTGTAGTGCAGACTGCGATTGCTTATGTTTGGTTGATGATTACGGTCCGGATGGGCTGGTTTTGAATGGAGAGGAGTTGATGGATATGTATTATGTGTTGGATGATGTCTGCTTGTTGAAGCGAAGTTGGGACCACACCATCTGAGACTCTTGGAATGTTCGTCCTGAATGCATTCCATTCTCCAATTTCCACTACTTAATGTGTATGCGAAGTGTATGGACTAATTAAAAAATTTCTTTACCTTTATAAGGTTCTCTCCTAAGACAGACCTTGTTTGCGAAGTGTATATCTCCACATTCGCACTCTACTCAAAAGTATAGATAATAGTTTAGGACTACTCTTATGGATTAAAACGGTCTCGGAGCATTTGCAGGCACCAAATATCAGGATGGTATTATCAAATGAATTGCCGACGAGCTGCCGTCCTTCCGCGGGTTGTTGGTGATTCTCAATGTCTACTGTCTTCGAAGTTTTTCAAGGCGTTCGATTTAATGAAAGTGATTCAATTTCAAACACTCCACTCTACCCCCAATCTATCCCTGTATCTATAATACAAAACATCTATCTTTGCAATCTAAGACCCTCCAGTACCGCCAACTGTTCGTTTCACAACTCAAACCCCATGGCACATCCATCCTCTTGTCCCTTAGTTGGGAAGAGGAAGAGTCCAGCACATGAGCGACACGGCATTGCGCTGGGCATTGATGGTAGGCTGTGCGATGACATAGGCTCGCTGCAGATTCTCGTACTTGCCTCCGACCTGGATCTCGAGGCGGGCATTCTGGACGGCCGAAGTCCCGACCCCCGACTGCTCGATGTAGAAGGGCGAGCCATCGGCCGCGTGGCCGTACACATATGCGATGGGGCTCTGCGTCGTAGGCGTTCCGGCGGCGGCATTGGCAGGGAGAGGCATGCGGATCGGGGCAGCGAAACCGCCCTCAATCTTGCCGTTGAAGCCGGGTCCGGTAATGGTGCCGTTGGTGATGATCTCAATGATTCGCTGGCTCCCCGCGATCAGCGGGATAGGGCCGACCTCTCCGCCGAGAGCGAGGTTCATTGTGCAGAGGTATTGCGGGGTGGGACCCCTTGTTGTCTTGGGCGGTGTCTTCCCCGGTGGGAAGCTGTTGACAGCGTCGGCACCATCTGGGTTTCGGTTGAGAGACATAGTGTCTGGATTTGAGGCTGGTGACGATGAATAGTGGCTAAAGAAGGGACTTGTGTATTGTACTTGACAGGAAACGGTGAGTTGATGAGATGATAGATTTGAATTCAGAGACCATCATGAACTCCCTTGCTGGCATATTTATGCATTCGTATCATGGTACTTGATATACAGCTGTTTCTATTCTTATTCTCTATCTACTTGAACATCGACCCGTGAGCTGACGGTCACAGAATGAGCCACGATGGCCGCCTGGGGCTGTGAGTACGGTGATGGGAAGTCAAGACTGCCTCCTGGATCCTGAATGACAATGTTGAACTCAAACCATTGAGAAATCCCTCCTTCAGCCCCCACCCGGATCAAACCATGTGTGCTGTGTGACCGATCTCTTGTGGCGTGCATGGTTCCAGGCGGGAGACAGTCCGCGTGTGTTGTGTCACCCCAGATGCTGACAGCCCAGCAGCCACAACATCCTCTTGCCAATGCGGGAACAGTCCAACCCTTTGTCTCTTCCAATCTCTTCGGTTAAATCCCATAGAGGAAAATAATCCGACCTCGGGGATTGTCGTAAATACGTGAGTACAGGCCTGGCGCTAGGCACCAAGGGGGAGCCGCATACATCGGAATGAGATTATAAAAGGATAGCGCTGAGCCCCTCTCACACCATTCAAGTCTTCACAACCAAGAAATAGCCTACAAAAATAACCTTAGCGGTCTTCCCACCTGTTATCTCAGCCTCAACTTGCTCCTCGGCGGCAGCAACTGTGGATCTGCGCGTCATCACAGAGATAAAGCTATTGAACAATCCATTGTCAGCAGACCTATCCCACCACCACCACCACCGTCATGTCTACCTTGCCTGCTCAACACGGCCACAATGAGGCCTGCTGCAACATTCCCCCAGTTGTTTCCTCTGGGTATGGCGCGAGTGGCGCGTACGAAACTCTTGGAGGCCTGAAGACATGTAAGTCACGGGTCTATTCCTTCCGTCCAACAGTCCCGCCACATTGGCCGTCCCGCCTTCCTGCCATGACCGTCAAGCTGGTGTTTTCGTCTGCTGACGCACCGCCCCTTCTGTAGACGTCACTGGCCCGTCGGATGCCACCAAAGGTATCATTGTCATCTACGACATCTTCGGCTTTGCCGACCAGACGGTCCAGGGCGCCGATATTCTGGCCACGAGCGAGACGACCAAGTACAGTGTCTTCATCCCAGACTTTCTCAAGGGCGATTACTGCCCCAGCGAGCTCTTCCCTCCCGACACTGAGGAGAAGGGACAGAAGGTCGGTGCCTGGTTTGCCCAGAGCGAGCACTACCCGCACACCACCGCCGCCGCCCTCCCGGAGTTCCTCAAGGCTGCCCAGGCTGCTAAGCCCTCCATCACTTCTTGGGGCATCGTTGGCGTAAGTCATTAAGAATAGCATCCTCCTGCATGATGACGAGGCTATCTTGTCCCACTCTTATGAAACCCCGGCTGACCACGTATAGTACTGCTGGGGCGGCAAAGTCGTCGAGCTCGTGACCTCGGGTGATGCCAACCTGTTCAAGATTGCCGGCGCCGTCCACCCAGCCATGGTCGACCCGGCTGGGGCCGAGAAGATCTCGGTGCCGTACATCCTGCTGGCGTCGATGGAGGAGCCCGCCGAGACCATCAAGGATTTCGAGTCCAAGCTCAAGGTCACCTGCCATGTCGAGACCTTCGATGACCAGGTTCACGGCTTCATGGCGGCGCGTGGTGACCTGTCCAGCTCGCGGGTCAAGGACGAATACAAGCGTGGCTATGAGACACTTCTCACGTTCTTTGCCAAGAACTGGGCCTAGGCAGGGTGTAGCGTATTAGACCAGATATCGCTACCAGAAAGACGGCGTGGAAAAATTGGAACCTTGTGTGCTTGATTTGTTCAATCAGTTCAATGTAACAATAGAGATTTCCTTGCTACGCCTTGGCCGAATCTTGAAGCCAGAATATCAATTACAAAGCGTCTTCATCAAAGGACTCATCTGAGTACTCGTGATCAAGCATCTAGGCACTTTGACGCTATAGTAAGCACGGGTATCGAGGCTTGAGATACAGCGTGGAAGATGGGTAGTCAACACGAATGAAAGCAGATGAAGGAGGCGGCAAGATCCTTGGGCTGCCGCATGTCTTAATTAATCTTTGGTACTTGGTATACCTGGTTGTACAGTTTAGTCAAGTGTCTTGCGTTGTGCTCATTGGAAAATAAATCCGCAGTCACAGATTTCCGCCCATATAGACCGGCATCTGGCTTGGTCTAGTTAGGAGGCAATTATCTAGAAGATCACTGATAGAAGTGTCTATATGGGACGGACTGCGCTAAGTCCTTGACATTAACTTAGGCAGCGAGGGAATTCGGCTTCAATGACAACTTTTTCGTCAGAGAAAGTCGATATCTTGGCATTTGTGACCGATGGAGAGGCTTGTATGGAAAAAGGTAAACTACAAATGGCGCATTGGGCAGACCGTCCGAGCACACTAGTAAGAGCCTTATCCGAATATCTGCATGTAGTGTGTTTACTTTCAGCCCGTCAGCTGACAAAACCCCTTTCGTACACTTCGGCGCCCCTTTCGTACCTAGGTACTCTTCGGAACCCCTTTCATACTCATTGGAACCACATCGAGAATTTTCTCCGAATTTACTGGTGTAGCAGCTTGGCTTTCCACCCTGGGGCTGACAGAACTCCTTCGTGACACCCTCGGACATTCCCGAATCCATCTCACTTTCTTGGCGCAGCAGGAACCATGATGTAAACAGACATTGCAAGTTGCAGTACTGCTTACTCCGGGCCATCTTGTGTAACATGCGGATGATGAGATCCATATCTCTGTCTCACTCTTGGAAGCTCCGTGGCCAGTCGACTCTAAGCCCGCATGTCCCCGACAAGCGGACAGCACCAATCCCGCTCGAGCGGGCATGGTGGTCGAACCTGACTTATGAAGGGATCCGCTGGCTGAAGAACTGGAGGAAACAAAGAGAAAGCCCTACAGTTTCCTGGACAAAGCATTACACTTCACAATGCCTCGTTGATGTACCCCTTCATGTCTTCGACACAATATGACATTCCAACCGTGAACCTTCCTTTTCAGCACACCTTGTCTGAAGCACCATGCCGAAGAATGTGAGCGAGGCCAGCTCTACAGGGTCTGGAACCTTGTCCGTCCATTCGAGCTCCAGTCCAACGCTTATGGACGGCACCAAGCATGGAGCCGCGGGCAGCGACGCCGCCGCTGCCGCCGCCGAATACGAATGGAACAGCCCAGGCGATATGGCCAACCCCCACAACTGGCCCAGCAGCAAGAAATGGATTCACGTCGTCCTCGTGGCTCTTTTTGCTCTCGTCACGTAAGTGCAGCTACTGCTAAGGAGCCGTCCCAGAACCAACAATCACCGACAGGCTTTGGCCACAATGACACTGACACTGGCTCTCCGCCACCCTAGGAACATGGCACCGACAATCTGCGTCCCGGGAATGGACGAGCTCGTAGCAGATTTTCAAGTCGGCTCCGATACGGTGAGGACGCTGGCCATCACGCTGTACTCGCTCGGCCTCGCCGTCGGGCCAATGTTCATCTCGCCCCTGAGTGAGACATACGGCCGCCTGCCCGTGTACCACGCCACAAACGTCGTCTTCGTGGCGTTCATCATCGCCTCAGCGCTGAGCAGGGACATTGCCCAGTTCATTAGCTTTCGAGTGCTGTCCGGGCTGGCGGGCGGCACGCCTATGGCCCTGGGCGGTGGCACCATCGCCGATGTGACCATCCCTGAGAACAGGGCGATCGCGATGGCTTTATTCAGCCTTGGGCCTCTGGCCGGACCGGTCAGTTGACACCAATGACGATGACTAGTTCATTCGTGTTTCTTGCTCAAGGCTTCCCTTCCAACTAAGCCATGCTAATTCTGTTCCTGGTACGGATTTTAGATCCTCGGACCTGTCATCGGAGGCTTTACGGCTGGGCCGCTGGGATGGCGCTGGTCATTCTGGCTCCTAGCTATCTTCAGCGGTGGCGTCGCCCTCGCCGCCGCTATCCTCATGAGTGAAACATACCCCAAAGTCCTTCTCGAGCACAAGGCCGCCGGTCTCCGCCCCGCCACTGGCGGAATGGACCTGCGCGCCAAGCACGGGGTGACCAGCCCTCGCATCTCACCAACGCAGACCATCGCCGCCTCCCTGTTACGCCCATGCGGCCTGCTGATCAGGTCGCCCATCCTACTGGTCATCTCTGTCTATGTAGCCTTCGTATCAGGAACGCTATACTTGCTGTTGACGACGTTTGCGGGCGTCTTTGGGGGCCAATATGGCTTCAGCACTACCGTCTCCGGCCTGTCGTACCTGGGGCTCGGAGCGGCGTTGATCGTGGCCATGGTGGTCTTTCGAGTGCTGGGTGATCGCGTTCGCGGCCGCGGGCAGGAGGAGAAGCCCTTGCGGCCCGAGTCCCGTCTGATACTAATGATTTGGTTCAGCCCCATGGTTGGCTTTGGGCTTTTCCTGTACGGGTGGACAGCATATCACAGGGTGCACTGGATCGTGCCGATGTTGGGCACCTTCATCATTGGCTTTGGTGTGTTCTTCGTCCTCGTAAGTTTCCCCCACCTCCTCAAGTTTCGTTTGACTCGTCCACATCCAGGGCGGATCTTTGGTTGACTTGCAATGAATTTTACGGTCGCAGATGCCGGCTCAGCTATATCTCGTCGACCTGTTCGGCTCGCAATCAGCCGCCTCAGCCCTGGGCGCCAACAATCTCCTACGCTTCCTTTCCAATACATTCCTCCCATTGGCTGGACCGCCCATGTATCAATCACTCGGCTACGGATGGGGAAATACGGTGCTGGGGTTCATCGCGTTGTCCTTTGTTCCAGCTCCGGTCATGTTCTACAAATTTGGGGATCGCTTGCGCGGCTGGTCGTCTGGGAAGCTGTAGGGTGAGACTTATACAGAGTTAAGATTGTTGTAGAGTATCCATGAAGAATACAAAGAAATGAAAAGCTTGGGTAGTGGCGGCACTTATTTAGAAACTGAATACAACGCGTCGAACCTGCAACAGCTAATAGCAGTTGGGGGAAATGTGGTAAGTTTCTACTTAATTGTATCTTCACAGTTCCATGTATGATAGTCTAGACATCTGTCTATACCTCTATGAGATTCTTACAAGCAACAGTTCAGCTCATGTCCTGAACCTTGGTGCCCAGATTACCCACCAATGTTCTTACGACATTGTAGAGCTGCCCATCAATCAACTCGCCCCAGTAGAAGACCGAGCTACCTTTCGTGTTTCCCTCCGAGGTCATGGCCGGCTTTCCTTCCGAGCCGTGTAATGATGTGCCGAACCCGTCCGCCGTGCCCGGCGCATCCGCAGAAGTCTCTCCTGTGATAATCAGGTCGCTCGGCAACTGTAGTACCTCCTCGACTTCTCGGAAAGATCCCACCAGCATCGATACGGCTTTCCTGGTCGGGCTCCAGGTGGTGCAGAGACAGCGGGACTGCAGCTGGTCGAGACTCAGTCCACGGGACACGGGAGTCTTGTGTTTCTTGCCTCTGTTGTCGTTGCTGGCCTGTGATAGATGATGTCGATGAATGTGGTTCGAGTGCGGCCGCTGCTGACCTGCTAATGGTTGCTCCTGTTGCCGGTCTGACGTTTGCCGCAATAGGTGGTCAAAGACGGAGGAATAAATGCGGAGGAGTGACATGTGGCAGCAAATGATGAGCAGCGATACGGACGGGTCCGGGGGCCCAATAAGATCTCCAAACGATGAGGAGGATTCTGTGATGATGCTGTGGAAGCTAGAGCACAGGTAGAGCACTTCACCGATTGGGTAGTTGCCCAGCTCGCTATCTGTTAGTTTGGATAGTCTTGTTTCTGTCTGCGACATGTCGGCCAGCAGGGATGTAAGGGCCATCACAGGGCCGGGTGTGTCGCCGGTGTGAAATGGATCCAAATGAGACAGACTTTCTGACTCGGAACGCGAAAAGTTGTTGGTCTCGAGCTGAGGACCGGTGTCAAAGATTCTTGTTGCAACCTCTGTCCCTTGAGCCACTTGAGTCAGCTCTAAGTCGCTGGTGATTTCCTCTGATAGCAAACTACCAGCGAGACTGTTGGTGAAAGAGAACGACTCAGGGTCCTGGTGGTCATGGATGGACGAATTCCAGAAGTCGGAGTGGTCTAATACTGGCGGAAAGTAGCCCTCGCCCCGGTTGTCATCAAATTCCACACCAGTCGAGTGAGGAAGAGTGTAACTGCTGCCAGCCTGCGGTGTAGACGAAGGAGCCCGACTGCCTCCAGGCATCGGGCTCACTGGGGAGGCGAGGCCCGCGGCAACGCGGAATGCGCCCATGCCGGGTAGCAAACCTGCTGCATCGAAACTTCCCATGGATGGGGCGGCCTTGATTCGTCGCCCTCTGTCTAAGCTTCTTCCGAAGACGCATGGAACTGGTGGTCGCAACTTCGCGCACCTTTCGCATGACACCGAAGTGCTCGGCCGTTTTTCGGACGATAAAGGAACGCATCGAAGTTTCTGTGCCCGGCACCGCTCGCACGATGCGCGGCGTGGAGGGATGGTGACGCTCATGCCAGATATTAGGGTTGCTGAAGGGTTTCTTCTGTGTTGTCTTTTGTGTTTGACTTCCAGAAAAACTGGAGCCACGAGCCTCCTCCACCAATGTTTAAGTCGTAAGCATGTGACTCTGCTTTAATTTTCATATGAATCAAATCAGGCGTGAATATATGACCATTTTCCCTGTGCCGGATGACACCGTCCTTATTCTTGTATATGTATGGCATTAAAATGGCTAGTATCCCCTTGGCTCAACTTAGTCTTACGCCATTCTCGTTTATGCACGTATTGTATTAAAGCATCCTTTGGTGAATTCTCACCGCTACTTTGGACTTTCCAAATCCGAGGGTTACACAACAATCCTGATCGAAAGTGCATGGGTTTCCAACAACCAACAGTCTAGACAAATGCAGGTAAGAAACCACCCCTTCATCCCACACCATCAACCATCAGAAACCAAGGCTGGCGGCTGAGTGCGAGCGTCCGAGCTGTGGGGCTAAATGCCAACAGGGCTCTTCTTATCAGTAAGCTTACCTTATTAGCCCAACGCTAGAAACCAACGTATCTTTACAGTAAACATGAAATCATGCCGTGGTGCCGCGAGGACGGAGGAGCCGCCTCAGGTGATACGGTTGGTGCCGACGTCCGTGCCGGGCCCCGGGTAGATCATCCCGTCTGACCACTCTACTCTGTACAGAGTATGTACTATTCGACCTCCTCAACCTATACTAGGCGTGATCGGCGCACCCAGAACGCTCTTTCTCCCCGCCCACCCAGAACCTACACTTCTAAGGCCAGAGCCTAGACTCCTAAGCAAGTTACCACTTTTACTTCTGATTTGCCCCAAACTTTTCGGTAAACTCATCGCCCCCAACCCACCCGCCTTTCAAACCGCTTTCCCAGCCTTCCTAAAAAGCCTTGCCTTTCTAAAGGGCAGCGTAATTCCATTCCCAGAGGACATACCTTCCCAAAGGACGCGCTTTCTCAGAGCATCTCGCCTTTCCAGAGGTCGTTCTAAGAAAACGCGTGCCCTTTAGGAAAGCAGTGCCCTTTAGAAAGTTGGGGGTCTGAAAGCAACCGTGTACTGAAGTGTCTAGTGCAGGTCAGTCATTTTCGCCGGCGTTACAGCACGGATTAACATGGGGGGTGCCGCAGCTTCTCAATGATTTCGATAGGGCAGAATGTACGGATACCCAAGACCCATGTCCAAGAGAATCAAATGGGCCTCTGAAATCCGGACGGCACGGGGCCAGTCTTGGCCAATACTTATGTAGTCGTCTCTGAGGTCATTACACAAGTAGCAAGAGAGCAAGAGAAGGAAATGATTAGGAAAACAAACGTAATGTCTCATTCAAGCTGCCGATTCCCTCTAAATATATGTTGATTCCTAAACTGAGATGTTCTATAATTGTAGTTACTACTCACCTCTATCCCTGACGGGAAGAGTCATCGGCCAAGTCTTGATGAGGTGTTGAGAAAATGAACATTCGCTGACACTGCTTTGAAGTAGAGGCGGCGCTACCATTCTATATCTATTCATGCTCACTCAGGACAACTATATTCATATGGTGTCGGTACATATAGTGGTGAATCGAGGGTTAAATCTGTCAAGCTGTCATTAGCCTCGGCAAAGATACGATACATGTGCGAGTTAGTATATGACAGGAATTTCAGTGATAGTGTGATGGTTTGCATCGCTACTGGGCTTAAAGGTAATCTAGCGGGCGAGGGTTACATGTTTACAAAATTTATTCCTTGAGACCATAACTAGGTTCAGATAATTCAATGTTGTGTGACTTCGAAATCAAATATTGCCTGACCACGCGTGAATCACGGTGGAGCAATATTCAGTGCCTTAGTCGATATTAGATAGCTTCAGAGTGGATTAGTGATCTTAGAGAGCTAGCTTATAAGCTAGGAGGTTTCCACCGCGGATTCGAGACAGCAATCAATCCATTATCCTTGTCACGGGTATTGAATATTTTTAGAGAAGGCCTCTGATGACGTGCCTGGATAAAGGCTACCAGTACCCGCTCCAATGATGGTCATCATAGGCCAGTCTCCCACTCTTTCAACCTGAGGCCACCTGAGTGATCAATCCATTCCTGGCCGCTTGAATTGTCAAGTGACTTGCCCTCGAGGCAACTAGGGTAAACAAGAGCACCAGGGCCACGCTGTGCAATTAGTAACCACGAATAGAAGGCTAGCTGGGGTTGAACATGATATCATTACTAGAATATTCTTTTCGTACAGTCCTGTTTTATGGTAGGTGGTACTAAGTTACATGCGAAGCTGAAAAAAGGTAGAGACTGATGGGAATCTATAGCCGATCACGATCTCATCCCGGGTGGTCTTTCTGGCACAGTCATACGAACGATCGATACTGGCCCATCTGCTCAAGCGGCCACTTGATGATCTCCCTCCACCTGCGCGAGATGAGCCTCTCCACATCCGTCGCGACGCTGACGCCCCAGCCCTTGACGAACCACGTCTTGCTCTCCGCCCTGTACATGATGCAGCAGTAGTACATGATGACCAGCAGCGCGACCTCGTTCCGCTGCCTGACCAGCTGGATGTAGTCCTCGGCGATGGTGATGGGCCAGTAAGTCGTGACGCGCATCTCGGCGTCGTCGGTCGTGATCACCGCCTTCTCGATGGCGTCGATCAGCTTCCTGATCTCGAGGTCCACCAGGACCACCACCAGGTTGTCGATGCCCGGCTCCTGCTTGATCGCTGAGGACAGGCTGCGCAGCTCCTCGGCCAGCCTGGGCATGAACGCGTTGTTTTTGTTGTGCGTCTGGAAGTGGAACAGGTCCTTGAAGTAGCCGGCCTGTATGCACTCCTCCGAGGACTGGAGCACGCTGGCGACGCCCCTGTCGAGGATGAACACGTCGACCATGTCTTCGATGGTCGGCGGCCGTTGGCCCTCGATCAGCGGTGAGTCGTTGGGCCTGATGTTAGCAAAGGAGGCAAAGGCCCCGACGAGCAGCAGCGAGGACGCCATGAACAATGCGTGGCAGTTCTCGGAGGTGATGGCTGCCAGATGGCCGCGCATGCCCTCGATGGACCGGTTCTGGTGCTGTGACGCGTGGAGAGAATGGTCGCTCCTCTGCCCGGGGTGAAGGTAGGCCTGATGGAAAGCAGCCACTGCGAGGATCTGGTGTACCAGGAACGGGTATTTGTACGCGAGCTTTGGGACCTGCACCTGCCAGACGTGTAGTTCGTCCTGCGCTCTCGGGAGGGTCAGCGAGGTGGCGACACTATAGTGGTGCATCAGTTCGAGGTCCTGAATCCAGGCGGCCTCGCGCTCGCCGCCTATGGGGAGCATGAACTTGTCGAAGTACGGGAAGGGGTCCTCATCCTCGGCGGGCGGCGTTGTCGTCTTGTGCCTCTCGGGGTCGGGGCAGAAGGTCGCCGTCGCAGTTGGCGTCTGTGCCACCGAAGGTTCAGGAGGACTCAGGCTCTGGAAAGGAGAGCTGATGGAGTTGAAGTCGGGCAAGTCAGGCAGTGAGCGTCTCTGGATAACGAACTGTCAGACTAATCATGTCCGTCGCATCCCGGAGGTTGGATCTTACATGATCCAAAGTCGAGAAGCTGGCCTTCGACCCCTCGGGGCTGGCTGAGGCTGTCGTCTCCGAATACTCTCGCTCCCGATACTCCCGCTCCCTCGCCTCCCTCTGCAGGATTGCCGGGGGCGGGTTGTCCAACAGGCTGCACTTTACATCGTGCCGTATACAGGCCGAGCAAGGCCTCTTCTCATCGCACTGGCATGTGGTTAGCTTGAATGTCTTGGCCAGATCCGACCTGTGCGCAGGCACAAAGAGGTCGAGGCATATTGTTGGGGAGCAGAGGGTCCAGCATGGGGTGCCAGCAGGTGAGACGGACATAGCACTAGGCGCCGGAGAAGGAGCGCGGTGGGTCATGTCAAATAACTCACCTTGACACGTCGCTGCCGGCATCGCATACACCCGTTCCTCGACTTTGTATACCCAAGTCGCGGCATGGAGACGGCGATTGTTCATTCAGATGTCAGGGTCGGTCCAATGAGGTGGGTTGTGGTGTGCGTTAGGTTAGCGAGAGCGAGAGCGAAGTGATAGTGGCCGGGACAAAAGGGTTGAGCTTTGATGTGACGGCACTGGCCCACACCTGCGGATCGGTGGCCCCGGTAAGATGGATCAAGCAGACACAGTTCGTGTCCTCGGGAGACGAGGATGCCGGACGAGGTTGAAGATTCAAATATAAAAGTCGAGGACGGTGAGGCCGCCTCTGGAGTGCATTGAGCAGCAGCTTCGGTTTCCTGACGTCTGGACTCGGCTAGACTTGACACATCTCGAAGTTTCGAGGGGCCCAAAGTTGGAACATGGAGGAGTCGAGAGGGCCTGGAGGGTTGCCCAAGCCCACGGTTAGCGGCCAACGCTGATCTCGGACATGAAACCGGGTTAACTACGACGGTGGCTCCGCAGCGACCTATTCGTCGAACGGATAAATACAACCTGGCTAGCTGTCCTCGTCTCCAAGCCGCGACTCATTACTCCTCGACTACTGCACCAGACTCCAAAGACTGTTTCTCAGCATCGAGGGCCGAGCGTGCCGCCTGTTTTCAGCCGGACATGCAGCGTGCAGTTTCTGCGGCTCGCCACAAATAGACTGTGACCCATACCTTGTTTGGGCATCGGCTAGCGATGGACTAGACCTGGTGAGTGTTTGTTTGACCATGCCATTTGCGGGGTGTTTTGTCGACGAGATATTTATATACCAACATGCTCGACCTTCCCTTTCTTGGCTTCTCCTGCCGCTGATATACTTTTGATGCCCCTTCCGACGCCTGATCACAAAACACTGTCGACGGCGTTGCCAAGCCAGACAATGTCCCCTCAAACCAGGCCTACATTTGCGTTCACAGTGTCTGGCTTCCACCCTACGGATACAGAACGTTTCAATGACGTCCGTCGGCAAATAACGGCTGATGACGGGACAGGCTTTGCAAACATGCCACGGACCTTGACCGATAAATAGCGATGCAAAGGACCTCGCAGGTCGGAGGATTCGTTATAGGGAGTCTCTTGGTTAATGACTGTGAACGCATTTTGGAGCAGCTCTGTTGACACGTTCTCCGTGCGCGGAAATCTCCGCGGGAGGGAGGGACCGCGGCAAAGCGATATACTGACCCAGACTCTATCACACAGACTGATAGCTCCCACTGCTGCTGCCATTTTGCCATTGAATACGATACGTCAGCGATGTCCCCTCTTCGAACGATGCCTTGGTCAGTCCTTGATCATGTGACGGCGGAGCAGGGTCGACAAAGACCACGATCTTTGGTCTTCCGTGCCAAATGGGATTTCATGGCCATTGAGAGCCCAATGCTGATGTTCCCGGATGCGCACGTCGAAGCCAAGCACATTGATCTCAGTCAACTAGCAACGATGAATTGGGTACACCTATCCAGCCGTTAGAGGTAAATTCAGGTTGATGCAGATGGCAGTTGTACGTACAGCTCAGGTCGTACGTGCACTGGTGATGATCTTCACGGTCGTCGCTTTAACCGCTGATGTGTCATGTCTGCGAGCGCTCTTTACTTGACGACTTCACCATTGGAAGCTTGAAAGAGCGCGTCAGTGAACTGTGGGCGTGCAATTCGTACAAGCAAGAGCAGAGCCAATTGCCACGAAAAAGCCACTGCAATACTCGTGCAAAAGCGACGCCGCCATTTGCCGTAGGCACATAGCGTATATCTTGTGACACCAATCCAAACATAGTATTATATCGCTATCACCTGAGTCCGCTCTTGATTATCTGTGTACCCAGCAGGGCCTCCTTGCCAAGATACCATAGTGGATCGGCGTTCATACATGGGATGAACGCTTAATCCCGTACTTGAGTGTAGTTGCTTTTATATGGACAAGGATAAGACTGATAATGACAGGTCTGACAACACACAGGGAAGTGACATTCCGAGATCCTCCCTGGTGCTCGCAATCGTAATAGCCACAGAATCTCTGGCGACGCGTAGATGGCCTGTCCAGAAATTCCTATTAGCTCCTACGCTCCAAACCAGTTATGCTGTCTTGTGTGTCCTGGCCTGCAGGGCAGAGGAGCAGCTCGAAGACCTCAAGTTCCAGGGGGGCGCGGGCCAAGTTTGCTCTCACCTTCACATGTCCCCGAGAGATCTCATCCAGCCATTCAGTCATGACGAAATACTCCGGCCACGTCTCCTCATAGCCTACCCGAGGAGGACGAGGACCTAGGTTAGCTGTCGCGAGACCGTATCGCCAGTCCACGACGGTCTCGTCGCCGTGTGATACCCCCAAGGCGTAGACACTCATGCGATCTGAGAGCTTGCCGTGAGCTGCCCAAAACCTGGTGAATTCCCCCTGGGTTGTGCAGGTTGCGATCCCACACGCCGCCCACACCATGAAGTAGTCGGTTGACGGGTAGCCGTGGGCCCTCACCCACTCGAGGCAGGCTTCCATGTTGTCCCGGGACTGCCGGTCCGTCTCCCTGCTTATGCCGGCCTCGATTCTGTCCAAGCACCTCCGCCATAGCTTCTCATTTTCCTTGGTTGGCCCGCCTGCGAAGGTGTAGGTTGGTGGTGGCTGCCACGCCGGATGCTTCGGTGTCGAAAGCGGCAATCCACATTGAGCCCGCGACTTCTCTTTCAGCTCGGTCTGAATGATTTGCCAGCTCAGGCACATCACCATATCATTTGCATCGATGTCGTCGGGCTGTAGGTAAATAAGCGACTTTCTCGACGGTGGGCCTCCGGGATCACACTAACAACAATGTAAGTCTCTTTGCGGTGTCTCTGTAATTCCTTTGGTGGCATCTCCTTTTTGAGAGCACAGTACGCCTTCCGTGAGTCTTGTCTTGCAATTCCATCTGTGGCCCAGACAATAGAGCGACAGTCCGGAAGGCCGTTCCTGCGTATGAAAGAATCGCAGGCTCTCTTGTTCTCTTCACGGGCAGCCTTCACCCTTCTTGCCCTTTTGACTACCGATCGCCACCAGAAAGCTATGATTGCGGTTCCCAAAGTCCCCCAACTAGTCGATGATTCTGTCCATGTTTGAAGGCTCCGCATTGCTGAAATGTAAAAGACACCGACGCTAAATTCAACGAATCTTAAAAAAATTGAACATTGACGTTCTCAGGTTGAGTTGGTAGATGTCATTATAATCAATAGAACAAGAGCGTCAGGGTGTGATTTATTTGTGTTAAGTCGCTGCCTGTATCACCTGTGCCTACCGTCAAAGTCCGCGTAAGCTACAGCGATCTCCACCTAGGCAAGGCAGACGCCAATCTTGCCCGGCCCATCAAGGACGCAATTGTAGCTTCTGGGGTTTTTGTTTCTCCCTTTTGTAATAAAAGTCAACGAAAAAGGTTAACTAGTGATTACGTCCTTCAATAAATTAACAGCAGCCATCAATGTTATAGACGGACAAATTCAATACTTCAACTCTTTTATATTGTAAAATAGATGGCTCATTGCCTTCCATTTTACAGAAATTGTTTCGACATAGTAGTCCTATCCTATTAGAGTTGAAGTAGACTTGCGACGCAAGAATGCCATAGAAGAAAACAGCCAATGGCTGCATTGTTGGTGCTCCGTTATGTAAGTTTGTGCCATTGCCGTGACGACACAAATGATTATGAGCCTTGAGTTTACTGCTTTCTACCGCGTAGACAAAATCATACCAGACTTCATGTTCATCACGGTTGTATCTTGTACTTTGGTACTAAGGTCTGGCAAATTGTACCCGCAAGAATTGAACCAAAGCTAGATAAGTTCATCCCTTGATCGCTCTCCTAAATTCAACTTCAGGATGATATTCATTGAACGTCTAGAGCCTGGGAGAGCCAATTAGTAGGCTGGAAAGCTGGTAACGATCTCGCGGCTAGTGCACAAGGCAAAACTTGAATGGGTTTTCGTTGGGCTTGGCTCACAGGCACACGGACAGTGAAGCAAACTGCACACTTGTTGTCATTCCATGTGTACTTCCTTATCGGGGTATATATACCTAAGGTAAGTTGCGTGCAAGCTCTTCTCCTCTGCCTCCCATGAAACCAGGCAGGGCACAAAGAGAAGCCCTGGAGGACCAAAAGAAGGGGGGAGCCCCCCTTCCCCAAAAAGACTCAAAAACACCTTCCAACCGACTCCCACACGCATACTGATAACATGGCCTAACAGCCACTCGGACGGGGTATCGTAACATGCTTCGCAACCGTGAAAATGTACGCCGGGCCAGTCTGTCTGTGCAAGGATATCCCCCCCCTCTGCATATGGTGATTGGTCCTCGCCCGTCACTTATCACATCACCTACCGACCCTTCTCCAGCCTCTTTCTCAGCCCCCTCCCCCTCAAGTTCAAATTGAAGGTCGCCGTACCTATAATTATTACCTCCTGCATTGCCGTGGGTTCTATCCGCGTCGTGCCCCCCGGCCCCCCCACCGGTATTGCGGATGCGGCATTTCAGTGTCTCGCTCTGTCCATGCGCCGCGCTGCCTGTCCCGATTTTTGGCTTTTCCGAGTTCACCACGTAATTTTCAAAAAGCGCCGCTCCAGACGGTGAGATGACCATTCCCCTTTTTTGTCATTTGGGGACATGGTCATCGCCGCAGTGATGGAAAAAATGCATCTGAGTTGAGAAACGTATGTTGCCTGGTCCCAGTCCAAAGAGAAAAAAACGTATGATTATTCTGCTCGTGTTTGCGTTGATTGGGTGCCTGCATGTGTGCGCATGGATGTTGGGTGTGCGAATAGTGTGTCTCTTGTATCGTAAGCAGGACACATCGTTTGCGACCTCTGGCCGCACGGATACAGATATGGTTAGTCCCTTTTTTTTCTTTCTTCTCCCCCCTCATCTCAACATCAATCACCGGTGTGATTCGGGTTATGGTACGCCATCATCATCGACCACTGGCCACCCTGAGCAGGTACCGACACCGTGGCGTGAGCGTGAGCGCCCGGGCCGCCTCCTGTCCCACCGCCTGGGTCGCCCGACCCCCGCTGCTCGCTGCCGAGCGGCATGAGGGCGGCGTTGGCGCTGTAGCGGTCTTGTGGGGAAGGTGGCACGCTCATCGCGATGGCGTTGGTCCATTCGGGCCAGTGGCTTGCGCCGCTCGGGACTTGCGGCACTGCGGTCATGCCGTTGGGCGCGCCCGGGCCGGTGTTCATCCACCCTGCTGAGGTTTGTTGTTGGTGGTGGTGCGTTTGTGCTCCTTGTTGCGCGTTGTTGTAGCCGACCATCGGGTTGTGGGATGTTTGTGGTGAGTTGCCGGGCGGTGTGTGGTTCATCTGCGCGGCGGCTGCCGCCGACGTGGTGTAGATGTATTGATGTGTGGAATCTCCAGTGACTGCTGCTGGCATATAGGACGTCTGCATGGAGCTCGACGCTGAGGTTGGGGTGGGCTGTGTGAGGTCAGCGTAGCCCATCTGAGGATAGGCGGCGGTCGATGCGGTCATCGAAGGGTTGTAATATGAGCTGTTCACCATGCCTGGCGCACGATGAATTGACAACTGCTCCGTCGCATTCACCATCGAATTGGGTGTCGTGCTGTTGGATCGCAGTGACGGTCGCCTGTGCGCTGCCGAGCCAAATCCCTCCTGCTTGACTGCCACACCGCTGAGGTTGTGTTGCTGATGCGGAGCGAATTGTGAAGCCCCCGTGCTGTTGATATTGGTGCTGCTATTGCTGTTACGGCTTGTTCCCAGGTCGCTCTCAATCAACGAAAATGTGCGATCGATCACGGAGGTTATTTGGGGCATCAACCGAGAATCGGGTCCTGGGATGTGTTGTAAGCAAGTGAGCCCAGTGGCTACGTGAACGTGGTCATGGCCACTTACCAATGCCGAGGTATTTTGATACCTCCATTATTACAGATAATCCCATATTGATGTCAGCCTTTAGGCTGGTGAGCTCGGCCCGCGTCATGTCCGCTCGTCTCTCCCAATGTGCTGTGACAATTGTGAACAATGCAGCCACGTAGACAGCCAGTTGGTACCAGGTCGTGTCGAGGGACTTCAGCCTTGACAACTCGCTGGCGATCCTGAGCACCCCCCTCGCTGACTCCTCGGATACTCTGCTGTTCTCTGCGATCAGATGCGGATCAGTGCTGGCGCAGCGGGATGGATGCCGTAGACAGAACATGAACTCGTGATTTGAGCCCGCTAGGTACGACGCGAGCATCTGGTTTTGTGGCTTGCACTTGTCCACCTGCAGCTCCTCAGGAAGGTCTCGTTCGTAGTTCCGAAATTGATGCTCCAACCTCCGCACAGACGCCATGTACTTATTCGGGTCCTGGCGCACCGAGTACACATTGTTCCACAGCTCCATGAACAAGACAGACAGCTTGAAGCCGGCATGGCCCGCGAGCCAGTAGCACTCCCCTATCCTTGCCGGGTCCGTAATACCGCTCTCATCGATACATTCGTCGGGGATACAGATCGGCAGTTCGGTGTCGAAGTCGTCGGCCCTGATCGGCATGGGCTTGCCAATTCGGCCGTATAAGACGACGACGATCATGAATATGCTCCACCACAGACGTTTTCGCATCTCATTCTCGAGGGTGGTAGGCTCGTCCTTGTCAAGGAATGCGCGATGAAGGTTCATATCCATAGCTCTTGCCCACGTCAAAGTGGCCATCAGATAGGCCGGCCCGGGTTTGGGAAAGCCGCGACAGTGAGTTAGCATAAGCGCTAGGGCCTGAGTAGAAGGGATAGACATGTCGCATCCTAGATCCCACGTCTTGTCGAGGCACCAGTGGTAGTGTCTGTTTGACAACTCGTTAAGCTGGGCTTTTCTGTCTGGGTCTTCGCCGTCTCGCACGCTGAACTGGTAGTACATGATGGCGAAGACCATGTGCACGATGGCAAGCTCTGCTGTCGTGGCTTTGTACGTCTGGTCATCATATACTCGCGACAGCTACGGCAGCCAAATGCGTTAGAAGATGGCCCTGCACCCGTCTCCTCAGAATAAAATGGAACAACATTACCAGTCTAAGATAAGTCGGCTTGTGAAGGACTGGCATAAAGGGACCTAGCATGACAAAAAACCACTCGGAGTAACTGAAAGCCTCTTCCCTCGAGGGTAAGTGGGCTTCGACGGGCGGGTTGACTTTTGACACTGAGTTGACGAAGGATTGCAGAGACTTGTTGTATAGCGGGGTGCTGTTGGGAACGCCCGGCGGTGGGCCGTCCACGTCTGGGGAGTTGAAAGATGTGATGTCTATCGTCGTCCCTAGTATGGATAGCTGAGTGCCATTGATACTACACAAGGGTGCGCCTTGGGCCATGCCGCCGAGACGGGCATCGGCAGTCCTCGGATCGGCGGTCTGGAGGGAAGATGCCTGCTGCGTGGTACTATAGCCGTTCAATGATCGTTCAGGCTGGCGACTGGCATCCTTGACCCAAAGCGAAAAGAATTGTGTCCATTGGTCCTTGCTTGGGTCGTTGTCAGGGTCCAACGGCGTGCTTGATCCGTACGGCGGAGTCCACTGCCACGGCCGAACTTGAATTCCCTTGTCTTCGAGCAATTTCTCCATGTCGCGCAGACGGGTCACCATGCCCTCTTTCTCACGCTCAAGCTGTTGCAGATAGCCGCGGCGTTCTGTGCGCCCGGTAACGCGGTCGGTGACATTGCATTCGAGGTTTTGCTGGGCGCAGGGGGAGCATCCTTCCGGGAGCCCATCGCAGCGGATCTTGCGAACCTAAATCTCATGCAACCACAAACAAAGTCAGCCTGACGCACGGCGGGTATTGCGGTTGGTTTTAAAGGGATGGGTCCCTTCTAAGACCTTGCCCTGACTGCCTGCTCCACGTTGTGTGACAACTTTGAATGGTCATTTGTGACAGGGGAATTCGTTCCTGACCATCCTGACCGTAGAACCCGCTTCTGACGGCACGGCATGCACGATGATGGTAACATCACGGGTCCATGATGCAAGATCAGAATTCCACTTCGGAACGCCATACACGTCTGCCCATTTCGAGGCCCCAAATAAGAGTTGCGCATCCACCTGAAATGGAATGGAAAAAGAACAGCAGGACAGTAACGACGACGCACCTTGCAGCGATCGCACGCTTGGCCAGTCCGTGTGTATGATTGCAGTTTATCCTTGACCACCTGTGAGAAATCCTCGGGACCTCTCTCGAGACGAGGCAGCTTGGCCTTGGACGCGCCAGAAAAGCTGTCCTGAGGAGACTCGCCCAGGTCGCCAGGCCGTTTGGAAAGGCGTCCTGAAGGCATGGTACTCAGTACAACGACGTGGGTGGCGGCCGGCCGGTCAGTCAGCGTCAGTTGGTGTGCTGCAGTCAGCCTCCCCGTCAACCCTAGGTAGGGCTTGCCAGCAAGGTTCTGACTGTTCTCGGTCCAAGGCTTATTGACGGGTCGGTCCCACTTGGCCAGCGATAATATGGTGAGTTTTGCTAATCAACAATATGTGGCGTGGAGTTCACCGAAAGTCCGGAGATGCTCTGCTGCCGAGAATGAGCGGAGCGGGACCGAGATTTCCGGGGGTTTCGTTGGCACGTTGTGGTTCCTCAAGGGGCCTGGCGTACAAGAATTTTACCACCCCTCGGGGGAGTTTATGGGCACTTCCCACACTCCGTCGATACTGGATGAGCCCTGGATCGACCACGGGTCACCGACCCCGACCGGACCAGCCTTCTCAATGGCCAGGAGCTTCGGAGTCGCTTCCCTGTCAGTTGATTGGCGTGTTGCGGCTCTTCCGGTGTGAGACAAGCTTGTATAAAATGTGAAGGGATGGCCCGCTATGCGGCCGTCTGCGGAGGAGCTGCTGTGACGGTCGTACAAGCCGGGGGTTGGTCGTTTGTTCGGGTGGGCGTTTAGAGCAGGCGTGGGTTAGGTTTTTGGGCCACTAAGAGGGCTAGGAATTCTCGGGTAAAGGGACAGACACAGCAGAGCTGGCTTCAAGGATAACCAATGCTTGTGGAGCAGAGCGCAACGGTATAAGGCAATTAAACCTCGGGGCGCTGCGCCGGGGGAGAGCTAGAGCAGAGCCGGGAGCGAGGGAGCAGCCGCCCGGAGAAATCGCGTGCCAAATAGTGCAGGTGGTTATGTAGACAGACTATCGAGTCGCGCCGAAAATGGCCAGGGAAAGCGGCCAGAGAAAAAACGCGCAGGGGAACGGCGTCAAGAACCAGGAGCGCCCGTTGGTCACAGGCCCAAATCCAGCACTTTCAAGGGGTGGGCGTGTGTCATTCGTGTGCGGGCACGCCCTCCTGAACGTCCAGTCTCCCTCTCAACGCATGCCCACAGGGGACGCACCGAATTATCGCCCTCGCTGCAAGGACGCTGCAGCACACGCACGCACACACACAGTACAGGATGCAGTACGTGTACGCGTGGACGATTTGGGCACCTATGTACTCGCGCACCGTACAATAACCCGTGTTTGGTTGCCGGCATGCCCAAAAATTGGAGCGTCTGCGCTGCCAGTGTCGTTCGAGTTGCCTGCCGTTGCCAGACAGGAGTGGGAGACGCGGAGCGGATGTTTCCCAGGTTACTACACAGTACTTATCGCCACCGGCTTGTGGATGCCGTGCAGGTTCCACAGTGTGGCCCCCAAGGTCCCCTCTGACTTTGACCGATTGTACCGAGCCTGGCTATGCCCTTGGGATCGTATCCAAACCGCTGGGAAGTGGGCTGTGCTCGAGTTGGCCGGAAATTGCAGCTCTCAGGGATGCCGGAGCTTATTGGTCCCCTGTGGAATGCCCAGGCTGTCTTACTCACTGTCTTGACGTCTGTGTGTGTAGACTATTCCGAAGGCGAAGGGGACCGATAGTCGAAGCATACAAACAATTGTAGACAGCGTGTGAGCAAAGTGGGAACACAAAGATCTAGGTTCCGTGAGGGCTGTGCCTGTGGCTTTATTCCCAGCATTTGGGATGGGGAATTTGGGCAGCGAAACCTAAACGGCGGCAAACACTGGGCATGTCCAGAGTCAACGAGGTCACAGCCGTGCCAGAAGGAGGACGGGCCGCGCACCTTGTGTCATTCGAGGTACTGCTGTAGCTGCAGTATTGCACAAGTAGTACGGAATATACTGTAACCAGCAGTGGGCGGCCGCGTTCTGTGGGTGTGTGTGGTGTGTGGAACCGTGTGTCTGTGCCGGCTGCCTGCTGTGCGACAGGATCGACCACCTGTCATGCCGGGATAAACAGGCAGGACAGGTAAGCAGGCATACAAGACACAGGCAGACAAGACACGGCGCTGTCCCGTACGAGGTGCTGCACGTCGTGCTACGCGACTTGTCTGCAGATCCCGTCCCAAAGCTCGAAGCAATCCCGAGATCTGAGCCCCTCGTGGCCTAGGCGTTGATCTGACAGATGACGGAATGCCCCCCTGACAGACTGGCTAGCCAGCTAGACAGCTTTGCTGTGTAGAGAGGCAAGTAGCTGGTACACCATGTCCATGTAGTATGGCATGGGAGTGACTATGCAGGTGGAGCGGAGACTGCTTGGGTCCTTGACAGGCGGTCAACGGTCTCGACCGAGAAAACGATGCGGCCGGGACGACCATCGACGGGCAGATCCTTGCCCATCTCGTCCGAGAGTGAAATGAACGACTCCCCGTTGTGGAGGCGCGGTGCGCAGCAGCTTTAAGCCGGCTGCCATAGGCCAGATGATTACACTGTAGGCCACCAAACCCATATTGAAAGAGACGGCTGGTAGGATGGTTAGCGGAGCAGGCTGGGAGGAAAGCGGCACGTCCATGCAAGGTGTGGTCCCCCATCTCCCACGAGATCGAGTCAGTCTCGCCACCCGTCCAGATGTGACAAGATGCACCGGATCGGATCTTTCGGGCCAGCTTTTAAGGCTGAGACAGGCGGGAGGGGGCAGGGGACCGCCAGCCAGGGCATGCCAGGACAGCTTCCGGGCGCGAGGAGACACCGACCACGCCCCTGCGTACACTAGACCTCGGGACGTAATGAACCCCGCGGTAGCCCTGAGTGGCCGCCGACTGGCCCTGTCTACTCGCTCTTGCATCTTGTCCTTCAGGGACTCCCCATGATCTGAATACTGGCTTATGCCACGGGTACAAGGCTTGTTTCTTGTGGGGAGCCCCCAGCCCGCTCATGAGCTTCCATCGACTTTTTGGAAGCTTTCGAAAATTCGGCTCGACTCAGCTCCCGGCTTCGATACCACCTCGAGGACAGGCATTGCTTGTCCATGACAAGCCCGCCGGCCTGGCCGACGGCGCCGGTCCTGTCTGGTGCTTCTTGACAGCTGTCAGCAACACAAGTGTCCCGAACTGAGACCCCGAGATAAGAATCCGCTCCTCAGGACGTCTTGACCTCCCGTCCGTGTTCCGTGTTCCGCTCTCCCGCTGCGCATCGACTCTGCATAAGGCAATGATTACTCTGGACTGACAAGATATCCCCACCAGATCGAGATGAGCTGAAGAATATATTGATTTTATCCTAGTGGGGCCGACGATCTCAGATGGGGTATTGCAAAACCCCGTATCAGCTACGGCTAGTGTAGATTCCGCTGCACAACGGTATGCCCATCCTCGCCGACAGTGCCAGACAGCCCTAGCCGCCCACACACACAAGCATTGGCGTAGCGATGACCAATCTCCCGAGGACGGTGCGGTACCTCAAAGTGGAATTGTCATGCCCGCCCCGGATCGTTGGCCCTTCCTCTGCCCCGCCCAAAGCTGGTCTCATTCGCCCGACAAGCCCGCACGGCATCGCGGATCAGTATTGGAAAATACGGGGACTGTCCTTGAACTTGCCGGGCACGGTGATGCTTTGCTGTAAGCTCGATACCATCGCTATAGTCTACACCTTAGGCAGTGATCTTCTCTTGGCTGCGGATTTGGTTGTGACGTCGCATGCCGGGCTCCCGGACGAACCCGATCTGGCATGGGCCCAAGGTTTGCGAGTCAAGAGCGTCCATTCAGTCCTGAATGGGAATCAGGAAATTCAATACCGTGTAGCCTACAAGGTGGCAAACGAGGAGAAGGAGGAGCAACATCTGAGCATTTCAAGTTCCAGCCTTCCAGGTAGTGTTGCGTAAAAGCATAAGGCTGCGCGTTGTTGCGCATCTAACCCGCATGCTAGGTTCTTTGCAGCTGCGCAGTACGCGCCAGTTTCCACTAAATTGCTCCGCCGAGGTATTCGCAGCTTGGCCCCGAATCGGTCCAAGTGGCGCCTGCAGATGGTCCGCGAAAGAGATAATTGTCCGGCAAGCAGGCGAGGTTCCAAGGATCCAACGTGGCAAAGGCATGTTGTTAACAGTACCAATCAGCTTCAACCGAAAGCGCTCGTGCTGCATGGAACACATGTTTCTCTGCGCAACATAGCACGTGTCCATTGGCGCTGTTGGACCGCATCAGGGCGTTCAATGTTTGCTTTGCTTGGGACCGACCACCCCGGGTCGTACCGGGCCGGGTGTACACTGTAGAGTATGTTTTGTTCTGTCCCAGAACCAAGAACACCGAAGATTACCGGCGCCATGGCGCAGCGCCCAGTAGCGTAGGGTCACGGTCAGCCTATCCGCTTGCTTAAACAGGGCCGAAACCATTCGATAACTAATTAGACCCGCTCTTGTGCCTCGGAATTTTTTCCGGGACTCGTGGGTGGATTGAAAGACATCGTGGCTGACCAAAAAACCACGTATGGCATCGTGTCGTGCTCTGCTTCTGTTGAAATCGAGTCCATAAACACTGGCACAGTACAGGGGTCGCCGCTGTATGAGCGCGGCCCTGACGATATGAAAATCTTCTCCAATCCCGAGCCGGGCCACCAAGGTGCAGAGGCACCACGATACGTGCAATTGGCTCGTGTGAATGTCATGATGCTGGTCAGACTCGATGCGGAAGTTTTCACGCTTGTGAGAGGGGTCAATATTACGGAGGGATTTCAAGGAAATGCGTCATGCACGAAGATGTTGTCGATCAAATGTAAACGACATTATCATAAAGATCAGTAGTCATTCCCAACTTATGGAGCTGTGATCAGTGGACGCGTCTCGTGGATCGTCTTGCCCGTCATACCCAGATGGGGCCGGGCAGGGGCTCCAAGTCAAGGTTTGCGTAGGGATAGGCTGCTCGGACTCGTGCCCGAGTGTGGGTATCTAATAAGCATGTGCAGTCGGCGATGGACGGAGACTCTGGCCAGTTGACCGGTATCGTGGGCTGAAACAGGAGTACAGAAGAACGGCCTACGCCCCGGCGGCACGACATCGCCAAATGGCCCCCCTTCTCCGCTTGCCCACCGCCTGTATCCGTCTTTTTGTTCAATAGTAGCCCGGCACTATCCTCATACAAAATAGCGCAGTCGCGCTAATAACAGTCCGTCGCAAACAGCTGAGTCAAGCGCCTCTGCATTTCACAGTGATCCTGTCAAGCACCCCTATCTGGGCATATCCTAGGCGAGGAGGCATTGTTGGGACTGCTGATCTTAGTGACCCCCAGTACGGGGTGTCGGTAGTCAAGCGAGGACCGTTCTTCCTAGGTAGCATTCAGGCGAGAACGACTATATTTAGCACACACGAGTTCAGTAATGCTATTCAGGTACGTATGGTCTCCCAGGCGCTGCCTCGACCTACGCACAGCAGGACTGGAGCAAACGACACTTGATGTTTTTGGAACATTTGGCACGTATGGAGAGTTCCGATAAGGATTTCTGAAGCCTTGGATCCAAACCCAACTGTTCTTGTTGGGCCATGGGCAATCGCGGATCTCAAGGTCCTGAATCAAGGGAAGCTGGTTACTTTTGCCCCAAGCCTGCTCACACACCCTGTGGGCCAAGCTGGGTGGCAGATGCCTGTCTGATGTGCGTGACTATCATTGTGAGGAATGCCACCGCACAGCCTGACACGTAGACTTACCTGTCGCACTCGCTTGCGGAGCCTCCTCCACCCCCTAACCAAACCTCCAGAAGCTACTTCTTTTGCGAGACATCCAAGAGAACTCTGGACTGGTCCAAACAATAGAGGCATGTGGTTGACTGGAAGCGGCGGATGGTCTCGACCATCAAAGGAGTGGGGGGGACAACAGTAATTGGACCGGAGACGATGGCTCACGATTCGGATCCGAATCGCCACCTGAACCTACATAAGTCTGTCTAGGATCGGGTTTCCAGTTTCGAACATTTTGTCTTGGGTCCAAGCATCGACATTCCCGACCACCACATGCAACGAGGACGAAAGGGAAAGGAGGCCCATCTCCAAAGTTGCCCTTAGGCCTTGTCTTAGGAACGTCGGCCGCGGACAGCGGCAGCTATTTCCTATTGGATCAAGTGAGCCACCTCGAACCGAGCTGAGATGGTTAGATCTGTCGTACTTCGGCGAGATCCATGGCTTTCTCCGTCTGACATCAAGTTCTACGATGCGGGCCCTCGGCCGTGTGGCCCATATTGTACATGTCCAGAGGCGATCAAACAAAAGTCCCTCTCCATATCTGCCTGGAGGGCATAAAGCAGCTGCCACTATTGCTGAGGGGTACGTTGGATCCTTCTCGTGGTCCCAATCCAATGGGTTCTGTTGAGCACCCGACGTGGACGATGGGGATCGAAGCGCTTGCAACGTAGCCACCCCCTCGTTCCACGCAGAGAAAAAAGCAAATGGTGCATCACGAATGGGCCAAGGAGATACCTCCCTGGCGTATCGCAACTCGCATCATTGATTTACTGTATGTACAATTTTCCAGGGGTAAGATTATGCCCCCTTCCGATGAGGGAGGCCAATACGACCCCAGCCCCAGTGCGGGACTCGGATCAAGCGCTTGACATTGTGAGACGCTACAGTGGTCGAGTCGACTGGCAGGGAGAAGGAAAAGAAAAAATGAAAAAAATAAATGAATTTTGTGGAATGATAGACAGTACTCAAAGAGTGGCCCGCTTCCCATCCATTGAGGCTATGTCAGAGTCGTTGGCCGCCTTATTTATCCACGAAGGTTTCCACACTGCCGGCTAGGATACCCGGGATGGTACACTCGGGCAATAAACAGCAAGAAGACCCAAGTCCAGACCCGTCAGGGGCAGTGACGCAGCTAGTTCTTGTCCCAGGGCAGGGTCGTAGCGGATCAAGTCCATCCTCCCTGACACAGTGTTAACAAGATATTTACCAACACAAAGAGAATGCCGATTGCAGAAAAAAAAAAGGCCATTTCACAACGTAAGTCGCTCCCAGCTCCCGCTCCTGTGGAGAACGTACGATGCGGCATCGAACCATACGAAGGCCTGGTACTATCCAGGTCGTTCGAGGCGTGATATCGCATGTTCGATGTCCATCAGCGTTTCAGGTACCAATGAATACACTTACATCATAACCTGGATGAGGAGGAGGTGCGGGGATTGGCTCTGCAGAATTCCGTTGACTCGCTGCTGCGACCGCCCTGTCCTCCTGGTTATGGTGATTGAGTCAAACCTTGACCCGGAGCCACGTCAAAGTTTGGTTTGCCCGGGGTAAGGTCTGTCCGCTCGTGGCTTCCAGGCGAGTCTAGAACGCGGGTGCCAAGTTGCTCACGTATCACGGGCAATGGCAGCCTGGTGGTGAACTGCACGTATGGGAGCCCCCACCTGACCGACGTTTGCCCTCGCCGCCATCGTCATGGACGTCTGGATACTGTGTATGAGCTCGTCGTGCGACCCGAGTCTCGCCCAAGGTTTAGCGCGCCTGCATGCGATTTCGTGGCCAAGCCAGTTGCTAGCACAAATCAGGCTGGTCCGACTCGTTCTTTCACGAAGGGGCCCGGCCAATTTGACACGACTCTAGTTCCAGGCGCGGGACTACCCATTGCAGGGCAAATCCTGATGGCATGTATCAGCCGGCGGAGGCTGTTCTCCTCTCTGAGTGTATGCTTCTTGTTCTCGTCTTGCTTGCCTCGCACCCCCAACTGCATGCAGGCCGGCTGACAATTTAGGCAGGCAGGTGCCAGATCCTCCTCGACAACGCCGCATCGAGTGGCGTTTGCATACACCAGTGGCAAATTGTGACAAGAAAGTTTGAAACATTGTCCAAAATTGTCTCCGCGCAGCTTGGCCCCTGTGCGGGAAGCTGAATCTCGGCCGAGAAGCACGGAAAGGGGCAATGGTGGCGATGAGGCCCGGTTACACATTTGGGCAGCAGATCCGATATTTCCTGCGGATAAACAATTAGCACAGATTGGAAAAAGTAGCAGAGAAACGTTTCGATCTTTTCATGCATCTGAAGCCGGTCAATGCATAGTGATCAATCCATCTCAGACAATCCCGTACCGTTTAACCGCCTCCCACGCCGTCAGTGTTCCGCCGGAGGACCTGGTCTTGAGATCTCGAGGCCCCTCTCAACCCAGTCACAGGTTATTAAAGCCACATGTGCAACTTGAAACAATGCATTTGACCAATACAGGAAGCCTCTGATAGAGCCTAGATTTCCTTTTGCTACATGGCCACGGGTCCATCCTGGCCATCTCGATGACTGGCGATGGCCACAGCCATCGACATCTTTCACACTATTGATGTATTGTGATACCGATCTAAGCTGCGCATGGTTACCTCATATGTCTTGTATAAAATCCAACCCTAACCATGCCTTAGTCCTCGTGCATGTCGAAAACCGAGCCAACAACGGCTGAACGGTTGATGCTGAGCGGGGCTTGTGAGGAGAGAGGCATCCCGTCTCAACACGGACAAGATATACATGCCAACACACGCGGTGGCGGATACCCCTCAGGAGTCCCTAACATCCATTGTACAGAGCGGCCGGCTCCGGGGCCTAGCTATCAGGTCTAGAACTCTGCCAATAAGCGATGCGGTTCCGCCTCCTTCAATCAGGTCCAGGGAAAACTGCGGGGTCTCAGCCTCAGTTTCCGAGTCTCGAACGCACGTGTTGGTGGGGGGGGGGGGCCGCTGGGGCCTCGGAGGTGGGCTGGCAGGTCTTAAATCTCTCATATCATTGTAAGGTAATGTTGTTGTTGGGTGAGTGGAGGCATACAATACTACATACCACTCTGTGGCTCATTTGACCCTCTCTCGGTAGCAACTAAAGCGCTAGTCCCCTCGTCTTTCCTACAATGAGGGGAGGAGTGGAAGGATCAGAAGCGACGGTTCCAAGTCTCTGTTGCGGTCTTGATACTTATAGGCTCATGATAGCAGGAAACTGCTTTTTTGGAGTTCACAACCAGTGTACAATTGAAGCAATATTCCAAGATCTCAAAAGTTCCCTCGGAGGCTGAAGCAACTGCTCTGGCACGAAGACTCGGATGAGATATGCCCACCCAGTTCAAGTTGGTGCCATGCCTGTAGGAAACGCAGATTTATGTTGTACTTGCAGGCAGCAATGCTCAAATGCACCACCCATCTAGCCTTGCCGGCCAAACTTGCCCGGATTCTGAATATTGCTCGAGTGGCCTGGCTGTCATAATTGATTTCCTCATGTCCAGTTCCACAGCAGAAGATGGGGCACTGAGTTTGCAGGTTTGGCTATGTACTTACACCCTCTATCTGTTATCAAAATCTGGTGACTCGATGGGACTGAAGCCAGGTCGTGCACACATGTCATTTTCTGTGGCCTGAATCCGAGCACCTAGGTAAATATTTCAAGTCGGGGCCTGGATAAAACCATGGCCCAAAGATCAAAACCAACGAATGGAGTTACTTGACAGTGGGCTGCTCAGATGCACGTGAATTGGGGTCGATGGAGAAGACTAACGCGCTCGGGGAACACAACCATTCTGCCTGGGCAGCAATGCGGAACTCGTTCCCACGTGGTATATACCTAAGGACAACTGTACTCGGCCGTGAGGAAGCCACTGTGCTTGCTCAACTCAGAGAGGAGAACTTTTTGAGATTGTTGTTAGAGTGATCGAACAATTCGAAATCACTCTGAATCTATCTTCTTTTCATCTTCTGGACACATGGCGGAGAATTTAGGCTTGTGGCAGATGTCTGGTGCGGCGCGCGGCGCTTCAGACGTCATCGACGTCATGGGAGGCGATTCCGAAACTCCGGGAGCGGGGCATCGCCGCCCCCAGCGCAAGAGGGTGAAAACGGCGAAGGCGATGGAGGCGATGCGACAGGAAGACGATATGGATTGGGAAGAGGAAAACGGCAGTGATAGGGTGCTGAGAAACGACGAAAACCTCACAATTCGGGCTGCAGCCGCCGACGACGCGAGCGAGGCGAGCCGCGGCCCAGAACAACCCGTGGACCGTGACTTCAATAAGAAATTGGACATCATGAAGGCAGAATTTCAGCTAGAGTTCAGAAAACTTAGGGATCAGATGACAAAGGAAGTCGCCAAAATGACGGCCCAGTTGGCCCAAGAACTATCGCAAGCGCGAGAGGAGCTTACGGAAGCTCGCGGCGAGCTCGAGAACACCAGGCTCCAGCTACGCGCTATGGCGGGAGCTCAAGGAGCCCCATCGGTTCGACCAGCGTATGCAGACGTCGCTCGACGCACCCCTCCGGTTAGCATTCCCACCCCGGCCTCCTCCACAGGTCGGGCGGCAACGCCAGAACCAGTGTTCTGCACGGTGGATGTGTCCAGGGTACCAGAGGAACACACTGGAGAAGCCACACCAGTGGCACTTCGCAAGCTTATCGAAAACGAAATGCGAGCACCTGGCGACCAGCCGGGTTGGCGTTGTGTTGCGGTGACGAAAGATGGAAGGAATGCCAACCGCCTTAGGATCATGGGCAGGAACGAAGAAGAAGTAAAGAAAATCAAAGATATTATTGAAGCTAAGAAGGCGCCAGGTGCGAGAGTCCTTCGAGACCAGCTGTACCCAGTCAAAGTCGACAATGTCAACCGCACGGCCGTCCTTGACTACGAAGGCAAGGTCCTCAGGACCATGTCAAAATCCTTGGAGTGGTTATGGATGCGAAGCTGAAGTTTAAACAACACATTTCGAGGGCTGCGTCCAAGGGCTTGGAGGCAGCAATGGAACTGCGGAGACTCCGAGGCCTGTCCCCATCCACGGCGCGGCAGCTGTTTACATGCACAGTCGCCCCGGTGGTGGACTACGCCTCCAGTGTATGGATGCACGCATACAAGGACAAACTCGTGGGACCCATCAACAGGGTCCAGAGAATGGCGGCGCAAGCGATCGTGGGGACCTTCCTCACAGTGGCAACGAGTGTAGCAGAAGCGGAGGCTCACATCGCCAGCGCACGAGACCGGTTCTGGAGACGGGCCACCAAGCTGTGGACCGACATTCACACCCTGCCAGATACCAATCCACTACGCAGAAACACGTGTCGAATGCGGAAGTTCAGAAAACGACACCGCTCGCCGCTATACCAGGTGGCAGACGCACTGAAAGGCATAGCAATGGAGAAGTTAGAAATCATCAACCCGTTCACGCTATCGCCATGAGAGGAACGCATACAGACCATTACTGAGGACTTGACAGCGACGCAGTCAGCGGACAACTACGATGTGCGCATCGCCGTAAGCAGCTCAGCACGAAACGGCGTGGTGGGAATTGGGGGAGCTGTCTCGCTGCCCGCGTCCGTCTATGAAGAGCCTTAACGACGAGATTAATAATATGGCCGATACAGCGAATACGGTCTGCTTCTGGATCGATCGAGGAGAAGGAACGCTGTAACGCTTCGAGGCATTTGTCGTTATCACCAGCGTTATCCATAACGAAGGAGCCGAGCTTCTCGCCGATGCTGTATTGTAGAATTACTGGCTTTACCAGAGCTGCGAGGTCGTCGCCGGTGTGACCGCCATAACGTCGTGGGAAGCCGAGGAGGAGTGTTCGAGGATGACCTTTGCCGTCGACGAAGTGTGCGCATACAGCGACGTATTCTCTGCGATTGTGAGCTCGCCATCCATCGATCGAGAGGTTGATGTTGCTGAGTGCAGACTGCACCAATTCGATGATGAATGGCAAGCGTGCTGCCATCGAATCCTTCACCCACTGCGAGAGCGTTGAGTGATGC